>CM053594.1:27624945-27659993 GCA_028646575.1 Pseudocheirus occidentalis | reverse complement strand
TTTTGATTTTCCTCATTTTCTTTGTATAGTCTGTTCACTCTTTCTACCAGCTCCCACTTTTCACAACAGCCAGAATAGTTGACAAAATTTCGAGCAAGGATTTCCTTCAACTGGCGAACACTCATCCCTTCAACATCTTCAACACTTGACAGGTCAGATAAGGAAGCTCTTATCCGCTTTCTAGAGAGTCCAGGGGTCTACAAACACAGACAGCATCCTTTATGTTGCATTCTAGGGTAAAACTAGAGCCTGTGGCACAGATGGTTCCAGCACAGATCTGCTGCAATTTAACATGCTGCTTGGACATCCAACCTCAATGCCCCCAAGCATGGGAAGGTGGCTTTCTTCCCCACCCACCAAGGCTAGCCTGCTAAAGGCAACCCTAAGTTTTAAACAGATAAGAAGGCTCCCTCACCTCTTCAGCATTTTCTTCATCATCTTCTGGGTTTGTTGAAGGTGTTTCACCTTGTCCCTGTGCACATAATGAATCTGATGAGGATCAAAAAGACACTTTCCTAACAAAGCACAGGCCATCGTGCTAAAAACCACTTTTCCCACACAGTAAAGAAAAAGACTTCTAAAAACAACACCAACATCTCCCATGTTTTGGATGCTTCTTGGTTCTAGACACAGAATATCCATACGCTTCCTAGAATGATCCCATGCATTGGTTCTGCTTCTCCCTACAAAGTTAGAACCCATTTCAACTTAAAAAGACTTGTTTTTGTGAAAATGCAGTATTTAAACTTTCTGTGCAAGTAGAACAACCAAGGAATTGACAAACCAGAGTATTGACTGAGAAGGGTCCCACAGTTATTTTGCCAATATCTTAATTCTTATCACAAAGATAAGAAATGACCACTTGAACTACAATGCAAATGCTGAAAGGAATAGATACTAGAGGAAATTTAAAATTGCCCTACAGGGATACTCCAAAAGAAAACTCTTAATACCCTCACACATTAAAAGACTAATTGGCTGATAGCTGAAGCTAGCTGAATTTTTTTTAATGCTCAAAAGCAGGGCCTTCAGTCTCCATTAAGATG
This sequence comes from Pseudocheirus occidentalis, assembly GCA_028646575.1. Classification (NCBI taxonomy): domain Eukaryota; kingdom Metazoa; phylum Chordata; class Mammalia; order Diprotodontia; family Pseudocheiridae; genus Pseudocheirus; species Pseudocheirus occidentalis. The sequence goes on along the minus strand of CM053594.1, from coordinate 27,658,947 downwards.
TGTTTCCCATTCTCTAATACACACTATGAGCCCAGGGAGAAGCAGTAATAATCAAGCCTTTAACTAGCGACAGGCAGAATTTTTTTAAAACTTGACTCTCCTCCTGTTGTCTTCACATGCTATTCTACCCTTCAAATGGAGCCATCTCTCCCCATTTTGTCCTTTCTCCTTCTCTCAAGGTGTTCTTCCTAGAGCTCTGGTATAATATTTACTCCTGCCACCTGGATATTATTATATATATATCTTTGACATTCAAAACAACTCCTCTCCCTCCCCCACTCCTTCTGTGACATGGCCCAGTCTCCCAGTTACCCAAGCTCATTAAGGAGGGTGTCATCTTTAACTGTCCCTCATCATGGCCAAATGCCAAGTCCTAGAGATTCTAGTAAAGTATCTCCAGCACTAATCTCTTCTCAACTCCCTCTCCAATCACCCTTTTTCAGAGACCTTCCTCCCATTTCAACTGAACTCTGGAAATAATGGCTTCATATAACCAACCTTCCTGTCTAGCCCAAGAACTTTATCATACATATATATATGATTTTGCTAAGCATGTTAAAATATAATTGGTTGCTGTCATAATCATATGTATTTTATTTTATACTTTTTTTTTTGTTTGTTTTTGCTTTTTGGAGGGGAGGAAGGTAGGGTGCTTGGGGTTAAGTGACTTGCCCAAGGTCATATGGCTAGCTTTAAGTGTCTGAGGCCAGATTTGAAGTCAGGTCCTCTATTCACTGTGCAATCTAACCTCCCCAACTTTATCCTTTTAAAAACTTTCTGAGAAGGGGGTCCAAAGGTTTCCTCACACTCCCAAAGGGGTCCACAAAACACAAAAAGTGAACTCCTGCTATGATCAATATATCCTTCCCACTATTCACAGCGCTGCCTAAATGACTGATCATGTCACTGCTTATTCAAAAAATAAGAGTGGACCCTAGTGTTCATTGCTTTCCAACCTGTCATTTCAGCTTTTTCTCATTAGTCCTCCTCTGCATTCGAACCTTCCCTTTGTACCTTCATTGCCGTGGCTTTGCTTAACCCAGCCCCATGACATCATTTATCCCCATCTTCTGGAATCCTTCTCTTTGATGACCTTGACACCCACAAGGGGTGATCTCATTCATTCCCTTCATGTATCAAAGATGTTCCTCATCTTAAGACTTTTCATAGCACTATTACTCTCTTCTGAATCAGTTATCTGTGCCTGACTCCCTCCATTAAAGCTTGGAGAATAAGGCCTGAGGTTTTCCTCATAATACCTTTGTAACACATTTGTTGAATAACAGAGGAGGACAGTATTTAAGATAATTTTTGATGGTAAGTCAACCTCTTTGGGCCATAGTTCACTCCGGCATAGGATGAAATGATTTCTAGGAATTCTAAACTTTAAAACCATCAATTTATACATATAATTGATAAATCTACTCATTCTGCTAAATCTTTTGAGGATCTCTACTGAGCAACACTTTGCTTTTGACTTGCTAAAGACATAAAACTAACTTTCCTTAAATACAGATTTAGAGGTATTACTGTATCACCTCTCCCCCTAGTTAACGTGAATTAGTGAGGCCACACTGCACAAAAGGACTGTTACCTTTCAGTGCTGAACTTGTATAAGATTTCTATAATATTTGGCACATCTACACATAATTCCATAAACATATTCATTCTGCACCATATGCTGCCATTAATTCAACATCCCCAGGAAATGGTAGAGAATATTATTCCCATTTAAAATAAATAAATTGGGATACAAGTGTATAATCACTCAATCTTAACTCTTGACACCTTCATTAATAGGCTAGAAAAAGTCTCAAATTTGCTAAGATACACAGAATAAAAATCAAGAAAATGTGGAATTGTATTATTTTGCATACTTAAAGCTTCCAGTTACTTTGCTTCCACTTTATCCTAAGATCCTCAGTGGGCCCTTCCTGCCCAAATAACGGACAATGCAATCACCTTAGGTGAATTTTCTACCTAGAAGACTTGAGGCACAAAGACTCACAGATATCCAGGTACTTCTAGACATTAGCTTCAGAGTAGCAGCTACCTGTGAAAGTGCTGCAGGGGCTGAGTTTCCTCTTTGGCTTGCGAGGTCTCCCTGCGATGAAGACACTGTTGGAGAAGGGACTGGGTATGTTGAAAAGAATGGGTGTGTAAAAAAGCCAGAAGTCTGTGACCTTGAAGAATTCAGGCTGTGCGTGTCTAGGTTTTCCTCGGAGCCCAATCCATGATGGCAAAGCACAAGATCAACCAAGTCTGCTTTCTCTCGGCAAGTGTCTATTGGGATGTTTCGAAGAATGAGATACTGCCTCAGATCTCTGACTTTCAGTCGCATTAACTGAGGGCGCTGAAAGGCAGTTTCTTGTAACAAGTGACAAGTACAACATCTTCGGAAATTTTCTTGTATGACGGAACAGACAGAACAAAAATCCTTCTTGCAGTCACAACATACATGCTAAAGAAAAGGACAGAAAAGAAGCCGCTTATTATGGATGCTAGACCATCAACTGCTTTAGTCCTTGCTTGTTTTTCTGGCATTTAGCAGCTCTTAACATCAGCATACTACACGGCATTGTTATGAAGCACTGTACGTCACTGTCCCACTTTTACAGGGCTTTCGATGATAAGGGGGGTTAGCAACACTTGAAAACAAACTGTTGAAGCGATCTGGGTTCACAGAAATCCAATACTTTCAGAAAACCATACAAGCCTGTGTTAATGAATTAAAACCTTTCCACCCCCAGCGCAAACATATAATTAGCAGAGAGCACAGCTGACACCACCAAGTGGAGAAAAGAACAGTGAGAAACTTTTATCCTGGGTGTTTTCATAGAACATTTATTCCTAGTTAAAGAAAGATATGAACACCACAATGAGTGAATAATGGAGAAAGGCAATTGATCCTTCAAGGTTAATCCTAGGAAAAAGAGAACTCTGCTAATACAATAATCTGTACCTGTTCATGGCCTTAATCACTCTCAAAGCTATTTCTATATCCAAGCTTAGAGACTGTAGTTAAAGAAATGCAATAATTTGTTTGTTGCAGTGTATTTCTCTTAGCAATTCACATCTTAATTTTTTTTCTTTTAAGAGAATTCAAGACAAACTGGGAATGTCAGGACCCTCAAAAAGGACATTTCAAGTTATTTTGCAATATGAAAAATATTCTGAAATTAGAACATCAGCAGCTACTTCTTTGTCTTATGACTCTTCATTTAATATTTAATATCAATGGAGAATTTTGAAAAATTGAGATCAGAATACTACAGAATAATGGAATCTTAGTAGAATAATAGAATATTAATCAGAATACAGAATAATAACTTGACAAATTTGGAAAAATGCTCAAACCTTTTGAGTAAGGGCACAAGCATTTGGTACAATTAGATCAATGAGGAGCCTTGGTGCACTGACTGAAGTGACCACAGATCTCTATGAAAACAATTCATTCTTCCTTAGACAAAAGCTGCAGTGTTAACTGCTTAAGGCACATGATTCCTGGGTATCAGGGCAAACTGTGAAAGTCAACACAGGCAGATTTCAGGACTGGTTCAAGTGAATATCTGCCTCAGTTTACCCATACAATAAAATATAAATGCCAAGGGGTACTACTTCAAAAATGCTTAAAGACTAAAATCTTTAGCCTAAAGCAGCCATAAATACATAATCACCTACACACAAAATCACTGGATATTAGAGCCAGAAGGGATTAAACTGTTAAGAAATAGTGTTCATAATTTGCTTTTAAAATTCAACACTGGCAACTGAAAGCAAAAAGCGAGAAGCTTCAGCAAAGCCCTCCTTTAACAACTGACAGAGACCCTGAAATTCTAAAAGCAAGCTTCATCCTGGTAAGCCACCAGAACAAAACATCAAGTTAGAATAGTAAATGTAAGTAATCCCTTCTGGTTCTGAGAACTTTACTAAACAAAGAGGCAAAAGCCTTAAGTAGCTCACAGTTTCACCTAAAGGATTTTGCCTGTTACTTGATTTAAAATATCAAAGACTGATATTTAAAAAAAATAAATAAGTAGAACTCACCTTTTTTCTAAAAACTGAAAATGAAAGTCCACAGGCTTTGCAAACTATATTAGCTCCTCCTGTAGCTGCTGGTGGGTATGTGGAAAAGTCAGTGTTTGGTGCAAATCGGAATGGGCCGGTACCTCCCCCAAATCCAGACTGTTGGCCTCTTACTGCTCCAGTCCCCATAACTTCATTCAGCAGCCCACAGCATGAAGCCCACATGGATGTGGCACCCGCCTGAAAGAAACCATCAGACAATTAGTAAATTCATTTTCAAGCACAGTAAGCCTCAGCTATCTGGACACCTGTCTATAAATGAATGATTAGGAATTAGCTGAGGGTTTAACAACCCCTTAAGCACCAAGATTTCTCATTTATGAACAGAAATCTTCCTAAAATGTATACATACTTCCTTACCATTTTAAAGAATAAGTACAATTTAAATTTTTCTTAAAGTTATAAGGTTATCATTATGATTGATTATTTTATTTGTTCAAATAGAGTAAAATGCTCAGTATCTACTACTTTACCTCGATCTTGGGGCCACTTCTTAGTTATTGGGTGCTTGCACAAAGCAGCCCTCTCTCCTTTCAGTTCTTGTTCTGCCATAGCAATCTGTTGTTGGGCTTAGAATGCAGATAAAGTTTTTTTAGAACTGTGTGTAAAGTAAGAGCTAATCAACTTCGAGTGAGAGTCTGAAAGTCTTGCATGTTTTATGTATAGGCTTTGTGACATTTTGTTGGCTGTTTGGAGGTGGTTTGAGGCTCCATTTCCTGGTAAGGCTGCCAGAATTCTTAACGTAGTTACTACATGTAGCATCCGAACCAAACAGTTTCTCCTATCTGAATCTGCAATCAAATATTAACTACGTAGTATTTGTAAAAGTCTAATTTAGAGAGTCTATCCAAAGATGACCTTTTTTTGTTCTTGCTGATACTTGGAAGGCACAGGTCGACAGCCTGGGGAAGAGGCACAAAACAATGGGCAATTATAACCCAAGGTTCTGAAGCGACTTTAGAGACCTCCCTCCCAATGACTGGCTAGTATCTGGGATTAGCTGCTGGTTGGTGTCACAAAGCACTGGCTGTGCATGAGATCTCATTTGATCTTGACAACTTCACCCCAGGCCATCAAGACGGTGCTGTGTCAGAAGGATACAGAGGTACAGAAAGATTGAGAATCTTTCCTGAAGGCACCTGGGCCTCAGACCTCATATGTATTATCTCTAAATCCACTGACTAGCCCCTAATACAGTGGGATGATTTCAAAAGCAGGGGCTGCTTTTTTTGTAGCCCCATCACTTAACAATGCCTGACACATGCTTAATAGGTTCTTATCAACTTAATACAAAAAATGCTCATATAATAGTGATGGTATCAACAGGATTGTGAAGACCAAATGAGTTATCTGGAAAGCACTTACCACAGTGCAAAGCACCTAGTAGGCTCTTAATAAATGTTTACTGAATTCAATTTTGAAAGAGAGAGCTTGGCGGCACAGCGATAGAGTGCTAGACCTGGAATCACAAAGACTTGAATTCAAATGTGTCGTCCTCAAGACGCTTACTAGCTTGTCTGACACAGGGCAAATCACTTAACCTGTCAACCTTGATTTCCCCACCTGTAAAACACAGATAATAATAACAGCAACTATATCCTGGGGTTGTTGTGAGGTTCAGATATGCAAACCTTAAAGCACTATACAAGTACTTGCTACATAAAAGAATATTTGCTGTGGGAGCTATAGGTGTACCCTATTTAAAGCAAACTAGAAATAGTAAAATAAAATTTTAAAACATGGCAAGGGGGTGGTTTTACTGACAAAAGGATCCTATATTTTTCAGACAATTCCCTATAAGATTTAGTTCAGAGAAAACTTAGCAGGGGGTTGAGATCTTAAGTCTATTTTTAAGCATCTGAAGAGCTGTCTCAAATAGAAAAGCGATAAGCCTTTCACTTTGGCCCTACAGAATAACCCTCAGAGCAGTGCACTAGGTGGAAGCTGTGGAAGCAAACTCAGGCTTCATGCCCAATAGATAGCCACAAAATGGGCTGGACGCCTCAGGACAGAGTAAGCTTCTTGTCATTACTTGTAGAGGGGATGATGCCTTTCAGAGACGGATTTGACTTGATAGTCTCTGAATATAGTAAGCATCCCTAGTGTTTTTGAGAAAAGACTTGTTTTTTAAAAAATCTATACACACTCTCTCTTTCAAGTAAATGTCTACTGCATACAGTTGCAAGCATAGTTCTACCACCCCTCTCTCCAAGAAGCAAAGCTCACAGGAGTGCAGTCTCTGAAGCTCTCTGGTTTGGTCAGACTTTAGAGAGCTAAAACAAGATAATCTTGTATTTCATAAGTGTTTTCCTGCATTAGAGTTCTTTCAAAGCAGAAACTATCACTTCTGTCCTAGTCCTTGACCTTTTTTGTATTCATGGATCCTGTTTGTCTTGTTTAAAAAAATGCTTTTAAATTCATAGGGTTATGAGGAAACCAGTTATCCTGAAAGTTATCAAAATAGTTGTGGATTTTGTTTTAATCCACACACAAGTTCACAAAGCCCTGGTCAACAGCATAATGGGCTACATAGATAGAAATTCCAGGCATTTTGGGCTGGAGAAGACTTCAGAGATTGAGTCCAGCCCCCTTTTTTAAAGATATGGAAACATCACAAAGTTTAGAGTTCAAACAATTTGCAGACGTTCACACAGGAAGCTTTAGAAGGGAGATATGAACCCAGCTGAGACTTGACATCAGTGCTCTTTACAATGCAATTCCTCTGCCTTTTAAGAGGCAAAGGTTGAATAGGAGCAAAGATTAAATACTGAAAGGAAAATTTTTACGTCAGAAAGGAATCCTGGGGATTTTCCCTTCCTTGACACAGTCGGTATTCTTAGTGACTCAGGGACAAGTGACACATCCCACTGCCCTTTGGAAATACTTGAGTACATTCTGCTTGCCTTGTCTGAGGTGTGACCTAGGACAGAAGCATAGAAAATTAATTCCATTTCCACTTTTAGAGAAAGATTTATTTATTTCTCTTAGCCTTAGGTTCTTTTGGACTAGAGAGAAATCTACCAGTACTTAGTCAAAAATCAAAGGAAGCAGTGTCCTAACCTTGATTTCATTATCAAAACTCAATTAAGGAGTACTGACCCTCTCCCTGAAGTGAATCACAGGATCAGATCCTCGAACTGGAAGGGGTCTAAGAGGCCATCAAATCTACCCCCAACTTTACAGATGAGGAAACTGAGATACATAGAAGTCAAATGACTTGTCCAGGGTCACACAGCTAGTGTCTTTGTCAGTCAGGATTAGCTATTGGGTTTTCCAGACTGCAAGGACCAGGGCTCTATCAGACTATCTAGCATATATTCCTCACACATAATTAAAGCCCTAATAAATGCTTGCTGAGTGGTTAAAATTGGTGAACCCCTTGTGGAGAATTTACAGGAGAACACGGACAAGAATCCCACAGAATGACAAAGTATGGATGAGATGTACTTTGGGGCATCACTGGAAAGAGTAGCCACGAGAGCACCGATCCACTGAAGTACCAGAAAATCTGGAAGCTCCAACAAAGCAGTGTGGTTTAAATAAAAACGGGCAAAAAGACCACAGAATTTCAGTTGGAAAGGATTATCAAGACCCATTTACTACCTAAACAATTTTTACAAAAACATTCCTAGCAAGCAGTCATCCATCCTTTGTTAAAAGACTTTTTAAATGTGAATTCACAACTTACCAAAGCAGTCCATTCCACTTCTGAACTGACTAGGCAAGTTAATTTACCTATTAAAAAAGGTTATTCTTTATCACCTCTTCCTCCTTCTAACCCTTCCCTCCCATAGAAATTTTGACTTACAGTAAGTACAACAAAGACCTTTAGCAAATTAAGAAAGGCCTCAAAGAATATTCCCATTTGAGATTAGCACATCTAATTTTTTGGAGTCTTTCCTCCCCCAGATGATGGGAGTCTAAATATAACCTTACAGAGTGAAACCACAATAGCCCATATGCTCAACCAGAACTTTGAGATAAAAATGTTAAAAAACTTTATTAGATCTTGTAGTGAGAATCAAACTACTTGTCCCTGGAACTCTATTACTGTTTTATTTTATGTGTAAAGCTAAACAATTTACAAGCAGGAGGGAAGGCTCATCGTGGTCCTTTTTTCCAAAACTACAACACAAGCTCTCTAGTTTCTAAGCTCTCTCTCAATTCTTTAGAAAAAAAATTTAGATTAAAGTAATTCTTCAGGTAGCCTCAAATCAGACAGTCCCATATTATTATCATTGCCCTGAACAAAAGTGTATTCCACAGGAAGAACAACAAAGGCTTTTTCTGAGAGAGAGACAGAAAGAGCCAGTCAGATAGCTTTGAATTTTAAATTTTGTTTATGGGCACATGATCTAAAGTGACTTTATAATCTTGAATAAAGGATATTTCAAAACACTTAAAAAAAAAAAAAGAATTTGTATCATGTTTTTAATACAGTCCTAATGGCACTAAGGCAGGGGTTCTTAAAAGCTTGTGTCTTGGACCCCCCCCTTTTTGAATAATGTTTTTATGCCTAAAACTGCTCATTTAAATGCATAAAATATATTGGATTACAAAGGAAACTAATTATAGTTTAATAAAGGTATAATATTTCTCCCATTCAAGTTCACAGACCCCAAGATTAAGAACCCATGCATTAGAGTGTGTTTAAAGGGGCTTTATAAACCCTTTCAGTGATTCTACCATAAATACTACTAAACTTAATGGAAATGGGGAAAACCAGTTTGTTGTTGTTATAAGAAACTAAATGGTAGCACAGAATTATAGGAGGAAGTTGCAGTTTGGGTCTGTGACCAAATCCAGGAGGGCATTAACTAAGATCTCTACCCCCATTTGGAAAGTTACTTAACTGGCTCCAAACTCAATTAAGAATTAGGCACACCAACATTTTATATGATCTTTTTAATGAGGAACAGAGGTCATTCAAATTCAGGTACAGAAACTTCCAAATTTGAATATTTTAACACCATCAGGCTATGTGGGAAAAGGAAGGACTATAGGAATTTCAAGATAGTTACCTTCCTCAGAGCCTTTGTTAAATATGAACAAAAAGAATCTAAAGATGGTAACTAATATTCTAAGCCTAACTAGGGACACCTGACAAAACTACCTGACCAAGTAAAAGGTTTTATTTGTAAAAGCTATTAGTAGGTAAAGAAATTCCAAAAACTGAATAAGTATCTATTGTGTCTATCATATACAGAACTCAAGGCATATAGAACTCAACTGTTAACCAAAACATCCTATTAGTTTTAAGAGAAAAAAGTACCTACTGTGTAGTAAGTGCTTAATAAATGAATGCTTTTTCATTCATTCATTCAACAAATTCTAGACTCAAAATGCTTTTTCCCAAAGTCATTTGGAAACGAAAATTCCTACATAGACAGATGCTAGTATTAGTAACTTAATGCATTTTCATGCAGGATATTTGATCAGATATTTGCCATTATTTGCACTATAGTGGAGATTCTCTCAAAAGGCAATCCTATAAAATTGTGCGCTATGTTACTGAAGATAATTTAGAAAACAAGGCATTTTCAGGTAAGTTTTACTTACCCAGCATAGTATTCACAAAACAAACTTGCCAGTCACACAAGACACACTAAATTCAAAACACATCAGTGCTTGAACTAGGTAAAGAATTCAAGAAAAACAGGTAATTCACCCCCATTCTGCCACACTATTATCAGATTAATCTGTATGGTATTCTTTGCTGAGGAATTATGGAACTGTAAAGATTGTTACTTGAAAACTGCCAGTGAGCAAGAATCTTCTATTATCACCTAAGGCAGTTTTCTTATCCCTGGTCACAGATAAAAATATAGACCTAGCACTAGAAGGCACCACAAAGGCCAACACCCTCATTTCAAAAGAAAGAGAGGCCCAGGGAAGTGAGTCACCTGCCTGTACCAGGTCCGAGTGCAGCTAGCTTGAAGTCAACTTCACTTCCAGGGCTCTTCCACTGTTAACATACTGTCTTGCTTGTTATATTTGAGAAGCAGTGCAGCACAGTGCTTAGGTTGGCCTTGGGAAGTGGCAGATGTTTGGTTCAAATCCTGCCTCTGACAGGTAGTTAAGGAGCATGAGCAAGAGAATTCTCGGTGCCTTGGAGCAAGATTCTAAAAATGAATCGTCCATTCCACTGACTGGGAGTTTCCCCAAGGACCAAATCAGAAGTCTAGTGAATACATGTAACACATGGAGTTTGGGTCAGGATTACCACGACCATGGAAGAGTGGATACAAGGGCTAAGTTTAATTAATGTGAGATTCCAATTTAGTTTAAAATTCCTGCTCTATATGGGAAGATAAATAGCTGTCCTTCAATCTAAGGATATTAGACACACCAATGAATTGCTGGGGGCCCTGTGAACTGATTCAACCATTCCTGAAAACAATTTGGAACTATGCTCCAAAAGTTACTAAACTGTACATGCTAGATTCATGTAGGCCTTTACTCCAAAAAGGTCAAAGATAGAGCAAAAACACCGATATGTACAAAAATATTTTTCACGGCCCCTCCAACGTAAATTGAGCAGGTGCCCACCTTTTGGAAAATAGCATATGAATCTAACAGACTGATGTGTGATAAAAAATGACAAAAATGGAAAGTTTCAGAGAAAACTAGGAATACTTTTATGATTTAATGCCAAGCGAAGTTAAGAGGACTAGGACAATTTTTACAATTACAACACCAAGGGGCAGCTAGGTGAATAGAGAACCGGCCCTGGAGTCAGGGGGACCTGAGTTCAAATCCAGCCTCAGACACTTAACACACACACACACAAAACTAGCTGTGTGACCTTGGGCAAGTCACTTAACCCCAACTGCCCTCCAAAAAGGAAAAAAGAAAGAAAGAAAGAAAAACACCATGGAAAGACTTTAGAACTTTGAAAAATGCAATGATAAACCTCAAGTCCTGAGGAATGAAGATTAATTGTGACACCTAAACCCCCCGCTAGAGATGATGGATTCAAAATCTAGAATGAAAGATGTTTATTTGAACACTGCTAGGGTAGTCATATGTTTTTACTGGACATACTTGTTGTAAGAGTTCTAGTTTTTGGTGTTTTCAAAAAATTGCTAAATGGGAAAAAGATAATGCTTGTACTTTTTTTTTAAACCCCACTAAAACCAGTTATTTCCAGGGCAAAGTTGCAACCTGTTTTGTCAACTGCCCAGTAGTTAAAAAGTCATTTTCACTTCATTGAAAAAAGCACTTATTTGGGTGAATGCCCATACAGTATAATTTCTGTAGTACTACAGAAAGCAGAACAAGTGGGTATGCTTAAAAACTGATTATTACCCCTTACCAGACTTTATAAAGCAATTTAAAAAATAGTTGCTATTCTATATACAGTAAGCTGGTCTAGGACATATCCTGAAAATGCCAGTTTCACAAAAACTAAGATGTAAAGAAACTTTATCATAATTACCCATTAGCAAGTCTAGGATTAGCCAAAATTTTGTACTCTGGGTTTTTGGTTGGTCAGAAGGCAAAGTTCAAGGACAGAAGTATTTAACCTGCTTCTGAAGGGTATTCAGTTAGCACATCTGAACTGCAATATTAAAAAACAAGAAAAGTTACCAGGAAAAAAAAAAGCTACTTTAATTCAGTTTTCAGATGAAGTGCTAAAAACGATTTAAGAAAAAAGATAAACACCAGAATTTCCTTATAGAAAGCCTCAATCTTCCTATACTTTCTAGAAATTCTATGAGATAAATCGTTAAGAATCAGTTCTGGGCGCTAACTTAAATGTTTTATGTTCCCTCTGCTTCACTGTTCCCAAATCCCAATATTTCCGTAATATACTGGTACTAATACTCAATATTTTGAGATTTGTGAACAGCGTCAGAAGCTTTCTGCTTCTAAAATGCTATCTCACCGAAAATTTCCTTCCACTTCAATTCACCCTCCTGAATCGTTCTAAACCTTGGGGATTTCACTACTGGACAGACTCGAGGACTAAATAGGTCTGGCCCCTGCCCATCCCTACCGCACTCTCGGCCGATACTCAGAAGGGAACGGAACCAATTTAAAGAGCCAGAAAGAAGGGCACTTCTCGGGGTTCTCACAAGCGGGTCTGCCGGGGGTGCACGAGCGCGCAGCTTCACCCCCTTAGGAGACTCTGTATCAGGCTGTTTGACCAATGCACTAAACTGGGCAAAAGGAAACACCAGCAGCGTTAACATAGGCAGGACGCTGCCCCGGACTCTCCATCCATCTTCGCCAACCTCCAAGACCGCACTTTTTCGCAGCTCGAGCCCCGCGACAAACCGGACCGGGAGTCCGTGGGGGTCGGCGGGTAGAGAAAGCAGCTCCCGCCCCGGGACAGGCCCCAACTTCCCAGAGGCCGGACTTCGGGTGAAGCCCCGCGGTCCCGGCTCCCGGGTGGCCCCAGCCCCCCGGCAGGTCCCAGCGTCCGACAGTTCGCCCTCGGCAACTCGCGCCCGACAGGACCGTAGGAGCGGGGGTTTCGAGCTCACTGGGTCTGACCCCCGAGGTCGGCGGGGCCCAGAAGGGAGGCGCGCTCCCAAGGCCGGCCGGCGGCGCCCCTACGGCCCCCAGGGAGGGCTCAGGAGCTCGGCCAGGGTGGGAGGACGGTCTCCCGAGGGAGCCGGGTCACTGTCCCAGTACCAGCCCCCCACGAGCCCGAGCCGAGCCGTGAGAGGTCGCCCCTCCGCGGAGAGCGGCCGGGGAACTTTGAGGAGACCGGTGAGGGGGGTGGTCGGCGCCGCCGGCCCCGTCCCGTCCCGCCCCCCCTCCCCCCGGAGGGAGTCCCCTCACCTTCATGGCCGCAACCGCCTCTCCTCGGTCGGCTCTACGGGAGAACTCAGCACCATAGCACCCCTCGGCCAATCACCGACCTCCCGTCCTCACAGGGCCAGGGAGACGGCGACCCCAACGGCTCCAGCTAAGCTTCGGACGCCTCCTAATAGGCGAGCCAGTCGGTTGTCTATGGAGGAAGCGTCGGCGGCGGCGTCGCCACGTAAGGGGCGTGGGGGTACGCTAGGCGAGGACGGGAAAAGACCAGGAGGGGGAGGGGAGCAGAGAGGGGCGAGCGGCGGCCGAAGCGACCAATCCAGGGGGGGAGCCGGAAAGGGACCGGCCTTGAGAGCCAATCAAGCGTAGGAAAAGGGGAGGGTCCGCAGCCAGGTGGTGGGTACGAGCTGGGCGGGGAGAGGGAAAAGGGAGGGGCGGAAGAAACCATTCCGCCAAAGAGGGCCGGGGAGAGCGGATTTCACCAGTTATGAAGAAGAAGGAAGAGCTCCTTAGTCATCTTTCTCCAGAGGTAAGAGCCGCCCCTCCCTTCCAGAGCTGGTTGATGACGTCATCCAGGGGAGGAGGAGGGGAAAGGAGAGGCGGGAAAGGCAGAAGGGAATTCGAAACAGCTCTAACGGTCCTAACGGCCCCTCGCAGGACGCTAGTGTGCACGCACCCCGGGCTGGGCCCACGCTCCTCTTCGCCCCTTCGACGCCCCTCTAGGCTAAAGGAGTGGAGGAGGCGGCCGGAATACTAAGCCTCCTCGGGTCGGGAGGGCAGAGGGGCCTTGAAGGCCTAGGGTGACTCATTTAGGGCTCCACCAGGACCTGGCACACCAGAGGCGCTTAATAAATGCTTGGGCTGGGAGCTCCTAAGAGCCCTCATTACACCTACTATGTGCAGCCCCGGGCGGAGTGACACCCCATCCCCCAAGCCGGGGGCGGGGCTGCCCCCTCACAGCCTCTGTTAAAGCCCGGGAAAGTTTGGGGGAAAACAAAAGCATAGAACTTGTTACTGATGAAAGTGACCCCAAGTGGCTTTGATGAGGCTACACCCCAAGACCCTGAGGCCCAGGGCGCTTCCAGGAGAGTGCTGGGCAGATTCAAATCCGCTCCTCCACCGCAGGGGGGCACACGGAGCTCTGGGCACGGACCAGGCTCGCGGTTGGGGGTCTGAGGGCTCAGGCACTGCCGGGAGTCCCCTTCCCTGGGCGGTCTCCAGGCTCCAGCCCACGCAGTTCTGTGATCGGGGCCCATTGTGACACGAGGTGCCTGGGGTTCTGGGCCTCAGGCGTGGAGCCCGAGTTCTGAGGGGCCCCAGCCGGCCTGACTCCCGCTGTGGGGGGAAAGGGGGGGATCCTTGGGCAAAGCCAAGGCTCTGCAATCCCCAAGTGATGGTGGCAGCAGCTCTCCACACCCTCGGAGCTGAGGCAGCCAGACCACCCGCCCCCCCTACGGATTCCCTTTTTCACTTGGTTCAAGGTGAATCCTAGAGCCGCTTCTCTCCTTGGTTAGACCACTGCCCCAGCCGGGCAACAAGCATTTATTAAAGGCCTCCAGGCACTAGGGATGGAGTCTATCAACAAAAAAGCTGGCACTGGAGGGCCACTGGTGGGTGAGGGCCTCCTGCAGAGCCTAGGATTTTAGCTGGGATTTCAGGAGGAGGGGGGGCACGAAACAGCCATCAGGCCAGCGGCTCTGGACAGGTAGAATGGGACGGGGGTGATGAGGGGCTTTGAGGGCCAAACAGCACTTTGTATGTGATCCTGGAGGCCACAGGAGCCACTGGAGTTTACCGTGTAGGAAGGTGAGAGATCAACTGGACAGGTGAATGGAGGATGAACTGGTTTTTAAGGATAAATACCCAAGACTAACCAAAATAAGGAAGGTAGGAAAATAGAAGAGTTTTTGGGAGAAAGATAATGAGTTCACTTTGGGACATGCTGCCTTTCAAGGTATCTGCAGGACATCCAGATGGAGACCTCCAATAGGCAGCTGGAGATTCAAGACTGGATAACCAATTGAATCATCAGCCAAGAGATGGTCATTCAATCCACTGGAACTGATGAGATCAGCAAATGAAGTAGGAAAGAGAGAGAAGAGGGCCCAAGACAGAGCCCCGGGGGGAACCTACCATTAGCAGCTGTGATCTGGATGAAGACCCCACAGAGCCTGGGGAGGCATGGCCAAACAGGCTGGAAGAGAACCAGAACAGGACAGTGTCATGAGAACAGCCAGAAGAGGGATTAGGGCAGTCAAGGAGGATGAGGACCTACGAGAGATGATTCTGGTGACTGGAGTGAGCAGTTTGGGATGAATGAAGACGTCAGATACCAGACTGCAGAGAGGTAAGGGGAGGAACGAATGCCCTGCAGACGGCCGGCCGTCTGGGGGACAGCCACAGATGGGAGGAGAGATGTGGGAAGATAGGGATAGAAAGATCAGGTGGCTCTGAAGATAAGAGACACAGGCATATCTGTGAGCAGCACAAAGCAGCCAACAGACGGGGAGAGACTGAAGGTAAGTGGGAGTGGGGATGGCTGAAGATGGGATGCATTGGGATTATTTGTGCAGGTAGAGGGGGCTGGCCTAGGCCACTAGAAAGGCCCCAAAATCCTAAGAGTCAGGGAAGGTGTCTGAGGGATGTGAGACAAGGAGGTGGAGGAGAGAAGAGGGAGCTCTCAGTGAAACAGGAGGGAAGGCTCTCAGCTGAGAGGGTTTGAGAGGGGAGCCACAGGTGGCCCAAGGAAAGGAAGCAAAGGTTGGGAAAAGCTTCTGGTGGGAGAGGGAGTAGATTAGAGGTGTAAGTGGACATCCAGGGCCCAACATGGGGTCTAGTCAGCATTCAGTAATTTCTTTCAGCTTCTGTTCAGTAGCATCTGAGGGGAAGTCTTAGGGAGGAAGGCTTTCCCAGATGATTTGGCCCATCCCATTAGGAAATGGTGTGGCCTTTGATAAGAATGAAACTCAAGGACTTTAGACACTGTCCCTTTGGCAATGATCACATACAGATAAAGGTTTCTACAAAGACACTGAGAAAATGTTTCTAAGGAGGGGAGAGGGAAAGGAAGGGACTTAGTGTGCTTCCACACTAGCATAAGCACAAGGGATTTGTTGTAGCGCACTAACATCAAGAGAGGTCCCTCCTCCTTCCCCATAGCTACTCTAGGCCCTGCCTTGCCCCATGTCACCCTAGAGTCTGCAATGCCTTACACCACGACCCCCAGACTGTCCTCTTGGCCAATACCCCTTCATTCCTCTTTCCTAATCCCACCCTTCAGGTTGTTTTTGCTTCAAGAAAACAAAATCCTCCAAACCTCAGAACCTCATCTTCCCAGATTCGGCAAGACCTGCCTTTTATAAAAACCAAGTGTTTAAGAGAGTGACCCAGTCTCACACACAATGGCTTTGATTTATTCAAGGACATGTTTATATCTTATCAAGGCACAACAGTCAAAAGGTGACTTTGTACCATATCCCCTCAGTCCCCCAGCCCCTTACAAGGAGAAGGCCAATAGAACAGGTAAGGACCTGAGGACCCCTCTAACCTAACCACCTTGTTGTACATATTAGGGAACTGAGGACAAGTGAGAGGTTAGGGACACAGTTTGCAGAGAAAGAGGAAGGGACAAAGCTAGGATCCAATTTCATTGCTCTTTCCACTGAACCACACTGCTTCTCAGAGATCACTAATGACCTCTGAGGTCAGTCATTTATTCCACAAACAACTGGGTGGGGGAGGAGGACCAAGAAAGCCTTGGTGCAGAAGGTGACACTTGAGCTGAAATTCTGAAATTCAGAGATTTCATGACTCATTTAACAAAGAGCGAGGAGGCCCTACTGTATGCAGAACACCATGCTGGGCACTGTGGGAGGGAAAGAGTGCTCTTTGATTCATGGAGCTTGTAAAGAGAAAGGAGACGAAGCCTCAGAGCTGTATTACACAGTATTCCATAAGTGCATTTGAGAAATGCACAATAAAACATAGAGAAGTAGTTACCTTAATTCAGAGACTTGTGGAAAAGTACTCTGTAAACCATTCATTTCAATAAGAATCCAATTTATGAAATTACGGGTCTTGACTCCACTGTTTAGTGTTACTCCTACTGTGATGCACTGCTATCTTTTACCTCCATCTTTCCCCAGAACTGAGAACAGAAAAGCACCTGCTTCTTAAGAGTTGTCTGAACAGCAGGGGAGAGATGCCTTTTAGAATTACACTGCTTTCCTCTCAAAGTCCTAGAGGAGCTGACCCTACAGAAGAAGCCTTCTCCCTCATTGTTCTCCACCTCAAGCCACACACAAACCACCCCCCTCCTCATTTCTCTCACAGCCAGCACCATGCTCCACTCTTGACACACAGCACGGTAAGAATTCAGGAACCGGCTGTCAGCTGTACAAACTATGATTCTTCTCCCCTGGACTACTTAGCAGAGTGATCAAAGAGATGGAGAGGCTTCAGTATTGGGGTAAGAATAGTAACAGCAAAAGCTGCCATATCTGTGTACTGGGTTACCCTAAAACAGCAGTCTGTGGGTCTGAGTTAGTATGTGTATACGTCTATGGACCTCTACAGCATGTGTGTGCATCTAAGGACCTCTACAGCACGTGTGCGCGCCTAAGGACCTCTACAGCACGTGTGCGTGTCTAAGGACCTCTACAGCACGTGTGCGCGCCTAAGGACCTCTACAGCACGTGTGCGCGCCTAAGGACCTCTACAGCACGTGTGCGTGTCTAAGGACCTCTACAGCATGTATGTGCATCTAAGGACCTCTACAGTGCATGCCTGGGGACCTCTACAGTATGTATACGTTCCCAGGGTTATATCCTAACACAGCAAGTGGAGTCAGTGTGGGGGGGGGGGGAGAGCAGTAAGAGAGGGAACATAGGAAGTAAAGTCAGGAAGCACATATAGACTGATATGGCTCAGATACAGTGTGTCCTAACAGGCAGCAGTGCATAGACAGAAAGGTAGAGATACAGATATACATACATACATACATACATACATATATATATATAAAACTAGATACACAGTGTAACAAAGTGGAGTCAGTATGTATAATATAGACACACTTATTTACATACAGATATATATGTGGATAATATATGTATACGTGTATGTATGTATACACATACATTTAGATATAAATATGTATACATATAGAGATGCCTATGTATATCTATATATAGATAAGACAGATATAAAGAGATATATTCATTTATAGGCATAGACACACAATATACCATAACAAAGGAAACAGTCTTTAAGTATAAACCATCAATAACTGTAAAGTTATCAATAACTGTATTGATTATATATACTCTGTATACCCTGACAAAGAAGTGTTAAATCATTTAATACTGTAATGGGAATCTGAGGACTTTCCCTGCCCCCAGGCCCTTTGATAGGCTTAAGTGGCTCTGAGAACCTCCCAATTTGAAAGTATACTTTGCTCCTTAATAGTCTGAATGTGGTCACTTGGAGCCTGCGGTGGGAGGCTTGTTCTTCAGGAATGCCCCGGCCTTTTTACTTTGTGACTGGGCAGTGGGTCAAGAGGGCCATGACATTCTCTGACCCAGGAGAAGGCTATATATACCCTGATGTGAGGTTTTGCTTTGGGGCTCACTTTGGAAAGAGTTGTGTGATTTGGCCAGAGGAGACTCTGGGCAGCCGCTGAGCCCTGCTTTCCCGCTCTGGTAACTGACTAGGTATGGATGTCATGGTCCCAGGGCTGGAAG
The DNA here is from genome assembly GCA_028646575.1 of Pseudocheirus occidentalis. Classification (NCBI taxonomy): domain Eukaryota; kingdom Metazoa; phylum Chordata; class Mammalia; order Diprotodontia; family Pseudocheiridae; genus Pseudocheirus; species Pseudocheirus occidentalis. The sequence continues at coordinate 27,640,354 of CM053594.1, read as the reverse complement.
CTCCTCCGCTGATCCGTTTCTTTGTCTGCTTTATAAACCATGTGCATTCTCTGAAGTTCGGGGTGCTGACTTTTCCCCCTGACCTCGAAAAATGTTATGCTTGATTAAAGTAAGATTGTTAACCCTTTCTGAGTTGCTTTCCTTTAGAAAAGCAGTTAAGAACCTGTGCTAGCAGCCACCCTGGGTATGCTGGAGTGCTTGCTGATACAATATGAATAGACCTGCACAGCCAGCTACCCTAATAGGAAATACGTGGGTACCCCCAGCATTAGGGCTATAAACAAAGCACACTGATCATACACAGGCCGTGCCCCAACACGGACCCGTCGTCGGAGCCAGGCCGGAGCACACGCGTTAACACAGATCAAGGGACTGGTTACACACAAGCCCTGTGGCCTGCCAGGGAAGAGGCCGTGAGCGTGCACAGCACATGCGCATTTGTGATCACGCTCACACCTAGCATTCTTACACACCACATGTCCCTGCGAGGAGTGCACTCTGGGAGCCAAAGCTACACCAACGCTCTGCCCATTCTAGTCCCCTTTAGGCCAGTGATTATCGATAGTCATAACAAGTACCTTAATCCAAAACAGCAAGTAGGGGCTGCTTCCGGCTGAGCGTGTGAGAGAACGCCTCTGCACTGCGCACACTCCGCAACACTCACCTCTGGACCCCGAAGGTCGGGGCAGCTCAGCTGGGTGCCCACGGGCTTTACTTCTGGTGTCAGGGTTCCTCCAGGCTCTGACGTCAGCCCAGAGGAACCGGGTGCCCACCAATCAGACCCCTCTCCTCCAGAGAGTTCGCTTTCCTTTCCTCCGGCTTCTTCAAAGGCCGCCACGTGGCTTTAGGAGCCTGCCTTAGAGGGAGGGCTGCGCCAGCCTCTACCCATAGCTGGGAGCCCCCCCCCCCCCCAAGGCCTGTCTCAAGTCTCGTCAGGGTCGCAAGCCTCCCTCATCCGATGCCGCCTCTGACCGCTTCCCAGGCCCACGGTGCAACCATCACCCCCCACCCCTCACCCCGTTCTATCCTTGACCTTCAAGGCCCCACAACCAGGAACGAGGGGCCTTGGTCACAGGCCAATCCGAGCGGATCTGAAGGCAATAGAACCGGTTTTTTTTGTTTCTAGGTCTTTGCTATTCAAAAGTGCTGAAATGAATATTTAGGGATATATGTGACATTTCTGTTTGTGTTTGATCTATAAGCCAAACTGGCCTTATTATCATCAGACACTGCCGTCTCTTATCTCCATGCCTTTGTACTGTCTGTCCCCCATTCCTGGAACACTCATGATATGCTTGTTAATCTTTTGCAGTTTTTCTTTTGAGGACTATCTTTGACCATCATCAATAGCTTTGTCTTCCCAGTCTAGTTCCAAGTAGAAGGGTAGCCTTACCTCCTTCTCTCCACTCTGCAGATTAATAAACTAAACAAAAATCCTTTATTCTGGAAAGTTCAAGGAATATGGTTATTGTGGCAAATAGCGTGACCAGGAACAAATCTGAACTTCTTAATGAGGTAAAAGAATGAAGTCTTTGATTATTATTCTTCATAGGATCATTGATTGGAAGATGAAAGGGACCTTAGGGGTCATCTTATCCAGCCCACTTATTTTACTGATGAGGAATTGAGGCTAGGAAAGAAAAATGACTTACCCAAGGTCACACAAGTAATAAAGGTCAAAGATGGGATTCAAATACTGGTCAACAGACCCCAAATCCAACTCCGTTTCCAGTTTATCACACTGACTCTGTTTCCTTTTTAATAGGTCCCCAAGCTCAGATAGACAATAGCCTGTACTAATCAAACCACTCCCTTTGCTTTCCCCCAGTTAATTCCATGACTCAGTGGTTCATCAAAAATATAGTATGAATGAGTCAACAGGTATAGTCAAAGATACTTGCCACTCCCTCCAAAGCTATTTGATCCAGGTCCCGTGAAGTTTTATTGAAGTTGTTCACACCTATCAAGGAGGCATTCAGTATCAAAGAAAAACCTGATGCTTCAACCTTGTTTTAGTCTGTTAAAGTTCCTTCTGTATATCACCCTCCCCTTTCCAAGAGCCATACTTTTTATGATATTCATTTGTTAAAAAAGGAGTAAAAAATTTTCAGCAAAAGTAAACATTACATTGAAAAATATATGATGTTACACACACTATTTCAGACTTGTGGAGCATAGTCTCTCCAAAGGAGTGGGGCACAGGGAATAGTCTCTTCATATTTCTGCCTGGGGGCCAAGTTTATCCTTTATGCTTTGTAACGTAAAGTTTCTATTGTTTTGTTGTGATTATTGTTTTCAACTTACATTGTTATAGTCATTGTATTTCTTATTTTTTCATGACTGTCTACTTAGCATTAGTTCAATAAGTCTTTCAATACTTCTCTATAGTCACCATTTCTTACAATATAATATTATATTGACATTCATCTCATTTAAACCATTCTCCAACGAATGAGTATCTACTTTGTTCCCATTTCTTTACTACCACAAAAAATTATAAATATTTGAATGTACATGGAAACTTTCTTTGTCACTGACTTCCTTGGCATACGCACCTACAAATGGAATCTCTGGGCCAAATAATATAACATTTAAGTCAATTTATTGGCATAATTCCAAACTGTTTTACAGAATGGTTGTATAAATTCACAACTTCACCAGCAATGCAATGTGTATGTTCTTTTCATAATAGTTTCACTATTCCTGTCTTTTCTCAGCCAGTCAACATAGTCATTCTATTATCTCTGCCAGTTTGTTGGGTGTGTCATGTATAATTGGTGGAGTTAACAACTTTCACCAATGCAGATTATTTTACATTTCTGTAATAGTTGATGGTTTTATGAATTCTGTGAACAGTATTCCCTGTGACATTGCCTGATAATCAGCTTTCTCATGTTGAACTTCTTCGAATTTCACTAGCTTGGTCCTTCAACATACAACAGACAAGATATAGCAACAGACCTGCCACAGGGCACGGGTTCCGAGACTTTCCAGATTGGAAGGACTCAGCCAGAACTTTGACAAGTAACTTTGAGCATACCAGATGATCTCTGTACCATAAAGAGCTACCAAATTAGAACTATAAGGAAGTCAATACTTGTCCAACAGTGGTCACACTTGATTGAGACTGAGAATCCTTCTTCTACTTCTGACATGGACCAAACAAACTAAAAACCTTCTGTGTTTTCCCCAAAGTTGAGACATAGAATATTCTTTTAAAATTGTCTGCAAGGATAAAGACTAGGGAAAGAGTTTAAGAAGGGATCCATACATTCTTCCAGAACATCCGGTCACCTTTTTTTCAGTAAACAGATAGATACTGCATGCAGAGAGGACAAAAACTGAAATTCCTGTCTAATCATCCAGGCAAATTTTACTTTTTGGCTTTCTTCCTTATCTAAAAGTTACATTTCAGTAACAAGAAGATAACTAGAGAATATTCATTGATTTCACTAGTGTGCAGTCATTTTCTAAGTCTCCTTGATTCTACTTCCTCAGCATCTCTCAAATCCATGCCCTTCTCCCCACTTACGTGACCTCACCACATTACTTTCCACCTCTCATCCCCTTTCTGGTGGGCAATTGTAATACTCTCCTAATTTGACTCCTTACGTTCTTCCTCTTCCTCCCTCTAATCCATCCTCCACACAGACCATGTAACATTCCTAATAAATGCTTGTCTAAAGTATTTCCCTATTGCCTCTAGATTTAAAATACAAACTCCTTAGCTTGGTATTAAAATTCCTCCACAACCTCTTACCATTTCAGGTTTATTTTATGTTATGCCCACCCCCCCCATCTTACAGACAAACTGACCCACTTTCTGATCTCCAAATTTGCACAGGTTCCCACAACTGAATGGGAATTCAACTCTGCCTCTTGGAAGCCGTAGCTTCTCCCCAAGTTTAGTTCAGGTACTACCTCCCACGGAAAGCCTTCCCTATTCCCCGCTCTTGTAAGTACTTTTTTCACCCTCAAATGATTCTGTATATACTTACCTGTTTACATGGTATATCCCCAGCAGAGTATAAGATTTTTGAGGGGAGAGATTGTTTTTGTTTTGTCTTGATATCCCCAGCCCAAGGCTTAGTGCCTAGCATATAGGAAATACGTAATGCTAGTTGGATTGAATTTCAAGAAGTATGATGTAATTTTTGTGGCTGAAGTAAATTGTTCCTTTACACCTACCTGCTTCTCTCAGAAAATGTGGTTGGCCTATTTACTGTTATAGACATCACCCAATATTTGGTATTTTTGAGCTTTAAAACATGGGAGTGTGACTGGGGTAGATTTCCAGGGCACATGGAATCAATCCCAGAAGTCTATCTGAGGGCTCATATTTCCTCTGGCTCCAGAGACTGCAGTGTGGCACTGCTCTAGATTAAATTCTCTCCTTGGATCCATATGCATGGCTCCAGTTGCCTTGATAGGAGCCAGATGTGTGTATCTGAGGATAGGAATGCTGCATTTATCCTTGAACACCTTTAAGAACAGCTTTATAAATTACTATTTTGGCCAGTCAATGTAATCCATCTTCCTTAACCTTCATGGCTTTTAGGAGAACTAAGGGACTCTTTACACATTCTGGTATTAGAGGGCATGCCCAGAAGGAGCCTGGTAAGACCCTGTTCTTCCCCCCTGGGTCTCCTTAAGTCAGGGTTAGTCAAACTCTTGCCAAAATTTGTCCTTTATCAAAGTAAAAAGCCTGACCCTTTTCTACTCTCTTCAATGTTTCCCTGGAGAGACTTCAAAATTTCAACATCTTTTTTTCTCTAGGGAACTACGAGTCCATTTATGTTGCCCCTCTCCTCCCTGTGTCTCTCTCCAGTTCTTATCCTCTTCTTCTTTTTTCTTTTTTTCTTTTTTGGAGGGGGGAGAAGGCAGGGCAATTGTGGTCAAGTGACTTGCCCAAGGTCACACAGCTAGTAAATGTTAAGTGTCTGAGGTCAAATTTGAACTCCGAGCCACCTAGCCACCCTCATCCTCTTCTTCTCTTTGTTGGTGTTCTCCCTTTTAAAGACCAAGTAGGAATGGATGGCCCAGGTGTGAAACAACATAAATCATCTTTAATATAACTGAATGAAATCCCTTACAAAAACCCTTTCTCAAAGAGTTAACCAAGTCCTAGTCAAGGATCCTAGTACACTCTAAGGTACAGTCTCTATCCTAGTTAATCTGAGCTTGTATGTCTCAAAATTGTGTTAACTGTTAGAAATGGGGGGAAAAATTTTATTTAATTTCACTCTAATCCAAATCTCATATGAAGCTTCATTGTCTGACCTGCTTTTTCTTGCCCACTTTTGGTTCATGGACTCTGTTGGAAATCTGATGAATCTATGGACTCCTAAAAGTACGGTTTTTAAATATGTAGAATGACAAAGGTAGCCAATTATATCAAAATACAGTTAAGAAAATATTTTTTAAAAACAAGTCCATGACACTAATGCACTGTTGTGAACTAGTTTCACCATTCTGAAGAACAATTTAGAACTATGCCCAAAGGGTTATCAAACTCTGCATACCCTTTCAACCAGCAATACCTCTACTAGATCTAGTATCCCAAAGAGATCAAAGAAAAAGGAAAAAAGACACATATGTACAAAAATATTTATAGGAGCCCTTTTTGTGGTGGCAAAGAAATGGAAATTGAGGCAACTGGGGAATCACTGAACAAGTTGTACTATGTGATTATAATGGAATACTATTGTGCTATAAGAAATGATGAACAAGATGGTTTCAGAAAAACGTGGGAAGACTTATATGAACTGATGCAAAGTGAAGTGAACAGAACCAGGAGAACATTATACATAGTAATAGCAATACTGTACAATGATCAACTGTGAAAGACTTAGCTACTCTGATCAAGACAATGATCCAGGAAAATTCCAAAGGATCCATGATGAAAAATGCTATCTACTTCCAGAGAGAGAACTGATAAACCCTGAGTACAGATTGAAACACACTTTTATTTATCACATAGTTAATGTGGAAATGTGTTTTGCATTACGGCACATGTATAACCTAAATCAAATTGCTTGCCTTCTCAAGGAGGGGATAGAGAATTTGGAACTTAGAATGTTAAAAAAATGATTTTTAAATATATATAATTGAGAAATAGTTAACAAAATATGAATAATTTTTTTTTAAAGTTCATGGACACCAAGTTAAGAGTTTCTTATTATGTTGTGTAGACCTATTCAGCAGCTAGATGACAACTGGTTAGCAGTTTGGGATTGGTGAGTTCATTCGGTGTTCCTAGTATTGATTTACTTTATAGACTTTGGCAACTTGTTTAATCTTTCTTTGCCTTGCTGCTCTTCAGCTGTTGGGGATAATATAATTACTAAGTGACCTTTTTTGGCCTCAGTCTTAAAGTTTGCTAAATGTTTGAAAATTCTGAGATGAAAGGTGTTACAGAAACAATATAATTTTAAATGAGTTTCCATAGGGCAATAACAAATAATATGAGAAGAATTTATGCTTTCTCTTAGGCAGCTGGAGCACTTTATAAGCATTTGTACCCATCTTTCTTAGTAGACAGAAAAGGAATGAGGCGCAGTCCTTTTTCATAGCTTGGGAAATGGAGACACAGAGGTTAATTGACCTGCTTACCTAGTCAGTGATGGGAGTTGGAAGAGATCCCAGGTCTTCTGATTTCAATTCCAGGGCTCCACTCACTCATCTTATTAAAGACTCAGACCTAACAAAGCAAGTTAATTCTTGTATGGTGCCATGTAGTTCTTCTACATATAAGTAAAAACATCACGTTGGGGAGACAGTTCACCTGTCAATAAAATGAAGCTATTCCTGACTTGGGGTAATTTCCCACCGGTGTAAGTTGAAATAACAGAAACTAATTGGACATGAAAGAAGGGAACAAAAATGCCAAGTAGAGTGAGACAGCTAATTTATGTGGGAAGGAATAGATTCAGGGTTCTTCTCTCTCTCTTTAGGAAGAGAGAAAGAAAAGTCTAGGGTAAGTAAACTAAGATGCACTTCGCGTTTAAAAGAGATTATAGAGTGTTATATACTGTTATCTCTGGCTTAAAAAAAAAAAGGACCCAAGTGTTTCTCTGTGTCTATGCTATAGAAAGCACCCTCAAAATACTCTTGTCCCCTTTATTCTAAGCCAGGACAAAAAAAGGGACTTGATTTCTTCTACTAGTAGAGAAGTTCCTAGCTTTACACACCAGCTGTGATAGAGCAAAGAGGCTATTGATTAGAACGGGGAAGGTCTCTTTGTCTCAGCTTTTTGTTCTCCAGCCAAGAATTCAGAGCCTAGGGCTTCCAGCCAAACTCCAGTGGACAAAAGGTCCCAAGGACTAACATTTGGGGATGGGGAGCCTTAAGGGGCTCCTCTGATCTGATCTGAATGAAAACATTGCTTTGTGATTTTCCAGCTGCACATGGTCATGTTCTGGCCACTATCATCAGATGGTGACAGTTCCTTTAGGCTTGGGCATATGGGTTGCTTTTGCTGTCCTTTTAAAAATAATTTTTTTGAGAAATAGTTTGATATGAATTGATAGAATTGAACTTCAAAACATTTTAAAAATAAAGAGTTGTGTGCTGATACACAGTATTCAGATTATAATTTTAGAACAAGACCTTTCCTCATACCATGAAACTCATTTTGCCTGGCTTGTTTTTCCTTCTGAAGTGTTGATTTCTTATCCCTTTGCTCAAATTGTAAGTAAATTCTCATTGAATAAAGAAACCATTTGTTTGCTCATGTAGCCCGAGTCCCCTCAATTGTGGTGCCTTTGAAAGCTACTTCAGTTTCAAAGCACAGTTTGGGGCAGCAACCATTCAAAACTACAGCTCATAAGCCCTCCTAATGTTTCTTTTTACCAAACCAACAAAGGGGACATGCTAGCTAAAAGGCAAAAGACAGCTAACTAAACAGCATACTTAGGCAAAGAAATGACAATAAAATTTCTTACTACCCATAACACAAGGAAGTCTCCCACAGATTTCCACCATTGATAAGAACTAGAACATATGTAGAGAATATGAATGGCCAGGTGATACATGAAGGAGAGGGCATAATCATAGGGAACATGCACGTCCAGGGCACACACATTACAAGGCAACTCATACTTCTAGGGCTAAGACTTCAGTGAGAGGAGGACAGAGCCAAGATGGCAGAGTGAGAGGAAACATTCAAGTCTAGTTCTCCCACCACACCTCCTCAACAAAGACCTAGAAAATGTACCAGACTGAATTCGGAGGGAAAAAACAAAAAGTCACAACGAGTCATTTTTCCAGCCCAGGGAGGCTTAGAGAAAGATACAGAAAGGTCTGTAACACTGGGGGATAGGGGTGTCTAATCAGAATTGCATGTGGCTGAGGCAGTAGGGGTGGGCATTTCAATACCCAGTGACTGTGAGACAGGGCACCAGAAAGAAATCCCAAGGGATCCCAGAGCAAGTTCTGTGTGCGGGAATGAACACCATCAAGCAGCCCTGTCACCCAGTACCCAGTCCTGAGTCACAGATCCCAGGTGGAGAGGAGTAGGGTTGAGCAGTGCTGTGTAGTGATCATAGTTCTAGAAGCAAAGAGTAGCTATGTAGGTGATCCTCATCCCAAGAGCAGAGTGTAACATAGACCAAAGAGGAGCTGGCAGTTCAGTTGTTCAGAACCTATAGAGCTTCTCATTGCGCCATTAGTGGCTGAGTCAAGCAATAGTCTGATGAAATTCCCAACAAGAAATTATCCAATAGGTCCAAACCTGGGTCAGGAATTTTTGGAACTTAGACTAGGATGGCAGAAAACAGACCTTTCCCTGGGATTATACCACTGTGGGAGTGCTGAAAGCTTGTAGGTTTCTAACCTGAATTGTGAAAGCTACAGCAGCATATAAGAAGACAGATACTCAGGCTAGATGTTCCCCTCACATCCCAAGAATTATGCAGAGCCCAAGACTAACATAAAGTCTAAAATCAAGGAGTAGACTAAAGAAATGAGCAAAATGCTGGGCCATAAAGATATATTATGGTGACAGGCGAAGCTGAAAACATAAACACAGAGAATGAGTCAAAAACACCTACAAGCACAACCTCAAAAGAAAAGTGATATTGGACATGAGTCCAACAAGAATTCCTAGAAAAGTTAAAGAAGGTAGTAGAAATCATTTTTAAAACCAGATAAGGATAGTAAAGGGAAAAATGGCAAAAGAGGCAAGAGTCAGGGAAATGAGCATAGACCAACATCTCATACCATATACTAGGATAAGATCAAAATGTGTTCATGATTTAGACATAAAGGATGATACTGATGTGGATACAAAGGTGCTCCAAAGGTTGTGTTGCCTTTTCCCTGGTTTATCTTCTAGAGGCACCCTAAAATACAGAGGTGCCCTAAAGGTTGAGTTGCTCATTCCCTGGCATTCTAAAGTTTACCCTTCTCTTGAAATACCACGAAACTTTCCCTTATCCTAAAATTCCTTGTCTTCTCCCATCCTGTGTCATAAATTCCTTGTTCTCAGCCTGTATCCCTATCTTGCAAGACTTATTTTGACCTTAAAATTCACCTTATCCTAAAATTCTTTGTCTCCTCCCATCCTGTCATAAAGATTCCCTTGCCCCCCTTAACTTGTGTCATTCATTGTCCTCATCCCCTGTCCTTATTGATGAGGTGCAGCTCTGGGAGCCCCCTTGAGCTCTCCTTGAATTTTGAGGTACAGGCTCTGGGACCCCCCTTGAGCTCTCCTTGAATTTTTCCATGGAAGGCATTTGCCTGAGGTCATGGACTTAAGTTGTGGCTCTGCCCAAGTCTTTAGCCCTCCTTTGTTCCAAGTTTTCCACCCTTGATGCTCCTGTTCCCACCCTTGAACTGGCCTGACCCACCATTGTCTGTGGTCTCCAGGTAACCTCCAGGAACTTCCCATTAATCACTCATTAGTGGAGTCAGACCTCATCTGACTCCTCCCCAAACTCCTCTTCTAGACCACCCCTAGATCCCTCCCACAACCTTTCTGTATATAAGATCCCATCTTCTCTCCATGTGGTGTGAGAGTGCCATAGAATGACCTAGTGTAGACTGGCTCTTTGAGAATCTACCCCATATAGTGAACTATTAATAAACTTTGTTTTTCTTTGGCCGAGAAGACTTAAATAGAATTCATTCAGCAGGACCCAGCATGTTGGCATTTTGGGATCTCAGGCAACCCTAACCTTCTTTGTGGGTAACCTCTTCAAAAGGATATGAACAGGCAATTTTCAGATGAAGAAATTAAAGTTATCTATAGTGATATGAAAAAATGCTCTAACTTACTATTGATTAGAGAAATGCAAATTAAAACAACTCTGAAGTACCTCCTCACACCTATCAGATTGACTAATATGACAGAAAAAGAATATGATAAATGTTGGAGAGGACGAGGGAAAATTGAAACACTAACTAATGCATTGTTGGCAGTCGTGATCTGATACAACCATTCTAGAGAGTAATTTGGAACTATGCCAAAAGGTGTATACCCTTTGACCCAACAATATCACTACTAAGTCTATATCCCCAAAGAGATCATAAAAAAGGGAAAAGGAACTGCATGTACCAAAATATTTAGAGCAGCTCTTTTTGTAGTGGGAAAAAACTGGAAATTGAGAGGATGCCCATCATTTGGGGAATGGCTGAACACGTTGTGATATATGAATGTAATGGAATACTATTATGCTGTAAGAAATGATGAGCTGGTGGTTTTCAGAAAAACCTATAAAGACTTATATCAACCAAGTGAAGTGAGCAGAACCAGGAGAACATTGTACACAGTAACAGCAACATTGTGTGATGATCAACTATGACTAACTTAGTTCTTCTCAGCAATGCAATGATCCAAGATAATTCCAAAAGACTCATGATGGAAAATGCCATCCACATCCAGTGAAAGAAGTATGGAGTCTGAATGCAGATTGAAGCATAGTATTTTCATTTTTATTGTTTTTTTTTCTTTCTCATGGTTTTTCCCTTTTCTTCTGATTCTTCTTTTACAACATGACTACTGTGGAAATTTTTTAACCTGATTGTACATGTATAACTTATATCAGATTGTTTGCTATCTTGGGGATGGGGAAAAGGGAAGGAAGAAGGGAGAAAAGTGTGGAACTCAAAATCTTATAAAAATGAATGTTGAAAACTATCTTAACATGCTATTGGAAAAAATAAAATGCTATTAAATGGGGGAAAGTTTTTTTTTAAGTTAGGGAAATGAGATATGAAAAGAGAATTAACAGCTTGGGAAAAGATATATAAAATCTTACTGAAGAAAATAACTCCTTGAAAACTAGAAATAGCAAAATCAAAGTCAATGACTCCACAAGACATCAAGAAATAATAAAGTCAAAAGACTGAAAAGAAAACAGAAGAAAAAATTAAAAATATCTTCTAGGAAAGACACTGACCTGGAAAATCAATCAAGGAAAGATAATTAAAGAATCACTGGATTATGTGAAAATAAAAAAGAGCCTAGACATCATATTTCAAGAAATAATAAATCTGTCATCCTAGAACCAGGGTGCAAAGTAGAAATAGAAAGAATCTACCAATAACTTCCTGAAAGGAATCCCAAAATGAAAAGTTGCAGGAATATTATATTCAAAATGCAGAGCTCCAAGATCAAGGAAAAAATACTATAGTCAGCCAGAAAAAAAAATTCAACTATTAAGGAGCCACTATTGGAATCTCACAAAATTTAGCAGCTACCACTATAAATAAATGGAGACCTTGGAATATGATATTCCAGAAGGCAAAGGATCTAGGTTTACAATCAAGAATAACTTACTCAGCAAAACCAAGTATAATCCTACACGGGGAAAAATGGATCTTTAATAGAATAGAGGACTTCCAAGCATTTCTGTTAAAAAGATCAAAGCAAAAAAACTTTTTTTTCTAATTGATGTACAAATCCAAGAGTCAAGAGAAGCAGAAAAAGATAAACATGAGTGAGAAATCATAAGGACTAAACAAGGTTGAACTGTTTACATTCTTATGTGGGGAGATGATAGTAGCCTCTCAGAATTTTATTGTCACCAGGGATCCTAGAAGGAGTCTAATTAGAAAGAGGACCTGAATGTGATTTTGTGTTGTGTTTGGATAATCTCAAAAGAAGAATGGAATGGTCGAGAAAGAAGAATATACTGGGAAGGGGGGGGGGGAGAAGAAAGAGGAGGAATGAGGGAATGGGGAAAATTACCTTATGTAAATGTGTGCAAAAAGGAGTTTATTACAACAAGGAAGTGGTAGTGGGGGAGGGGAGGGCAGATGATGTTTGAAACTCATTCTCATCTGAATGAAAGGAAAGACATGCTGTTGAATACAGAAAAACATCTTACCCAGCAGGCAAATAGGAAAGAAAGGGATTAAAGGGAAAAAGGGGAATATGAGGAAGGATAGATTAAGTAAGGGAAACATTAATCAGAAGTGAAATATATTTCTTAAAGGGGAGGGGGACAGGGAAAAAGAGAGAAGGGAAAGGGTAAGAGAACAGAATGGAAAGAAATATACAGTTAGCAACCATAACTGTGAATGTGAGTAGGATGAATCCACCTATAAAATGAAATGGGATATGAATGACTGAATGAGAAACCAGAATCCAACAATATGTTATTTACCAGAAACATACTAGAAACAGAAAGATACACACTGAATTAAAATAAAGGGCTGGAGCAGAATCTGTTATATTTCAGTTGAAGTTTAAAGAAAAGGGTTAACAATCATGATCTCAGACAAAATAAAAGCAAAAATGACTTGATTAAAAGAGATAAACAAGAAAATTATATTTTGCTAGTAGGTACCATAGACAATGAATTAATATTAATACTAAAAATATGTGTACCAAATGTCATAGCATCTAAATGTGTAACCATTCTGGAAATCAATTTGGAGCTATGCCCCAAATGCTGTAACTGTAAATATTCTTTGACTCAGCAAGAGATCAAAAAAAGAGGAAAAGGATCTATATGTAGAAAAATAGTGGTAGCAGCTCTTTTTTTGTGACAAAGAATTGGAAACTGAAGGCATGTCCATCAATTGGGGAATGACTGAGCAAGTTATGGTGTATGAATGGAATGGTATACAATAGAATACTATTGTGCTGTAAGAAATGAGGAATGAAATGGTTTCAGAAAAAACCTGAAGACTAGTACGAACTGATGCAAAGTGACATGAGCAGAAACAAAAGAACAATTTATGTAATAACAACAATATTGTAAAAATAATCGACTCTGAAAGACTCAGGAATTCTGACCACGATTCCAAAGGACTAATGATTAGCATGAAATATGATAATTATATAGAGAGGTGATATATTCAGAGTACAAATCTAAGCATATTATTTTCTCTTTCTTGTTTCTTCTTGTTTTTAAGACATAGCTCATGTGGAACTTCGTTTTGCATGATTATACGTATTTGTAAGGGGTTTTTGTTTTTCTCCCTTCTCAATAGGTAGGGGAAGGGAGAAACCTTGGAATTGAAAATAAACAGAAGAATGAATGAATGGAATATACTTAAGATAAACCTGAATTTTAAAAAATGACCTCGATGGATGGGAGCCTTCTCTACTTCCATTGCAGCTGCTTACTGCAGAGCTACTGATTTCTGATGATGTTTTCTTGGTTGCTCCAAATTGATGAGATGCTCTACTGGGCTATTCTCTAAGCTGTCTTGCCATTTGTTGAGTTGCTTCTGCTGCCAATTTTCTGAGGGATATTTCTTACCCTACTCCCACTCCCAGCTCTCTCTGATTCAGATCCAGCCGCCAGTCTGCCAGTCAGAGACACCCTTAGGCATTGTGTCTGCCTTTTTAACTGATTTTTTTTCTGCCTCAGCTGTCACTCCTAGCTCTTTGAGCTAGGGTGAAAAAAATTCCTTTCAACTCTTTTCAATTCCCACCATGCCTTTCACCTACTAAGACTGAAAATTGCTGGATGGGCTGGTGACCTTTGTTCTACTTTTCTCCCAACAATGACATCAGTCATACACATTCTTCTGTTTTTGTTATTCTAGGCCTTATACAAAGCGTACTACCAACATATAAGCTTACACTCTAATCAGAGCTATCTGTTCACTTAGGTCAACCTAAGATTACCAGCGACAATCTGGCAGAGTTTGATCTAATAAAGACAAACCAGATTAGGTTGTGTCCATTCTTTTATTTCTCTCAAAGCAGGCGGCATGCACGTGCATGTTGGAACTGAGTTCATTTTGGGGTTGGAGTGCCCAGTTTACATACCTTTTCAATAGGGGTTGATATCACCCCATCATCATTCTAGCTACAGAGGAAATATGTCTTCTCTCAGACCACCCCCTAACCATACCAGACCACACCCAATCTTGGGCTATCTAGACAGAAGAATCTGTCTCCACCCAAGCCTGAGCAGAACACATTGGAGCTTCCATACTTTTGATTAAATCAATTCAAATTTGGGTTCCTGTTTGACCAGGGTAAGGAGATTCAATGCAGTCTCATTATTAGTAATGTCCTTCTGAAGAAGAAACTGAACTTTGGAAGAAGGGAACTAAAGGGGAAGCTCTGAGTCTCCAAGATAATGGTTACTAAGAAATATAATTAATATAATATAATATAATAAAAATATAATAAAAATATAATTTTTCATACAGGGAACCTTTTTTATTTATACTTCTTAAAGGGTTCCCTGCCTTTGTTTCATTAATGTCTTACTTGTAACATGAATGGGACAGCTTGAATTCCAGGGTCTGTCAATGTCCAGAAGTTTCATCATCAGTAACATTATTCATAGGACTAAAAACTTACCTCTCTTTGTACTGTTTGTCATGGAGTAGACCCAGACAGAAGTCTCTAGGGTGGATGAGGAATTTGAGATTTATGCTTGGGTTAGTCTTTGATGACTAGGTATTTACAAATTTCCTATAAACAGCATTTCCTAACCTTCTACAGCATATTCACTTTCAACTATTAGTGATCCCATTGTTCTAAGCCTATATTTCTTCCTCAAACTAAATCCCTACTCTCTTCTTATAATCTCGCTTCCAACCTTACAATTCACCAAAACTGCTTTCTCCAAAGTTTTGTTGATATTCAGTCAGATCCAACTCTCCATGACCCCATGGATTTATCCATGGGATTTTCTTGGCCATTTCCTTTTTCAGTGTGCCCCCATTTTACAGTTGAGGAACTGAGGGGTCAAGTGACTTGCCCAAGGTCACAAAAGCTAGTGTCTAAGATTGGATTTGAACACAGGTCTTCTTGACTCCAGCCAGGCCCAGCACTTTACCTATTGCCCCAACTACCTGTGTGTATCAATAATGAGATATTCACAACACCCATGATGGTTATGAATATGTTGGTGTAGTTTTGGATCACAAAATATAGCAAACTCTCCACATGGAAGGCAGAACCAAGGTCTTTATTCAGAAACCATAACACTGAGTC
>CM053594.1:27548249-27624445 GCA_028646575.1 Pseudocheirus occidentalis | reverse complement strand
CTCAACTCCAGCTGTGATTACTCCTAAGGAGTTAACTGGAAGTAAGGAGCTAAGCCTTTGAGGTGCCAAGTGCCTTCAGTAGGTGCCAATAGAAAGGGGCATGGAAGATCTTCTGATTTCATTAACATTACACTGTGTTACCAATGAGCTAATAGTTGCCAAATCCAATGGCCTTTTCTCAATCCTTATTCTCCTTGATTTCTCTGGGGCCTTCAGCATTGTTGAGCACTTTCTCCTCCTTGATACTCTCATTTTTCTAGGATTCTAGAGATGTGAATCTCTACTGGTTCCTATCCCACCTATCTGACCACACCTCCTCCATCTCCTTTGCTGGATCCTTCTCCAGATTATACCATATAACTGCAGGTGTCCCTTAGTGTTCTCTCCTTAGCCCTCTTCTCCCTCTGTCCCACTTCAGTTGGTCATCTCATTGGCTCCCCTGGGTTTAATTAATTACCATCTTAATGTTGATGATTCACAAATCTATCTATCCTGCCCCAGTCTCTCTTCTTACTTCCAAACTCAAATCTCCAACTGTCTATCAGACATGTCTAAGCGGACATCCAGTAGACTTTTGAAACTCAATATATCTAAAATAGACCTCATTCTCTTTTCCCCAAACCCTTCCCCCTCCTACCATCCCTCTGCCTCACAACCTAGGAATCGCCCTGGGCTCCTCACTCTCTCTCACCCCTTCGTATTCGGTCTGTTGTCAAGGCCTGTAGGTTTTGCCTTCCAGTAAGCCCCCATCTCTCCTTTGGCACTGTCATCTCCCTGGTACAAACCTTCACCACTTGGACTTCTGCAACAGCTGCTGGTCAGTCTTCCTGCATCAAGTCTCTCCCCATTCCAATCTTTTCTCCATTCAGCCATTAAAGTGGTTTTCCTAAATGGAGGTCCTATCATGTCATCCCTCTATGCAATAAACTCTTATGGCTCCCTATTACCTCCAGGATCAAATAAGAAATGCTCTGTTTGGCTTTCAAAACCCTTCATCACTCAGCCCCCTCCTATCTTTCCTGCCTTCTTCTACCTTACTCCTTAACACATACTCTTCAGTCCAATGACACTGGTCTTGTAGCTGTTCCAGGAACAAGACACTCCATCTCTTAACTCTGGGCATTTTCTCTGTCCCCCAAGTGCCTCCTCAGCTCTGACTCCAGACCTCCCTGGCTTCCTTTAAGTCGCCATTAAAACCCCAATCTTCTACAGGAAGCTTTTCCCAACCCCTTAATTTTGGTGCCCTCCTTATGTCAATTATTTCCTGTTTATCCTGTATAGACATTGCTACGTATATGTTAGCTTGCAAGTCCTGCACTCACCACATTGACTGGCATACAATAGATGCTTAATAAATATTTATTGATGGAATGATTACTCAGCACTTACTGAATACCTTGCACATAGTGCCCAGCCACCTGACTACCTTATGGGAGGATTTAGATCATATCTATAGCTAGGGAAATAAAATATTTTCTTTTTTATCCCTTTCATTTGAAATTAATGAGAAACTCTAAATAAAAAATATCTTACTGCATCATAGTTATTCATTAAATCCACTTAGCAGATGGACCAAATTGAAATGCAGAAAGGTTTTCATTTGTCCCCATCCAGGAAGAGGACAGCATATGGAAAACTTCAGACTCCCAGCTCTCTTGCCCAATGACTGGATCCCAGGACAAAAACAAGAACCTCTTAGTAATTTGTTATAAAATTCAAAATTAAAGTATCCTTTTCTCATTAACAATTGGTAAAAATTAAAATAAACCTCTAATATATAAGTCTTTAATCAACAGGGCAGAGAATTCTACTGTGGCAACCTACTGAATTAGTTAATTTTGAATGACACACAAATTAGATCAATTTATTAAATTTAGTTGTTTCAGAATTCCAAATGAATAGAATGGTATCCAAATGGAACATTTATATAAATATGAAAGGGTGACATTTCAAGGAGTCACTCACAGACATAATGGAATTATTTTTAGCAGCTAAGTGCAACCTCTTAATTTGTTAAGAACAGATTAAGTCATGATACCCATCCTCCTGGTAACTACTTTGTTTTTGTCGTTCAGTACTGTTCAACTCTTTGTGACCCCATTTGGGATTTTCCTGGCAAAGATACTGGAGTGGTTTGCCATTTCCTTCTCTAGCTCATTTTACAGATGAGGAAACTGAGGCAAGCAGGGTAAAGTGACTTGCCCAGAGTCATACAGCTAGTAAGAGTTGGAGGACAGATTTGAACTCAGGAAGATGAGTCTGTCAGACTCCAGACCCAACACTCTATCCATTGTATCACTTTACTCTGGTAACACCAGCAGGTGTTACAAAACATTTTTGAAACATCTACTATCTGCCAGGTTCTGTGTTAAGTTCTGGAGATGCAAGACCCTGCCCTCAAGGAGCTTACAATCTAATGAGGGAGTTCAAACACAGACAATTTATACCAAGCAAGCTATAATGCAGGACAAATAGGAAATAATTATCAGAGGGAAAGCACTGACTTAAGAGGGGTTGGGAAAGACTGGGCCTGGGGAAGATGGACTTTTAGTTGGGACTTAAAGGAAGCCAGTTAGGTCATTATCAAAGAGGAAGAGAGAGGCATGGGGGACAGCCAGAGTCAAGAGATAAAAAATAACAGCTAGGGGGCGGCTAGGTGGTGCAGTAAATAGAGCACCGGCCCTGGAGTCAGAAGGACCTGAGTTCAAATGCGGCCTCAGACACTTAACACAAAAACTAGCCATGTGACCTTGGGCAAGTCACTTAACCCCAACTGCCCTCCAAAAAAAAAAAAGGCAAAAAAAAATTAAAAAAAATAACAGCTAGGTTCACAAACCAATTTACAAATATCATTTTGATTGATCCTCTTAATAGCCCTGTGAGGAAGGCAGCATTATTATCCTCATTTGGCAGATGAGGAAACCAAGTGTAAGAGAGGTGATATGAATTTTCAAATGTTACACAGCTAGTTGGTGTACATGGTGGGATTTGAACTCAGGTCTTCCTGACTCTTGGTCCAAACCAATATCCACTTTGCCATATAGCTGTAATTTATTTAACCTCACAATTTATTAAGAAGAGTTTAAGTAAGTGTTATCCATTGTCCTGGGAACCACTAGCAGGTAATGAGAAGAGTGAAGGAACCTCTTCTCCAAGACCAGTATAAAAAAGCCCATTGCTTCTAAATTTTGGTATTACTACATTGTAGAGAAAACTGACATAGTATGGGTGGGGAACCTGCAGCCTCGAGGCCAAATGAGGCCCTCTAGGTCCTCAAGTCTGGCCCTTTGACTCAATTAGATTCCATCAAAGGGCCTCACTTGAGGACCTAGAGGGCCACATGCATTCTTGAGGCTACAGGTTCCCCACCCCTGGTCTAGGCCCTGTCTTCTGAAGGCATGTCCAACACTGATGCTGCCTTACAATGACTGCAGAATGGGAAACATCATGGGCAATAAAATAGAGCTCTCAAACATTCACGCCAGTCTATGGCCTCCTCAAAGGAAGTACTTTGGATGACATAAATTGCCCCCCTCCATTCCTGCCCTTCTAGACTCATTTCTGTCTTCTCCTAAGTTTGCCTTTAGGGATCCACCTACTAGTCCTGGTGGCTTTTGCTTTCTCATGAGGATACAGAGGGCCATGGGTTGTCCAGTGGTTGTCCCCCTCACCATGTGACTATAGCATCTTTTTTTTTTTTTGCATAGACACGATACCCTCCTCTCCAGTCCCCCTTCATCCTTCTTTATTTGTTACAGCGTGCTCCATTCAGTCTTCTGAGCTCTTACTTCCTAACATATACTCTTAAATCCAGTGACACTGGTCTCCTGGCTGTTGCATGAACCATACACTCCATCTCTTGACTCTGGGCATTTCCTCTGACTGTTCCCCATGCCTGGAATGCTCTCCTTCCTCCACTCTGATTACTGACCTCCTTGGCTTTCTTTAACTAAAATCCCACCTTCTACAGGAACCTTCCCCACTCCCTCTTAATCCTAGTGTCTTCCCTCTGTTAATCACTTCCTATTTATCCTTGATATAGCTTGGGGAGTGTTTGTGCGCGTGTGGCATGTGTGTGTGTGTTCACACATATGATGTTATCTTCCCCATTAGATTGTAAACTCCATGAGGGCAGTGACTGTTGCCTCTTTTCGGATCTCCAGAACTTAGAACAGTGCCAGCACAGAGTGCTTAAGAAATGCTTTTCTATTTAATAACTGAGCAGATATAGAGAGTTGTTTCAAAGAGTTTGACTGAGGAAAGGAAGACAGATATAAGATGGAAGTCTGAGGTAATGGTAAGACCTAGTGAAGGTTGGTTGTTTTTTGTTTTTTATTAATAAACCATAGAACTTTTAAGAAAACTTAGAACTGCCTACTTGAAGGCAGTGGAGAAAGAACCAGTAGACAGAGAGAAGCTGAGGAGTTTTGGTGGGCGGTCTGCTGGGGAAAACAAGAGGGGATGGCATTACAGGTACTTGTAGTGGGGTTGACCTTGGCAAGGACGAATGCTTCTTTGTCAGAGCCTGAGGGAAGGGGGGTGAAAGTGGGGGAATGAGGTCAAGGGATTTTCTTTTTTTTTTCTTTTTTTTTAATTGACTTGTTTGTTTACTTTTAGTTTACAAGATTCAGTTCCAGAATCACTCGAGTTTCACATTTTCTCCCCTTCCCTCCCCCCCCCACCAAAGGGATTTTAAACAGAAGAAAATGGGAGAAGTGGGAACTCACATTGAATAGCCTCAGTATTTTCATTAAGAAACAAAGTCCTCAGCTGAGACAGGAGAGAGGAGATATGTACATGGGAGGTCGGGGAATGTAGAGGAGTGAAGGGAAGGTTTGGAACAGCTTCTGAGGTTAGTGAGACAAGGGATCGTTAAAAGGAATAAGGCTGTCTTGCTGCAGTAGGGGCTCAACTGAAGCTGAAATCACCTGAATTTCGAGTGTGCCCAGGGAATGTGATTGGTGGCTTCTTCCAGCTTTGTGCAGTAGGTGAGTAGGGGTGGAACGGGATTGATGGGGGCAGTAATCCAGAGCAGGCATCTGCTCTCCTGCTCACTCTTACGTTCTCTAGAATAGCCAAAGCACTCCCTAATGATTCCTTATACATCATGCAATTTTACAGTGGTAAATTCTTCCAAATCATTCTTTTGGTCATTATTTAATATCTCAGTAGGTCTGTGATCTCTACAATAGGTATACTCCCATCAATGATGCCCTTTTTCACCCCGTGTAACCTTTGTGCTGTGAATCCTCTTGGTTTCCTTCATATGGAGGCCTCCTGGTGAATTGGAAGCTGTCTTCTGGAGTTCTCTCTTAGGCATTATGTGGGTACCAGGGCAGCACTCAGACTATCCATCATCCATCAGGTTTAATCTGTGACTGGTCTACCATAGTTATGAAAAAAACTTCAACCTTCCTGACTTTTGTTTTGAAGATTGTTCTAAATACTTTATTCAGGTTTCAGCAGAACCAATTCCATTTTACTCTTGATCTGATTCAAGTCTTGTCTTCTAACAATCCCAACAGTCCCTTATTTCACATCTGACACTTAAAATTACTTTTTGTGAGCTGATTTATGTAGGTCAGGCTTGAATCAGAGAGAAAAAGAAAAGAGGCGGAGGAATTTCCTGGTATCTGAGAAAGATACCTTTTACAGACTTTTCTAAAACTTTATAGACTACCTTTTACAGACTTTACAAGGTCACCACTGCTGGCCCCTAAAGTGGTTAAAAACTCCCACACATAAGTGCTTTACAAAGCACTTTCTATATAATAATCCTGTGAAGCTGATATGCTGAACACCTTTTAAATTACTACCAAAATCTTGTTCGTGATTATTTAAAAAAAAACAAAACCTTATTGTTCATAAGGAATATTGGATCAGAGCTGGTCTCTGAAGATTTCAGGATTACCATTTGTTACTAAATGTATTAGAAAACAGTCTGACATTTTTATAGACCTTACAGTGTGCCAGGCACTGTGCTAAGGGCTTTACAATTTTTTTCTCATCAGGTAACAATGGAATGATGGTCGGCTCTTAGCATTTGCTCTTGACCTGCCTCACTGTGTCGATTGAAAATAAACTGATCTGAAGTCTGTACTTATATAAACCTCGGAAGAAATGCTGCTGAGTTACCACAGGAGCTGAGGGGACTGGGCCTTTTTCCTGTTCTGGACCCAGGGCATGGGGCTTGAGCCTGCCTATACTGAGAGCGTAACCCTCAACAAATCACTTAAACTCTTGTCTGCCTCAGTTTCCCCATCTGTACAGTGGGGACAATAATAGTATCTCCCTTGCAGGACTGTTGTAAGGATCAAATGAGATATTATCTGGAAAGTTCTTTGCAAGACTTAAAATCCTGTATGAATGCTAGCTATTATCATATGGGAGTGGTCATTTAAGTCTCTAGGGAAATGCTAAGTACAGGACACTCACAAGTGGGAATTTTACAAAAATAAACTTAAAACAGGATTCAGCAACTTAAATCAGGACTAGTGCATTGGGAAGATGGTTCTTAAACTTCATGAGAACATGAAAGCTGTCGACAAGTGTCTGAAGCCAGATTTGAACTTGGGAAGATGAATCTTCCTGATGCCAGGTCAGGCGTTCTATCCAAAATGCCACCATGCTGTGGAGGGAGTCTAAAAGTAAAATCAAGGTCTTTTCAAAGAAAAGACTCTAAAGCTATCAGAGGAACTGATAATTAGATATTTTATATTTGCTTTGGCTCCAACTGTCCAAACAACTATGAGTCTGCTAGGAAAGTGGCCAGGCTGGGGCTGAGCTTCTTGTTGGTGACCATTCTCTGCGTGAGGGGGACTCTCCCACGTTCTCTCTGGGTTCTCCTTTTCTAAATCAGAGGTGTCGAACAGTCACTGCCATCCCAAACAGATTAAAATATAGTTGGGAAATATTTAACAAAGTAAATAAGAACACAAATAACATTGCATTTTAAAACTAAGTCAATGTGGGATCAGCTGGGATCCTTCTGAATGGATTAGTGGTTCCTCTTTCTATTTGAATTTGACGCCTCTGATCCCAATCCTGCCCCCCAACTTTGTTTATACACCAAGGTTGTGTCCTCTTCTCTCTCTTTACTCTCTTTCTCCTAATGACTTTATCCACAATTATGTGTTGAACCATCATCTCCACACTGGGAGATGACACCCAGATCTGTATAATTCCAGTCCGGGCTCTTTCCTGAGACCTGGTCCTATGTCACTGCAGCCCGTTAGATGTTTCCCGTTATATGTCTCAGAGTTGTGCTAAACTCAGTATGTCTAAAACAGACCTCATTGGCCTTTTCCCAAAACTTCCCTCTCTTTTGGGTTTACCTGTTTCTTTTCAGAGCACCTCCCCCCTTCCAATTATGCAAGATTACAACCTCAGGGTCATACTCAACTCCTCATATTCACTCCACACGACTTCACCTTCATTCTACATGTCTAGTCTGTTGCCAACTCTTGCAGATTCCATTTCCACAACATCTCTCAAACCCATTCCCTTCTGTTGACTCATATGAACACCTGGGTTCACACCATCCTCACCTCTGGCCTGGACTGTGGAATAATCTTCTCATTGTTCTCCCTGCCTCAAGCATTTCCTTTTTCCTCCACACAGTTGTGAAAGCCATGTTCTTTACGCAGCAGGTGTGTCCATAAATCAAGTGGCATCCCAATGAGAACGTAATGCAAACACCCTTGGTTTGGCATTTAACTTCAGATTGTCTTCTAGCCACATCGTCCACTCTTTCTTTTTATGTACCTGATGCTCCAGCCAAACTCGCCTTTTTGCTGTTCCTCACACATATTCCATCTCCAGCCTCCATGTCTTTGCACACTGTCCTTTTTGCCTGGAAAACCCTGTCTCCTCACCTTTTTCTCTTAAACTCCGTGGTTTCTTTGAAAACTCAGCTCAAGCATCATCTACTATAGGAGGCCTTATGTGAGCCCCTTGCTGCTACTTAAGATTCCTTCCCATGCCTGTCATTTATATGAGAGGCTGTGTTCTGATCCCAAAGTGTTATATATAATTATACGTTCATATGCCTAAACATATACCTGTCATTTCCCCAGCTAGGTCTTGAGTTTTTTGAGGGCAGGGGCTTTTTGTTTCTGTCTCTATCCTCAGCACAGCGTCTGGCATACCCATGGTGATCCACCAATGCTTGTTCATCAATTGGCCGATGACTCGCTTGATTAAAATAGAACACACCCGACTTTCTGTAGTTTTGTAAGGCTTTTCATAGAGCCAGGGAGCTGACCTGGATGACCTTTGGAATTCCAGCCAGGTTTATGTGTCTTAAATACATAGATGTCACATTTGCAGAAATCTCCTTTCACTTCCCAGGTGACCCCTTGGATGGGCACACCCATGGTAAGAAATATATCCTGAATGGACTTTTGGCCGTGTGATGATAAGAATTAAATAACAGTTCTGTTCATGCAGCTTGTTCTGCTTATTTCTATCTTGATATGGTAGGAGCAGTAGGACAGGGCGTAGCTCTCGGCCCTTTGAAGGGACACAAATACTGGCTGCATTTATGTAGTGCTTTAAGGTTTGCAGAGCATTGTATGTACATTGTCCAGTCTGATTTTCATGACAACCCTGAGAGGCAGGTGCAATTCGAGTTTTTTAATATTTAATTCTTATTTAATTTTTTTACAATTACATGGATACAAAATTTTTTAACATTCTTTTTAAAAAAAAAATTTGAGTTCTATATTCTCTTCCTCTTTTCTTCTCCTACCCTGAGGGCAAGCAGTTTGATGTAGATTATACATGTGCTGCCCTGCAAAACATTTCCATTTTAGCCATGTTGCAAAAGAAAATGCAGACCAAAAAACCCCAAGAATTAGAAAGTAAAAAAAGTCTGCTTCAATCTGCATTCAGACTCCATCTGTTCTTTCTTTGGAGATGGATAGCATTTTTCATCAGAAGTCCTTCAGACTTGTTGTCTCGGATCATTGTCTTGCTAAAAATAGCTAAGTCATTCACAGTTGATCATCACACGATACTCCTGCTGCTGTGTGCAATGTTTTCTTTACTTCACTTTGCATGAGTTTTTCTGAAACATCCAGGCAAGTGCAATTATTATTCTCATTTGACAAATGAAGAAACTGAGGTAGACATCTTAAGGAACTTGCCTACGACTGTATAGCTAAGAAATAGCCAAGACAGGATTTGAACTCAGGTCTTTCTAACACATTCTATCCACTGTACTACCTAGCTGCATCAAATAAAGTATCTGTGGATATTTAAAGATAGGCCCTTTTTCTCTTTAATAAAACCTTTCAGCTGTAACACTAGGAGGGAGATCACTAAGTCAAAGCATAAACTTGGTTTCAGTATTGTAGAGGCGGTGCTGTCTATTGAATTGATCACTGGCCTCAGAAGAAGACACATGATGGTCGTGTAGCATTAACCCAAGAAGAATGGGGGGCTCTGAGGGGCCAAGTCATGTATAAGGATCTCTGCGGGTTGCACATTGACTTAGAAAACCATAGATTAACCTTATGTTTTATTATATTTTCATTTATTTTGTTAAATATTTCCCAATTCCATTTCAACCAAGATCAGCCACACTTGAGAGTGTTGCAGGCTGTGTTTGATACCTCTATCCCAGCGTAGCTCCAATGCAATATTTACAGTGCCCATGATCATGATCAAGACCATGACTATAAATATCCCATCACCTTTGAATGCAAAATATACCAAACTCTCCATATGGAGGACAAAACTGAAGCACTTATTTAGATACCAGAAAACCCAATCCCAAAACCAGTAAGCCAGTTCCATCACAGTACCAAAGATATTCAGAAGCCATAACACTGAGAGCCTTCAGCCTTCTCACAAACCAGTACAAGATCAATATTTACTCACAAACCTCTCTCTCTCCTTGCCTGAGCTCCTCTTTCTCCCACCATCTCTCTGGCTCTAACTACCAGTTTCCTTTGGCCTCTGCTTCCCTTCAGCACACTCCTCCCACCACAGGCTGCATGTGACCACATTCAGTCCATTAGGGAGCAGAGTTTATCTTCACAGCAGGGAAGCTTCCTGTGGGCTCTGCTCCACCCATCAGCAAATTCCCTTCATCACAGGCTCCATGTGCTTACGTTTAGCCTGTTAGGGGGCAGAGTTTACTTTCAAAAGAGGGGAGGTCTTCAAACTCCCCCCTAGGTCTATTAAGGGACAGGGAAGATCTTCAAATTCCCATTCCCATTACACCGAGGCACCCTTCTAAGATTATAAATTGCAGACCTGCATTGTCAGGGGTAGTTTCCCCCTTTTGGGAGTTCCCATTCCAATGAAATCATAGATCCTGTCTTGCAGGTCATCTCCAGTCATCCTGATCTATATCTGACCACTGGACCTAGATGACTCCAGAAGAGAGAGTGAAGCTGGTGACTTTGCACAGCCCTGCCCCACTTAAATCCAACTCATTTGCATGTCATGGTGCCATCTCCATAATTCCACGGTCCTCTTTGAAAATGAAGGACAAACAGCAGCAACAAGATCCAGTCTCAATCCTTTTTGTCCATTTCTAGAGGGACAGTGACTACCAGGCTGATAATTGTGGGGCTTCCTATTTATTTGATTTCAGGGAAAGTGATATTCAAATGGTGCTGTTATTGATCTGTTATATAGTTCTGTCCTACATCTGAAATAATCCGCCCCCAATCAGTCATGTTCTCTTGGGGGTGTTCTCTGGCTTAGGCACTGTATCTAATTATCTGCTTAGGGCACTCACTGTTCTAGTGAACACTAAATAAGTCCTTGTAGGCTGCTCTACTCATTGCTTGAGTACAGATAGCAATTTCTACCTTATTGAATTATTCTGGTTATCTCATTCAGAATGAACAAGCCAAAGACCAGGGATTAAAGTAGTTGAAGAACTGCATTTAAAGTTTAATTAAGTAACTTTTCCATCATTAGGTAGGAAATGATAACACTGTGGCTCAACCATATATGTAACATCCCCAGACCTTTTGTTTCTTTCTCTCTTGTTCTTCTTTTCCTGTTCTATCTCTCTCATTAGAGATGGAATAAAGATACTAGTTAGGGGGAAGGGGGTGGTGCAGCTACATGGTAGCTAGGTGGTGCAGTGAATTAGAGCACCGGCCCTGGAATCAAGAGGACCTGAGTTCAAATCACATCTCACACACTTAACATTTACTAGCCATGTGACCTTGGGCAAGTCACTTAACTCCAATTGCCCTGCATTCCCTCTTCCAAAAAGCAGAAAAAGAAAAAAAAGGATCTAGTTACCAAACCAGTTTTTGCACTGTGCCACTCAGTTTTTAGATAAACTTGAAAAAGAAAAATAGACATTATGATGTGGGCTTGGCCCTGGCTCTAGAGGCAGTGGGATATAATGGAGAAAAAGGTCAGATTTAGAATCTGAGGACCTGAGTTCAAGTCTTGCCTCTATGACTTGCTTCCTGTGTGGCCCCAGGCAAGTGACTTAATCTTTGGACCTTTGTTTCCTTGAATTTAAAATGTGGGGGTCAGCCTTTTTGGTCCCTAACTTCCTTCTGGCTCTAAAGTGTTGCTGTTGTATATGACACCCTTACTCCTACCTCCCCTAGACCTAGTTTTATGCCTTGCCTCTAGTAAGTACTTAAGAAGTATTTATTAAATTGGATGGGGGAATCTAGGACACCTACTTCTGGGCAATTTTTCATTTCTTCAGAGACATCCTAGATGTTTAGAATTTTCCCTTTCCATAGAATGTGTTTTATTTATCCCAATTCTTAAAGAATTCCTCCAGCAAAGATGTCCTTTCCTTGGGTCCCCATCCACCAGCAAGTGAGTTTCCACTCTTTCTTTCCTTTCTTCCCCTCCTCCAACTCTGGTCTGCTTGGACCTCCTGGAGCAGCCAGTTGGGAAGATTGACTCAGAAGCTCCTGCTCACACTACTTAGATGAACTGGGATTCACCAACGCTTCAGATGAGATGGAGGACCAGTCTGCCCTTGAGGTGTTCTAAGGTCCTTCAGGTTTTTCCAGTTTCTTTGTTAGTACACTTTCCAGACCTCCATCCCTGGACCTTGTCACATACACTATCTTTGTACCCGTCCACCCTTTGGCTGAACTCTCTTCTCTGTTCTGTCTGCTTGTTGTTTGTCCTTTGTTCTCCAAGAGGACCATGACATCAGGAAGGTGATGTCTGCCCCAATAAGAGTGTGAGTGCCCTCCTTGAGGGCAGCAGCTGCCTCACATTTTCTTTCTGTACCAACAGTACTTAGCCCAGTGCTTGGTACATAGTAAGCACTTAATAAATGTTGATTGATTGATTGATTCATTCATTCATTCATTCTCTCCATTCATTCATTCATTCATTCATTCAT
The DNA here is from genome assembly GCA_028646575.1 of Pseudocheirus occidentalis. Classification (NCBI taxonomy): domain Eukaryota; kingdom Metazoa; phylum Chordata; class Mammalia; order Diprotodontia; family Pseudocheiridae; genus Pseudocheirus; species Pseudocheirus occidentalis. The sequence continues at coordinate 27,612,096 of CM053594.1, read as the reverse complement.
TCTTCTGTATAAATGCAATGTGAAATAAAAATCACACCAGGGAGGTTGGAGCCAGGCATTTTGTTCTAGTGGTTTTTAGGTATTAATTGAAGGCTGAGTCACATAGGTTCCTAAATGCGTTGGGGAAGATTAAGAATAAGTAAATAAACTTGTCCATATTATTCTGACCCTGACAAAATAATCTGACACCCCAAATCAGTAGGACATAAACCCCGCTGAAGATGGATATTCTTTTTTTCCAGTTTCTATTTTCATCATTCACTTACTCACTGGTATTTACTTGTATAAAACTATTGGTATGATGCTTTCCTGTTTAATTTCTTCCTTAACACTTTCTCAGGGAAAAAAAATGGTAAACCATGTAATTTATATACTCAAGATAATTGGTGTTTGGAAATGAAGATTGAAATCCAGAGGCTTACTGTCTTTCTTCTATTACTCTATGGTGTATGTAATAGAGTTGAAAGATATGTTGAAAATTGAAATTTCAAAATGGATTCATGATCAATGGGGAGGAAAAAGTTAAATGTTCAAATCCTTCCTAAGATCTGAGTTTAATACATGTTTTCTAATTGAATTTCCTATATTATGGCATTTACAAGGAGTAGAAATATTTGTTACTTGGGTAAGGCCCAGAAAGATCACTTCCAAGGCGGGTAATGTTATTTAAATATTGCTCTATGCAGATTGGGGGAAGAGATATTCAGTAGGCTTGCTATTCTGGGGTGGGGGGCAGGGAAAAGATGGGGAAAAATTTGTAACTCAAAATCTTGTGGAAATGAACGTTGAAAACTAAAAATAAACAAATGATATTGATTTAAAAAATTTTTTTAAAGGAAAAAAAAGAAATATTGCTCTATGCCTCAGGGGTTTAAGAGCTCAGGATTTAATCAGGTGGGAAACATTCTTGTTTGAAAGGAAATAACATCATTAGGAAACTGAGTCAATAGCATCCTATCTTTAGCCATGCTGCGGTTGCCCCCTGAGCCTTTCTTAGGCATTGATATTTCATCTGTAATAGTTCCCAGTCTTCACTTCCTCTGGGCGGCACCTGGCATCACCCTTGAATTGTGGACTGTTGGCCTCATGACAATGTAGACAGTCATACCTGAAATCAAACTTAGAAAAACATCGAATACAGTCCTAGGAAACATGACCTCAAATAGCAAGTTTCACTAATCATAGCTTAGGGCTAAGTCATTGTTATTTCTCTCATGGTGTTGCCATAATAAAAGTTTATCAGGCCTTTAAAAATTTGCTCAGTATTTTTTTTTCTTTTCTTTTCTTTTTTTTTTTTTGAGTTTAAACTCATCCTGGTATGGATGTATCACTGTATGGATATATCACAAGTATCACTGGAAATCAAGAAAACTATAGTCCAGAATAGAGAGTGAATATATATAGTTATATATTATATATATGATATATATGATAGTTTACTCAAAAATTCCAGAATATGGAGAGTGAATACATGATAGTTTACTCAAATACCCAGAAAAACGACACTGGTCTATTGCCGCAAACCTCCAGATTAACAGATAGCCATCTCTTTAAAGCAAAAATGAAAAATGGTCAGACTAAAGCTTTTTTGAGACTAAGTTTTTTGAGACTTAATCTCATCAACATAAACCATTCCAGGTATAACTTCATAACTTTCACAAGTGACGGGCAAATAACCTTAGATGAAACTCAGTCTACATTATAAGCAGGATTGACAATTTCACCCTCATTTTGTGCAAGAAGCGTTTGTCATAGAGGAGGGGATCCCCTTTACTAAGTAAACCCATTCATTGTTTAGGAATTTCACAACACAGCAAGCTCATACACAGGGCTGATAAGAATTTATGACTAGACGGTCCTAAGAAACCTTATAAGTTTACAAATAAGGAGACTGTATAAGGTTCTTTCTTTGTACTTTTCCCATAGTAATTAATTATCAATTTTTCCTTTCAAAATATACCCATGTAAACCCTTGATAAGTTTTTATCATTATGCCAATAACCCCTAATAATTTAATTAACAATCTTATAATTTTCAGAAGTGATAGCCAAACAATTTTAGCTCAAACTTCCTGGAAGTTTCTACAGTTATCCCTTCCAAATCATGACTTTCTCCACTGAGGTTTTGATATATCAAGGGTTGGTATAGAAATAAAATAGGAATTTGGGGGAGTTTTGCAGAAGCCATACACAGAGGTTATGACTTAACCCAAATTTCACAATAAAGTACCGTAAACACATCACAAGAGAAAAAGAAAAAATTCAGTTTTCTTCTCTGGTATGAAAGGAGGGCCAAAAAATTCTATTCAGATTTTCTAGATTGAGGGGGTACCATGCCCCTATAAGCAACAATGTGTAAAGAATAATTGTAGTTTCTTAAGTTTCAGCAATTCAGAATATTACAACACACAGTTGGCACAGTTGCTAAAATAACATAACAATTTTCAACTGTTTTTCCACCTTCTTTTAATAGTTCAGTTCATAATCCAACAACATGCAGATTATAAAAGAAGTTGCCTTTCTAATAATCAATAGTTTACCAAATTTTACAATATAAGCAAATTTAGAAACATAACAATAACCCAAATGATATTGTGTATTTGAAATATGAAACAAAAACCTATTACCAGTCAGGTGACCTCAATTCAGTTGAATGCATTTCCAAATTATCCTAAGTAGAAAATCATTCCTCCTTTCACCTTTGGCATTTTACACATCTAAATTACATCTAAAACTCTGTATGAAGTTATCAACTATGAAACAATTACATCTAATTAAAGAATTAATAATTACAACAATAGTTAACATTTATATAATACTTGCCATCTGCCAGACACCATGTTAAGGACTTTACAGTCGTGTGATCCTTAGAACAACCCTGAGAGGTAGGTGTTATTATTTCATTTTTCCCTTTTACAGATAGGGAAACTGAGGTCAACAAAGATAAAATCACACAGCTAACAAATTTCTGAGAGTAGAGGTTTTTTTAACTTAGATTTTCCTGATCGGTACATTTTCTAGCATTTTCATGCTTTAATGCCAAACAGCAAATGTATTTATGCATTGTTCTGATTTACCACAATTATCCTAATGGTGGTTGTCTTTTGTTTTTGAAGAGGACCACTGTGTTAGAGTCTAGTTATAGTGTGTCTGACTGTGGCTGATCAGACCTATACAATCTAGGAAGGCTATACCTCAAGTCAGGAACAAAGAGTCTATGTGAACATTTGGGGCGGAATCTTAACATTTGTCTATGCGCACCTGTAATAGGAATGGGAATTCAAAGATCTTCCCTGCCCCTTAATAGATCTAGGGAGGAGTTTGAAGACCTCCCTCTGTTCTCCAAAGCTACTTCAAGCCGAAATTGGACATAGAGCTGTCCCTGCCTCAAGAAGTCCCATTCAAGAGTTCAGTTCTTTAGCTGTAGCCCGGTCAATGCCAGGTCCAGCAGGTCTCATTTAAAAGGTCAGTTCTTTAGCTGGCATCTGGAGCTCAGTCAGTACCAGGTCCAGAGGTACCACATCAAAGTCATGGATGGGGTGACATCCAGCTTAAGCGATCAGTCATCTGCGGGTGGAGGGTACCAATACTGCAGAAAACAAATCTTGCAAACAAGTTTAACAGATAAAAAGTAAAAAAGAAACAAATATAGTGTCAGCTGCACCTCTGGAGTCCATGAACTCACTATTCACCTCATTCATAGTAGAATTCATGAGTTAAGGGTACAATTTGACAATCACCTTCTCCTGAATAAACAACAGCTACAGTATTGTCTTTCCCATGTGCTATAATCTCTGCAGCCTTTGGAACATCATCAGCTTTCCACTTTACCCATACTTCAGCTCCCAACTTTATTCTATAAGTAGAACCAAATTCTTTAGTTCCTCTGATAGTTATTTCAGAAGGAGGATCAGTTTTCACAAGTGGTATTGTTTCACAAGGACTAATAATCAGTTGAACTATTCTCTCATTTTTGCAAAACTGTATGTGTTCTTCACCCAAATTTTGCAATGTTATAATAATTTCTCCTTGATAATTAGAATCTATTACTCCAGTCAATACATGTATACCTCGAGCTGCTAAACATGATTTTGGTAATATCTGTCCAAATTGATTTTTAGGGATTCTCATACATAGCCCAGTAGAGATGTTTCTTAGTTCTTTTCTACCCAACCCAAAGTCTTCTAAACAATGCAAATCATATCCTGCCAAACCAGGTGTTCCTGGAAATAGTGCTGGGACAGCTTGCCTCATAGTCTAATATTTAATATTTTGGGATCTTATGTGTTTGCTGTTTTCTAATTTGCAGATTTGGGGTCATCATTCTGGCTAGAGGCATACTTTCTCCAAATGGTTTATTATTCAAATTATGTAAAGCAGTGAACAAATTATCTTTCCAATGTTGATACGAATTATTAAAAGTCAATTTCCCTAACTGTTCTTTCAATAATCCATTCATTCTTTCAATGAACCCAGATGCTTGTGGATAATATGGAATATGATATATCAATTCTACATTATTTAATATACAATATCTCTTCATTTCATTACCTTTGAAATGTGACCCGCTATTACTTTGAATCCACATTGGTGTTCCATAATACAGACTTAGTGAGATCTAGAGTTTTACAGGTGTTTTTCTGGGTTGCATTCTTGTAAGGACAAGCCACCTGGAATAAGTGTCAACACAAGTATATATAAATTTGCATCTTTTTTCTTGGGGTAGGGGATCAATATAATCTATTTGCCAGACTTGGGCTGGAACTTTTCCCTTTGCTATCTCCCTAGTTACTACCCAAGGAACAATTCACCCCTTTTCCAATGTACACATATGACAGTCTTCTGCTATCTGTTTTAACAATGAATGAGAGATACTAACACCTCCATCTTGTGTCCACTAGTGTGTGACCTGTACCCCTAAGTGACCGACCCATTTTGCTAATACCGGATCATCAGTTGTTGTAAAAGTAGGGACAATATGTTCAGTAGCAATCTTTGCTAGTCCATCAGCATGAGCATTGTACTCATGTTCTGGCATGGTGAGGGCCACGTGAGCCTCTGCATGAAAAACTGATAAATCAGTAACCAAAGACATGTCCCATATATCTTCCCATAATTCTTTGCTCCAGACTTGTTTACCATGAATTTCCCAATTTTGATTTTTCCATATGGGCATCCATGTAGTGAATATATGACACTGTCCTCCTTGTTCTGTTTTGATAGCTTGATGTATTGCCATAAGTTCAGCATATTGACTACTTCCACTTATCCCAGTACTTTCCAAAGTCCTTCTAGTACATAGATTATAGGCTGCTGCTTTCCAATGTCTTTTTTGGCCCAAATATTTTGCTGTCCCATCAGTAAACCATGTGTGTTTCTTCTCTTCTTCAGTTAGTCCATCAGATCTGTGATTCCATCTTACCAAGGACTGTACCAGCTGTTGCCTTGGTTCAGGGGATGTATCATGTCCCTTAGTATGGATGTTAGCTATAGAAACTCCACTTTTGCCAGTTTTAGCTCTATTTTGAATATACTTTTAAATTATGCTGGCTTCTTGGGCATGTCCAATTCTGTGAGAAGCTGGGGTACTCATTACTCAGGTCATAATTGGGATTCCAGAGCTTAATGTCACTTCATGGCCCAAAGTCAGTTGTTCAGTCTCTACCAAAGCCCAATACGCAACTAACAACTGCTTTTCAAAAGGTGTATATTGCACTCCAGATGAAGGAAGTTTCCTGGACCAAAGTCCTAAAAGTACATTTCAGCTTTGTTGTTTCTGCCATAAACTCCAGTTTGCATAATCATCCTGTACAGTCACTTGTAATTCCACTGGACCATTCTGCATAGGCCATAAATCTAGAGCCAATTGTATAGCAGCTTTGGCTTCCTCAAAAGCTTTACTCTGCTCAAGTGCCCAATAAAATTCATATTTCTTCCTGGTAACTTTATATAAGGGTTTCAAAATCTGTCCCAGGTGTGGAATGTGATGTTGCCAATATCCAAATAATCCTATAAACTTTTGGTCCTCTTTCTTATTGGTAGGGATAGGAAAATCCTGAATCTTTTGTCAGACTTGAGGCAGAATCTCTCACAGTCCTTTATTTCACTGTATTCCCCAAAATTTTACATTTAGAGCAGGTCCTTGAATCTTTGCAGGGTTAATTTCCCACCCTTTGCTTTTCATATGTTCAATCAAAAGTGTCAAACTCTTCTCTACTTCTTTTACATTGTTTTCTTGTATCACAATACCATCAATGTCATGGGTAAGCTGCATATCAGGTAGCTTTAATTCATCCAAATGTTTCACCACAATCCTATGACAAATAGTGGGACTATGCAGATATCTTTGTGGCAAGCAGGTGAAAGTATATTGTCTACCCTGCCAAGTGAAAGCAAACTGGCCCCACTGTTTAGAGTCTATTGGGATGGTGAAGAAGGCATTGGCCAAATCAGTCACTGCATACAAAGTCCCATCATGTTTCTGAATCCTTTGTATTAAGGTGACAGTAGCTGGAACAGCAGCATACAAGGAAGGAATCATCTTATTCAATTGTCTATAATCCACTGTCATTCTCCATGTCCCATCTGATTTTCACACTGGCCAAACAGCATCATTCCATGGTATGGTTGTAGGGACTAACACTCCTGCCTCTACATGTTCTATTTTAGTATCAGAAATTTCATCTTTCCCACCTTGCACACAATCCTGCTTTAAAGTAATTACTTCAGAAGGTTCAGGTAAAGTCATTGGGTCCATTTTTATTTTTCCCACTAAAACTGTATTAATTCCTATCTTCCTTACTGCAAATCTTCCTTCAGGTAAATTCAGAGTCATACCTCTCAATATATCTATTCCAATGATGTATTCAGGAATGGGTACAATAACCGCAGTATATTCTTTCTTAGGTAATTGTCTAATTTTCATTGTTAGTTTGACTTGTCTGGCTGATATTTCAGTCCCTCCTAGTCCTGTGATGGTAATAGGAGTTCTATGCTTGAATTTATCAGGGTTCCCATAAATGGGGGAGGCCCCTGTCCCAGTATCTAGCAAGGCCCTGGTTACAGTATTTGATCTATTTTTCCAATATATAGTCAGATTGATAAAGGGTCTGTAATTTTTTTTGTGTATTTCTTTAATCTGAGCTGGGACTTGGTTTAGTGCTGGCTGGTGGAGAACCTGTGTTTCCTTAACGTTGTTAAGCCAAAATTAGCACAAGTAGCAGAGAATTGATCCAAATTTTGTAGCAGCTCAGCTTCAGAGGCTGCATTAAGTGCACAATCATCTGCAAACAAAAAATCATACACCAACGCTCCCTCCACTTCATTCTTGGCTTGTAGCCTTTTCAGGTTGAATAATTTACCCTCAGTGTGGTAGCTGACCTTGATGCTGTGTTCGTCCTCATGAAAGGCATTTGACAACAATTCTAATAGGGGAGCACATGCAGACCACATTCTAATTTACTTTCAGGATAGATTTCAACCAAATCAACTCTGGATTTATAATTGCTAGTGGCAACATTTAAATCTCAATTCAACCAAGGGCCCTTTACTGTTAGCACTTCAAAAAAGAGAGTCCATTATTAGTAAACTCTTCTTTTTTTTGGAGGGGGGAAGGCAGAATAACTGGGGTTAAGTGACTTGTCCAAGGTCACATGGCTAGTAAGTTTTGAGTGTCTGAGGTTGAATTTGAACTCATCCTCCTGACTCCAGGGCCAGTGCTCTATTCACTGTGCCACCTAGCCGCCCCAAATAAACTCATTTTTAAAAGATATGTGGTGGAAATCCTAGCTTCCTATAACCTTCCCTCAAAGATCCGGATCAATTCTTAGTCTCCAGTCTCTTTTACCTGGTCCTGAGGCTTTTCATATAAGGAGATGCCATGAATAACAGCATCAAATTTTCATCCTCCGCTTATGAGCCTGAGATTTTCTAGCTGAATATTAGGAAGAACAACCACATAAAATTTCTCATATTCTTCTTATCTGAATGAGATTAAACCCTTCCTCACTTCTCTTTCCAAATTTCCAAAACTCAGATTACAACCTTCTTTTACATCCCGATCAGATGCTTCTGTTCTCAATCACATCCCAGACTATCTATAGAACCAAACCGAACTCCATTAAAATCTTTTCCTCTTATCTGTTTCTCTTGTCTGCCTGTCTGGCTGGCCAGAGCTAGAGAGAGACAGACAGAGAGACAGAGAGAGAAAGGAGAAAGAGGAGAGAGACAGAGAGACAGAGAGAGAGAAGAAGAGAGGGGAGAGAGAGACAGAAACAGAGAAAGAGAGAGAGAGATGGAGAGAGAGAGAGACAGAGACAGAGAGAGGGAAAGAGAGAGAGACAGAGACAGAGACAGAGAGAGGAGCGAGAGAGAAAGAGAGAGAGAGAAAGAAGAAAGAGAAGAGAGACAGAGAGAGAGAAAGAAGAGAGACAGAGAGACAAAGAGAAAGAAGAGAGGGGAGAGACAGACAGAAATAAAGAGAGAAGGAGAGAGAGTTATGGAGAGAGAGAGATGGAGGGAGAGGGAGAGGGAGAGAGAGACGGAGACAGAAATATGGAGAGAGACAGAGACAGAGAGAGAGAGAGGGAGAGAGAGAGGGAGGGAGAGAGATGGAAAGATATGGAGAGAGAGATATGGAGAGAGATGGAGAGAGAGAGACAGAGAGACAGAGAGAAGGAAAGAGAGCCAGAGAGAGAAAGAGGGAGAGACAGAGACAGAGAGAGAGAAAAAGGGAGAGAGACAGAGACAGAGACAGAGAGAGGAGCGAGAGAGAGAGAGAGAGAGAGAGAGAGAGAAGAAAGAGAGACAGAGAGAGAGAAAGAAGAAAGAGAGACAGAGAGACAAAGAGAAAGAAGAGAGGGGAGAGACAGACAGAAATAAAGAGAGAAGGAGAGAGAGAGTTATGGAGAGAGAGAGATGGAGGGAGAGGGAGAGGGAGAGAGAGAGAGACGGAGACAGAAATATGGAGAGAGAGACAGAGAGAGAGAGAGGGAGAGAGAGAGGGAGGGAGAGAGATGGAGAGATATGGAGAGAGAGATATGGAGATAGATGGAGAGAGAGAGGAGAGAGAGAAAAGGGAAAGATGGAGAGAGGAGGGGGGGAGAGAGAGAAGGAGAGAGAGAGACTGCTTTTTTCCCTTTAAAAGCCTTGAAAGTTCTAAAAACCCTTATAGGTCCTAGGCACCATCCCCCCTCCACCATCACTGTTAATATGTATCCCCATTATTCCCCCCAGGGTTTGGGCCTGAGCTCTAGTAGGGGTGGGGTAGAGTGGGCTTGGTTGGTCCTTCCTCCTGCTCCTCCCAAGGTTTTTCTAAATCTCTCTTTAATCCCTTTTTCATTTGACACTGGAAGGGCCATTGCTGTTTCAAAGTTTCTCTCCACAGCTCTGCAGATCCCATGCTTACCCAGGCTACTGATCTTCAGATGAAGTTTAGAATACACTTCTGACTGAGCAGCATATCTAACTGGTCCCTTCTCTTAACTGCCCAAAACATTTTTCCTTTTTTCCCATAATTTTCCTTGTCCCTACTAAGCGTCATCTCTTAGTTGTGGACATAACTGGCAGGATTTTACCAAACTGTTACAGTTTCAATCCCTGGGAGTCCTGCTGCTTCTAGGAATACCTGTATTCCTGTGCAAATGTATGAAATTTATTCACCTGCCTCTTCCTCAAACCTTCCCATCTTCATGCACAAGTGGAAAAAAAAATCAGAATTTGGATTTTGGGGGCCCTGTTTCTCCTTCCTATTGTGAGTCTTGGGGAGCTGAATTCTTCACTGCTTCACTGTTTAATCAGTGTGAGAGGGTATGGAGTTCTACTCCAGTTTGTCCTCAGACAATGCCTGAATGTTGACTTTTGGGGTGATGAGTGGGGGGGGTTGGATGAGAGTAAGAGTGCAGCAGGACTACTCAGTTATAGCCGGGGGTGAAAGCCCTCAAAAAAACTGGCTGGCTTGCCAAATTTTTTTTTATCATGAAGAGGTATTCTCTGCTTACTTCTAGCTCATCATGTAAGCGCTTTCTTAGGGACCTGCTTCTAGCCATGCCTGACTCAGGATCTGAGAGGCCTTCAAGTTCAAAAGCTGTGGTGGCCCCAGAGCAGCAGTGACTGATGGCAGGGGAAGCCTCTGCATCAGAGAAGATGGTTCCTGGTGAGACTGGCCCACGCCTGTCCTTTTTACCAACAAACATGAACAGGGAGTAGTTGGACAGTACAATGCACTGGTGAAATGTGAACCCATTTCCCTGTCCATTAATAGCAGTCTTGCTAAACTACTTCTGTTCTGACAAGGCATAAATATTAGCCTCCCATCATATTGTAACCAGAACTACAAGTTAAATTACTGAATTCTAGTTATTCTGTTCATGTTATCTACTTAACATTCCTTTTAGACAATATGAACAAGAGTACCTGATTCATACTGTACTATGAGTAGCCTTTTACTTTCTCACCACCACCACTTTTGGGGTTCTATACAAGAGCCACACTCAAGTCATAAGCAAGTGACCCTGAGGCAGTGAATGGGGTCAGAGTTTGTTAATGAGTCAAAAAAAAATTAAACTGAAATGGAAATTTGCATTTGTCCAGTTTTGTTCTTCATTTCCCTAGATTACAGATAGAACACTATGACTTTAAAATGAATAATAAACGGGGTGGCTAGGTGGCACAGTGAGTACAGCACCAGCCCTAGAGTCAGGAGGACCTGAGTTCAAATCCAGCCCCAGATACTTGACACAAAAATTAGCCATGTGACTTTGGGCAAGTCACTTAACCCCAAGTGCCCTCCAAAAAGCAAAAAAGAAAAAGATTAAAAAAATAAATAAATAAAATGAATAATAATAATGAAGTTTAAACCCTCTATTATACCTTTTGGTATGCACTGATTTTTATTAATATTCATGGTCTCCTTTCCTCCCCACCCCAACTTTCCTCTGTTTTCTTCCCATTTCCATGGTCTTTGTTGACTTACCAAATCCTCTTTGAGACTCCACAGGACATCCCCAAAGTTTTAGTGTCATGCTAAGCTATTAGAGTCTTCTGCCTCCAAGTTCTGTGCTCTGTCTTATTTGTACCCATGCTGCCTCTGTGAGGGATCAGTCCCATTGAGGCACAGAGTTTGTGTTAGTAAAAAGTAATGTTATAAAGGTAGGTATAAACTAGTTATTTTCCTTCTTGGTAAACCTTGACAAAATTATGAATGTTTGGGTATAAACTTTAAAAGAGTGTTTCATGGATTTTTTAAAATTTAATTTTCATTCCTCAATGACTTCCCTTCCAGCTCCCAACACATAGACCCATAAAACTCTCTGTTGTAACAAAGAATTATTGTTGTTATTCAGTTGTTGATTCATATCCAGTTCTTTGTGACCTCATGCATCATCACATTGTAGGGTTAATGGAATATAAGATCTTCCCTGTCCATTAATAGGCCCATGTGGCCACATGTTTCCCTTTTTTCCTGGGAACTGGGTGTGTTTCCAGTTCCAGAAGCACATAGAGCCCATCAGGCGAAAACATTCAGGGAGATTTATATTGCCTTGGTGGAGGAACTTGCTTATGGTGAAGCCTGCTTACAGGAAGACTTTCACACTTTTTGGTACTAAGCCAATTAGGCACTGAGTCATGTGGGTTGTGATGCCTTCTAGCTCTGAGCCTATTAATTAAAAACTAATATATACTGGGAGGCTGATATTTTGCTTTGGGGGCTCACTCATTGGAAGAATGTTTCTTTGTGACTTGGCCAGACGAGACTCTGGGTAGCCATTGTTAAGGAGTCCCCCAGTTGTGTCTGAATCCAGATGTTGACGTTCCTGGTCTGGTGATTAGGTATCTATTACTCTGTTTAAATAGTTGGAGCCCTCTCTTTTGGATTCTTTCTTGGATACTCACTTCTTTCTACTTATCTGTACTTATCTTTCTGTTAAAGTAAGATCAATTAACCCCTTTAAAGCTGTCTTTGCTTTAGAAAAGCAGATCAAAAAACCTGTACTAGCAGGACATCCTGGGTGTGCTAGGGTGCTGGCTAATACAACAAGCACATCAGGCCCTTCTATCCTCTACTGTGTCTGAAAGTCTGCCCACACTCATGCTCATTTCTTCCAGGACGCTCTCCATCCATCTCATCCTCCACTGTCCTATTCTCCTTTTACCTTCAATTTTTTCCAACATCAGGGTCTTTTCTAATGAATCCCATCTTCTTCTTATGTGGTCAAAGTATTTAAGTTTCAGCTTCAGTATTTGAACTTCCAGGGAAAAGTCTGAATTAATTTTTTCAAGTATTGACTGATTTGAACTTTGTTTTGTCCAATGGGCTCTCAAAAATCTCCAGCAACACAGTTCAAAAGTGTAGATTCTGCAACTCTCAGCTCTCCTTATAGTCCAACTCTCACAGCCATATATTGCTAGTGGAAAAACCATAGTTTTGACTATACAGACCCTTTTCAGCAAGCTACTGTCCACCTTTGCCATAACTTTCCTTCCAAAGAGCAAGTGTCTTTTCATTTCATGGCCACAATTGCCATCTGCAGTGATCTTTGAGTCCAAAAATGTAAAATTTGATACTATTTCCATTTCTTCCCCCTTTATTTGCCAGGAAGTGATGGGACTAGTTGACAAGATCTTAGTTTTGTGGGGCTTTTTTTTTTTACATTAAGCTTCAAGTCAGCTTTTACTGTCTCTTTCTGCCTCATCAAGAGGCTTCTTAATTCTTTTTCACTTTCTGCCATCAGAGTGGTGTCAGCTGCATATCTGAGATTATTGATATTTCTCTTGACAATCTCAATTCCAGCTTTTGATTCATTTAGTCTGGCATTTCATATGATGTACTCTGCATATACGTTAAATAAATAAAGTAACAATGTATAACCTTGTTGTACTCCTTTCTCAACCTTCAGCCAATCAGCTGTTCCATGTTCAGTACTAATTGTGCTTCTTGTTCTGAATACAGGTTCCTTAGGAGACAAGTAAGATGATCTGGGACTCACATCTCTTTGAGGACTTGCCACATTTTGTTGTGATCAACACAGTCAAGATTTTAGTGTAGGCAATGAAGCAGAAGTAGACGTTTTTCTGGATTTTTCTTGCTATCTCTATAATTTAGCGAATGTTGGCAATTTGGTCTCTAGTTCCTTTGTCTCTTGGAAAACCAGCCTGTCCTTCTGGTAATTTTCAGTTCACGTATTGATGAAGACTATACTTTGCAGACTCTTAAGCATAACCTTTCTGGCATGTGAAAAGAGCACAGTTGGAACATTCTTTGGCATTTCTCTTCTATAGAATTAGGACATAAACCAATTTTTACGAATCCAGTGGCCACTGTTGATTTTCCAAATTTGCTGGCATGTAGAGAGGGCAGCACTTTAACAGCATCATCTTTTAGGATTTTAAATAGCTCAGCTGGAATTCTCTCATTAGTCTTATTACTGGCAATACTTTCTAAGACCCACTTGATTTCATCCTCCAGGATGCCTGGCTCTAGATCAGTAACCACACCATGGTGGTTATTGTTGATGCTAAGATCTTTCTTATACAGTTCCTTGTGTATTCTACCTCTTTTTTTTTTTTTGGAGGGCAATTGGGGTTAAGTGACTTGCTCAAGGTTACACGGCTAGTTTTGGTGTTAAGTGTCTGAGGCCGGATTTGAACTCAGGTCCTCCTGACTCCAGGGCCGGTGCTCTATTCACTGTGCCACCTAGCCGCCCCATTCCACCTCTTCTTAATCTCTTCTGCTTCTATTTAGTCCCTACTATTTTTGGCTCTTATCATGCCTATTTTTGCATGAAATGTTGCCTTGATATGTTTAATTTTGTTGACGAGATTTCTTTTCTTTTCTATTCTGTTATTTGCTTCTATTTCTTTGCATTGTTCAGTTAAGAAAATCTTATCTCTTCTTGCTAGTCTATGGAATTCTGGAGTTCACTTGGGTCTATCCTTTATCCTTTCCCTTTCCTCAGCTATTTGTAAAGCCCCATCAGACAGTCATTTTGTTTTCTTACTCTTCTTTTTCTGTTTCTTGTTGCTGCCTCCTACACAGTATTATTAACCTCTGTCCATAGTTCTTCAGGCACTCTACCAGCTCTACTCCCTTAAATCCACTCATCATTTCCACTTCACATTCATAAAGGATGTTATTTAGGTCACACCTATATGGTCTAATGGTTTTTCCCAACTGTCTTCAATTTAAGTCTGAATTTTGTAATAAGAACCTCATGATCTGAGCCACAGTCAGCTTCAGGTCATTTTAACTGACGGTGCAGAGCTTCTCCACCTTTGACTGCAAAGTGTAGAATCAATGTGATTTTAATATTCATCATCTGGTGATGTCCATGTGTAGAATTGCCTTCTGGGTTATTGAAAAAGAATGTTTGTTATGACCAACAAACTCAATTAGTCTTTCCCCTGATTCATTTTGTACTCCAAGGCCAAACTTGCCTGATGTTCCAATTATCTTTTGATTTCCTACTTTAAAATTTGAATCCCCTATGATGACTGGGACATCTTTTTTGGGGGGTGTTATTTGTTATTTCTAGATGATGTTGTAGGTCTTCACAGAATGGATCAACTTTGGCTTTTCCAACATCAGTTAGAGCATAGACTGGTATTACTATGGTGCTGAAAAGTTTGCCTTGGATTCAAACAGATCTCATTCAGTCATTTTTGAGATTATACCCCAGTATTGCTTTTCTCTCCCTTTTACTGACTATGAGGGATACTCCATTTCTTCTAAGGCAGCGGTTCTCAACCTGTGGGTCGCGACCCCTTTGAGGGTCTAACAACCCTTTCACAGGGGTCACAGGGGTCACCTAAGACCATGGGAAAACACATATTTCCAATGGTCTTAGGAACCTAGATACTGCTCCTCTATTGGTCTCCAGGCGAGTCCGCCCACATGCAGATACGCCCACATACGAGTATTAAAGGGTTGTGGCATTAGGAAGGTTGAGAACCACTGTTGTAAGGGATTTTTGTCCACAGTAGTATGTGTAATGATCACCTTAATTAAATTGACCCATTCCTGTCCAGTTAACTTCACTGACACCCAAGATATCAATGTTAATCTTTCCATCTCCCGTTAGACTATATCCAGTTTACCCTGGTTCTGAAACAAATGAAAAACCTGAGAGAGTTTCTGGGTAATTAATAATCAATTTATTAATTAAGCTAGCTAATAATCAATACACTGATGGTCAGTGGTTTTTCTCTGTAACCAAAGACACCTAATGGAGACAATGAATGTTTTCATTTTTTGTTGAATGGGAATGCCCCTGACAGGAGAAATCAACTCCAATTGGTGAATGATTAATGAGAGGGTAGGCATATTAATGAGAAGGTGTACAAAAAGTCTTCAGCTCCTCCTGCTAAGGATGTGGCTTGATCATGAGACTCAGCTGCCTCCAGCAATCTGGACAGAGGAATCCATCTCCACTCAGACCACTCTGGTTGATTTTCTCCTTCCTGTGCTGGGCTACCCTAAACTCCATTGTGGGAGTACAAGGGCATAGTTCATTGCTTTGGGGCTGGAATTCACCTAGATTAAATTCTGTTTACACTCTAAATGGAAGTAAGGTCCTCCTAGTTGAGTGTTGTGTTGCCAAAGATTAAAGAGCACCTTCCAGGAGGATTTGGGCAATCTCATCTATCAACCTTGTCCTTCAGAGACTGACTGACTGACCTCTGGGGCTTGAGCCCTTAATGAGGGAATAGAAAATGAAAAGCTTTGATCCCACTTCAATAATTGGCTCTTTGTGTTTTTTTTTTAATTTAAAAAAATTTTTGGAGGGCAATTGGGATTAAGTGACTTGCTCGAGGTCACACGGCTAGTTTTTGGGTAGAGTGTCTGAGGGTGGATTTGAACTCAGGTCCTTCTGACTCCAAGGCCGGTGCTCTATTGACTGCGCCACCCAGCCACCCCAACAATTGGCTCTTAATACAATATTAAAATAATATTCCTCAGTTCATAGATCTGACATCCCAGGTTCCTATGCAATATTGATTTTCGTTGCATCAGACTTCCTTTTGTTACCAGACACATCCACAGCTGAGCTTCCTTTGGCCTAGCCACTTCATTCTTTCTGAAGCTACTTGTAGTTGTCCTCTGCTGTAAAAAATAGCGTGCTTCAGTCTATATTCATCAGTTCTTTCTCTAGAGGCAAATCACATTTTTCATCATGAGTCCTTTGGGATTGTCTTGGATCATTGCATTGCTGAGGATAGCTAAGTCATTCACAGCTGATCATGATACAGTATTGCTGTTACTGTGTGCAGTGTTCTCCTTCACTTTGCACCAGTTTAAGTCTTTCCAGCTTTTTCTGAAGCCTTTCTTTTTGTCATTTATGATAGCACAATAGTATTCTGTTACAACTTGTCCAGACATTCCCTAACTGATGGACATCCCTTCAATTTCCAATTCTTAGCCGCCACAAAAAGAGCAGCTATAAATATCCTTGTACAAATAAGCTCCTTTCCCCTTCTTTTTCTCTCTTTGGATAGAGATCTAGTAGTAGTATTGCTGGATCAAAGAACATGCACAGTTTTATAGCCCTTTGGGCACAGTTCCAAACTGTTCTTCAAACTGGACCAGTTCACAACTCTACCAATAGTGCATAAGTGCTCCAGTTTTCCCATACATATCCCGTCCAACATCTATCATTTTCCTTCTCTGTCATATTAGCCAATCTGATAGGTGTGAAGTTGTACCTCAGAGTTGTTTTAATTTGCATTTCTCTAATCAATAGTGATTTAGAGAATTTTTTCATATGACTCTAGATAACTTTGGTTTCTTTGTCTGAAAACTGCCTGTTCGTGTCCTTTGACCATTTATCAGTTGGGGAATGACTTGTATTCTTATAAATTTGACTCAGTTCTCTATATATTTGAGAAGAGAATGCCTTTTACAATAGCTTTTCAATGAAATACACTGATTGTAATAGTGAAAGAACATAAAACATTAAAAACATTACAGATTTTTGCCAGCAGCTTAATTACTTCTTTGGTACAAGGCCATTTAGAATAATGAAAGCAAAGAAGAATAGAAACAACCAGTTTTTGAGATTTAATTATCAGTGTCCTGAAGTTACAGGGCTTCCCATAAAATGAGCTCTCCAGTGCCAAGGCTAGGAAATGTGAAACTGCTTTGAGTTGTCTTGTCAATCTGGTTTGACAAGGACTATTTAACCATCACCCCAAAGCAGGTAGTACTTAGTCAAGTACATACCATGTGCTGGGCATGGGTAGGAAAGAGAGCATACCATTATGACTCTATGTGAGACACTAAGAATGTGTTTCTGATTTGTTCTGATCAGACTCAGAGATGTCACAAAGTTCAGATCACTGTCTGATACCAGCAGCTGAGAATGCCTTTTCTTGCCTTGTTCCAGTAAGAAGATAGTCTTTGTAGGAGAACAGGGAGGAGGAGAAAAAGAGAGGAGTGGGGGGAAAGTAAAGGGAGGGAGGGAAGGCAGGAGAGAGACAGAGACAGAGAGAGATAGGAAGGGAGAGAGGAGAGAGAGAAGAGAGGGAGAGAGAGGGAGACAGAGAGACAGAGAGAGAGACAGAGAGAGACAGAGAGACAGAGGCAGAGAGACAGAGACAGACAGAGACAGAGACAGAGAGACAGAGACAGAGACACACAGAGCGGGAGAGAGAGAGAGACAGAGAGAGAGAGAGAGAGAGAAAGAAAGAAGGGAATCGATGAAAGAGAGTTGTAAATCTACATCTAAAGTAATTAAGTTCAGCCCATAAATAAGAGTAACAACTTCCATTTACATAATGCTTTGTGGTTACAAAATGCCTTGCCCACATCATCTAATTCTGAACACAGAAGAACCCTGTGAACTTTCACAGATTTTAATTTTCACAGAATTCAAGCTACAGAAGGCTCCTCAGTAGTCATCTAGCCCACCTCATAGCTGGACAGTAATTTCCTCTGCAATGTATCAGATAAGTGTCCTCGGTCCTTTGCGTGAAGAACTCCACTTGGGGAGGGGGTCCTCCAGGCTCCTGAGGCAGCCCACCCCACTTTGGGACAGCTCTCACTTGAGAGAGTTTCTCCAGACATCCTCATTAAAATCACCTCCTTTGTGAGTGACTTTGTTCTGCTCTCTGGGGGGCAAAGCAGATGAAACCTAATTGCTTCCATAAGACAGGCACCTGTCTTATTTAACTGAAGTCCTTCCCCCCATCTCCTCCCCAAGACAAGCAAGCAACTCTAAGTCTTCCCTTCTCCAGGGTAAATGCCAACCAGGAAGTCTGACTGATCCTCCATGGCCTAAGCTGAAGGCCCTGGTGCTTTCCTGGTTATCAGTATCCTCTGGGATCAGAGCCACTTACAGTGTTCCAGTAGTGTTCTGACCAGGGTAATGCAGCTGTCATTTGGTCACATTTTACAGATGAGGACAATGAAGTCAGAGAGTTCATAAAACGACAGGGCCAGGTCATCTAATGGTTGATATCTGCATAAAAACTTGTATATTCTAAAAAAACACACAAATTATGGTTGTTTCTGCCCTTTTGGGACCCAGTCTTACCACTTTCCTTTGCACAAAAGGATCTAGAACATTAAAGAGGCAAGGCCTGTGTTTGGTAGTTCAGTCAACTATTCCAGATGGATTTTCTGTTCTGCTAATGATGGGGGCAAGGACTGCACCCATGATTGCAATGGTACAAGGAACCCCCAGATGGAGACATACCCTCTACCAATGCAGGTTGGCCACTCACAGTCTCAGAGCATGACCCTAGCCCACTGAGAGGTTCAGTGACTCGTCCAGGGTAACCTAGCCCATAAGTGTCAGAGGTGGGATTTGAATACAGGTCTTTCTGGCTTCACAGTTCATGCTTTAGTCTCTGGGCCACACTAAAGTACAGGAGTTAATATGTGTGAGAGGAAAGTGCCATGAGCCTATTCATTAAACAGAGTCCTGCTTATATATAGATCTATTGTGAAAATCACCCATTCATCATCTTAAATTATAACCTATTTCTTGATTACAACTGTTGTAATGTCAAGGAAATGCAGGAAGCATGAAATTCACAATTCTGGAAATTAAGCATTTTATCTCTTGCTGACAAGTTCTAATGAAGAGGAGGGCAGTCAGCTTAAAGAAACAAATTATTACAGTTGGCACCCGGAGTGTAAACTGGGCCTGAATTAATCAATTTGCTAATTGATCTTCTCTACCGCAGCTGGTGACATTTCTTTTCTAGGGGACAGTGGGGCTTGTGAGCAGATGAAAAATATCTGCCTTCCCCAGGGAGGGAGTTCTGTTCACTTTTTGTGCCTTAACGCTGGAATGTTACCTTGTGTCTGGAAATCTTTAGTGGTGCTTGTCAGGGAATAGATTATGTTTCTCCAGTGGCTCAGTTAATTACCCAGAACTTTCTGTATTGACTGAGCCAGGAGACGATATGATCATTTCAAAGTCAGTGCTCACTCAGCATCAAAGATCTTTTCCTCCCCGGAGGCTCAGTTTCTAGGTAATGTTGCATTTTCTCGGGATGGCCCAAGTTTGTGTATGTATGTTCCCAGGGGAACTGGTTCATGTATTACATTTTCCTCGGGAAGCCTCTATTGGGTAATTCACGTTTAGTACCATCACAGTGATGATCTGTTTTCCCTAACACGTTGTCTTAGAATTGCTCAACAACTGTAGTTGGAGTTTGTAATTTTCCAAAGTATCCGCTCTTGCTTGGCTGACATCAGCAGCAGGTAATGCATGATTTCTGCCACGCTGCTGGCTTTCCCATCTGTCATGGGAGGCGAAGCCTCAGTGCAAACACTTTGCTCCTGGTGTATCACCGCCTAACGCGAGATGTGAAGAATGAACGACGGAAAAGCTCTGCATTTGGTATGTACTGTGGTATGTACAAGATGGCTCATGTCCATATCCAGTTCCTTGGAACACTACAAAATTCACTGCATGGCATTTAGTGCTTGTGTGGTTCTCTCCTAACTCTGTGAACTAATCAACAAGCATTTATAGTGTGCTTGTTCTATGTTGGGCACTGTGCTAGGTGCTAGGAATACAGCCACAGAAAGGAATCAGTACCTGCCTTCAAGGAGCTGACATTGTCCAGGTGGGGATGGAACAGAAGAGGCACACAGATCATTTAGTACAGAAGTCTTTTTAGGAGGAGAAAACCAGTAGTTCCTGACATCAGGAAAGGCTTTTTTCAGGGGGTGGTCCCCAGGTTCAGTTCTGAAGAAACCTAGGGTTTCTAAAAAGCAGAGGCGAGGAGGGCCCGGGTAATAGATATACAGGAGATACGGAGACAAAGGACAAGTTGAGTTTGGGAAACTGCCAGGAGGTCAGTTTGTCTAGAATGTCAAGCAGATGAAGGGGAATAAATGAATTGAGTCTGAAAAAGAAGCAGATTTCCAAGCAGGGGAGATTGTATTTTATCTAGAGGTAACAGGTAGCTATGGAAGATTTTTGAGTAGAGGAGTGGTGTGGTTAAATCATTGTCTTGGGAATATCAACTTGGCCATTGTGTGCAGGATGGGTTAGAGAGGGGACATGTAGGAAGCAGGGAGACTAATTAGTTAGGTTCTTGTAATAATCTAGATGAGAACTGATGAGGGCCTGAACTTGGATGGTGGCTTGGTGAGTAAAGAGAAAGTACGGTTGTTGCCCAAGATTTGGCAACTGATTAAATATGAGGGATGAGGGGATGGGGAAAGTCAAGGACAACTCTGAGTTCAGCATGCCTGTGCCTGCCTGTAGTCCCTGCTACAGTGGATGCTGATGCTGGTGAATTGATTCAGTCTGGTGATTCTGATCTCTAGAATTTAAGTCAGTTGGGCATCCACACTAAGACCTGCACCAATATGGTGAGCCTCCAGGGATGGAGGGCCACCAGGCAGCCTGATGAGAGGTGAATTAGCCCAGATTGGAAAGAGAACAGATTAAAGCTTCTGTGCCGGTCAGTTTGGGTTCAGGCATCCTAGGCCATTTCCAGTCGTCCTGATGAATATCTGGCCACTGGACCTAGATGGTTCCAGAAGAGAAAGTGAGAGAAACTGGTGAATTTGCACAGCCCTGCCTCACTTAAATCCAATTCACTCGCAAATCACAGCATCACCTCCTTGATGTCATTGTCCTCTTGAAGAAAGGACAAACAAAAAACAAAACAAACACTAACTTTAGGAGTTTAGAGGACGGATAAACTTTGGGGGAGAAAGAATTTATTCTGTTTTGGACATCTTGTTTGGGATGCTGATAGAATGTCTGGCAGGCAGCCGAAAATGGGTGTTCCAGGCAGTGAGATTGGATGCATAGATATTAGAAGTACTGGGTATACAGATAATCTGCAGAAAGATCTTGGAAATAACAAAAATGTCTAACAGAAGGTTGATACCCAACATATGTAGAGAGATAGAAAGAAAGCATCAAGTTACCCTTGATGGATGTAAGTCACTAGGCCCGGTGAACTACATCCTTGGGGACTGTAAGTGACCTTTGAAAGATTGTGGAAATGGGAAGAGAGGCTTCAGAATGGGACAGCTGGAGCAAGACCATTCTCCAGATGTTCAAAATCAAGTTAAGCTTCACTTCAATTCTTGGCAAAAGTCTAGAATATATTTGTTATTAAAAGGATGGTTAGAGTACATCTAGAAAAGGGAGCTGTGACCACAAAAGGCGAGTGTGGCTTCAACAAGAGCCATTATTCCCAGTTAACTCTTTTGACAGGCCTTATAGGAATCAGGCAAAAGTTGTAGATATAGCTTACTGAGATTAGGAAATCTAGGTAACAATGTTCTCATGCTAGTATTGTGGACAACACGGAGAGATGTGGACTAGGAGATTGTGTATTTTGGCCTATTCAAAACTGGCTGGATAGCTGGATCTACACCAATATCAGTGTTTCAACAATGGCTCAGAAAGAACTACCCATGGGCAGCAGGGGGCAGAATGGATAGAGCACCAGGTCTGGAGTCAGGACGACCTGAGTCCAAATCCAGCCTCAGATACTTAATAGCTTAACCCTGATTGTCCGAAAAAGGCGGGGGGTGTGCCCATTCTAGTACCATGGAGATTTAGGCTTGGTTTTGTGCTGTTTGAAATTTTTAATAGTGCTTGGAAAAGGCATAGATGGCCTGATTGTTATGTTTCCTAGTGACACAGAGCTCAGAGAGGTAGCTAATACAGCAGTTTCCTTACTTCTGTGGAGGGGCATCACCACCCTTCCACTCACCCAGCTTCTTGCCTTTGGAGACATCTTTGACTCTTCCCTCTTCCACATCTTCCTCCACTTCCCCACCAGATCCCATCAGTCAATGTGTTTCATCAATTCTTCCTCAAGACTGTCTATTGAATTTACCTCCTTTGCACTCCTGTGGGCAGCACCCTAGGTCAGGCCCCTCTCACCTCTTGACTGCTTTCATCCATTCCTCTCACAGCTATCAGAATAATCTTCCCAAAGCACAGGGACGACCTTCGTGTTTTCTCGTTCATATTCAACGACTACATATTGCTTCTATGATAAAATATGATCTCCTCAGCTTGGCATTTAAAGTCCTGTGCAACATGGCTTTAACTTGCCTTTCCAGGCTTCCATTACTGCCTCAGTTTCACATTCTCTGTTCCAGCCAAACAGGTCTACCTTCTATTTCTCACACTTGACTCTCCATCTCCCATCTCCCATCTCCATGCCTTTGCATATGCTGCCTCCTGTTCATGTGATGACTCCTTCTCATCTCCATCTCATTCCAATGGGAAACCTTTCACAATCTCCTCTCTTCCCTCCCCCCCCCCGCCCCACGCTGGAGTCCTTAGTGTTCTTTCCTTTTTCTTCATATTATTATACATATAATTATCTCTTAATATGCTGTATCTCCCTCCACTCCCCCCCCCATTAGAATGCAAGCCTCAAGATGTAAGGGACTGGGTTTCATTTTGTTTTCTATCCCCAGTTACCTGCACAAAGTGGGTGCTTGGTGAATGCTTGTTGAACTGGATCAGTTGAATTGAATGACAAAATGATAAAAAAAAACACTGGGTTTAATTAAAAAAGATGAATATCAACCAGTCAACATGTATTTATTAAAGGTATACAAGAAAAATAAATCCCTGCCCTCTAAGAGCTAATAACTTAATGAGAGGAAACAACATTTGTATGTATATATGTATGTGTACATGTGCACACATGTACATGTATGTAGAAACACATATACAATGAGTTGAGGTGGGAAAAGAAATACATGCAGACATATTGTTTCCTCTCTCTAGATTACTGTGTGTACGCATGCATACATACACACACAAAACAGATACAAGGTAATTTGAGGGGGGAACACAGAAAATCAAGAAAGGCTGGATGTGCATCTCCTCCCACCCCAAATTGCCCTGCATGTCTTTTATGCATATTTTGTACAAACAGAGCAAGTACACTCTGGCCCCTTCTACCAGAGCCCAGCAGGTTTTATCTGCCCCTCAGGGTTCTGGGGTATCCTGAGGAGTTTTGGGGGTGGCTCTTCTC
This sequence comes from Pseudocheirus occidentalis, assembly GCA_028646575.1. NCBI lineage: Eukaryota > Metazoa > Chordata > Mammalia > Diprotodontia > Pseudocheiridae > Pseudocheirus > Pseudocheirus occidentalis. The sequence continues at coordinate 27,588,622 of CM053594.1, read as the reverse complement.
TACTTCCACCAGTTCAAACCCTTACCAGCTATGTTTCCCTCTTGTCAGGGGAACATTGTTGAATTGGATCAAATAAGGTATCAAAAAGAACTCGATAGGCTATGACATTGGGTTGAATTTTAAAAGACAAAGTTGAATTACCAACCATTCAATATGTGTTTACTAAAGGCATGCAAAATAAGGATTCTTTTCTCTAGGAGCTTATAACCTAGTGAGGGGATATAACACATGTATGCATGTATTTATTTAAGTATGTTTATCCATGTTCAAACACACACGATGTGTTGATACATATGTATGTGTACATGTGTTCTCTTCCCTCAGCAATCATTGTATACACACATTTATATATGTACATATATGTACACACATATATAGACATACACACACAAAATAGATACAGGATAATTTGGGGGGGGGGCAGAAGTTCAGGAAAAGTTGGATGTGGAAGGTGATACTTGAGCTGAGCATAAGGGAACGAATGACCTTGTCATCCCAGCTCCATTTAAGCACTTAATACCACTACAAAGAGATATTAACTGCAAAGCTCTAGTGAGAAAAATTATACAAGTATTTTCTTTCCCCAATAGAATGCATGCTTCTTGAAGGCAGAGGCTTTTTCCAGTGTTTGCATTTTCAGCACCTAGGAGAGTGCCCCACATTAAGTTTTATTGTTGATTGATCATTGGATTCTCTTGGAAGGAATGATTATTCCTTCTTCAAACTAAAAAAAAAGGATACAGTGTGTGTTTATGAGAGAATGTTACAATTACTTCAAGGAGATCTCTCTCTTTTTTTTTGTCCAAACTGGTGATTTTATTAGCATATGGAACTCCCTTCACTGATGGGCATTAGGAATTCCTCTGCAGCTGTCTTAGAGAGTTGGATGGGAACACCAAGAGGTTGTTAAAGGACTTTGTCATTCCCACATCCCAGATTTCAAGACTCGTCCTCTACCCACTAAACCAAACTGCCTCTCTTAGTGCTTCTATCTAGTATCTGAAATATGCAAATTCTCAGTGATAATAATCTATAGGTAATAGCTTACATGTATATAGTGTTTTATGGTTTCTAAAACACTTCACGCTTTGTTCAGTTTCATTATCAATGATTTACCTTTCATGTGCTTTACAGGTAGAATGAACAAATAACTTAACTCATTCCTATTTAACTCAGTTTCTCTATCTGTAAAATAAAGACACTGGTAGTTTACCATGTTGTTATTGTTTTCAGTTATGTCGGACTCTGTGACCCCATTTGGGATTTTCTTGGCAGATACTGGAGGGGTTTGCCATGTCCTTCAGCTCCTTTTGCAGATAAGGAAACTGAGGCAAACAGGGTTAAATTGTCCAGGGTCACACAGCTGAATTTGAACTCAGTTCTTCCTGACTCTAGTCCCAATACTCTATCCACTGCACCACCTTCAGTTATTACCTTGGTCAGTATCAATTTCAAAATTTAGCTTGGGAAGGAGAAATGAGTTGAAAGAGAAAAAAAATGAGGTAAAAAGACATGTTAGGACTAAGACCAAAAAAATGAAATGGGTAAACACTGGGCTTCTGGATGATTGTTATTTACTGATCCTTTCCATTTTTCCTGCCTATGCTATTTCTTGTGCTAAGGTGAGGATATGAAGATAAATCAGTTTCAGATATTGATTTAACTGGTTCTCAATTTTAAAAAGCTGGTCATCAGCAGAAGCAGGGGGTGGGGCCAAGATGGCGGTGTAGAAGCAGCAAGGTTTCACAGCTCACACATAGCCACCTCAAACATCCATAAATTATGACTCTAAACAAATGTTAGGGCTCCAAAACTCACACAAAAAGACAGAAAAACACATTTCTAGCTGAAGGCAGCTCGGCACAAAGGGCTCATCGCAGTGCTGGGAGCTGAAACCAGCCCAGCCTGAAACCACAGCTTGGCCCCAGGGTGGCCAGGACGAGCTGCAGCTGGAGCCTTCAGGAGAGTGGATCAGCCGCCGCTGAGGCAGTTTCCAGACTTATCAAGCCGTAAGAAACAAGGACTAAGTGAAAGGTCAGCGGAATTCAGCTAAATGAAGAATATGAACAAGAAAATAAATCAGTTTTTTAAAAAAGTTGGTCATCCCAGTGTTTTGTCACCATGTCAGTCCCTCTCTGGTTGCTCCTTTCAAATGGGATTCTTTTTATTTCAAGGAGTACATTTTTTCCTCCCCAAATTCTGTTATACTTAAACTATTCCCTCTCACCCCAATGGAACCATATAGTTATTCCGATCACTGGTGTCTTCTCAGACAATTCATATTTATTACTTGTATAACACCTGTTTTAATGGGTCTCATACAAAGATTACAGATGCAGTATCTCTTTAAGAGTCAAATGGAATATTGAGTACATGGTAGTTTTAAAATTCTTTTTGGAGACACTATGGAGACTAATAAATTGAGAGAAACTGAAGAAACTCTTTTCCTACCTTTGCTGAAGAGAAAGTAGAAAAAAAACCAGGGGAAAAAGGATGGAGAGTCCTTTCCTAATGGAACTATTTTAATCTTTATCTCGAAAAGAGGATCAAAAGAAACTTGTTTGGCATCTTGAGTAAACTGAATGGTGAAACTGTTTCCAGAAGTAAGGAAAAAATTGTCTGCTATTACTGTGATGGCTAGAAGTGCCTCTGCTATGGTCTTTGGCATAGTTAAAATACTATAAAGAATTACTTGTGGTTTGCATTATTATTGATTATTGTTAATAAGTTACACAGGAGATAAGGAGTTTTGATATATTGAGGGATAGAAACAATTGTTTATGAGAAAAACAGGTCCTTTTGGTTGATTAAATAAATGATAGTTGATGAACCAGAGTGGGGACTCTGAGCTTAGTTGGTTATTTCAGTAATTAAAGAGAAAAAATCCAGACATACCCCTGAATTACCATAGAGTTCAGAATGACAAGATAATATGAGTCAAGTAGCAGACTGAGGGGCGGCTAGGTGGTGCAGTGAATAGAGCACCGGCCCTGGAGTCAGGAGGACCTGAGTTCAAATCCAGCCTCAGACACTTAACACAAAAAACTAGCCGTGTGACCTTGGGCAAGTCACTTAACCCCAACTGCCCTCCAAAAAAAAAAGTAGCAGATTGAAGGGTGAACAATTTAACCTCTTATTAGCTTGTTGCACATGCAATAGAAACTACATCTTTTATCACTCTCGAGCCCTCATCTGTAAAGTCAGCCTGTCTTTAGAGAGTTTTTGGAAACCTGGAAAAAGAAAAAGATATTTAAGTAAATTTTCTATGCTCTCATTAGGAATCTAATTTTCTTCTCTTCAGTAGTTTTGGTTGATTTGCAAGCATGCCCAGTTTTACCCTGTTGCTCACGTGCTAAGAAAAACACATAGTTTTTCAAAACTTTTATTCATAAGTTTCTTATTGATACTGATAATACTATTAAACAATGAAGTTAAGGAATAAACATGCAATCAAGCCACTAACATGTATTTATTAGGCACCTATTATGTACCAGACACAATACTAGATGCTTGGAATAAAAATACAAAATAAAGAAATGATTCCTACTTTCTAGGACAGTGGAGGTATTTTTAACTTCCTTAGTTTTTTGAACTTATTGTTGTCATTATGATTCACATTTTTGGTTATTCCTGCTCATAAAATAAATTTAATTATTTAAAAAATCTTTCTTAAAATTTTCTCTGCGTGTGGAATCTGTCAACTTACAGACGGTTCTGCCACACTGAAGATGAGCAAATAGTCTCACTGGAGCCTTAAGACATAACCAATCAAGCAATGAATTTTAAAGTATTTATTGAATTACTACATACCAGGTGCTGGACATACGGAGACAAAAATGAATCAAACTCTGCTTCTCAAGGAGCTTAGAAGCTCTTATCTACATGCAGTATCATTTGGAATACTGTTTACCAGGGGTGGACCACCTGCAGGCTTGAGGCCACATGTGGCCCTCAAGGTCCTTGGGTGTGGCCTTTTGACTGAATCCAAGTTTTATAGAACAAAGCCTTTTTTTTTCTTTTTTCTTTTTGGAGTGGGCAAGGTAGAGCAATGGGGGTTAAATGACTTGCCCAAGGTCACACGGCCAGTAGTACTAGGCAGGATTTGAACTCAGATCCTCCTGACTCCAGCACCAGAGCTCTATTCACTGTGGATACCTAGCAGCCCCAGCAAATCCTTTTATTAAAGGGATTTGTCCTGTGAAGTTTAGATTCTGTCAAAGGGCTGCACTTGAGGACCTACGGGGCTACGTGTGGCCTCAAGTCTGTGGGCTCCCCATCCCTGGCTGTGTTTTTAGGTGGAGTAGTAGTAAAGTTATGAAAAACCTGGATTTGGGGATGAGGACAGAAGTGGATTCAAATCTGCCTCTTCTCTTACTAGCTGTGTAATGTGAGCTGTGTAACTCACTTTCCTTATTTTGTATCACATATTGAGCACTTAATACAGTAGGTGGCACCACTGTGTACAGAGCACTGGGCCTAGTCAGGATGACCTGTGTTCAAATCCAGCCTCAGACACGAAATAGCTGTGTGACCCTGGGTAAATCACTTAATCAGTTTGCCTCAGTTTCCTCAGCCGTAAAATGGGGGTAATAGCATCAGTATTGTTGTGAGGACAAAATGAGACATTTGTAAAGTGCTTTGCAAACTTTAAAGCACGATACAAATGCTTGCTATAATATGTTATCATTACCATTATTAATATTTCCTTCCTTCCTTGACAAGGTTGTTGTGAGGCATAAATGAGATAACATATTTAAGTTGTTTTAAGTATTAAAGGGAGATCTAAATATTATTTTTATTACTACTAGAGGCAGTGTTGCATGGTGGCTAGAGACTCTAAGTTGACAGAAGGCCAGAGTTCAAATCCTGCCTCTGAGCCATGTTGTCCATGTGACCCGGGGCCAAACACTGAATCTCTGGGAGCTCCAAGCAATTCTCTAGTCTAGAACCATAACCGGTAAAGAAAATGCATGCGTTTTCTCACCTGGAAGTTCCCCGTATCAGTGACTTCACAGGTCCAGCTGGTACAGTGAATTGCACCCTGGGCCTGAATTCTAATCTTACTAGCTGTATGACCCTGGGTAAGTCGCTTAACCTCTTTGCTCAATTGTAAAAAGTCGATGCCAATAGCACCCGCCTCCCAGGTCATTGTGAGGATCAAATGGGAAAATATTTGTAAAGAGCACGACACAGTGCAAGCCCTTAAGAACGCTTCCTTCTTTCAGGTTACTACAGTGTGACTATGTCACGTGGGCCTCCCAGGACCTCAGCTCCCGGCCCGAGCCTCCCTCCCAGGTGGACCCTTTAACTCCCTCCCACTTCCGCGCTGGTTTCTATGGGGATGTAATCTATCGGCGCACAGCTCCCGCCCAACAACTTCCACCTTCCCGTTTGGGATTCTGCGTCCTGATTGGTCGGCTGCCTCTCACCTGACCCGGCCCGGCCGCCCTGGTTGGCTGTCGCGGGCAGAAGCCGGCCGGAAGTGCCTGGTTTCCCGGGTTACGGCGCTGCGCGCGGGCCCGCCGTTACCGCTGGAGGAGCCGGGGCTCCGAGAGTTGCCGCTCTGGGCGGCGGCGGGGGCGGCCGCCATGGCGAGCGTGCACGAGAGCCTCTACTTCAACCCCATGATGACCAACGGCGTGGTGCACGCCAACGTGTTCGGCATCAAGGACTGGGTGACGCCCTACAAGATCGCCGTGCTCGTGCTGCTGAGCGAGATGGGCCGCGCGGGCGGCTCCGCCATCGGCCTGCTGGAGCGGCGGCGGCTCAACCAGCTCCTGTTGCCGCTGCTGCAGGTGACGCGCGCGCGCCGGCCCGGGGTCCCGCCGGGGCCCAACCCACTCACGTGCCGACCCTCCGGGCCTCCCCCCGCCCGCCCCGATCCCCGCCCTCAGGGTGGTTGAGCACGTCTTCCGAGCGGCGGCCCCGGGAGACATGTCTGCAAGCATGTATTAAGCACCCATTGGGGGCTAGGCAAGCTAAGCGCTGGGAGTACAAAGGCAGCGCCTGCCCTCAGAGAGCTTAGAGTCTACCGGGCAAAGAAGGAAGGGAACCAGGGTGTTAGGGCACTGTGCTAAGTGCTGGGGGTACAAAGAAAGGCCAAGACAGCGCCTACCCTTAGGGAGCTTACAGTTTAATAGACAAAGGATGAGGGGAACGAGCATGTATTAAGCACCTACTAGGAGTTAGGCACTGTGCTAAGCTCTGGGGGTACGAAGAAAAGCAAAACCGTGTCCTTGCCCTCAAGGAACTTACAGTCCAATGAAAGAAAAAAAGCATATGTTAATCGTTGACTGTGTGCCTAGAACTGTGCTAAGTGGGGGATGCAAGGAAAGCAAAACCCTGTCCCTGCCCTCAAAGAGCTTATAGTCTAATGGGGAGACCACATGTAAGCAACCGTATACAAACAAGCTATAGACAGAAGAATTGGAAATAATTACCTAGAAGGCCCTAGAATTAAGAGGGTTTGAGAAAGGCTTTTCCTGTAGGTGAGATTTTGACCGAGATAGGAAGGAAGTCAGGAAGCTGAAAGGAGGAGGGAGAGACTGGTCACATGAGTGTCCCCCCCTTGTAGAAACAGCAGCTGAATCTCAGAGTGAGGCTGTGACAGGCAGTAAGATGGGGAGGGGGGTTTAGGGTTGTACTGGGTCTTTTGAGATTTTTAGTTCAACTTCACCAAATTCCCTGGGGGGGCCCTCTCCCATTTCTTATTAGGGGAGGCTAAGCATGTGACCTCAAGGCTTTACAGCTGGGCAGTATCTTTCTGGAACATGTCTTCCCATGCAGGCTTGGCTGGTGCTTTTTCTACTTAGAATTCCAGTTTTTCCAGCATTTGCTGGCCACCTTGTGGGAGGAGGGAAGACACTTGTGCGGTCTGACCCCCAGGAGGGGAAGCTGCAAAGTCCCAGAAAAGTTCCTGACCAGGGAGAGCTGACCACAGTGGGGTGGCCAGGGAGGGAGGGCTGACCCCTGCTGAGAATGGCTTATGGGGTAGTCATCTTCAGGTGTGGACTGGACTAGCCGCCTCTGAGCTTCCTTCCAGCTGAAGAGTCTCTGATTCTGATGTGCTGTGGGTCAGTTCAGTCAGCAAATGTTTATAAAATTCTTAGTACATGTCAGACGTGCTGGACTTAGTGTGGGGGAGACCCAAGTCTACTTTCCCTCTCTGGCACATAGTAGCCGGGTGACCTGTGGCAAGTGAATTAAACTTCCCTGTGCCTCAGTTTCCTCTTTAAAATCCATATGATAACAGTGAGTGTCACACAAGGTTGACATTGTGAGGGTTGAATCATTGAATAACTAATGGCAAGTAATGGCCATCATTTACATGTGGATCTAAGGTTGGCAAAGCAGCTTAGAAGTATCCCATTTAGCCTTATGACCCCTATGGGAAGTCTCCATTTTACAGATGGGGAAATTGAGGCACACACAGGTTAAGTTATTTGTCTACGGTTACCCAGCTTCTAGGTGTCTGAGACTGGTTTTGAACTCAGGGCTTCCTGACTCCAGGCCTGTTGCTCTCTATCCAGCTCGCTATCTAGATTTCAGTGAAATAGTATATAACACTTGTAAAACCTGAAAGTATATAAATGTAAACGATTTTCCCTGTTTTACAGGAGAGGATCCTGACCCTCAGAACTGAAGTGGCTTGATAGCCTGTCTTGACCTCTGCCCCTTCCCCCCCCCCCCCCCCCGCATCCTCCCTAAATGTTAGCGCTCTGTCCTCCTTCAGATCTGTTCACTCACCTCTCTATATGTTTCTTGAGGAGCCTGGAAACTCCTTGAGGGCAGAGGTTTGTACTTTTTGTCTTCGCGGTCCCAGTGCTTAGCCCTGGGTCTGACACAGTAGCTGCTTGATTAAATCTTATTGATTTAGGTCAGAGGAGGCAGATTAGCTCGTAAAATCTGGAGGGGTGAGGGAGGAGGGGACCCTGAGAAGTGGCCAAGTCAGCTGTGTGTCAGTGTTGAGACTCAGATCTGTCCTTTGTCATCTTTAATGTCACCTAGGGGCCCGATATGACGTTGACGCGGCTGCACAAGGCAATTGAAGAATCCTGTCCACAACTAGCAAATTCAGTTCAAATCAGGTAAATCCCCCTTTTTCTAGTATCAGTTTGAAGAAGCATTCAGGTGGAAAAGAATGAAAGTAAACCCTGGGCAATACCCTTTTGGTAGTGTTGTTTCATTGAAGCTAATAAGGGCAGGTTTTCATGTTAAAAACAAATTCATTTCTTTATGATTACTTTGAAAAACAGAACTAAACATCTCCACCTTTGCTGTACAACTTTGATAATTATCTAAAAAGCCAAAATAATTTAGGGCGTGAGTGGTAGGTGGTTTAATACTAAGAATAGTTCAGAGATATTGGGAGGAAGCTCTGTGGGGGCTGGGGCGGGGTACCGGACACAGAGCACAGTTTATTTATCCCACCTATGCGGGTCTGTAGCTCCTCTAGAAGCTTGGTTGGCTGGGACCCCGGGGTGCCTTGCCCTAGGGTGTCTGCCTCAGCTACTTTTCTCCCAGGCCAGCCCTTGCTCCTCTGATGCTGTGCTGGCTGTAGCCAGGGCAGATGTTACCATGTCCATTTTGCAGATGAACCTAAGGTTCCCAGAAGCAAAGACACATTTGAAGATTGAGATTGATGGCCTAGATTTGTTGATGTCTTTTATTTTTATGTTTCTTCTTCTACCGCTCACTGTTCCTTCCCCATCTTTCCTCTCTTCTCCCCTAAACCTTGTAACAAAGAAAATGGTTAAGCAGCATTAGTAGTTGTAGTTTGACGCCCATAGGCCACAGAGCTGGACGTGGTGGTCTGCATCTAATCCAAGTCCTGATTGTACAGATGTAGAAACTGAGGCTGGACAGGTCAGGTGAGATGCTTAGAGTCACCTTGACAGCCCCTTGTCAGTGCCTCTGGCCCACCCTCCCAATTCCAGGACAGCCCTCCAAGGAGTCCCAGTGTGAGCAGCACTGCCGCTGAGCTAGTCTCTTTTCCTCAGGGCTTCTTGGCTCAAAAACGTTCGTTTTAGGCCTTTCTGGCAGGGGTGTCACACAAGCAGTAGCTAGAGGTTTGCTTGCCTTAAACATTCCTCTCTTTCTGGAAGGAGGATTGAATTTTGTCTTTGTGGCCCTCGTGCCTCTACTAGGGTCTGGGGCGTGGTGGAGGCTTAGAAGTTTTAGATGAATGAGAGCTGAAGAGTTGGCTGAAGAATTATGGGCCTTGTTCGCAGCAGCTCCCAAGGTTCTTTGTTCTGCAGGGTCTTCAATGGGTGGCTTTTCCTCAGGTCAGCAGGCAAAAGGTAAACATCCTTGTCTGAGGTGAGAATGATAGGAACTGACATTAGTATGAGCACTTACCATATGCCAAGTGCTTTACAGATGTAGCTGGTCCTCACAACAACTCGGAGGCCAGGACCTTTATTATCATCCCCATCTTACAGATGAGGAAACTGAGCCCGGGGTCACGCAAGTCGTGTGTCTGAGGCCGGACTTGAGATCTACAAGACAATTGGAAACATTAGTGGTCGTGAAAGGGAGTTGTGAAGCCAGAAAGTGCCTTTTCACTGTTTCCTTATTACAGATGAGGAAGCAGACAGCTCTCACCAGTGTGGAAGGTGAAAATTGCCTCCTTCCTCCTCAGGGGGATGGCGCACCTGCTCTGTTCCCTTTGTTTCCTTTGTCACCGTTTGCAGCTCAGTTCATTCTGCCTTAGACATTGCTTTGTTTTCTCTGTAGACTCAAGGGCAGATCCATCTTCCAGTACACAACACACAGACCCACATATACATACACATGTTCTCCACTGCCCCGGCTTTGTCTCCCAACGCTGGTCTTGATACTTCCTGAAAACCTCTTTCCCTTAGTCACTTAACCCTGTTTGCCTTCATCTACTGGAGGAAATGGCAAACCACTCCAATATCCTTGCCAAGAAAAGCCCATAATTTGGCCCAGAAGAGTCAGACATGACTGAACAACAATAAAGTGACAAAGATGCATTTTGAAGAGAAATTAAATATTTAAATGATTAAAACAGCCAGTTCTATGAAATTGAAGTCTTTTGAAAGTATCCAGCCTTTGTCTTTTGAGAAACTCCATAATTTGAAATAGTGGGAAAAAAACTAGCCCGAAACTCAAGAGATCTCTTTCTTTCCTTAGCTTGCTTGGTGACTCTGGGCAAGTCACTTTCCAACCCGGGCCTTAATTTCCTCAGCTTCAGAATAAGTGATCCGTATTAGACGATTTCTAAAGAGTTCTTCCAGGTCTCAGATTTTGTCCTTTGGTTTTGTTGCTGTTTTTCAGTCATGTCCCAACTCTGACCACCTTTGGGGTTTTCTTTGGCAAATGTGTTGGACTGGCTTGTCATTTCCTTCTCCAGCTCATTTTATAGATGAGGAAGCTTGAAGCAAACAGGGTGAAGTGACTAGTAAAGAGCTTACTGCGTGTTTGTTGTTCTCATTTTATTTTTAGAACTACTAGATATTGGATTTGAAGAGATCTATAGAGATCGTTTGAATTCAGCTGCTTGGTTTTACAGGTAAAGCCCGTAAAACTTTACATAAGGCCTGGTGAGATCCAGGGTCTTGGCCAAGGTCCCATGGTTAGCAAGGTTTCCGGTATCTTGGTTTATTGTTGTGTTATCTCTCTCACATTTTCTCGAGTCAGCAACAGATAAATAAATGTTTGCTTATCTCTCTCTCTCCCTTTTTAAAGGAAGTTTCTTGCTCTCTTTTGTTTTTATATAACATTCATTTCTTAATAGTCGACTCCCAACCCCAGATCAGAACATTCTCCCTGTAACAAAGGAGCCCAGTTAAGCCAAAATAGCTGAGATGGTGCCGTGTGTGATAATGTATAGCCGTGTCTGTGCATTCTGCTGTCGTCTCCCACCTTGACACTGAGGGAGGAGTCATCTTTTCTTTCCTTTAATTTTTGAGACTGGCTACTCTGTATCTCGCCCAGAGGTGCAGCAGCACTTGTGGGCTCTCTTCCTGGCCTGATGGGTGTAAGGACTTGGACATACTCTGTTTCCACCCAGGACTGGTCTCTCTCTCTCCTTAGGAAGCCTATCCTTTCTCTGCTTTTCCATCTAAGGTAGTGAGGACACCTGATTGGCTGAGCCCACTGCAACTCGGGAACTGCTAAGCTCAGTCGATCCACTGGGATGGCAGGCACCGGTCACCACACCTGGTGCCTTATCTTTTACTAACATGATCTTTTGGAGATTTTGTTGTGTCAGCTGGTCTTCTTAATAGTTTCATTAAAGCAATTTTTTAAAAATAACAAATTTAGCAACACCTAACATAAATACACAATAAAGAATTAGATCCCATATAAAACCATTAGACCTATAATATTTTATTTTAAAAGTAGTCACATAAATGGTCATCATTCATTCTTTCCAGTATCACTTCATTTGTGTATTTGATAAGTTTTGTTCCTTTTTGTTTCTAGTGTGTACATTCCCATGTTCTTGGGACTTTGTGTCACTTATTACAGTTTCCATTTTGTTGTATTCATATTTATCGATTTTATGGGATGTTTTGTTGTATTACATTGATATAGAATGATAGTTGTATTCTGCCAGTGGACATCAATTCAGTAAGCATTTATTAGTGTGCTCAGCTTTGGGGTACAAATCCAAAGATGAAAATTGAGTAGTCCCTGCCTTCAAGGGGCTCATGTTCTACCGGGAGGCCTGTCACATACACCTCAGGAAGTAGATACATTGCCTCTGGATCTTTGCCATTGCAGTTCACGCTGCTGTATTTTTGTATGGAGAGTGCCTTTCTTTTCATATTCTTTGGATTCTTGTCTGATCAGTTGTGTGCCTCTTCTTGAATGAAGAGCAGCTCCCCCCCCCAACTCCCCAGAGCTCCTCTGTCTGAAAGGTCCTTTCCCCCAAGGCTTCCCGCTCCCCGCTGCAGTGTAAAATAGTGGTCAAGTAGGTTGGCCATAGATTCCCTTGTGAAACATGGAATGGTTGAGGTGTTATAGGACTTTACAAAAATGAATCAATCTAAATGTTTTCATTCAGGATCAAACTGATGGCAGAAGGGGAGCTGAAGGATATGGAGCAATTCTTTGATGATCTTTCGGATTCCTTCTCTGGAACTGACCCTGAGGTTCACAAAACGAGTGTCGTAGGTATGGGCTGCGCCAGAGAGCTGCCCCCAGAGCATGCACCTCTTTGTTGTAGTACATCTCCATGGCATTCCAACGAGGCCGGCAGGTTCTTTGTATCAACCCCTGCCTTTGAAAGCTCTGTCTGATAACTGAGTCTATAGCAAGCACCCGATCTATGCCTTTGTCTAATCACAACTTTATTGGGGGGGGGGGGGCAGCCCTCTGATTTCATCGATAAGGAAAATTTCTGGTGTGGAAGTTCCCTCTACCGAAGGGGATCAGCAGCTTCCCTGTCATCTGCACGTTTGGGGAGCTTCCAGGTTAAGGCCTTCTCTGTGGTCATGGCCAATATGTGTCAGAGTCTGGACTTGAACCCAGAGCTTTGTGCCTCCAGGGTTGGCCCTCAGTTCACCTCACTGTGCTGTTTCTCCATTGAAATCTCAGGGTCAAGTAGAAGAGTGTTTTCTCCAGATCATCTGGGCAGGTTACTCCTCCACACTCGCCCCTGTCCATTTATCCTGTGGCCTTCTTTGTACCCACACATCATCTGCTCCACCTCCACACCTCCACTGTGCAGAGAAACAGAAAAACCCTACGGTCTTTCAGGGGCTGCTCCCATCCAGCGGCCCAGAGTTTTCCACAGAGGACTGGTAGTAGGCAAACTTTACAAGCAAAGGAATGATGTCTGTCCAGTTTGACCTATGGGATTAATGCAGTTTTAAATGAAATTTAAATGGTTTGTATTATTCAAAATCTCTGGCATCTGTATTTAAAGATCACTATTCAATTTAGCAAACTTTTGTCTGGAGCCTACTAATTGTAGGCTGTACATTTAGCAGGCCTTCCAGTTACAGATGCTGCCTCAGACACACACTAGATGTGTGACTGTGTCCAGGTCACTGAATTCTCATTGCCAAGGGCAGTTCTCTTGCTGCTTTGGATCCACAGAGGGAGTTTCCATACGGGGAGGTCCTCATTTCGATGCCCTTACAAGTCCAGCCCTCTAACTACCATCATTAACTAAACTGAAATGTATTGTGTTTTCTAGGCTTATTTCTGCGTCACATGATCTTGGCATACAATAAGCTTTCTTTCAGTCAGGTGTACAAGTTGTACACCACCCTGCAGGAATACTTTCAGAATGCAGAAAAAAAAGCAGCTGCGGAAGAGGCTGAGATGGACATGACCAGCCCTGAGGGGCAGCTTGTGGGGACGATGGAAAGAGAAGAGCTGGATATGCCTTCAAGGTAAAGCCTTGGCTCTGCCGACTCACATCTCCTGTGGTCAGGACACAGCAGGCTGGCCAAAGATGGACAGATGCTGTTCATTCAGAATTGAGCCAGCGGCCGGCTGGAAGGGTTTGCCTTGGCACTGTCTATGAAGGAGGGATTTATTTAGTAGGCAAATTAATTGTGCACAGAAGATTGTAGGGATGGTAAATATGTGAGACTATTGAAAGGAAACTAGCTGTTTTCCGGCACCCACAAGGCCTGGGACGCAGCAGTAAGTGCTCTCCATTCAGAGACCACAGACCTGAGCTCAGATCATGGCTCTGCCTGCCTTTGCTGAAGGCACTGGCCAAGGCACTTGGAACTCTGTTCTCTCATCTGTACAGTGAGGGGGTTGGACTGGGCTATCCTTTCAGCTCTCACTTCTGATCTGTGAAAAGAACCCATTTACTTTACACACTCTGGGGGCTGGTTAAAGGCTTTCTTAGGGCTTTAGGAAGGCTGGGCCCCAGAGACCTCTTGGCCCCTGTCATTCCCCTGGATTGCTCGCTCTACTTCCTGTAAAGCCAGGCTTTCTTTTCCCTGGTGCTCATCTGTGATATTCCACCCTGTGCCCTTGTCCTGGCCGGCCCCTTGGTCTGGGATCTGGCTCCCTGTCCCCTCCTTCAAGGGTCCCCTCTGTGCTGCCACCTTTCTTGACCCCATGACCCCATGGGGGTGCCCATGCTGGCTTCTCTGGCTAGACTGACTTGTTACACATTGAGCTCAGTGTGGTTTCAGTCAAGGGGAAGCTGCCGTGTGAAGTGTCTTTGCAAGCAGAACTCTCTGAGCTGTCTTCTGGGTAGAATGGGGCAGACCACTTAATTTTTCTGGGCCTAGTTTCTTCTCTGTTCCATCAAATTAGAGAGTCCTATAAAATGACCTCCTGAGGTCTTCCAGCGTTAAATCTATGCTCCTTTAAAGAATCTCTATTTTAAAATGACTTTTCTTCACCTAGTCATTCTTGTTAAAACTGGGAAGGCGGGGAACAAGGACTGCTGATATCTTGAACACCACCCACTTAGTTTTCCAAATCTCCCTTGTAGGCCTTTGATGTTCCTTCTGGTAAAACAGGAGCTAAGCTCTTTTGGAAGGGAGAGAACAAAGATGATGCTTTTTTTCTTGTACTTTCAGCAGATTTCTTAGGAATTGCTGTAGTGGAAAACTGGCTTTAAATTGGCTTTGTTGCCCCCAAGTGGTGGCATTCGCATCTTGCAGGATGAGACCAGCCCCCCACCTCCCTCTCATCTCTGGTCTCTGCCACGACAGCAGCAGCAGCCAAACTTTGGGTCAGGCTGAGACTGAGTACCCAAAAGATATGGGGGCTTGCCTCAGCTGGTGCTGCCAAGGGACCAGTGAAAGTGGCCACTGGCAATTTAATATAGAGGTTGTGTGGTTTGTAAGTTGGAAAAATGGATTTGCTTTCATAGTAGTAGCTGCTGACAAGTTGTAGGATCCTAAGGTTCATTCAGGTCTTTATTGACTCCTTTTGGGGCTCCTGCTGTGGCCTCCTTACTACTCTCCCCACTTCTGTTGTCTCCCTTCTCTAGTTTATCCTTTACACCTAGGTGAGATTATCCTTTCTAGAACATTGCTTTCATCATGTGCTCCCCTCCTCTAGCACCTTCAATGGCTCTCCATTACCTAGCTGATGAATTGAAGCCACTTAGCCTGCTGTTCAGGGCCTGTGTATTCTGGCTCCAATGTGCTCCCTACCTTATTTCCCTCTACTTCCCAGCAAGAGCCTCGTGTGTCAGCCTGATGTCGCTCTTCGCCGTCCCTTTCCTGCCTCTGTGCCTCTGCTTGGGGTTTCTGCATCTTTTCCCTTCCTTGTGGCTTGGCTCATTTCCTCCCTGCTCTGGGAAGTTGTCTTCTCTCCTCCCTTGTGGAAGTTGCTTCTCTCCAAACCAGAGCAGCCCCGATTATATGAATTCTTCCTTTCAGCTTGATCTCAGAGAAGCCCAGGCTCTGAATCAGATTTCGCAGAGTTACATAGTCCTCGTTTCTCCAGTATATGGAAAACTAAGTAAACTCTATAAGAAAATGAGTCATCCCCAGTTAATAAATGGTCAAAGGATATGAACAGGCAGTTTTTAAAAGAAATCAAAGCTCTCTAGAGTTATATGGAAAATGGTCTAAATCACTATTTTTTTTTCTTTTTGGAGGGCAGTTGGGGTTAAGTGACTTGCCCAAGGTCACACGGGTAGTTTTTTGTGTTAAGTGTCTGAGGCCGGATTTGAACTCAGATACTCCTGACTCCAGGGCTGGTGCTCTATTCACTGCACCACCTAGCCGCCCCCTCTAAATCACTATTGATTAGAAAAATGCAAATTAAAACAATTTTGAGGTACCACTTCACACCCATCAGATTAGCTAATATGACAGAAAAGGGAAATGATAAATGTTGGAAGGGGTTTGGAAAAATTGGGATGCTGATGCACTGTCAGCGGAGTTGTGAAGCGATCTAGCCATTCTGGAGAACAGTCTGGAACTATGACCAAAGGGCTGTAAAATGGTGCATACCTTTTGACCCAGCAATACCACTTCTGTGTCTGTATCCCAAAGAAATAAAAAAACGAAAAGGAAAAGGAACTACAGGTACAAAAATATTTGTAGCAGTTTTTTTTGTGGTGAAAAAGAATTGGAAATTGAGGGGTCGCCCTCAATTGTCTGAACAAGGTGCGGTACATGAGTATGATGAAATACTATTAGCGATATAAGGAATGATGGGCAGGACGCTTTCAGAAAAACCTGAAAAGATTTACATGGACTGATGCAAAGGGAAGTGAGCAGAACCAGGAGGACGTTGTACACAGTAATAGCCACATTGTACAATGACCAACTGTGAATGACTTAGCTCTTCTCAGCAATACAATGATCCGAGACATTTTTTTTTTTGCTTTTTTTTTTTCTTTTGAGGGGGGAAGGCAGGGCAGTTGGGGTTAAGTGACTTGCCCAAGGTCACACGGCTATTTGGAGTTAAGTATCTGAGGCTGGATTTGAACTCAGGTCCTCTTGACTCTAGGGCTGGTGCTCTATTCACTGACCCACCTAGCCACCCCTAGCCAAGACATTTTTGAAGAACTTATGGTAAAAAATGTGGTCCGTCTTCAGAGAGAGAACTGATGGAGTCTGAACATAAACTGAAGCATACTTAAAAAAAACTTTTTAATTATTCTTGGGATGGGGCTTTTTTGGTCTGTACTTTCTTTTGCAGCATGGCTAACATGGAAATGTTTTGCATGACTGCACATGTGTAATCTGTATCAAATTGCTTGCCTTCCCAAGAAGGGACAGGAAGGAGGAGAGTCTCGGATAGAATATGGAACTCAAAAAATTTTTTTAAGTGAATGTTAAAAAGTTTTTGTATATGTGTGAGGAATTTTAAAAAAAATGTCCAATAGACATTTGCTAATGTGAAACTGGAACCCAGCAAAGGAGACTGCCCGGCAGTGACCAGATAGGAGAAGAGCTCGAGAGAGCAGTGTTGCAGAAACCCATGGAGGAGAGACTGCCTTGGAGAGGGGGTGGTCCCTGGTGTCAGCAGAGCCCCCAAGGAAAGGCCAAAGGTGTCTTGGGTCCCTTCCAGCTCTAGAGCTTGGGTACTGTGATTTGGCAGTTAAGTCGGGTCACCCTGGAGAGGGTAGATTTATTGGGTTGATGAGGTTAAGAAGCTACACTGGGAGGGGTCAAGAAGGAAGCAGGGGGTAAGAAAGGGCGGGTGATGGAGGGAGACAGCTCCTAAGAATTTGGTGAATTGCTGTCATGTGGGAGGATCTATGTATCAGGAATCAGGAGAAGGATTTTTTTTTAGGATGGAGATTTGGGTATGATTGTATGCAATAGGGAAGGTACCCTATTGGATGAGGAAGACTGAACATTAGAGAGATGGCATGATCCTGGGTGTGAGCTCCCTGGGAGATGGCAGAGAATGGGATCAGAGGCTCACAAAGAGGGGTTGGCCTTGGCATGGAGATGGGCCCCTCTTCCTGTGTTACTGGAGCAAAGGAGCATCGAATGGGGCTGTTGGGGTCATTTGAAGTGTGTAATTGGGGAAGGAGGAGAGGGACCTTGAGAGGGGCATTGAAGAATGAGGTGAGGCCCTTCATCCAGAGGGTGTAGGGAGGGAAATGAAAAGGTTTGTAACAGTTACTGTGGGGAGGGTGATAGAGAGCGTTGGTCAAGGCTGCAATTCCATAACATAGAGGACACTTGTGATGGATCTGGACAGCAAGGTTGGGGACCTCCATACTTGGCCAAAGTTAGAGGCAGAATTTGAGGCCAGGTCTCTTTATCCCACTATATGATGCCACCCCTTTTGGGAGAAGGGGCTCTGAGTCTGCTCCTAGATCTGACCATCATTGCAAAGTAGAAATTCTCACCCTGTTTTTAATCCTGATTCTTATTTTGGAATTGAAAGGAAATCTGTTAGGAAAAGATTTGAGATGGTGTCATAGGAAGCCCTCTCTTGCTTTGGTGGTGTTACTGTGTTTGCAGCCGTGGTGTCCTCATGTTCACAGTCATTCTGTTTTTTCAGAGAGGAGGAGATCTCTTGCAGTGGGCCTCTTTCCCAGAAACAGGCTGAATATTTCCTTTCCCAACAGGTGCGTTAACTTGGTAGCAAGCAGCCTGACCTTCCCTGCCCCTTCCGTGTGGTGCTCCAAAGTAGATTTTAGTATCTCTGGGTTTATCCACAAATCCACATGAGACATCAATCAGCATTTCCCTTAATCCCCCACCAGTGATGCCATCTGCAGTGATGGACACCTGCCTCTGACAGCCTTCAGGTTTCCCTGCTTGTGGTTTCATTCCACTAACTTGGGAAAGATGCCTCCTGAGCAGTGCAGCCGAGGTGGGGCCATGCCACATAACAGTGGCCCAGCCTCTCTGGTGACTCACCTTCAGGGAGGTGCCGCGGGTTTCCCCTCCTTTAACTTAGGAGCAGCATGCTTTCTGCTGATACCTGTGCATTTTAGCTGCCACAGACCTAGGTAAGCTTGAAGAAATGATTCAGCAGATGTACTCTAACAAATTGGAAAAACCTATCTGGATAGAGGGGCTGTTGTATGTAGTCCAAGGTCAAGTCCTATCATCGCTTAATCTAGAGCTGATTTTCCACATGTGATACTTAAGCATCACTGACCTTCCTCTTTATGAAACTTTACCTAAGCCCACACCTGCAGAAAACCATGTGATAGCTTACGTTTCTCTGCATTTTCTTGAAGCTGATTTATTATTTTCATTTCAGGCATCTTTATTAAAGAATGATGAGACAAAAGCTCTCCCTCCAGCTTCTTTACAGAAAGAATTGAATAATTTGTTGAAATTTAATCCTGATTTTGCCGAAGCGGTAAGTCTCTCCGCAAGCCGTCTTCTGAGAATTGCAATCAGACGAGGCACGCTTGTTGTTTTGATAATAGTACCACGTTGTAAATGTTATTTTTAACTCAGACTGTTTTGAGCACAGTTGTTTTTCGTCTTGGTTCTTAATTAAATCGAATTTCAAAAAGTCATGAAACATATTTTCTCAGCACATGGACCCTAACATGCATGTCTGTGATGTGATGTGGATTTCAGTGTGAAATTATTTTTGAAAGGCCTGCAACCTAAGCCATTTGGTTACCATGTGAATTGTGACTAGTGTTTCCTTTGGCATAGAGGGGAAGAGTTAGAAAAGACCATCATCTTCTTACCATGTGTGCTGTGGTGGCCAGGGATCATTCCATTACTCCACCACAGTCTTGAAAAAATGATTTCCACAGTGGGGAGAAAATTGTGAATACTACTTGTTGTCTTTCATTTTAGCATTACTTAAGCTACTTAAACAGTCTTCGGGTCCAAGATGTTTTCAGTTCTACACACAGTCTTCTCCATTATTTTGACCGCCTGATTCTCACTGGGGCAGAGAGCAAAAGCAATGGGGATGAAGGTTATGGGCGAAGCTTGAGATACGCTGCTCTCAATCTGGCCGCCTTGCACTGCCGATTCGGACACTAGTAAGTTCCTGCATCTCCTTCCATGTGAACATGAAGGAAAAGCTCAGGGATAGAACCAGTCAGTGGCCTCCACCACCCTCCCTCCCTATCCTTACCCCCCCAGCAGAGGGACGCTGCTTCAAGCCCTTGCCCTGGGTGGCTGCCCAGCTGACCTTCATGTCTGTGCTGAGGGTCACTGCCTTTGTCTGGGCCCTATGTGGTTATCCTTCTGGTCCATCCATTCTATAGTCACAACGCCAGAAGGGCCTGGAATCCCTTTAGCTGTTCCTCTTGCTCCATCCAGGGCAGGCCTGTGATCTCCTTTGCAGAAGTCCAGGGCAGGATATTGCACAGGCCTCAGAGATGGCCTTGTCTAGTGCAGAAATGACCTTTGCTGGGGTTTGGACACTTGCCCAGAGCCTTCCGGAGGTTTAGAGACTTCCATGGGGAGGCATCTGTCATAACAGAGGCATCTTAGGGCACTGAGTGTGTCAGTTGTTGTGGGTAAAGGGTGACATTTGTCTCAAAATGCTTTCCCACTTCCTGAGCCTTGAATCATCTTTGTGACTTGCCTTGTCAGAGATGGGGAGGTGTCCAGAGAACTGTCACAGAGATTTGTGGTTTCTGGATTTTTCTGACGTGGCAGTGCCAAGGCAGCCAGGAGCCTGGCATTGTTCAGGTGTTAATCCTTCAGCCTCCGGCCAGCGGCAGCGGGAAGCTAGAAGTACCTCTCCCAGAGAGATGCTTGGAAACTGCTGGACACACAGGTCCTCGACAGGCTCTCCTTAGTGCCCTTTCCTCCTAACAACCACTTACCTGCTTGGGTGACCCGAGAGCCTTGCCCCATGAAGACGCCTAGCTGGCCTTCAGGGCTGGGCTCTATTTGTTCCAAGCCCATGTTCACTCATTCCACCTCCTCTGCTCAGCAGGGCCCCCATGGGGGGCTCTAGAGAGGAAGCCAACCTCCTGTTCTTGCTCCTGATCCCGGTGCTGAGGGTGATGCTGAAGGACTGAAACAAATGGGGGGGGGGTTCCCCAATAAACTTCAGTTATAGAAATGCCCTTTCCACATTGTTGTTACTGTTCTCCATCAGCGAATACGTGTGCCTGTTGTGTACCTGGCACTCACCATGTAGGGTGTGATACCTGCCCTCAGGGAGCTGATAGTCTGTTTGGATAGACTGTGGATGCACCATGAATAACAGTGATAACCACTGCCTGTTTCTCTGGCATTATAAGGCTTTTCTAAGGCTTGTGAGTTGTATGGAGAATTCCTTTGATCGTCACTATAACCCTGGGAGGTGGGTGCTACTATCCCTATTTTATTGATGGAGAAACTGAGGCAGCAGAGGTTAAGTGACTTGCTCAGAGTCACACAACCAGGGAGTATCTGAGCCTGGAATGAAATGTGAGTTGTCCTGACTCCAGGCCTGGACTGTGAGGATCTAACGGGATGCCTAATTTAAAATGCTTGGCCAGTCAACGTGGGATAGCGATGGAGCCATTATGGTCTCAGCAGCTGTGCCACCTCGTGGCCAACCCCAGAGGCTCCAGGTCTGTGGGACTTGAGCCTGGAAGGGTCTCTAAGATGTCGAGGAAAGGGGGAAGGAGAAGGCGTTCTAGGTCAGAGGACAGGCATGGGTTTGTAAATAGAAATCTTCCATCTGGTTAAATGAGGGGCACCTTTCCATGTCCTGACATCACCCTTGCAAAGCTGCATGTCCTGGTGCTGGTGAGGCTCCTCCAGGCAGAGACCGTTCTGTGTCTTCTAGGTCAGACGTCAGAGCGGTATAAGGAGGATGTACGTGGTGTTACTTCTTCAGCTTCTGCTTGCGGCTTATACATGTTTACTGTGAAGGGGATAGTAATGCTTAGTCTGTCATTAGCCAACAGGCAGAGCTTGCCCTGCAGGAAGCCATCAGGATTGCCCAGGAGTCCAATGACCACGTGTGTCTCCAGCACTGCTTGGTAAGGCAGCCAGGCCCCCCAGAGCCATCTCCAGGGGCATCTCATCTGAGGCAGGTGGGATGATGATGCCCCTAGACGGTGACATGAATGAGACACTCACCGGGTATGAATCATGGGAACAGGCCAGGAGACCCACATGTGCTTCTGAAACACACTCTCTTGTCTTATCCAGCTTTTAGTATTTAGGTGTTTTAACCTAACCCCCACTGCCAAAGGTATGACCTTTTTGCCAAAGGTCAAAAACCTTTGACTGCCTTCTTCAGGCATAGGCCAAGCCTGGACACTGGCTGAGGCAGCAGTCAAAAGCACGAGTGGAACACTGAATCTCCTCAGCAATCGCCCTAGAGGGCTCAATCACAGGCCACGGAGAGGTTTCGGCTTTTCTCTGTGACGCCCATCACTGGAGGGTCAGTGCCCTCCTGGGGAGAGGTATCATTAATGCCAGTCTGTCAGCCCAGATGTAGTGAGGGCAGCTTTGTGTGGGCTCTTCATTTCTGAAAGCAAATGCTTTCTGAGGATTTCTCAGATCCCTTGTTAATACTTCCACATGACCTCACAATGAGATTTCAGGATCTTTTTAGCCCTTTTCATTGCAGCGATACATTTCTTTGATTCCCCCACCAGAGCTGGCTTTATATCTTGGAGCAGAAGAGATCAGATAGCTGTGTTCTGTTGGAACATTCGGTGAAGAAAGCTGTGCATTTTGGGTTACCGGTAAGGCTGCTTGCAGCTCTGGCTTGTTATACTCGGGGCAGAAGGAGGCCAGAGCCTTTGTTCGTGTTTTTGCTTACTCTTGGACCAACGCAGTGACTGCTTCTGTGATTGGTTTGATTCTCTTGCTGGTTTAAGCTGGACTTGAGGAAGTAATACACAAACTTAGCCAGTTCTGCCCATTATTATCCCCGAGGAAGCTCAGCTTTCAGACATGAATCTGAAAACATTAATAATAATACAGATGATACATATGGTGCTTGAGAGTTGGTCCTCACAGTGATGCTTTAGCTTGTATTTCTTTCTTTATTTTTGTGGTAACAGGTCAGCAGTGCTCAGCACAACACTTAGTAAAGAGAAGAAAGGCTAATTTTTTGCCCATTTAATAACGTCAGGAGCCAATAACAGTTTGCTTACTCCCAATGTGAGGGGAGGGGAATTCATTTTTAAAAGTTCCTGGTTGAATTTTTGTCTTTGCTCAGCCTCCAGACATTGGGCCTTGTCCTTTCCTGGCTTTGAGGAATTGTGGCACAAGCCCCACCCCACCATGCTCCCAGCAAGGATGCACACTCTCCCTTTTAGAGAGGAAGTTCATTGGTACCACCTTGCTTCCTCGCTGCCTTCCCACATGCCAGGACTGCACACAGTCTGAGTGGCCACTGAAAAGGGACTTAGGGCCAGGAATCATTGACCATTAGTATGGGCTATCTTCTGCCTGTTTTGTACTGCTTTGCCCACCCTGAGCTCTGCCTCACAACAGAGGTTAGAGGGCCGTGGTTGGAGAATTCTGCCCACCTCTTGGACCCCTGAGCATGTGCTGGCTGCCCTGCTTAGGTCCCGGAGAGTCAGTGGCAATGCTCATCACTGCCCTGGGCCCGAGTGGGGTAGAAGGAGGCGTGCTCACGCCACCTGGGCCTCCCTCGGCCTCCTCTCTGGCAGCAGCGGGGACTTCTCCTGAAAAGAGAAGAATGTTTACAAGTGACTTTCTTTTTTTCTTCTTAATTTAGTTTTATTTCATGTTCAGTTTCAAATCCTCCTCTCCCCACCCATTGAAAAGGCAATAAAAAGAAAGCTCTGAGTTGATGCACCCTATGCCGGAGCCCTTTTCACCCCCTCCCCCTCTGGGAATAGATTGCTGGAAATTATCATGGAAATGAGTGAGAAAATTTGACCTGATAGCATCTTTTCTTCTTCCACTTCACTTTTTCAGAATACAGTTTAGGCTCTCAAGTGACATTTTTCTTAATCCATTGGGTGTCAGAATGTACTCCAGTGAAGGCAGTTCTGTAACCTGACCCTACCTTGTGGGTATGTTTCCCTAGTATTTAGCATCCCTTGGGATCCAGTCCTTAGTTCAGCAAAGAGCTTTTGCTGGGAAGACGGCAAACAAGCTGATGGATGCCCTGAAGGACTCTGACCTTCTACATTGGAAGCACAGCCTGTCAGAGCTCATCGACATCAGCATTGCCCAGAAAACTGCCATCTGGAGGCTCTACGGGCGCAGGTATGGGTCCCTGAGCAGGGTTCGAAGGTCTCCCCTCCTGCAGTTGTAGAGTCGGCGTGTGCCCGGGGGCATCTGTTTTCTCACCTCCCTTCAGGGGTGAACCATGTGTAGAGGGGGAAGACAACCCAAGTGAGGGGGCTGTTGGCACTGGGGCTCCTTCAGAGTGGAAGAGAGGGGATGACGAGACACTCGCAGTTAAACACTCCCCCTTTCTGCCATCAGTGGGGGTCCAGGCTGAGCTCCATCCTTTATGGAGCCGACTCCCTGCCTCCTTCCTAGTTGCAGGGAGAAAGAAAGCTGCATCCTCTTTGGCTCATGTTTTTCCAGGGGAGCCCCTGAGATGGCTTGTTTCTTGGAGCCTGAAGCCTGATGGGTCAGCTTCTGCTCTGCTCTCTCCCCCACCAGCAACTGTTTTTCACAAATACCCGCTATCTCACCTGGCCTCCCTGTGCTTCATCATTCTGCTGGGAGGACTGTAGCTGGTCTTCCTCACCAGCATTCTAGTTTCCAGAAGAACCTCAGACAGGATGGCACCAAATCTGCCTTGCACAGACAGGCCCGCTACCTGACTGCATTTAAAGTGGGGAGTTGTGATTTGGGAGGTGCAATAAGTCTAGACAAAGTTCCCACTTACACTGAACCACCACCCCACGGCCTGCTTGGATCCTGTCCCAGCTCAGCTTTTAATGTCTGTGGCTGCGGGCAAGAGAGCAGGGTTCTGGGGCTGCTGCAGACCTAGACAAGACGCCCCGAGAGTCAGGAGTGGGGAGGTAGCCACGTGTTTCCACTTGAAAAACATGTTGGTATTTTTTTGTTTTTCATCGCCTTTATTTCTTAATGTATCCCTCCCCTGGTCCTTACCCCAGAGAACCTTCCCTTGTAATCAAAAATAGAAAGGAAAGGCATTGAGCAGTCCTCCCCACAAATGAGCCACACGTGACCAGCTCCCCAGCTGTGGGTGCTGGGATCCAGCCGGGGCTGAGGGAGGACAGCCTGGGCTCACTGTGGAAGCTTGGTTCTGGTCCTTCTCCATGTGCAGCACCATGGCTCTCCAGCAGGCCCAGACACTGCTTAGCATGAACAGCCTGGAGGCCTTGAACCTGGGCGTACAGCAGAACAATACAGAGTCCTTTGCGGTGGTGCTGTGTCACCTGGCCGAGCTCCATGCTGAGCAGGTGAGCTCGGGGCCTGCCCTCAGTGGGCATTCGATGTGGGTGGTGGGGGCCCCAGGCATTGTCTTTGGGGAGGGGAGCAGCTGGATGCAGGGTGGAAGCTAGGGCCAGGGTGTGGCCATGGGGGACTAAGCAGGGGCACTGGGATAGAGGCATGTTTTAATTCAGAATTTAAGCATGGATTATTATTATATTCTCTTGAAAGAGATTTGGAGGAAAAAGGGAATCATCTGCTTTTCCCCTGGTTGTAACTTCCTGGGCTGTGTTAAAGGAAATTGTAATCTCAGAAATATTTTCCCTCATAAGAAAGAAGCCAAAGAAACATTTTTTCCTTTTGGTCTCAGCATTTCACTATGCACTCCCCTGCTTCTAAAGAATTCCTCTTCCAAACCTGCAGACCATGTTCTTCTTTGTTCCTCTGCAGGCTGCCTTGTGGTTGGCCTGCACTTCAGACTGTGAGCACTCACTTGACCCCGATTTGTGCTCAGGAGTTCAGAGTGACTTTTGTCCTGGTGGGAAGTCCCCAGAGAAATCCCACTGTTAAAAACAGTTTTAGCCTTTTCCGATTTTGCAAATAGCTTGATAATGAGTTATGAGCTGATGTTTTCCATGTGTGTGTTTTATCAGCTAGTCTTTCCCAGAGCCAAGGCAGGATCCCCCAAGCTTTCTGGAATGAAAACACGAAGCCAGCTGGGAGCCTTCTCACTGTCCTCTTTTGTGAATGTTTACAATGACTACTCCCCATTCAGTCTTTTCCTGTTCTTGATTTATGGCCCTGGAGCATCCTTTGCCCAGTACTATTCCCTGATGGGCACATTTGCGCTGGAGACTGTATCTGGGAAAGGTTCACTCAGGTATTTGGCTGCATTGCCTGCTCATTTCTCAAGTATTCTGGAGGCAGAATTTTTTCCTTCTTAACTATGGACATGAACTCTGGCCAAGCATATCTTTCTTGAGTTATATGGGGCACAGAGAATTCTTATTCTGCTTAGAAGACTACTTTTACAAATTGTGACTTTGATTTAACTCTTAATTTGCACAAAAACCTTGACACTTTACTCTCGTCCAGTACTTGTAGTTCATTAAAGGTTAAGTTAAAATGACCCTGAGAAGGGATTGTGTCTTGTGGATCTCGTTAGTGTTCCTGGCTGCTGGCTACTTCTCCGTGTCCAGGCTTGAGCTCTAATCCAGCTGGGCCCCTCATGGGGCAGCTTCAGAGCTGGGCCGACCCAGGATGCCCTGGGATGCCCCAGGCTGCCCTGGAACGCCCCAGGGGGAGAGCAGCAAATGAGGCTTGTTTCAGCTTCTTCCTTTTTCTTCCCCCTCCCTTTGCAGGATAGCAAGGAAGGAAATTTAAAATTTAGAAACTTTGAGATAAAAATGCAAGGGAAGAAAAGCCAGAATATCAAAAATCTTGCTTAGTCTAATGACTGTTACATAGGTAGATTGTTTCACTGTGAATTAGAATCACTGTGGTTCCCATATTATCAAGGACAGCCCCTCTGAAAAAGGGAGCTGTGCGGGGAGGATCTGTCATTATGCTTGAGATTTTTAGCTCACATTTATTTGGCACGTTGGCTTTATGTTTTGTTTCATTGTTCCAGTATGAGTGCTGTCATCATTATTTTATAGGTAAGACAGTAGAGGCCCTGAGACATCCACATCTTAGAAAGGGACAGAGCCAGGGCTACTATTGCCCCTCTTCACAGTGGCCCTGGGTAACAGGAGCACACATGCTGTCCCCTTTGGACACTCAAAGTTAAATGACCTCAGCCTGTGACTGCTGAGCTGGTCAGAGTCACTGGATTTGAACTCAGGTCTCCTCGGGGCCTGGTCTTTGATCTGGGATCTTATTGGGTGGAGGGGGGGTGGGCGGGGAAGTCTCCTCCCGTAAACCCTGCATGTGGGAGTGCGGCACCTCCAACCTGAGATAGTAGGGCCCTTCTTCTCCTTGATATTGTGTGGATGGTTACCATTGGAGCAACTGGACTGGCATTAATCGGTCTCTACTTTGCCATGTGCCTTCTTGTCTGACTGGACATACACATGTGTCTTTCTGATGGCATAATCTGGAATTGATTTTCTGTGTAACAGAAGGTGATTGATGTGGTTTTATTTGGGTGGACACTTAGGGGAAGAATCGTGGCTCGTCTGTTAGAAGCCACAGCTCCCAGGTGCCTTGGCCCGTTGAGAAGGAAGCCTGCAAGCCTGCTTGTGATGCTTGTCAGGAGCCTCAGATGGGCGCGGACTCTGCTGGCTAGGTTGGGTAGCGAATCAAATCAACAGGGTTTATTCCTAAGTTTACAACAATAGCCCTTTAAGGTTTGTGAAGTACTTTACAATGAATGTCTCGCTCAATCCT
This sequence comes from Pseudocheirus occidentalis, assembly GCA_028646575.1. Taxonomy (NCBI): domain Eukaryota; kingdom Metazoa; phylum Chordata; class Mammalia; order Diprotodontia; family Pseudocheiridae; genus Pseudocheirus; species Pseudocheirus occidentalis. The sequence continues at coordinate 27,561,539 of CM053594.1, read as the reverse complement.
TTAAACCACCCTAGGAGGTAGTGCTGTGATTACCCCCATTTTACAGATGAGGAGACTGAGGTAAACAGAGCTTAAGTGACTTGCCCAAGGTAGCCCAGCTAGGCAGTGTCTGAGACTGGATTTGAACTCAGGTTTTCCTGACTCCGAGCCCAAGTCTCTACCCACTGTGCTACCCAGCTACCTGCTCTGGGCATTGAGCACAGTGCTGGGGACGCAGAGAAAGAGCAGACGCAGCCTGTGTTCTCGAGGAGCTTACTCTCAGTGGCCAGTTGAAGCAGTCTCAGAGGGGGTTCTGGCTTTGTGGCCCCTGCTGGTACATGTGCTGATCTCGGGGGTTAGCTCTGCTCCTTAGCCCTTCCTGGCAGACTCAAGGGCCAGGAGCTGTTGCTCAGTGTGAGAACATTCTGCATTCTTTCAGGTCAGGGCCAAGCAGGGATGTATTAGCAGCTACGGCCAGGGCATGCTGAAAGGAGTGGGTGTCTGTGCCCCTACACGTGGACATTGATGACCCTGGAAGCCATGGGCTAGACTGTCCGAGTGAAAGACCTCTTGGGGCCTCACACGTACCAGACCAGCCGAGTCCTTGCCGTGCTGCCAGCTCGTGTGCCCAGAACAGCTGACCCTCATCAGCGGCCTTGTGTCTGCTTCATTAGGAGGCTGCTGAGTCAGAGATTTAACTCACTGGGGCTTTTCTCTTCTTTCAGGGCTGTTTGGCGGCTGCTTCTGAAGTACTGGAGCACTTAAAAGAAAGATTCCCACCGAATAGTCAGCATGCACAGGTAACATCTGCTTAGATGTCATCAAAGGTGCCACTGTCTTCCTCAACATCACGAATGGGGTGTTCATTGGCCGACTGTGTGGGCTGCGTGATCTTCCTCCCACCTGGGCTTCTCTCCTCTGATGTCTGGCTGTTTGTGGCCAGTGGGAGGGGACAGTAATAGAGGAGCTAAGGGAGGCCTCGGGGGGTTTGTTCCAGTCCCCTCATTTTCAGAGGAGGAATGTGGAGGTGAAAGGGCCAAGCAGGGACCCCCTGAGCTTCTGGCTCCACATCCTGTGGCCTTCCCAGGACCTCCCCACGCTGCCTCTGCAGCATCTCTCTGACACTGCTTTGTGGGAAGTGTGCTGATTCTGAGAAAGAAGCTGGGCCAGGGTCTGACTTGCCCTAAGTGGGCCAGGGTGGCTGGGGACCAGGGGCGCTTCTGCCTTCCTGGCTGCAGGGCCTTCTGTGCTGTCCAGAAGGGGAGGCTTTATAAGGGTCCCAACGCTCTCTGTTGGGTGTCACCTGCTCTCCCTCTGTGTCCCAGCTGAGGGAGCCGAGAGTCCAGAAGGGCTGGTTTTTCTTCCTTCCCTTCTCTGAGAACCTAGAGTTGGAAGAACTTTCTGTTAGCACAGTTATTGTCCTCCTAAGGCTGGTCCCCAGGTTTCTCCCTCAGATGGATTCTTAAAGTCCAATTTGAAATTAGAAAATTACTGAGATTCTCTTCATGAAACGTGGTGTTATTAGGCCCCTGTTGGGTGGGAGCCTGCACTGGGCCCTGGGCAGAGTAGGCTGATGGGGTAGTCCCTGCTTCAGGTCCTTATTGCCTCCTGGTCCGTGTCATTGAACCAACCAGGCCAGCAGGATAATTGGCACCAGAGTCAGCTGAAGCAGAGAGATTTACCTTTGGGCCCGAAGTCACGCCTGTTGGGATGTAGCATGCGGGCTTGGGTGTGAGTTCTGTGGAGAGGGGGCTGCTCAGCGGCCAGAGGCCCTCCCTGTCTCTGCTCTCTCTTCATGAGTGATTTTACACTGCAGGAGGACAGAGAACAAACCGATGTTTTTTACTTAACAGACAGTTTGTGAGGGGATTTTTTTGTTTGTTTGCCCTCCAGCTGTGGATGCTCTGTGAGCAGAAAATACAGTTTGGAAGAGCCATGAATGATGGCAAATACCATGTTGCAGATTCTCTTGTGACAGGAATTACGGCCCTGAACAGCATGGAGGGGGTGTACAGGTAAGAAAACGGACTCCTGAGGAAGTTTTTACAGTTGGCTTTGTTTTTGTTTGTGTGGCTGCTGTCTTTGGAAAGAATGACCTTTTCATAATGATAATCACCAGCTGGCATCTTGCTTTAAGGTTTATAAGGTACTTTACAAATATCATATAATTTTATCCACACAGCAGTCTTTGCAGGTAGGGGCTATTACAATCTTCGTTATACAGATGGGGATACTGAGAAAGGTTGTGACTTGTCCAGGGTCACACAGCTGGTAAATGTCTCAGGCAGTATTTGAACTCAGATCTTCCTAACTCTAAGCCCGACACTAGATACGTGTTAAATTATTTTTGAACCAAACACTTTTGTATCCAAAACCCCATTATCTGCTAACACGATTTCATGCTAGATTGTGTAGTATAATTAATACTGTCGGCAAAGCTGTGAATTTCTGAAAAATGATTTGGAATTAAGCAATAGAAGTCACTAACCTCTTTATACTCTTTGACACTGCTATGATACTACTGTGCATGTATGTGAAGGAGGTAAAAACAAGAGTGAGGCCTGTATATGCAAAAATATCGGTAGTAGGACTATTGTAGCATTAACAAGCTCAGAGTTGGTACCTGTCATCGGGGGCAATGGCTAAGCAAATTGTGATATTTGAATGTAATGGAATATTATTGTATAGTTACAAATGGTGATCAGGAAGAATTGAGAGTAAGGCAGAAAGATTTATGTGTGAACTGATGCAGAGTGAGGGGAGCAGAACCAGGAGAAAAATCTATATACAATGACTCCATAACGAAAATGAATGAACCCGCGAAGTAAGCTAGATTCTGAGCAATTGCAGTGATTGACCTTGGTCGAAGAAACAGAGAAGGAAGAAGCACATCTCTTTTCTCTCAAGAGACTGAGATGAAGAGTCAGGTGGTTATTTTTGCTTACGCAGGAGGGGTCAGTACTGGGCATAAGGAGAAGGGTATATCTAGAAATAATTATGATTAAGAACAAAAGATATCAATAAAGCTTGGCTTAAAAACAAATTGTATGTTACTGAAAATGGAGAATCGAGACTGCCCATAATCTCAAAGAAATGACTGTTTTCTGTAAACCTATCCTCTTGTGAGCCTCTTGTCCATGTTCTTCATGCATCCTGCCTGGGGCTCAGTCAGTGTGCTGGGGGCCTTCCTCGAGAGTTCTTGTCCTGGGATAATCTGTGATAAGCTTATAGTGCAATACGGGGCTTGGTGCCAGTGAAGGAGCTTTCTGTTGGATGTAGGACTTAACGCGGGACTTTAAGAATGACTCATTGATGAATAAAGAGAAAAAACATTGGTATTTTCTGATATCTCCAGTGTTTTCCAAATAGCACCAAGGCACGGTTCTGCTTTCCTGACAAGGTGTCAGAAGTGCTCTGTGCCAGCTGAGTTTGAGCTGAGCACAGTGGTGGCTCCAAGAGGAGACAGAAGAGATGGTCCCTGCTCTTGGGGAGAAGGCCGGGGTGGCCCTGGCAAGTGGCCGCAGAGCCTGTCTGGGGCATCCCCCTGAGCCCGTTGTGTTTCTTTCTCTTCTGCTGTAGGAAGGCCATGGTGTTACAGGCCCAGAGCCAGATGTCAGAGGCTCACAAGCTTTTGCAGAAGTTATTGGTTCAATGTCAGAAGATGAAGAACACAGAGATGGTGATCAGGTCAGAGGCCTGGTTGGGCGTCACCTTTAGGATTCTCAGCAAATCTGAGGCTGGTGTTAAAGTAAAAAGCAGTCACTTCTGTCTAAACTGTTTGAAAACAGGATTTTGGAGATCTGGGCTTGTTAGCCAAACAAACACTGCTTGTAAACTACTTTTAGAAAGGAAATGGCTGTTTGGATTTCAGCTAAGTGAGGCTGGTCCCTGATGAGGTGACCTAGGTCACTTTCCAGCATCTTCTTAAATTCATTTGGGATAAACGCATTTCCTTTGTAAACAAGATGCCAGGTTTCACTTTCAGTAGAGGGGGACAGAAATCAGCTTCGAGTGAAGATAAAACCATGGTGGTTCTATTGACAAATAGCAGAAAAGGCCCCATAGTCAGGCTTGAATGAGTGCTGAGTGCTGACTTGGGAGAGGAGGCAGTGGCTGCTGGGGCAAGGTGAGGGTCATCCATTGGGTGACTCTCAAAGGTCAGGTCCCTGTTTGTTTTCCTGTATCTGGGACAGTGTCCTACTGGCCGTGGCCGAGCTGTACTGGAGGGCCTCCTGTCACACCATCGCACTGCCTGTGCTGCTGCAGGCGTTGGCCCTGTCCAGGGAATACCGGCTCCAGTACCTGGCCTCGGAGACTGTGCTGAGCTTGGCTTTCTCCCAGGTGAGCCCACCTCTTGTTTCACAGAATGCACTTGTGCAGGGGGGGGTAGGGATCATCTGGCCCTCCGTGACACTGTGAGGTTTTACTTCCTGTTGGTGGCAGGGTGGGTCAGGGTGCTATGGGAGCCTGGACTCGCTGGGTTGGCACATGCTGCTCTTGTCTCCTTGTTATCCCGGAATCACTTAGTCCCTTCCCAGTCAGAGACAGACTTTGGTTTGGTTTGGGATCCTTGCTCTTCCTCAGTCTGGGTTGCCCCTCCACCAGAGCACTTCTTATTTTGAGCAGTTCTCATCCCATGCTGGAGGGCTTCCCGTAGGCCTTATGGTGCTCCGTGGTTACCCTTGTAGCATGTGGACAGCCCATCACTTCTCCCTTCTTTGGTCATACATGTCACAGAATTCAAGGCCAAATAATTTAGTTGTCCTTGTGTGAAATGAGAAAACCATCAGGAGTCCCTCCTGTGGTCCTGAAAAGGCTTTTTAAAATCAAATAAGTTTTGGATTCCCTAGAGGACACTTCCACGGCCTCCTTCCGTAAATCTAAGAACCTTTTATAGTGTGAATGACCTTCCATCCTTCCTTCCCTCATTTCTCTGTTATTTAAATGAACATTATCCTGTCTGAGCTTTTAGAGTGGGAGCATCCAGTGGTATTTTCCATGGAGTCTGAGCCAGAGGATCCTTCTTCTGGAACACAGTGATTATTAGAACAGAAACCAAGCTGTTGAATGGCCACTTATGGCCATAGAGATGCACCAGCTGATGTTGTTGTGTTGTTTTTCCCAGCTTATCCTTGGAATTCCTGAGCAGGCTTTGAACATCCTCCATATGGCCATTGAGCCTATCTTGGCAGATGGGGCTGTGCTGGACAAAGGGCGTGCTATGTTTCTGGTGGCCAAGTGCCAGGTTGCTTCTGCTGCTTCCTATGAACCTCAGAAGAAAGTAGAAGGTAGAGTCAAGACAAAGTCCTTGGGGTGCTCCCTTCAGTCCAGTCTCTAATTTGACACTTTATTATTATTATTAGTAGTAGTAGTAGTAGTAGTACCAGTAGTAGTAGTAGTAGTAGTAGTAGTAGTAGTAGTAGTAGTAGTAGTAGTAGTAGTAGTAGCAGTAGCAGCAGCAATGGTAGTAATGGTAGTGATATTGATAGTTGTAGTAGTAGTTTGAACCACTTAAGTTACCTAAATCTTCAAAAATTTCTGTTAGGTTTTCACAAAAGGCTTGCAGTACTTATGGAAATATTGGGGCTGGGGATTTTAATGTAAACAGATGAGTAAATTTATCCTCCACAGAGCCGTGTACTCTTAGAAACTGAGGGCCTAAAGCTTACTCCAAAAATCTGAAACCTGAGTCAGACTTTCTTTTAAGGAGGAGGAGGAATAGAAATGTAATCAGGGCAACAAAGAGCAGGCAGAACTCGATCTCATGTCTGAAAAGCACATGGGGCTCCATAGACTTTCCCTAGTTATTTGAGTTAAAGGACTTTTTCCTTTTTTCCCCTCAGCTTTGGAGTCAGCCATCCTGAACCTCAACGAAGCCAAGGGTTATTTTGCAAAAGTGGACTGCAAAGAGCAAATCAGAGACGTTCTTTACTTCCAGGCCCGGCTCTACCACATGCTGGGGAAGGCCCAGGAGAGGAACAGATGCGCAATGCTCTTCCGCCAGTTACACCAGGAGCTTCCGTCCCATGGGGTTCCCTTAGTCAACCACCTCTAGCCAATGGCAGTGTTTGTTGGCAACGTTTTCTTCTCCTCACCTTTTAAATGATGTATTTTTTTTGTGCAATCATTTGTGTATTATTGGAATCCACTTATCAATAAAAGGACTGCCTTCAGTTTAGCTCTTTCCCTTTTTTCGTTGCTGGAAAATAGATCTAGGCCTCCTTCCTTCTTTCCTTCCCCCATCTCTCCAGATTGCGATAGCAGAGATTGTTGTTGTTGGGGTTTTGTTGTTGTTCAATATTGGCTCCCTTGGCAAAGACTTGGAAGTGGCAGAGATTACATTCTTTCTAAGCCCAATTCCTGAATGTTGTGAATTGTCCACACTTGCATCAGTGCCTTTGTCACTTGGTTGATTCTCCCCTGTTCCAGGAGAGAGCCCAGGGAAAGGAAGATGGGAGGAAAGAGAGTGAAGCCCAGTTGAAATACAGCTTCAAGGGACAAGATGTCTCAGAAGTGATGGTGACGTCTTCAGTGGACAGAGAAGAGGCAGGAAGCTGAGAGAGAAGGCAGAACTAGAGAGATTGCAGAATAAAAACCAAGGGACAGGTGCAGGAGGGGGGGGTGCAGAATGGAAGAACTGGGACACAGGATCCAGAATTGGGAAATCGCCTAAGGGAGTTAAGGAGAAGAATACAAGGCTCACTGTAATTGAGTGTAAGCTCCCTGAGGGCAGGGCCTTTGTTCATTTTGTTTTCTTATCTTCAGGAGCTATCCCAGTGCCTGACACTGTACCATTAAAAACCTAAAAACCGATTATTGATTTGTTTGTGAAGATTTAGGACTTGAAGCAGACCTGATTTCTAAAAATATCACTGCATCATCAACAACAAAAATCTATAAATTGTAAACAGCAAATCCATAGCAGATGACCCCTTATTCTGTGAAGGTCTGGGAAATACTTGCAGGTTGCAGGTGGTTATGATGAGGCATAGGGAGAGTCGAGGCCCTGGAAAAGTCTGGGTCACATGGAGTTCGGGGCACGCTGGACTCTCTGGGGTTCTCAAGGGCCGTGGGGAGCAGAGGTGCGTAAAGAAAGCAGACTTTCCAGATAGTGTCTCCTTGCCCTAGGATCAGGTGAAGCCATTGTTACTGCAACTTCCCCACCCCTCACATTTGGCTATATCCTGCTCCTTGCAGCTGGGCCCTCTTTATCACGTGTGGTACATGAGTTTGTATGACATACAAGACTCAGGTTTTGGGCAGGTTCGGTCATTGGTCTTGAAATGTTGCTGTTGGGCTTCCCCAATGGAGAGGACTCAATAAACCTTCTGTTTGCACCTCCGAGCCTTTGAGACTCTTCTGTTCTAGAGAAGGTGCTGGCGCCTTCTCAATTGAGGTGGTAAGTAACTGGTTGCCCCTGCTAGAGTTGTCATCAGGGAAAGTGGCCCTGACAGACCTGTCGTCAGGGTGAGAGGACCCTGATGTTATTCTAGGTAATAAAAAGTGTGGGGTGGCCTTGTATTTCAGTGGGACTATCACTGGCTTTGAATCTCAGTGTTGCCATGTGACCTAGACTAAGTCCCAGCTTCTCTGGGCCTTCCCTTTTCAAATAAAGGGGATAGGAAAATGATCTCTAAGTGTTTGACCCCATGATCCTAAATCCAATCAGCCTTATGAAATGAGCAAACAGAACCAGAGGAGAATGGAGACTGTGCTAGTGGATTTTGCTGCTGGGTCTGTGGCTCCGGATTTTCTTTGAAAGCAGCTGCTCTGGTAGGCTAGATTAATCCTTGTTTGTGTATCAGAGGATATAGAATAATGATCACTCCAAAGGCGGGTGCTATTCAAAAAGGAAATGCGACTCGAAGATCTTCACCGTCTAACATCCCATCCATTTGTGATCTTTCCTCACATTCAGTAATAAATAAGCACCCAAATCCTTGGCTGTCGATGACGTGAGTCCAAGGGAATGGTTCCGTGTATGCTATTGCTCAAACACACATAGTGTGTCCCTATCCTGGGTCTCCTGAGTTGAGGCCTGTGCTTTTTCGCATGTCCCATTTGAGCACTAGCAGAAAGCCCATGTGTTTTTAAATCCTAACAGCAGCTGCCCTCCAGACATCCTTATAAAGCAACAAGGAGCAACCAGAAACTGTTTCAATGTAGTTTCCAGCTTTGGTCCCTGGTTGGATGAAAAATGTTTTCTTTCAAATAGAGCTCTGTGAAATGGCAGCTTATACCCAAGCACTTCATTACTTTAAGTAGCAGCAGCAACAGCAGCAGCAGCAGTAGTAGCCTAAACCATTAAAGCTAGTTGAAGCTTAAGACTACCTTGAGACTTTTGGGGATACCTTGTTTTCAACCTCTTATTTTTGTCATTTATTCATACCTGGCTCTTTGTGACTCATTTGGGGTTTTCATGGCAAAGGTCCTTGTCATTTCCTTCTCCAGCTCATTTTACAGATGAGGCACCTGAGGCAAAGAAAGGTAAGTGACTTGCCCAGGATCACCCAGCTTGTAAATGTCTGAGACCATATTTGAACTTGGGAGGATGAGTTTTCCTGTCTTTAGGCCTGGTGCTCTGTGTACTATGGCATTACCTAGCTGCCCCTATAGGGCATTTTACAGATGAGGAAGCTAAAGTCTGGAAAAGATGGTTGACTTGCTCATGGTCACACAGTAAGGGTTCAAAGTCAGAGACTGATTCTCAATCCAGCCTGGCTATGATCATTATTTGGGCTCTTCACACTGGACCCGAATGTATAAACTAAAGTCGAGTGCGTCTAGAACAGGACAGAGTGTTTCTAGCCCCCATATCTTTGGGGAGTACAAAAAGAGGGGGAATGGGAAGAGCCCTGGCAGATGTAGTCAGACATGGTAAGGTATTCCAGTATTCCCTGGGACCCTTGATGGGTGGAGAAAGAGCAAGGAGGAGTCAGGTGTGATTATGGGGGTTTGAGGTATACTTAGTGGAAAGCTTGTTGAATTGAACCATGGGAATGTGTAAAGAATGTTGGAGAGGTGGCTGTGGAAGAGTTTGTATGGGGGAAACAATCCTTTTAAGATTCATGTTGACCAGTGGGTAAAGTGGCTTAGGCAATGACCTGCTTTTTCTCCATTTCTGTTTTCAAGGCAGGCAGGAAATGGGAGTGACCTGTAAAGCCAAGCATGAGCAGCTTTCCAGAGGACTATTTACAGCTGCTGTAAATAGCTGTAAGGTTCTGATCACGTAGTATAGTGAACTCTCTTTATTCAGCAATAAATTGAAGCAAAACATTCACATGAACCAAAGTTCAACATTCACAGTGACATAACAACTTACTACTAAGGTGGCCACATAGTTGTAAAGAAAAATATCGTTCAGGATACAAAATTCAAAGGTCTCCCACCCCTAGGTCACATTGTCTTAATCTCAGTCAGAAAACCTTCTTGATTAGAGACTAGCTTGATTGGAGACTGTCATCCTTAACTCAATTGTCCTTAAGGGACACAAAGTACAAAGATCTCCCACCCCTAGGTCACAGTAAATCATGATCTTGTCAGCACTAAGAACTCAAGGAAAGGTCCTTTCATCTTGGCTCGAGGCTGGCTCCCAAACTCCATGATTCCTCTCCCACGCTCCCAGCTCTTTCCTGAATTCACCTAACCGTGACCTGGATTCATAGGTAGGCACCTCTCAGCTCCTTGTCCAGCTCCTCATCCAGTTCCCATTCTATATTGAAGGTCACGGTGACCAGTCCACCTGAAGCCCTTTGAAATTTTTGTTTCTGGGAAGACAGCTTAACAGAGCCGCAACAACATCAAGGCACATTGCCGGCACTACCATCTCAATTCACTTTCTACCTGTGAAATCAACACAAGTCAACAGACGGGGTGCATGTGTCTGACAAAGTAACACAAACACAAATCAATACAGACAGAACAATCAGAGTGCCGGACACTGCAGGTGTTCTCCTCAGTTCTGCTCTGTTCCAGTTTGTGCTCCTGCTTTTATATAGTGGTTCTCCTTCCTGTTCCACCCTTCCTGTTGCATCAGCAAGTTCCTTCCACCTTCAAATCACAGGCAGGGCTCAAAGGCAATTGAACTGAAAACAGAAGGTACTAAATACTTGAATAACTGAAACAAGGAACTAAGTATTCCTTTGCTTGCCATTACAACTCTTGCAACTGTTTCTGACTTGGTCCTGTAGGACCATGCCCACTTCTTGGTGCAGAGCTAATGTTCTGTACCCAACCCTTTTTGAGGTTGAGGACCCCCTTTTAATGTCCCCAAATTCCAAGGACTCCCACATGGTGCTGTTGCCAGAGACTGCTCTTATATTCTGTTGAAGCTACAGAAAGTTCAAAATGGCAAAGCTTGGCCGTGGATTTGTAGAGCCTTGGCCATCACGCCAAGGGGTCTACGGAGAGCTGTTGCTCAAAATAAATGGGAACCATTGTTTTCGTTCCCATCAAAACTAGAGAGAAATAAGAAGATGGTGTAGTGGGTAAAGTGCCTTGGGATCAGGGTGACCTTGGTTCAAATCCTTACCACAAACCTGGTCCTAGGCAAGTCACTTAACTATTCCTTACGTCAGGCAACTGATTGATGATGCCATTCATAGGCTGGTCAGTTTTAGTTTTGGGGCTATTTCCTAACTCAGGTTTATATAGCATATAAGGTTGGAAAACTATTTGCCTCAGACAACTCTATAAGTATGACACCCTACTGACAGACAAAGAAACTGAGGCTCCATTTACATGACTTGCCCTTGGTCACAGAACTAGTGAGTGTCTGAGGTAAGATGGAATCCAAAGTCACCTGACTTCAAGTCTTGCTTTCTGGCCACTCTCCCTCAGTTTCTTTGTCTGGACTTTCCTTCTTCACCTCTACCTCTTAGAATTCCATTTTTCTTTCCAAGGATCCATGTAGGGTGTTGCAGCCCCTATGAAACCTTCATTGATCCCTCTCAATAGTCATCAATCAGGTCTCTTCCAATTACCTTGTATTTACTCATTTTTGTACATGTTGTATCTCCTTGGTAGTATTATTAGCTTAAATTTAATGCGTTCAGTTTGCAGGATGCTAGGTGGTACAAAGGCTACAACTCTGGACTTTGAGTGAGGAAGACCTGGGTTCAGATTCTACCTGTCTTCTTATCTATCAGTACCTCACACATCAGCCCTTAATAAACGATTGCTGATTGATTGTTAGTATCAATGGTGGAGTCAATGGTTGAGTCACCTCTGTGGGACTCAGTTTCCTGGTCTGTAAAAATAGGGATACTTCAGCAGTAAACCTGCAATGCATACTTCACAGAGTAGATGTGAGGGCCAAAGAAGACAGTCTCAGTTAAGTGCTTTGTCAGTCTGTAAGTTAACAAATACTTATTAAGTACCTACTATGTGCCAGGCACTGTGAAAGGGGCAAAAGACAGTCCATGCCCTCAAGGAGCTGCACAAACCTTCAAAGTGCTGTATAAATGTCAGCAATTATGGTTACTTTAACACAATGTATATTGTCACCTGCCCTTTTGAAGTGAAAGAACAATGCTTGGTGAAAGGTAGTGTCCTCAAGAGAGCACTGGGACCTGGGTTCAGATCCTGTCTTTGCCACGTAATAATAATAATAGTTAACATGAACATGTGTAGAGCCCCACTGTGCCAGGCACTGTATTAAGTGTTTTACAATGATTATCTCATCTTACCTTCAAAACAACCCTTCGATGTAGTTATTATAATTCCCATTTTACAAATGGGAAAACTGAGGGAGACGATCTTAAGTGAATTGCTAGTCAGTAAGTGACAGGGAGTAGTGTCTAAGGGAAGATTTGAACTCAAGTCTTCCTGACTCCAGGTCCAACCCTCTATGCACTATGGCACCGTCTAGCAGCCTTACTGCTTGTTTGACCCAAACCTCTTGTCCATGCCCTTCCACAAGGTCACCACATGAAGTCTGTGCCAGTTACTGGGGGCTTTCCTTGGGTTCTCTTGGCAGATAGGAAGAATGCCAAGAAATATGGGAATCATTATACAAAGTAGTATAAAGTAAGGGCAGAAAATTGGAACACAAACTAGGAGTTATGTTTTGTGTATAAACCTACATGTGTATATGTGTGTGTGTGTGTGTGTGTGTGTGTGTGTGTGTGTGTGTATATATATAGTCACTTTGCCTGTCTGCCTCAGTTTCCTCATCTGTAAAAAGGAATAGAACTTGAGGTCTTGAAGGGTCTTGCAATCCCTAAATCTATGACCGAATGACTGTCTTGGACAATGACAAAGGTGTGCCTTTGTCTCCACTGGGGTGTTAGGGTCATCAGGGTCCTCAGGATTTGGGGAGAAGAAAAATCTAATGAGAGAATTCTTTTAGGACAATTTTAGAAAGAAGAATGGAACAGTGGGCACTTTGTAGAATATTCCAGTGCTTCCTTTTGTCCAAGTTATTAAAAAACAAACAAACAAACAAACAACCAGGATTCAAGTTTAGCATTCCCTGGCTTGGCATTGTATTGCCAAGACGACGAGGGGCCCATGACTGTGCCAGGATAGGGCAGGCTCTCACTGCTCTAGAAGAAGGAAAGTGGGGAGGCCAGGGCTCGTTCTCCCAGATGGCTCTCAAGCGGAAAACCTTCATGTGAAGCGAGAGGCAGCGTAGCTAACCGTGGGGAAAGAGTGCTGGTGGAGGTGGCATCTGAGGATCTGAGTTCAAATCATGACCCTGGGCAAACTGCTGAACCTCTCTGGACCTCACGCCTCTTCAGTAAAATGAAGGGGTTGGGCTGGTTGACCTCTATGTTTCCTTACAGAAGTTTCTCCCCCTCACCCTAGCACTCTGTGTGTGAGAGAGATGAATAATCTGGGAGATAAAATTGTGGTACTTCCATTCAACAGCAACAACTGCTACTAGTACTAGTACTAGTACTACTAACTACCGCTACAAGCACGCTACACCAGTACTACTACCAGTGAGGGGCAGCCAGGTGGTGCAGCGGAAGGAGCACCAGGCCTGGAGCTGGGGAGGGCTGTCTTTCTGAATTCAAACCAGGCTCAGACACTTACTGGCTGTCACTTAACCCTGTAAAATGGGCTGGAGAAGGAAATGGCAAAGCACGGCAGCATCTCTGCCAAGAGAGCCCCCAGTGGGGTCACAGAGAGTCAGACACAACTGAAAAATGACTGAATGACAATAACAGTAGTAGTGGTAGTGGTGGTAGTAGTAGTAGTAGTGGTAGTAGTGGTAGTAGTAGTGGTAGTAGTGGTAGTAGTGGTAGTAGTAGTGGTAGTAGTGGTAGTAGTGGTAGTGGTGGTAGTAGTGGTAGTAGTGGTAGTAGT
>CM053594.1:27529882-27547749 GCA_028646575.1 Pseudocheirus occidentalis | reverse complement strand
CCCCAGCCCCGCCAGCCAGAAGCCCGGCCGCCGCCGCCGCAGCGGCAGCCCCAGCCCCGAGGCGCAGGACCCCGGACAGCCCCGCCAGCCGCGCGCAGGACCCAGCGCCGGGTGAGGAGGGGAGGGCTCCCCGCGCTCGGGGAGGGGCCGGGGCGGGGGCAGCCAGCCCGGGGTGGTCCTTGTCCTTTCCAGAGGGATGCTCGGAGCCCGAACCGGCGCAGACAAAGGGGAGAGGCCCGAGAGGGCCAAGGCTGGGCTCCTTGGCAGGACGCGGGACCCACCGAGCCGTCTCCACGTGGGGCGCCCCCACCCCGCGCTCGGTCACGGTCACGGTCACCGCCAAGGGGGCTGCGGGCTGGAGCTGCCGCGCTCCACGGCTCCGGGGGTAGTGAGGCGGGGTGGGCAGAAGTGGGCAGAGGTGCCTGCCGCCCCAAGTTCACCAGGCCCCCGGTGGCCCCCGTCGGCGCGAGCAGTTCAAGGTTCATCCCTCCCCGCCTCGGCCTCATCCTCTCCCTCCAGTGTGTGCCCAGGCTTGGCCAGCAGGGGTCCCGGGTCCCGGACAGCGAGGGCTTCTGACCAGGGGGACAGCCCGCCTGCCTACCTCCCGCTGGCATCACTTCCTGAACAGCGGGGCTGGGACCCAGAACCCAGGGTGGGCAGGCACGGCGAAGCAGGAGACCTCTGCCTTGAGCCTTGGCATCTCCCCATTTGGGGTGGAGAGCATCTCCGAACCGGTCCTACTGGCCAGGACTTTCCCCTCCACTGACTTTTAAAAGCTCAGATGCCAACCTGCCCTGGGGAGAAGGACCTTTTCCTGAAGGCTTAGAGATGGCCAGGCAGCTTCCTGGGCTAGTCCTGTCAGCTGGGCAGAGGTTTGGGATCGGGTGCATCTTTTGCCAGCCCCTTTTGCCTGCCCCTCTTGGCTCCCTCCCCGGTGCCCTGGGTCCTGGAAGCCTTCCCTATCTTCTCCTCCTTCCGCCTTCTTTTGTCCTCATCCCTGCAGCTGGATGTTTTCACACTTCCATCAACTTCCTTGCCGTTCTCACCTGTCTCCTGGCCAGCCACACCTCCTGCTTCTGCCTCTCTTTCCTAGCCCGAGGCCCCCCCAAAGTCAAGAGAGGTGGGCACTTTAAGTCAGACGCTCATCACTTGTTAGGGAGAGGGCAGATCCACATCTCTGCAGCCTCGGCTCCGTCCTTTATATAATGGATAGATGAATCCCTGGAAAACACTGTGTTGGGTCATTCACCTCCTGGAAATTTAGCTTTCCTCTCCTAGCTGTCCCACTTGAACAGAAGAGCTTCTGTTCCTAGGGGGTGGACTGGGTGGGGTGGGGCTGGGGGGTGGGATATCTCTTTTCCCATGGAGCTGCTAGGTTGCTTTGGATAGCCCACACCCAAGGTGGGAAGGCACTCAGATAGGGTCGGAGTCCTAGCCCCATCATTCTTTTTGCTGGATTTGGGAAGGTCAATCCACTTACTATTTATCCTGGTGATATACAGGCTGTTTGGGGGTGGGGCAGGGAGGGATGTAAACAGGATCTTTGCTCTCAGGGAGCTTAGGCTCTTGTAGGAAGGCAGGTGTGGACAGTATTTTAATGCAAATCAAAAGGTGCTGAGTCTCACACTTAAGGCTCTAGAAGTGCCTCCTGAGGGTGAAGAGAGTGAGGGAGCAGAATGGGCCCTGGGCCTTGGGCGCAAAGGCCCTGAGTTTGAGCCCTGGGTTCCTTGCTGGCTGTAGGTGACCTTGCCCCCTAAATACACCAAGTCACTAAACTGAGTTTTCTTGGTCTCCGTTTGGATACCTTTGAGGGCCTGTGCGATCCTGGGTATAGTTCTGGCCCAGATTGAGCCCCTCCTTTCCTTGGGTGATTCTTGTCCCTGTTCTCCCGCTGCTCTGGAAGCCTTCGAGTCACAGACGCTGAGATTTAGCGCAGGAAAGGGGTCCAAGCCCTTCCTTTTGGAGGTGAGGAAATGTTCTTCATTCTTCTGGCTCCGCTCAGATTTCTCTTTTGTCTTTTTTCTTCTCATCTGTAAAATGAAGACAATTAAATTTGTAGCTCTGGGCTTGTTGTGGGGGAAGTGTTTTGGATCAGTGTGTGCTGCTGTTACTGCTTCTGACTTCTCTGCCCACGCACTTATCACCCTAGTTAAGGCTTCCCTTCCCCAGCTATTACTGTGGCCTTCTGACTGGTCTGCCTGGCTCCAGTCTGCCTCCTCTCCAAGGGAGGCCCAAGCCAGACTGTGAAGATCCTTAGAGGATTCTGGATTTGATCCTAGAGGAAATAGGGAGCCGCTGGGGCTTCTTGAGCAGGGATGGACCACGGTCAGACCTGGGCTTTAGTGAGACCTATTAAGCAGTTATGTGGTAATCTCTCCTATCCATCATCCCTCCTTAGCCTTAACGATAGTAACATGAATAATTATAGAGGCATCTAGATGACACAGTAGATAGAGCGCTGGGCCTGGAGTCAGGAAGACTCATCTTTCTGAGTTCAAATCTGGCCTCAGACCCTAGCTGGGTGACCCTGAGCAAGTCACTTAACCCTGTTTGCCTCAGTTTCCTCATCTGTAAAATGAGCTGCAGAAGGAAATGACAAGTCACTGCCAAGAAAACTCCAAATTTTTTTTGGTCATGAAGAGTCAGACGTGACAAAACGACTGAACTTGTAACAACGAAAACAAACATCTATTTTGTATCTTACATATGTTATTTTTGGGGTCCTCGTAACAATCCTGCAAGCTAGGTGCTTTTACTATCTCTGCTTTACAGATGAGGAAACTGAGGCTGAGAAAAGTTAAGTGACTTGTCCAGGGTCAAACAGCCAGTATTTCTTCTTAACCTTCTCAAATCTCCCCCCCCCCTTGGAAACCCTGCCATCCCTCAAATCTCAGCTCCTCCCTCCTCCTGCATGAGGGTCGTTCACAATTCCCTCCCACCCCACGTCACTCTGTGTTACTGAGTTCCCTGCACATATTCTCCTTGAGGACAGAAACTACTTCATGTGTGTCTTTGTGTCTATTCCCCGGTACAGAATAATTCAACTTATTGAAAAATTTGGTGAGGGGGGAGGTCAGAGAAGACTTCAAAGGTTAATGGTGTTTGTGCTAGATGGTGCAGTGGATGGAGTGCTGGACCTGGAGTCAGGAAGACCCAAGTTCAAATCCAGCCCGACATTTCTCAGCTCTGGGCAAATCACTTCACCCTGTTTAACTCAGTTTCCCTAACTGTTAAATAAAATAAGAAGGAGAAGGCAAATCGCTGTAGTATCTTTGCCAAGAAAACCCCAAATGGGCTCACCAAGAGTCGGATGTGGTTGAAATGGCTGAAGAAAAACAACAAATTACAGTGTTCAGAGTGTAAGGGCGATGGACAGCTGAGCAGAGGGCTCATCTTCCCAGTCAGGATCTAACTAGCCCCTACTTCCAATTTATTATTCTTTCTACTTGCCCATAGTGGCCTTGGTTTCTCTAAAACCAAGGTTGACCTTAATAACCACCAGCCAGGTAGATCATAGTGTCATAGATTTAGAGCTGGAAGTGGCTATTTAAGCCTTTGAGTCCAATTCCATTAATTTACAGGTGAGGAAACTGAGTCAAGGTCTCTCAGCCAAGTCCTTGATCACTATATTGGGAAGGGAACTTTGAATCTTTCACTACTAAAACTTATTAAGGAGGTGATCTGAATGGGTGGGAGGGCTCTCTCATCATGGAAATTCCTGCACTAATGCTGATGGACTGCTCAGCAAAGCCTATATGGGGGATTGCTTCATTGTTTCTCTAATCCAAACTTGTACTTAGCTCATAGTAGATACTTTATTAAAAAAAATTGATCCAAAATATCTTATTTCCTCTCCCAGTGAAATCCTCACCTGGATGTTCAAGGCCGTTGGGTTCTTCAGCCTTTTCAAACCTTAAGACTCCTTTTAAAATTAAAAAAAAAATTCCCAGAAACACCCATTCCCCCATCATAGCTATAATTATTACCATTCATTTATTGAAATATCCAGTAATAGCAAAAGGCTGCTAAGAATTCATTGGTTTTATAATTATAATGAGATTTTTGTTTCGTAAATCAGAAATAACGTTTATGCATATTTGAAAAATCTCCATTTATGTGCAAAGCTGATTATTTATGCTATCTTTGGAAGGTGAGCAAGTACAAAATTACAGTGCTGGGTGTACATGTGAACTCAGGGCACCTCTTGGAGTCACTCGCCAGCCCCAGTGCCCAGGTGGGGAGTCACTGAGCTGCCCAACTCTTCACCAATGGACGCCATCGCAAGGGGCATATGGTTCCCATTTTCGTTTCAGAATGCTTTCTGCGCCAGTGTTTTTCTGGGTGAATGCTATTTCAGGTTTCCTTTTGAGTCAGAGAACTTCTTATTTATATTTGTTTTATGAGGGTAGGGTTGTTTTGGGTTTTTCAAAATAAGTTACCCTCCATCTGGTCTGAATTAGTGCATGGGCATGGGGAGGTTCATAGGTTTTGTTTCCAGAGTCTACAGGCCCATTCCTTGATCTCTAGTGTCTCTCTCTCTCTCTCTCCTCTCTTTCTTCCTTCTTTTCCTTCCCTCCCTCCGTCTCTTCTTTCTTTGTTTCTTTCTTCCTTCCCTCCTTCATTTCTCTCTTTCTTTCCCTCTTTTCTGCTTTCTCTCCGTCTCCTTTCCTTTCCCCTTTTCTCTTCCCCTCTCTCTCCCTCTCTTCTCTCCTTTCTTCTTTCCTCTGCTCTCTCTCTCCTTCTCTCCTTATTCCTCTTCTCATCCCTTCCATCTTCTCAACTTCCCTCTCTTCTTCCTTTCCCTCTCCTCATCTCCCTCTTTTCTCCACTTGGATGTTTATAGAGGAATCCTAGGCCTGGGAAGGATTTGTCTGGTCATCTTGTCCACCCCACTGTCTCACAGTAGTACTGAGCCTAAGCTAGCCCTGATCTGGAGTAGCCTCAGTAGGTTAAAACAAAACAAAACAAAACAAAACAAAACAAAACAAAAACAGGGGTGGCTAAGTGGTGTGGTGAATAGAGCGCTGGTCCTGGAGTCAGGAAGACCTGAGTTCAAATTTGGCTCCAGACACTTAACACATGCTAGCTGTGTGACCTTGGACAAGTCACTTAACTCCAATTCCCTTACCCTCCCCCCTCCAAAAAACAGCAATTTCCCAATGCAATGATTTCAGGGGGTGGAGAGTACAGTGACTTGGCCTTTTCCCCCTCCCCAAAGGTTATGAAGATCTTTGGGAGAGATCTGAGAGCTGGGTTTGCCCAATTCCTCCTCTCCTGGCTAGTGGGGCCCTTCTGGGGCATTGGAAGGGGTCTGGGTCACATGAGGGGCATTGGAAAGAAGACTGAGTTTGGAATGAGGGGCCCTGAGTTCCAAGCATGGCTCTATGACCCTAGGCCTGTTTCCTCATTTGCAAAGCAAAGGTGTTGGCCTTGGTGACTGCTGAGGTCCCTCCTGACTGCAAGTCTGTGATTCTATAATGCTGTAAAGGCCCAGTCTCTCTGGGCCTCGGTTTCCTCATCTGTAAAAGGAGGAGGTTGAACTCATGGGCTCTGAGCCCCCTTTTTAGCTTGACTTTGAGCATTCTCAGATCCTTTGAGTTTTTCGGTCCATGATTCCTTATGCAGGCATATAACAAAAAGCCAACAGCTTGGTGGTCAGGGATGGGGTTTTTTTTTGGGGGGGGGAAGGTAGAGGCTTAAGGGAAATTACTCTGTGTTGACCATCATTTGATGGCCAGAGTGAACTGGTCTCTGTTAAGTAGGCCTGACCTTTTCCCCAGGGGGCACCACCAAGTTTCCAGGGCCTCAGGCCAGAGATGCTTCCCCTTTTCCTAGGACATACAGCCTCCCCCACAATAGAACAAATGTGTATAAAATAGCTAACCCTTTAAGGTTTACAGAATGATGGTCAGGTAGCACAACAGTCAGAGCCGTGGTCCTGGAGTCAGGAAGACCTGAGTCCAAATCCAGCCTCAAATACTTCATTGCTGTGTGACCTTGGACAAGTCACTCAACCTTTGTCTTCCTCCCTTTCCTCAGCTGTTGTATGGGATAATAAAATCCCCTCCGTCTCAGGACTATTAAGGGGATCAGATGAGCCCGGATATATCAGATCAGATTTAGCACAAGGCCTGGCACACTGTAGGCGTTTAATGAATGCTTGCTCTTCCCCCATCCCCTTTATTCCATTCTTCTAACAGCCCTGGGAAAAGAGGTGCTATTATTAGGAGGGAGATGAAGGATCACTTCCTTCTTTGCGTTTGCATTCCCAGGGCCTCCTACAGTGTCTGCCTAGCACGTGGTAGGTGTCTAATAAATGGCTGACCATTGATTGACCAAGTGACTTGTCCAGGATCACACAGCTGGGAAGTATCTGGGGCAGGATTCAGACTCGGGCCCCAAACGACTTCACTTCCACTGCTCACTGCCCCATCTTGCTGCCACTAGTCCTTAGGCTCCTACCACTGAAGTTAGAAGGAAATCGTAGGGTCATTGGCTTAGAGGCTTCAAGGGGCCTCAGAAGCCTCTGAGCCCAGCCCTCTCATTTTGCAGTTGAGGAAGCTGATGCCCAGAGAGCTCATAGAGTTGGCTATTGAGTCTAGTCCCCTCTGGGGGAACCAATGGGGAGGGAACAGGTAGGTGGGATGGCTGCAGCACATGGAAAAGTCCTCAGAGGTCATTAACCCTCTACCGATGAGGCTGGGTGGTGAAGTAACCTAGTCATGGTCATGCAGCCAGCAAATATCAGACCTGGAATTTGAACCCAGGGAAGGTTTCCAAATGACATGGTTTAATTATTGGGAAATCAGCTTTGGAGGAACATTTTTAAAGTCTCCCCCCACTCCCCAAACTGAGTGAGTGACTTCAGTGTCTGAGGCTGGATTTGAACTTGGGTTCTCCTGACTCTGGGGCTGGTGTTCTGTCCACTGCACCATCCAGCTCCCAGAGTCCTGCCGGACAGACAGGGAGGGAGATGCTTTAATGGCCAATGCTTTTGAACTTCTTGGGTTCATTAGGAGTTTGTCTTTTTTGGGGGGTGGCATCCTGGGACTATGGTTTGACTTTCTCACTTGCTACCTGTGAGATCTTGGATCAGTCATTTCCCTCTTGGCCTCAATTTCCTCCTCTCTAAAATGAGAGGCTGAACTGCAGTGTGGATGAGTGGGAAGAGGGCAGAATTTAGAATCAGGACTTGGATTCAAATCCTTCCTTTGCCATATATTACCTGTGTATTATAAGCTGAGTCATTTTACTTTCCTGGGCCTGTTTCCCCCAATGATGGGGTTAGATTAGAGCAAGGCTTCTCACCCTATTTTTGTGTCACAGAACCCATTGACTCTGGGCCCTTTCTCTTCTTAAATTTTTTTTATTTATTTAATTTTATTTTTGCCTTTTTTTTTGGAGGGCAATTGGGGTTAAGTGACTTGCCCAAGGTCACACAGCTAGTTTTTGTGTCAAGTGTCTGAGATCAGATTTGAACTCAGGTTCACCTGACTCCAGGGCTGGCGCTCTATTTACTGTACCACCTAGCCGCCCCACTGTGCCACCTAGCCACCCCCAGGCCCTTTCTCAACACCGACTTTATCAATGTTTAAATTTTAGTTAGAGGTTTAGTGAAAAGTAAAAATGTAATTTTTACCATCCAAGTTCATGGACATCTTGAAATCTATCTACAGGCTCCTTGGGGGCTAAGAAGCCCTCTGGACAGAGGGTGGGACAGTGGAAAGAGCACTGAGTTTAGAGTCAGAAGGCCCGAGTTCTAATCCTGCTTCTGACACTTTCCAAGCAGACTTGGGCAAGTCTTTTCCTTCTGGTCTCAGTTCCCTTTCTGGACTGCACGTGCAGCGGAAAGAGCTCTGGGTCTGGTTTTATCAACAGAGATTGTTCCATTCCATGTACTTGTATCTTCAGTGACTTGCACAGTGCCTGGCGTGTTTGTTATGGTCATTTTCCAGGTATGTCTGAAGCTTCCTGATCCCTTTCAGGGGTTTTTTTGGCAAAGATACTGGAATGATTTGCCATTTCCTTCTCCAGCTCATTTGGCAGATGAAACTGAGGGAAACAGGGTTAAGTGACTTTCCCAAGGTCACACGGCTAGTAAGTGTGGCCAGATTTGAACTCCGGAACTTCCTAACTCCAAGCCCTGTGCTCTGTGCTCTATGGTGCCAACTAGCTGCTCCTGCCCCTACATGCTTCAGAAATACTTGATTAACTGGAATCAATGGCCCTGCCTGGGTTCAAATTCCACTCTTGCCAGTAACTATGTGAATCATTTTCACCTTTCAGCTTGTTTCCTCTTCAGTAAAATAAATGAGGGGGTGGACTGGATGGCCCCAAGGGTTCACTGGGCTTAGGCCCCAAGGGTTAGGCTTGTGGAGAGCAGAAATTGTTTAATTTTCTGTCTTTGTTACCAAAGTGCCTGATGTGTACACAACAGGGGCTTAATAAATGCTTTTTGATTGATTGGGAAATCATCAATCAACAGGCATTTATTAATCAATTACTGTGTGTCAGGAACTGTTTAAGAACAGAGAATGAAACAATCCTTCCTCGTAATGAACTCACAGTCCAATGGAGCAGCTCACACGTACGTATAAAGATTATATATGTATATATATGTATATGTACACACACATATACATGGCATAAATGTGAATTACATAATAAGTACAATGTATTTACTTGTAAATATACACATATTTATGGTAGAATAAGTCCAAATATATGCAAAGGAATTTCCGTGGAAGAAATCTGCAGGATGGGGGCACCCAAGGGTGGCCGGCCAGGCCGGGCCCGAGCACCAGAGTGCCAAAGTAGTCGGGGCCTGAATCAGGGACCTGGGTGTCTACTTGAGCCAGAAGCACCTGAAGAATTGCTCGGGGAGCCCTTTGGAAAAGAAAGATTTGGGGAACCCTTCCCTCCCCCTTCCGAAAGGAGACAGTGATTCTTGAGATTCTGTTGTCTCTTTTTCTGAAAGCTGCAGAACAACTATTTTTGTATGCCCCCTTTTTATCCTGACTTTTTGTAAATAGGAGAGACAGATAGAAGAAACAGAGCCACAGAGATAAGCTAATAAATCCTGGCAGAATGGGACAGTCGGTGAAGAAGCCCTGGGGGAGGGCAGAGGATGGGGAGGTGGAGGCAGGGGCATGGAGCCCAGGTAACCCAGGTAATGGGGACTCTGGAGAGTCCCTAGTCCGGGAGCCCCGGGGGAGGAGTGTCGTTCAACTCATTTTACAGGGGGGGGAAACCGAGGCCTGGAAAGGCACGGTCTGGAAAGAGTCAGAGAGCGAGACAGTGTTAAAACGAAAATCACAGTCCCAGCAGCACCTAACTCACAGGGCTGTTGGTGAGAATCAAATGAACTGGTGAATGTAAAAAGTGTTTTGCCAACCTTGAAGCCCTATGTAAAATCGTTATTATTATTATTAGTTAACATTCCTGGAGGATCCTACTGCAGTTGATTTAGAGCTAGAAGAGACCTCAGAAGCCATGGAGGCCAACCTCTTATTTTTACAGATGAGAAAACTGAGGCCCAGCGAGCTTAACTGCAGTACTTGCCCTAGGTCATACAGGTGGGATTTGTAACTAGGTTAGGAGGAGCTCTTTTTTTTTTTTTGCTTTTTGGAATGGGGAAGGCAGGGCAGTTGGGATTAAGTGACTTGCCCAAGGTCACATAACTAATAAGTGTTCAGTGTCTGAGACTGGATTTGAACTCAGGTCCTTCTGACTCCAGGGCTGGTGCTCTATTCAATGTGCCCCCTAGCCGCCCCTGGAGGAGCTCTTCTGTGGGGCTCATCAGAAACTACTCTGCTCCTATCTTGTCTTGGGCTCAGGATTCTGTGCCTGGGAGAAGTTGCCCCCTCTCCCCCCACCCGTATCCTTCCCCCTCTCCCTCCCCCTCTATTCCTCCCCTCTCTGCCTCCTCCCTCTCCCTCCATTCCCGTTTTCTCTTCCTCCTCCCTCTCCCTACATCCTCCCCGCTTCCCTCTCCCTCTGCCCAGCACTTGGGGAGCTTTCTGCCTGAGGCTGGCATGGTTTGGGCAGCTCCAGCCTTGCCACTGCAAACAGCAGTATTGAGGGCGGACTGTGAGTGGGCACAGGCTGCCTGAAGATTCTACCGAGGCACCTTCCAGTTCCGAGTTGCCAGGCAATGGGTATATATGCCTGTGTGAGAGGAATTCATTCTTTTCATCTTGCTTCCTCTTGTGTGTGTGGGTGCACATCTTGTTCTCAGGAAAGCCCCGTGGCCTCTTTCAGCTGGTAGGAGGGGGCAGGAGATGGATTGGGCAAGTGGGAGGGAGAATAAAAACTGATCCTCCTCTCCCCTGAGCCCAGTCTCTATAGGCCCTAGGGCTTCCAGCCCACTCACCTGCTTCAGTGTTTCCTCTGCAGGGTCTGGGGCTCCAATATTTAATCATCAATGGGAAAATAATTCTTCCAACAATCAGTTGTCCTACAGGACATGGCAACCTTTTCAGGAGGAGGACTCAGGAGCATCTTCTCCTGCCTTGGTTTGGGATGGAGAAAGGGATTCATTCTGAAAGTGCCTGGTTTCTGGCGTGGTGCCAGATCTGGATTTGGCAGACCTGGGTTCAAATTCTCCCTCAAACATTCTCTGGCTCTGTGTTTCTGTGCAAGCCACTTACTATTTGTCCTTGGTTTTCAAAGAGGACCAATGACATCGAGGATGTTGGGGGTCAAGGGACTTTGACTGTGACTGACCAGATTACTATGAGCTTGGAAGGTTCCACCACAGGTCGGGCACAGGTATTCCAACAGAACGTGGAGATGTCTCTGGATTTGCACATTTCATGTTTCCTTTGAGCTACTGCAATTTTGGGCACCTTCTCTGATGCGGGCACACCGTGCTGGGAGCTCCTATGCCAGTGTCTCCCATGTCTCCCAATCAATTCCGAGGTTCTTCAGAGGCACCTCGAGAGTGTCCTTGTTTCACTTCTTCTGACCTCCGTGTAAGCACCTGCGTAGTGAGGTTTCTCCTTAAAATAATCTTTTAGGCAAACATATATCTGGCATTGGCCAGCCCTAAGACCACCCCACAGTCTCGCTCCGGGCAGTAGAGTTTAAATGCTCAGCAGTTCAGCTCAAGAAAGGACCTTCGTGGCTGGTACCTTATGTTAGAGGATCATAGACATACAGCTGAGAAGGAGCTTGGGGGAAGTAAAGCACACAGAGATTTGCTGCCTTAGAGGAGCTTTTGGGGCTCTAGACCTGGCAAAGATCTCAGACATCCTCTAGGCCAGTGGTTCTCAACCTTCCTAATGCTGTGACCCTTTAATACTTGTATGTGGGCAAATCTGCATGTGGGCAGACCCGCCTGGAGATGGAGAGAGGAGCGGTGTTTTGGTTCCTAAGACCATGGGAAATTATGTGTTTTCTCTTGGTCTTAGGTGACCCTTGTGAAAGGGTTGTTCAACCCCCAAAGGGGTTGCGACCCACAGTTTTGAGAACCACTGCTCTAGGCCAACTCACCCATTTTATAGATAAGGAACCTGATGCCCAGAGAAGTTAAGTGACTTGTCTGGTGTCACCTAGGTGATAAGTATCATCGGGGAGATTCAAACTCCAAAGTCAGGGTTCTTTCTGCCTCCTGTGTCTACAGTAAGGACTGAGTAAGGTGTGTTTAATCTTTAAAGCTCCACACACCAGATACTATTAGTGTTATTCTCGGTCATTTCCATTATTTTACAGCTGGCCCCAAACATATCCCTTTAACCATCCTTACCCTATCCTTAAAAAACAAAACAGAGGCAGCTTTGGCTTCAGGGGGGCCTGGCAGATCCAGATTGTGTGTTTGCTTGTTAGCCAATGTAAGGTGGTAAGGCAGGAGGTTGTCCCTCCCGTGGCCTGGAGGTTTGCAGGTGGAGGCTTGCTTTCCTTGGAAAGATGCCTTTGGAAGGAGTGAACAGAACCTTGACCCTGGAGCTTGGGCTTGGCATGCATTTTGTCACTGTCTTTGGGCTTGCTCCTATGCAGTGAGGTTAACTCATGCAAAACAAGGTATAAGCTGAAGAGGAAACCAGGGGAGTGGGTGGAATGAGCTGAGAGTGCAGCCTTTTCTGATGCTGAGGCTGGGAGGGATCTTATAGGGATTTGGAGGACCCAGGTCCCAATCCATCCCTCAGTCACCTAGGGGGAATCCCTTTACCAAACTGGGCCTTGGTTTCCTCAGCTTTAAAAGAAAGAGGGTTAGACCACATGGTCTCTAAGGTCTCTTCCAGATTCAAATGTATCAACTGACTGAGGTTGGGGGAAAGGCAGGGCAATTGGGGTTAAGTGACTTGCCCAAGGTCACACGGCTAGTAAATGTTAAGTGTCTGAGGCCAGATTTGAACTCAGGTCCTCCTGACTCCAGGGTGGGTGCTCTATTCACTGTGTCACCTAGCCACCCCGATAATTTTTCTTTTTAAAAAAATATTTTCTTGAAGCGTTTTTTTAAAACACCAAATTCAGTGTCCTGATCAATAACCTCCTCATTTAAAAAAATATATTTTTTTCAATAAAGAAAAATCTCTCCATATCCCCCTTCCCTAAATGAAAAAAAGGAAGAACACAAAGCCCTTGTAACACATAGGCATAGTCAGGCACGCAAAGTCCAGAACCGGCAATGACTGAAAATGTGTATTGCATTCTGCACCTTGTCTCCACCATCTCTCTGTCAAGGGGTGGGCAGAAGACTCCATCATTCATCCTCTGGAATCATGGCTGGCTAATGTGTTGATCAGAATTCTCAAGTCTTTCTAAGGGCAGGGGATAAATGGAGGCCAAGAGAGGGAAAGTCAGTGATTATCCAATGTCATACCCTAATTTGTGGCTGAGCTGGGACTGGGCGTATGCTTCGGGCTGGGGATCCATTAGCTTTTTCAATTTGTCCTTTGCATTGGGATCTTTGGTCAACGTGAGCCAATCCAAGGGGTAGGCATGGGTAGCCGCATTCCCATTCTGATGTCTAGAAATGGGAATGGCCCTGAGAGAAATATATCTAGGATATTAAGGTCACTCTAGCCCTTGGGAGAAACTGCCCTCAAGGATTCTTCAAAGGAGGGATTTGAACCCTGGACCTCTGACTCCAGAGGATTCCTTTCCTGTTTGGTCAAAATTTCCTCATCTGCACTTTCAGGGCCCTTTTGGCTCCAGTGTTCTCAGTGCTATAGTAGGGGGCCCAGCATGGGGCTAATGCTGGAAATGTCTTTTCTGTGGCCACGATGGGGGATGAGCACAGGGGAGCTACCCTTTGCAGTTTCAGCTTTTAGGCTCTTGGGCAGTAAGGGACCCAGACATGTCCTGTAAAGAAAAAAAATGTTTTAAGTTTTCTACTGATAGGTGGTGGTGTATAGATGGAGAGCTGTCTCAGGAGTCAGAAAGACTTGGATCCTGCCTCTGACGTGCACTGACTGTGACTTTGGACAAGTCACTTAACTTCTCAGTTCTTTAAATTGCAGAGAAGGTATCAACCTGTACTGGTGGAGGGAGTTTCCTCATCTCATCTTGGAGTTCCTTTTTTCATTGAAATCCCAGGCCCAGGCTCTTCCCCAATCTCCTTTTCTATTGATGTCTTTTGTTTTTACTTCCTGCTTATTTCTGAACATATCTTGACTTGCCCAAGGTCATGCAGCTAGTTTTGTGTTAAGTGTCCGAGGCCGGATTTGAACTCAGGTCCTCCGGACTCCAGGGCCATTGCTCTATTCACTGCGCCACCTAGCTGCCCCTAAGGTAGTGTTTTGAATAGGACCCTGAGTCAAGGAAGATCTGAGTTCAAATCCAGCCTTGCACACTTAGTAGCTGTGTGACCTTGGGTAAGTCACTTAACCTCTGTTTGTCTCAGTTTCCTTATCTGTAAAATCAGGATATTAATAGCACTTACGTCTCAGACTTGTGAGGTTAAAATTGGGTAATATTGTAAAGCATTTAGAACAATGCCTGGCACACAGTAGGTGCTATATAAAGGCTTATTATTATACAAAATGATTTTTTATAAAGTATTTTGCAAACCTTAAGGCGTTACATAAAAGCCAGCTGTTATTATTATTATTGTTGTTGTTGTTGTTGTTGTTGTTACCTTCAGGGCCATGGTTATTAGTTATTGTAATTGCACGTTTTTCATTCTTATTTCTTTCTTCTATTTAACACTGTTGTAGTCATTATACAGTTTGTTTTTCTGGTTCTGCTTTGTTTCATGCTGCATCAGTTCATAGGACCATGAAACCGGACTGGGAAGGGACCTCAGAGGCTACCTCGTCTGATGCCTAGAACTAGAAAGGTTAAGTGACTTGCTCAAGGTTAGACAGATAGTAAGGGACAGAAGTGGGATTCGAATCCAGCTCCTCTGGCTTCAGAGTCAGTGCTTTTTTCCACTGTATTTTGTTGCCTGAATTCATCGTATGTATCGATTCTTAATAGTGTAGCTTACTGGGGTGTGGTACCCACACTGCACTCCTCTTTCTATGGGCCGGTTCATTCACCCTCAACCAGAACCCACACTGAAAGGTATGAAGAGGTCTCACCAGAGGATAGGACGACCATCACTTAGGTACTATACAATTTTTGGGGTCCTAGGGATAACACTGGTGTAAGGAGATAATTCTTCTATTACCTCATGCTCTAGCTGCTGAGCCCCTACTGGTGTGCTTCCCATTTATACATAATCAGTCCCAATGACATTATTGACTCTTAAACATGAAACATTTGAAAACTATCTTTACATGTAATTAGAAAACAGGAAAAAATAAAATAAAACTTCCCCTGCCTCCCAGCTAGAGAATGGATAGAAGTTTGTGCCAAATTGATATCACAGAAACCCAGGCCTGACTATAGCCCATCCCTTCTCAAGAAGTCCCAGTGACTCTCTCTGGTCTCTAGGATCAAACACAGCCCTCTCTGTTTGGCATTTGGAAGCTCTTCAAAGTCTGGCTTCATCTTTGACAGTACGGAGGATGGATTGGAGAGGGAAGAGACCAAAGGCAGGGAGGCCAAGGAGGAAGCTACTGTCGTAGTCTGGCGAAGAGAAGCTGAACTAGGGTGATAGTTGTATGAATGGAGAGAAGACTGTGGATACAAGAGATATTGTGAAGGTGGAAATGACAAGGCTTGACAACTGATTGGATGTGAGAGCTGAGGGAGAAGGAAAGTCAGGGATGCCTCTGAGGCTAAAAATCTGGGTGATTACAAGAGTTGTGGTGCCTTTGACAGAAATAAGAGTCTAGACCAGTGGTTCTCAACCTTCCTAATGCCACGACCCTTTAATACAGTTCCTCTTGTTGTGGTGACCCCCCAATCATAAAATTATTTTCATTGCTACTTCATAACTGTAATTTTGCTACTGTCGTGAATCTATCTGATATGCAGGATGTATTTTCATTGTTACAAATTGAACATAACCCACAGGTTGAGAGCTGCTGGTCTAGAGGATGGAAGGTTTTGGGTGAGATATGAGTTCCATTTTGGATACTAAGTTGAAGATGTTATAGGCAATCCGGGTGGCAATCTATAATGAGCAGTAGGTGATAGGAGTCTTAGAGTTCAGGAGAGAGATTAGGGCTTTGAGCGTGTTCTTCATAGAGATGATCACTGAACTCTTGAGTATTGATGAAATCACCAGGAGAGAGAAAACATAGACTGGGACGTAGCTTTGAGGTATGTTGTAGGCTAGGGATTGATGATTCCTCTGAGGAGCTTGAAAAAGAGCTTGGGGAAGGAGAAAATTCAGAGAGGAGTCACAGGAGCCTTCTGAGGAGACAATGTTTAGGAGGAAGGAGTACTGGACAGGGTCAGTGGTTGTAGAGAAGTCACACAGAATGAGGACCAAGAAAAAGCCCCTGGCCTTCACATTTAAGAGACATTGGGAGGGGTGGCTAGGTGGCTAGGTGGCGCAGTGAATAGAGCACTGGCCCTGGAGTCAGGAGTACCTGAGTTCAAATCCGACCTCAGACACTTAACACAAAAAACTAGCCATGTGACCTTGGGCAAGTCACTTAACCCCAACTGCCCTCCAAAAAGCAAAAACAAAACAAAAAAACAAAACAAAAAAAAACAAAGAGACACTGGGGAGCAGTTTCAGTGGATGGGGGGGACAAATTGAAAGTGATTAAATCATTTTGCCATTTTTCCTTTTTTTTTCTGTAATGGGTGGGTCAATTCATAGTATTTCCCCCAGGTAAACTGTGCCAGATTCTCCCCATCTCCACCAACATTGAATCACTCCATCTTTTTTCATCCTTGCTAATTTGATGGGTGTGAGTTCACATCTCAGAGCTGTCTTAATTTTCATTTCTCTTATGATTAAAGAGTTGGAGCCCTTTTTTAGGGGATGGTTGATTGTTTACAGTTCTTCTTTAGAGAACTATTTACTCCTATCTTTTGGCCGCTTATTTATTTTGGAGAGCTCTTGATGTCTTCAAGGTAGGGACTAGAAGAGGCCACAATTATCAGACTAAAAAAATCTCCCCCTGAGAGCTCCCCCCTCCAGCGGTGGTTGAAAGCAAAACTGTGAAACCCTATTCCTGAGGCCAGCCTGGCAGGTCGGGTATCACGGGATTTCAGAGCATGACAGTGCCACTAGACTGTGCCAAGTTGCTAGAATTGGAGCCTTAACCCCTGATATCCCAGCAGGCCGGAAGCCTTGGAGCCACCTCCCTCAGTCCTGTGACTAAAAGCTGGCTGGCTCTATATTAGGTACTAGCAAAAAGATCCTCAGCCCATGACTTGAAATAGAAACAATTAAGTTCAACTTAATCTAACAAACAGTTACCAAGTGTCCATGTGTACTGAGCATGGTACTGTACTGGCTGCTCAAAGTTCATGGTATTCAGGTTGGAAGGGATGTAACGAGGCATCTAGGCCAATCTGCTCACTTTACAGATGAGGAAATTGGGGCCTAGAGTGGTAAAGGGACTTGACCAAGGTCACAAGAATGAAGGAGGAGCTTACCTTGAAGTCAGGATTCTACCAGGGGACAGGGGGTGGGGATGATGAATGTCTTTGCTAGCTTCTCCCCTTTTGGTCCTTACAGCTCTCCAGCTGGGCACAGCCGATTTGCTGCTACCCACTGGGCTGATGAAGCAGAGTCAAGTAATACACAATAAATGTATTCTCTTTCTTTATATAATACAGGCACACACACAGAGGGTAGCTAGGTGGTGCAGCAGATAGAGTGCTGGTCCTGGAATCAGGAGGATCCAGCCTCAGACACTTACTAGCTGTGTGACCCTAGACAACCTGATTACCTCAGTTAATCCTGATCACCTCAGTTTCCTCGTCTGTAAAATGGGCTGGAGAAAGAAATGGCAAAACCACTCTAGTGTCTTTGCCCCCCAAAAAAACCAAATGGGGTCATGGAGAGTTGGACATGACTAAAACATAAAGCCCAGCCCCCTCCCTGAAAAAAAGAATTTCCCTTATAAATATCCCCAATAAATGATCATTCAGTCTCTGCTGGGGGTTGGGGAAGGTAGGGGTGGAGCCTGTATCTTCCAAGGTTATCTGTTCTTTAAAAAACAACAAAAAAACCTGAAGTTTTATTAATGCCTTTTCACATCACAGTCATTTATTTTTTTTTCCTTTTCTTGGAGAGGCAATTGAGGTTAAGTGACTTGCCCAGGGTTACACAGCTAGTAAGTGTTTGAGGTTGGATTTGAACTCACATTCTCCTTAAATGCTGAAGCTTTATCCTATGGTCACCTAGCTGCCCCCACCTCATCTTCAACAACAACACTATATATATATATATAAAATATCTGTGTGTGTATGTATATGTATATGTGTGTGTATATATATATATAATATACATATATTGTGTGTGTATATATATATATAATATACATATATTATGTATGTATATATATGGAGAG
>CM053594.1:27471451-27521893 GCA_028646575.1 Pseudocheirus occidentalis | reverse complement strand
CAGGGGAGGGGCTCTACAGTGGGATTACTGTTTTAGGGTTGGGGTAGGGGAAAGACAGGGAGAAAATTTGTAATTCAAAAATCTCATGAAAATGAATGATGTAAACAAGAAACAAATAAAATTTATTAAAAAGAAAAAAAAAGAAAAGAAAGGTAGGGACCCCATTGGATGCATATTGAATTTGAGATGCTGGAGAGAAAACCAGATAATTAGAGATAATTTAGTCCAAACCCATTTTACAGGTGAGGCCCAGAGAGGTCAGGTTGGACCTTGCTTGAGGTCCCAGAGCTAGGAAGTGTCAGAGCAGGCATTCCGGGCCCAATTCTCTGACTCCACATCCATCCGTTTTTCCTGTAACCCCATAATACTCTGCATGGAGGGGTCAGATGGTTGTCCCTCCCCACCTGACCTGACCTTCCTGGGCGTGTTTCCTTAAAGGCTGAACTTGGGGCTTTCTCTGAATTCTGGGATTCCTTGGCTCAGCCACGCAGGTTCCTGTTAGCACTTTTCCTGGGGGAGGCTATCGCTCCCCAGAATTAGGTGAAGCAATCCTGGGGCCCTTCCTGGGGGGTGACTTTTTCCAGATGGAGACAAATGAGACCCAGAGCAGGGAATGAACGGGTGCCCAGGACACCTGTGGAGTGAGTAGGAGAGCCAGGAGCAGAACTGGATCTCCTCACTTCCCAGTCCAGCATTCTTTTCACTAAACACTCTTGGTCGAGGCTGGTACAAAGGAAGGCAGACCAGCTCAAGAGCCTGAGGCCCTGGGTGCAAGTCCCACCTCTGTGCCTTATTGCACACGTGTGACCTTGGGCAAGTCATTTAAACCTCCTGGCCCTGTTTCCACATCTCTAAAATGGGCAGGCTGGACTAGGCAGTCCCCAGGGCCTCTTCTAGTCTGGGATCCTGTTTTTGTTTTTCTGTTACTTCAGTCATGTCTGACTCTCTGTGATCTCATTTGGGATTTTCTTGGCAAAGATACTGGCCTGGTTTGCCATTTCATTCTCCAGCTCATTAGACAGACGAGGAAACTGAGGCAAACAGGGTGAAGTGACTTGCCCAGGGTCACACAGCTAGTAAGTGTCTGAGGCCAGATTTGAACTCAGGTCTTCCTGACTCCAGGCCCCATACTCCATCCACTGCACCACCTCTCTGTCAGGATCCTATGACTTGGGTTCAAATCCTGACTCTGCCTCTTTACTACCCTTATGATTTTAGGCCTTAATTTCTCCCAGCCTCATTCTTCTCACCTCCAATATGGAGCTTGGGTTCGAAGGCCTCTCCAGGCCCTGCTCTGGATCCCTGGTCCTAATTAATGCCTCCCCAGGCCTGGCAGCGACCTGAGCATCAGCCTGGCCCAGGTCCACGACGGCTCGTTTGCGTCTTTCTTGGGTATGAGGTGAAACTCGATCTTTCCTGTGTGATGACTGATGGGCTGCATTCTTTGTCATAGTGGCCAATAGTCTGCAATTCTTCATTCCTGGAGAATAGTAATTATAGCTAACATTTATATAATGCCTGTTATACGCCAATCTCACTAGATGGGAAGTAGGGGCTGCTGTTGTCCCATTTTACAGATGAGGAAACTGAGGCGGGCAGAGATTAAGTGACTTGCCCAGGGTCACACAGTTAGGAAGTGTTTGAGGTTCTCCTGACTCCATGCCCAGAGCTCTGTGCCCTGTGGTGCCTCATAACAGCTCGTTTTTTCATATTCTTTGACATCACTTATCAATTGGGAATGACATTTGTTCTTATATGTTTGTTAGTTGACCATATATCCTGGATATCAGACCCTTATCATTTACATGTGATACAAAGTTTCCCTAGTCTACTACTTCCTACTAATTCTAGCTGCATTAATTTTGTTTATGCAAAAGTGTTTCAGTTTCACATAATTAGAATTATCCATTTTATCTTATAATTGCTTCTAGCCCTTAATTTAATAATATTAATTATTAAATTAAATATTAATTATTAATATTTATATGGATAATACTAGTTGTTATGAATAATAATACTAGTAGCTATATTGTTGTATAATAATAATAATAATAAAATTTCCATGTAATAACAACAACAACAACAATAACCATAGCAATAATAGTACTATGAGCTGAGGGCCGGTTCCTTCCCTGCTCTGGGTCTCATCTGTCTTCATCTGGAAAAGCTCATCCCCCAAGAAGGGCCCCAGGATTGCTTCACCTAATTCTGGGGGGCTATAGCCTCCCCCAGGAAAGGTTCTGGCAGGAACCTGCAGGGCTGAGCCGTGGAATCCCAGAGTTCATTGAAAACCCCCATATTTAGCCTTTGAGAAAACATTCCCAGGAAATTCAGGTCAGATTGGGGGAGGCAGGCAGAGGAGGAATTCATTAAGCTCTTTACATATGCTGTTTCATTGTGATCCACACTAAAGAGAAAGAGGTTCGATTATTATCCCCATTTTAAAGATCAGGAAACCAAGGCAGGCAGGTTGGGAGTCTTGCTTAGGACCATGCAGCTAGAAGTAAGTCAAGACCAATGTTCTGCCTTGTCATTTTGCCTTGCTGCGTTGGGTATCCTTGGGGCTTGGGGCATCTGTGGGATGGTTATCAGTGGACTAGAGACACAACAGGGATTGGAGGCTGAGCATTTTAGGCTCTGCCCACAGAAGGGAGGGATCACCCCAGGAACGGGGCTGTGGGTAAAGCCTCAGCTTCCCCAATTACGAGGTGGGGAGGAAGTCTCTGCAGTTCCATCTGGGCTGGGAGAGTCATGTGGATGGAAACCCAGGGAAGGAGACAGTTTGGGCACCCGTCCCATCTCACAAGGCCTGAAAAGCCGCAGGAGGATTCTGGGAGGCCCCACAGTCACACGCCACCCCCAGGTGTCTGATAATGAAGGCAGGTGAAGGGTCCCCAGACCCCGGCCAGACCCCAGCCTTCTTTTGCTTCCTGGAGCAAGATGCTGGGAGGGTGAGCGAAACCTTCCTTCAGTCCTTACTTTGGCCAAGTGTGGGAGGCCCAGATTTCCGGTACAGGCAGGGCCCTGCTTGACTCTGCATCCACTGAGGGAAGTCATACCATGTTCCTGCCACTAAGAGACAACCCCTTTTCAAATGAGCTTTTAAAATCCTTATTTTTAATGATAAATGCTAGACACCAGACTTGTAATTTCATTGGTTTGGGGACCTCCCAGGTAAGGAAACTTCTTTCCTGATGCAGGTTAGCATGCTTTTTGCAAATTTTATATAACGAGTCAGTCAGCAAGCATTTGTTAAGTGCTCCCTATGTACCAAGTGCTTAGGGTACACATAAGTTATCCCTACCCTCAGGGAGCTCACAGTCTAATAGCGGAGAATATGGGCAAACAACTATGTACTTATAAGATATAAACAGTCTGTGGGAGGTAAGGTCAAAAGGAAGCGAATTGTAGGGAAAGACCTTTTGCCAAAGAAGAGATCTGAGCTGAGTCTGGCAGAAATCCAGGAAAGCCAGAAGGTCAGGATGAGAAAGAAGAGCATTTTAGGCATGAGGTACAGCCAGGGCAAAGGCACAGAAGTGGGATATCCCATTTAGTGTGAGGAAGAACCAGCAAGAAGGCAGGAATGACTGGTTCATACAGGAAGGGGCCCAGTTGTGAAGGGGTTTTCTTTTGGATCCTTTTGGATCCACCGGCCACACTGCTTCACTTTTTAATTAGATCTTTTGTTTTTTACAACACATATTTGTTGTTTAGTATTTTCAGTTTTGTCCAACCCTTGGCATCTCTGCCAAGACTCCACTAGACTCCAGCTCATTTTACAGATGAGGAAACTGAGGCAAACAGGGTGAAGTGACTTGCCCAGGGTCACACACCTGATGTCTGAGGCCACATTTGAGCTTAGGTCTTCCTGACTCCAGGCCTGGTGCTCTGTCCCCAGCACCACCCAGCTCCAAGTTAGCAAGCATTTATATATATAAACTCTCTTTTTTTGGTCTTTTTGGAGGGGGGAAGGCAGGGCAATTGGGGTTAAGTGACTTGCCTAAAGTCACACAGCTAGTAAATATTAAGTGTCTGAGGGCAGATTTGAACTCAGGTCCTCCTGACTCCAGGGCTGGTGTTCTATTCACTGAGCCACCCAGCTGCCCCTTAGCAAGCATTTATTAAGCAGCTGGGTGCAGAGGAGACAGAGATGAGAGTGAGACGGGGACATGGTGGAGGAGAATGTTAGCCTTGGAGTCGGGTGACTCGAGCTGGAACCCCAGCTGTGTGACTTCAGACACGCCACTCAACCTCTCTGTTCCTCAGCTCAACTTGATGGTCTCCAAGATCCCTTTCTGCTCTCGATTGGATTCTGGGACCCTCCAGATACTTTATTCTTTTTTTTTTTTTTTTTTTTTTTGCTTTTTGGAGGGGGGAAGGCAGGGCAATTGGGGTTAAGTGACTTGCCCAACGTCACACAGCTAGTAATTGTTAAGTGTCTGAGACTGCATTTGAACTCAGATTCTCCTGACTCTAAGGCTGGTGCTCTATTTACTGTGCCACAGATACTTTGTTCTACCGGGGGCAAATAGTGGGAGATTGAACAGAGAATACCAAGAAATCGGGGGAATCAAGAAGACCCTCTTTTTGGGAGGCAGTGGCCGAGATTCCAAGAGATCAGACGTGAGGGAGGTGACCCATTCCAGGAATGGGGGATGACCCAGTCAGGAGGTGACAGATGTCAGGACAGGCTTACCAGACTGACCATCGTTGACTTGGAGGAGGATGTCCAGGCGTCCTCTTAGCTGGGCAAAGGCTTGGAGGTGTGGTTCCCTCAGGGCCCCAACTGCCCTGTTGGGTCCATTCCACCTTCTATGGCTCTTGAGGTCAGCCAGGTGGACATGGATAGAGATAGCTTGTATTGGAGTCAGGAAGATCCGAGTTCAAATCCTGCCTCTGTGTCCCTGGACAAGTAACTTAACCTCTGTTTGCCTCAACCTGTTTCCTTAACTGTAGAAGGGGAATATTTGCCTTCCAGGATGAGATAGCATTTGTAAAGCTCTTTGTAACCCTTATAATACTATATTCATACCAGGTAGTGTTATTGGTTGGTTTTCTGCCTTGCAGTGAGGTCTGGCAGGGCAAGGGTGGTAACAATTCCTCCTTTCTTTCCCTCTAATGACATACCAGCTGCTTTCTAGGGCCTGCATGACTTTCCTGTCCAGGGGATCAGAGTCCAGACATCTGAGTGCCCAGGAGGCCTCTGAGACCACCCCTCCCTGTCTGGGCCAAGCCAGAGAAGCCTACGGGTTTATTTTTTTTTACTTTTATTTTCCCCCAGTTAATAATGATTTAACTTCTCTTCCCCTCGCCCTTATACCCCTTGACAGGGACGCCTCTGATGTTTTTTCCCCTTGTCTTCCTCTCTCCACTACAGGACTGTGTACAGCTTAATCAGTATACGCTGAAAGATGAGATTGGAAAGGTAAATAAAAAGAGGAGGGTGGGGCGTTCAGGGTCTGGGCTGGGGCCCCTCAGGTACTGGAGGGGGGCCCAGGAGCAGGAGGGAGAGGTGAACAAGGGGCGGCTAGGGGAGGACAGGACTCTGTTCACTTTGGTGCTGATGCTTTGGATGGGTTTCTTTGAGTTTTTTTTTTTTTAAAGAAAATTAATGTTGTTTCTGGGAAAAAGTACTTCTTCAGGTCCCAAATCCTACTGCCCCGTTACAGTGGTCAAGACATTGTTCCCTTATGGTCACAGAAGCTTTGAACCAGGAGGAACCATAGGGGGCATCCAGACCCATCTGGACTTGGGCAGAAATCTCTGCTACAATGGCCAGACAAATGGTTGTTTGGCCTTCCTTGAACACCCCCATTGAGATTGGCTACCCCAACCCCTCTGTTTTGTACATGGGAACCCCGAGGTCCAGAAGGCTTAAAAGGTCACAAGAGCCAGCAAGAGACAGAGAAAAAGAAATGTCCATTTCACAGCCACCAACTGGGAAAAATGCTGGTGATTCTGGGGAAGGTGGGTGGGAAAGTGGAGGAGAACGTGGTGGTCCAGGTCAGCCCCACCCCACTACTGGAGAGAGGATTTGGGGCACAGCAGATGGTAGCTGGAAAGGACATTAGAGGTTATTGAGTCTAGCCCCTTGATTTTACAGACGAGGAAATGGAGGCACATGGGTTAAGTTACTTGCCTAGGGTTACCCAGCCAGTCAATGTCTGAGGTGGGATTTGAACCAGGCCTTTCTGCCTCCCAAGTATTGATTTCTCAGCTACATCCTTTACCTTTCTGGTAGCTGGAGCCTCATGTCCCCATAGGAAGAGCAGCCCATTACTTCACATGGAGGGAGCCAGATGGGTTCTTTTTCAGTGCCTTTAGTGAGAGTAGCACCAAGTGTGTTTCTGGCTTTATGCTTGGAGCTGCAGAGATGACCAACACACAGGAAATAGTAACCAGCTGGGGTCAACCTGCCAGTTAGGGCCCTGGGCCCTGGGAGTGCTTGGGGGGGGGGCGGGAAGGGCCTGGGAGGCTGCTTGGGGATGGGGGCGGGGAGGGCCTGGGAGGCTGCTTGGGCTCTGACCTTGCAGGGTGGGAGATGGAGAGGTGTCTGCAGTGGGAGGGGGCAGGATGGTTGTGGAAGGTTGCTTGGGCTCTGACCTCACAGGGTGGGTGGGAGATGGAGAGGGGTCTGCAGTAGGGAGGGGGGATGGCACCTGTGGCTATCCCAGGTCTTGGGGTGGGGCTGTGGCAGGCCACATCCAGTCCAGGCTTGCCAGGGGAGTTCTTGGGGAATCCCCCTGACCCCAGGCCAGGGGAAGCTGGGAGGGAGGACTCTGGGGAGGGGTGTATCACAGACATGTTCTTTTCCTTTCAGGGGTCCTATGGAGTGGTCAAGCTGGCTTACAACGAAGATGACAATACTTACTACGTGAGTGCCCTGTTTCCTGTCCCTGGGGGAGTGCCTGTTCTGCAAGAGGGGGAGCTCCTTCAAGGCAAAAACTACCTTGTCCCCTGCACCCCCCTGTCCTGTAGTGGCCTCGCTCCTTTGGAGCGTTTGGATTAAATGCTTCCGACTCCCTCATTTTACAGATAAGGAAACAGGCCCAGAGAGGTCGTAGCACCACAGATTCAGAGCAGGAAGGGACCCCAGGGGCTGAGGAGTTCGTCCTCTCATTTTACAGATGGAGAAACTGAGGCCCGAGTGGAAGGGGTTGCCCTGAGTCAGCAGAGGGTAATAAGCAAACATCAGAGCCAGGTTTACTTGGGGTCTGTCAGGACAAACTGAAAACCCTTTTCCACCGAACCACAGTGAGAGACACGGAATGTAGGGTTTGCTATGGGGCTATCCAGTGACCTTGGAGTCCCGGGGTGGGGGGGGCCCTTTGACCTGCTAGCTCTAAAGTGACGCTGTAATGCTGATGATACTGATGATAAAAGCTGGCATTTACACAATGTGTGACCGTAGGAGCCTGTGATGAAGCCATCTCCCTGTGTTCAGAAAGGCTTTTGTTCCCATTTTTACAAATGGGAAAACTGAGGCACAGTCAGGGGAAGGGGCTTATCAAAGTCAATGAATTATTGGCAGAGCCAGGACTGTAACCCCCAGGGCTTCCATCCCCCAAGTCCTAGCCCTTTCCCTTAGACCACAATCCCTTTCAGTGGATCTTATCCCAAACCCTCTCCCTTGGCCCCTTTATTTGATAGGAAGTCCTGGGTTCCTACCATGCCAGGAGGGTCTGTTGGAGAGTTATTGTTATTCTGTGCTCAGAGCAGTGACCTGAGGCCATAGGGGCCTGGGGAAGGCTAGGGCTCAGCATAATGGTCCTCGAATAGATGCAGAATCCACCTCTCCTCTTGGGATGACTTATCAACAATAACTTGGACCTTGGGAATTTTCTCTTCCAGGCCATGAAGGTGCTTTCCAAAAAGAAGCTGGTGCGGCAGGCTGGCTTCCCCCGTGAGTGAATGGGCTTGGGATGAGGGAGGGCTGCTTTGGGAGTGTGGGCAGGGTGTCCCGTGGCAGTCTGTCTAGGCTAGAGATGGGGGCAGGTGAGAGGACTGGAAAGGTGATATGCCTCTTAGTTCTGGCTACTTTGTCCCTTCCCTTGGCCTCCCCTCCATCCCTCCTCCTCTTGACCTCCACCTCCTCCCTTCTCCTCTCAGCCTCTGCCTCCTCCCTTTTCCTCTTGGCTTCCACCTCTTCCCTCCTCCTCTTGGCCTCCACCTCCTCCCTCCTCCTCTTGGCCTTCCCTCCATCCCTCCTCCTCTTGGCCTCCACCTCCTCCTTTCTCCTCTTGGCCTCCACGCCCCAACCCTTGCCTCCCCATCTACCACTGGAAGAAGTGCAGAAGAAGAAACAGATGACAATTTTGTTACCATCTCATTAAATTTAATATCTACTTAAAAGAAACAGTCCTGTACACAGCAGGTCCTATATGCCATCATCTCATTTGTCCTTGTACATTTGCTCATAATTCTTCATAAGCAAAAGAAAATGGAAAAAAACATCCAAGAAAAGGCAAGATTCCTCTTCCCCTCCTTCTCCCCAGTGTGGTAACAGCTGAGTAATGAGAGTCCATGGAAGACCCGCTGGTTTCATGTAATCCTTCTTGGCCACCATGTTGAGCTTGCAGGTCACTAGAATCTCCAGGCATTTTTCAGACAAATGGCTGTCTGTCTGTCTCCTCCCTCTCCCGTCCCTCCCTTTTCTTCTCATTTAGGTGATTTATTCATAATCCAATTGTGAATCCTTCCATTTATCCCTACCCAATTTCATTTTCTTAGATTTGGGCCAGTGGTCTATCCTGGCCCAAGTCATCCAGTGCTCCAACAAGAAGAGGTGTTTATGCTGGGCCTTGAGACCTGGATGGGTATCAGCAGGCCAAGATGGGGTGGGGAGGCATTCCATGCATAAATTAACCTGAGAAAGGCACAGAGACAGGAAAGGCTGCAAACCATAGGTACTAAGTTGTCTAGTTGGGTTGGAATGAATGGTGTATAAAGGGGAATAACGTGAAATTAAGCCCCAGGTTGTACCTAGAATTCCAAGATCATGGGCTTAATCTCTACTGTATAGGCAGCAAGGAGTTAGTGAAGGTGCTTAAGCAGTGGAGAGACCTCACTATCACAGGTTCCCACGGCCAGACCTGTTCTGGCACAACTGACCCTTCCTCCAACTGTACGGGGTCCTCACAGTGTGGTGTGTTTGTTCTTCTCTACCAGGCCGTCCCCCGCCCCGCGGCACCAAGCCCGCCTCAGAAGGCTGCATCCAGCCCAAGGGCCCCATTGAACAGGTCTACCAAGAGATTGCTATTCTAAAAAAGCTGGACCATCCCAATGTGGTGAAGCTGGTGGAGGTGAGACTCCAGGGAGGTGTGAGGTCAATGGTGAGGGCTGAGCAGCCTTGAGAGTAAGCAGCCTGTGTGGTAGAGATGGAACAGATATAGGAGGGCTGGTTTAGGAGACCCGGAGAGTATGGCATGGGCCGTAATCTGAGCTTTTCCCCAAGTATAGGACTTAACTGTATGCTGATGGGCAGATCAGAAATGGGACGAATTAAATACTTTCCTTAAAAAAAAAATCAGTTTTTCTTGCTACCTTTATTTACATGTTACCTACATTTGTCGGCCTATCCCTCCTATCGCCCTTCCGTTATAACAAAGAATGGAAAAAAAGTTTGTTAGGAAAACTAATGTATCCAGAAAGGTCAGACATTGTACACAATATCTCACATCCACAGTTAGTTCCCCATCTCTGCAAAGAAGGTGGAAGGAGGGGGGCCAAAGTGCTTTGGACAGGCCTATTAATTAATCATGCAGATGGGAATTTGCCTTCTCTTATAATAATGTGGGGCAACTAGGTGGTGCAGCGGATAGAGTCAGGAAGACCTGAGTTCAAATCAGACACTTACTAGCTGTGTGACCCTGGGCAAGTCACTTGACCCTGTTTGCCTTCATCTGTAAAACGAGCTGAGGAAGGCAATGGCAAACCATTACAGTATCTCGGCCAAGAAAACCCCAAATGGGGTCACAGAGAGTCAGACGTGACTGAAATGGCTCCGTTACAGCAATAATCGCAATAAACAATATAGAAAAGCCCAGATGTTACTCTCTGACCTTGGAACTGGGACTGGATGCATCGGTGGAGAGGCAGTGTGGTGTAGTGGATAGAACGCTCGCCTTGGAATTAGGGAGAATTGAGTTTGAATCCTGCCTCAGGCATTTTTCTAGTTGTGTGAGCTTGGGCAAGTCCCTTGACTTCTCTAAGCCTTAGTCCTTTAAAATGGGGGGGCCTCTACCGTCCTTTCCAGGTCTAAATCTATTATCTGATGATCCCATGGAAGAGGCATCAGAAGTTGTTTTCACTAGGGCAGTGCCTTGCTGACCTTTCACCTGAGAATTGGTCCACTTGGGTATAGGAGGGGAGGCCAGGTGACCCCTGGGGACCCTGCTTAGCTTCTTAAGCTGAAACTGTCTGCTTCATCAGGGTTGGAAACTCCCCTCCCTGTTTCTAAGGCTTAGTAGGTAAGTCCTAGGGAGGTTCCTGGGGTGCAAAGGGATTAAGGGACTTGCCTGGAGATTGCACAGCCGGTATTTGTTAGGGGAAGTCTTTGAACCCGGGTCATGCTGACTCCAAATAGTTATTTCTGCTCCATCTTATTGCATATCCTTGAAAAATCTTCATAAACACAGATGGGGAAGGTGTGTGGGGAGAGGAAAGGCAGAATTGGTGAGGATTTATGCAGTTGTTCCAGAAGTCTAGCCGGCCACACCCGACCGTGGCAATGAGTTTTTAGTTCCCAAGCCTTGGGCCTTCTCCCCACATCTTTGTCTTCATTTTGGGGGCGGGAATGGAGGGTATAGCAGGCCTGCCTCCAATGCACAGACTGGAAGGCTCTTGGTGTTATGGCTTCCCACCCTTCCCACCCTCTTCCTTCCTAACCTCTCTTGTGTTCGTGTCTTTCTTGACAGGTCCTGGATGACCCAAATGAGGACCATCTGTACATGGGTAAGAAAGCCACCTTTCCCTTCCGCCGCCCCCATCTTGTGCCCACCAAAGCCCCAGTGATCCTTCTCTACTCGAGGAGCTGCCCCTTCACTTGTCATAATAGCTTA
Source organism: Pseudocheirus occidentalis (assembly GCA_028646575.1). NCBI lineage: Eukaryota > Metazoa > Chordata > Mammalia > Diprotodontia > Pseudocheiridae > Pseudocheirus > Pseudocheirus occidentalis. The sequence goes on along the minus strand of CM053594.1, from coordinate 27,510,833 downwards.
CATTTCTATAGCCTGAAGGTTGCCTGGGCACTTTACACCCATCATCTCATTTGAGCCTTACAACAACCTGGTGTGATGTAGGGGTTATTATAATCCCCATTTTACAGATGAGCAAACTGAGAGATAGAGCAGTTAACTAAGTGACTTGTTCATAGTCATACAGCTAGAGTGAGTCTCAGGGGCAGAATTCGAATCTAGGTCTTCCCGATTGCAGGTGGGCAGCTTGGCACAGTTGAAAGAGCTCTGGCTCTGGGGCAGAGGATAGGCCAGGGAGGACTTGGACCTGTGATTTCTTTGGTACAGGGAACTCCCAGGTGAGGAAACTCCCTCTATCAGTGTGGGTCGGCTGGTTCCTTGCAACTTAGAGTCTTTGAGAGTTGTTCCCTGGGACACTGAGTAGTTAAGTGATTTGTGAAGACACACAGCCAGCATGTATCAGAAGTAGGAACTGGGCCCGGCTCTTCCTGGTTTGGAGGCCTGCTCTCTCTCTAGTAGGCCTCTCATAGAATCAGAGGATCCGGGTTCAAATCCTGCCTCTGACACTGCCTGTAGAATCTTGGGCAATCTGTTCACCTCTCTGGGCCTCAGTTTCCTCATCAGTAATATAATAATATATAATATAATATTATAACACAATATTATAATATTATTATACTATTAATTATATTAATTAATATTAATAATTAAGATATAACAGCACAATAAATATATCAATAATTAATTATAATATAATAATATAAAATAACAATCTAAAATAATAAAATTATAATATAATATTATAACATAATAATAATAGCTAGCATTTATATAGTACTCTAGGCTTTGCAGAGCACTTTACAAAGATGATCTCATCTGATCCTCACCCACCATTTGATTACTCACCATTTTACAGATGAGGAAATTGAGGCAGGTAGAGGTTAAATGACCTTCCCAGGGTCATATAAACTAATAAGTGGTTGGACTGGATTCAAACTCAGATCTTCCTGACTCTAAAACCTAGACTTTTTTTGATAGACAAAAGTCTCAAATAATATAATAATAATAATAAAAACCAGGAAGAGTCTTTTCCATTGGAGCTGGAGCTGCATTCCAGGCTGCACAGAGCCTTGTGTGGTCACAGTTATGTTTGCTTTGGGTTAATGTGAAGATGAACTTGCATTTCCTGAGTCTGCGCCACACAGCAGTGGGCAGAGAGGACTCAGTGTCCTGGGGGTGGAGGGAGGGGGGTGGGATGAGGGAGAAGGCAGCAGTCTGTACTTTCAGCACCACTCATGGGGGGAATGGGAGGCTTACTGTACAGAATGCCAGATGGAACACAAAAATATTTGAGACTTTTGTGAGAAAATACCCAGAACTAGTGTGTGCAGAGGAGTATTGTGCCCTTGGAGGGAGGCTGGCTACATAGTTTGAAGGTTCTGCCCTCACTCAAAGCATCTTGGTAAAGTCCTCTATGAAATTCCAGCATCCCAGGACTGGAAGGACCCTCAGAGGTGATATCACCTAGCCTGAGGTGGGGGAAATGCCCAGATCTCCCTCATACAACATGCCTGACTGTCCAGCCTCTGCTTAGAGACCTTTAGGGGTGGGGAGCTCACCAGCCCCTGAAGCTACCCATGCCTCCTATGGACAGCTCTCACTATTCAAAAGAGCCAGGTAAAGAACCCACTCAGTGGACAGTAATCTTTCCTTAGACACATAACATACTATCTGTGTGACCCTGAGGACACTTTGGCCTCCCTTTTCTCATCTGTTAAATAGGAATGATAATGGTACCTACCTAAGGTACTATTAGCCTACCTAAGGCTCAAATGATACATATAAAGTCTTTGTAAGCTTGAACACATTACATAAATGCTAGCTCTTTCATTATAATATTGAATATAAATAAGCTTCTCTGCAGTTATAGCCTGCTGCTCCTGGTTCTTCTCCCTGGGGGCCAAGTCTGGTTTCTGCTTGCATATCACAGCCCTTCAGATTTGAGGATTGTAATGTTCTCTCCCTCCCCCACCCTTCTCTTCCCCAGTCTAAATAATTTCCGGTGCTTCAACTTTGCCCATCACTGGCTCCAGTCTCAATGTAATTCCTAAAATGTGCCCAGAGCTGATTGCATTACTTGAGATGTGCTCAGTCCAGGGCAGAGGCCAGTAGCCTGGTCACTTATCTTGTTCTTGACATTTGACTCCTAGTCATGCAGCCTAAGATCCCATTGACTTCCTTGGCTGCCATGATAGGTTGTTGAATGAAGCATGGTGCTTCTAGTCCACTATGGCCCCTGGCTCTTTTTCACATCAATTCAATTAACAAACAGGAACTGTGGCCCAACCACATTTCTTCCCACTTGTAAAGTTGATTAAAAAAATTTTTTTTGGCAGCCCAAGTGTGGGATTTCACATTTGTCCCTTCCTTTTATTGTATCTGGCTCATCATCCTTTCCTTTCAAGATTTTTTATCCTAATTCTATCATTCCAGTGTGTTAGCTATTCCACCCCACTTCTTGTCATCTCCTTGATGTGCAAAGAGCACGCCATCTGTCCATTAATCCAGCTCATTGATAAAAATGTTGAATTATAATCATAAATCCTAAAAAGAATTATACATCTACAAATGTGAGTTATTGCTAAGTGCTTTCCTCACCAAAAAAATTCTGTGAAGGAAAGCCCTTATATAGCTAGATCCTGATGAGTGCAAATGCAGCCCTTGAAGTGGCTGCATTATTCAAATTTGAGCCACATTTTCCTCTGGCTTGGAGTGAATGACTGTATTTTACATAATTTTAACTTTGAGTAATTTGAATTCAAGGGGATTCATTATTCACCCTAATCAGGGATGTAACTACACGGATTTTAGGTGAAGAAACTGAAACAGACCAGCGTGTCATAGCTAGTTAAGTGTTGGAAGAGAGATTCGAACCCAGGTTTTCTTGATTGTTAAGTCCAGTGCCCTATTCACTAGGCCATGCGGACATGGCCTCCCCTAAGAGTTGAGTTATGTAATACATGTCACTTTCCACTTGTGTACATTACCCATTACCAGAAAGGAAGGATGTGTCTGATAGCTCTGATAACCATAACTCTGAAGGTTTAATCTGAATATTGTCCTGTTCCTTATCTGGGTTGTTTTCTGGGTTCTGCTTTCTTCGCTCTGCATCAGTTCCTATAAAACCTTCCGTGTTTCTCTAGATTCTCCACTCCTCGCTCCCAATGGTGCAGTTCTGCTTCTGTTTTCTTCCTGTACCAAATGTTTCATGCCCAGGTTTTGTTATTATGTGGAGGTCTTCTCTTGTTGCCAGCTACCTCCTTGAGGGTATTGTGCTTGGTATGATTGTTAAATAAAAGTATAGGTTTTAGACCTTTTGTCAAATTGCCCTAGAATGGGGGCTCTCGTCCTTATGTTGTCCTGGACCCCTCAGACACTCTGGTGAAGCTTAGCCGCCTCTTCTCAGAACAATAGCTAACATTTCCATCGAGCTTACTGTGTTCCAGGCTCTGTGCTAAGCACTTCCTAATTATTATCTCTTTTCATCTTTACTATGACTCTGGGAGGTAGGTGTTGTTATTGTAAGTAGTAGTACTAGCTAACATTATTTGGGGTCACAAAGAATTTGACGTGACTGAGCAACGACAAAACATTTATACAGTGCTTACTATGTGCCAGGCACTTTAAAATTATTATTTTCTTTGATCCTCTCTGGGAGCCAGGTGTTATTATTATTCCCATTTTTACAGATGAAGAAACTTGAGGCAAATATAGATGAAGTGACTGGACTAGGGTCACACTGCTAGCAAGTATCTGAGGCTGGACTCAAACTCTTCTGACTCTAGGCCTAATGCTCTGTGCACTCCGTGCACAGCTGCCACAGTGGTTCTAAATGCATGAAATAAAATACATGAGCTACAAAGGAAGAGAATTATATTGAGTTTTTTTTTTTTTTTACCTTTTTGGAGGTGGGAAGGCAGGGCAATCGGGATTAAGTGACTTGCCCAAGGTCACAGGGCTAGTAAGCATTAAGTGTCTGAGGTCAGATTTGAACTCAGGTCCTCCTGACTCCGGGGATGGTGCTCTATTCACTGCACCACCTCGCCATCCTGAAGAGAATTCTATTGAGATAGAAACCAGACAAAGTCAGAAATCCCAAGGTAAGAAGCCCTGCCCTACAGTCAACTCTTGGCTATGAGCAGAATGGTCTCTGTGGGACCATTTGGGTTTGGTGGGAGGAAATTAGAAGTCAAGGAAGGGGGTTTTAGAGCTGGAAGAACCCCACAGGTTATTCACTGCAGCACTTGTTTTAGAGAGAAAGACACTGATACCCAGACTGTGTCTAAGGCCACAGAGAGAATGCTTTTTGTTGTGTTGTTCAGTCTTTTCAGTGACCTCATTGGGGGTTTTCATGGCATAGATACTGGAGTGCTTGCCAGTTTCTTCTCCAGCTCATTTTCCAGATGAGGAAACTGAGGCAGAGTTAAGTGACTTGCCCAGGGTCATGTACCGAGGAAGTATCTGAGGTCAAATTTGAATTCCAAGCCAAGTACTCTATGCACTGTGGCACCACCTGGCTGCACCAAATAGTGAACCCAGGTCCCTGATTCCAGACCTGTTCTTTCTATACTCCTCTATTGGCTGTCTCTGCTTTTGGGGCTCTACAGGGGATTGATTGTCATAATCTGAACCTCCCTGTGCCCCTTTCCTTCCCGTCTTAAGTCTCTAGAATTCTTTAGCAATTTTGGGCCAGAAATGGGCCAGTTTTATACAAACAGATCCACCCACTCATTCCTGACTGGTTTCCAGTATGTGGGTGGAGGGAGGACTCAGATATTTACTAGCCGGGAGTGAGTTAGACATTAGTGGGTTTTGTGAACCAACCCTCAGCCATAAAAACTAAAATAACCATGAGAAATGTGGGCTGGATCCGGTCTCTGTGATCTGTGATCTGCCAGGGGCTCAGACACCTGGCTGAGTTCTCCTCCTGCCTTCTTCTCTGAAGTCTTTTCCAAGAGGCATCCGTGTCATGCCCTCAGCCTGTAGTCATGGCTGCTTTGTCCTAACTTGTGTTTGTCTGCCACACGTCAGTTTTGAATTTAAGGCTAGGAGAGTGTACTCTCTATTGTGGCATACATAGCAGCTCACTCTGGTGCAAGGACGTTGTTAAACTTGGTTGGGGTCAGGAGACTTGGGTTTGAATCCTCCTTCTGAGGTTATCGGTGCAATGAACATTTTTGTTGTTGTTGGTGAGTCATTTCCATCATATCCGATTCTTCGTGACGCCTTTTGGGGTTTTCTTAGCAAAGACACTAGAGTGGTTTGCGATTTCCTTCTCCAGCTCATTTTATAAATAATATATATATATGTTTGGTTTTTTTTTTGCTTTTTGGAGGGGGGAAGATAGTGACAGTTGGGGTCAAGTGACTTGCCCAAGGTCACACAGCTAGTTTTTGTGTGTGTGTGTGTGTGTGTGTGTGTTAAGTGTCCAAGGTCGGATTTGAACTCAGGTCCTCCTGACCCTAGGGCCAATGCTCTATTCACTGTGCCACCTAGCTGCCCCATAAATAATAATTTAAAAAAATTTTCCCTAGTTACATGAAAGGACTATTTTGAACATTCATTTACAAATTTTGTTGAATTCCATATTTTCTCTTTTCCTCCCTTACCTCTTCCCTCCTTGAGACAGTAAGCAATTGGATATAGATTATATATGTTCAATCATGCAAAACACATTACCAATATTAATCCTGTTTTGAAGGACACAGACCCAAAGGGAAAAAATATGAAAAAATATAGAAAGGGAAAAATAGCTTGCTTCGATTTGCATTTGGACTCCATCAGTTCTTTCTTTGGAGGTGGATACCACTTTCCATCATCAGTCCTTCAGCATTGTCTTAGATCATTGTATTTCTGAGACGAGCTAAGTCATTCATGGCTGTTCACCATATAATGTGGCTGTTCCTGTGTGCAGTGTTCTCCTGGTTCTGCTCCCTTCACTCAAGGGCTAAGTCTGTCAAAGTCAGTCATCACAGATACAATGTATTTGTAATTATATACAATGTTCTCCTGGTTCTGCTCCCTTCACTCAAGGGCTAAGTCTGTCAAAGTCAGTCATCACAGATACAATGTATCTGTAATTGTATACAATGTTCTACTGGTTCTGCTCACTTCACTCTGCATCAGTTCATATAAGTCTTTCCAGGTTTTTCTGAAATCTACCTGCTCATCATTTCTTATAGTGCGGTTACATTCCATTAAAATCTTATGCCACAACTTGTTCTCCAGCCCATTTTACAGCTGAGGACTTAGCTGTGGATACATTTTTTTATGTCTCAGCCTCAGAATGGGGGCAGATAAAACTTGCCCTACATACCTACATGGGCTGTTGGTTTGATGAACCCTTCACGTTCAACTTGGAACTATGGAAATGTGGATTTAATATTTGTTTGCTTTCCTGAGAATGCCAGGGGTGCTAGGAGGTTGTAGGCCTTTGAACTCTCTGTTTCTGGGGAATTCAGCTCCCTTCTCCTTTGTTTTCCTATCCCCTGTTGATCCTATACTTAGAGGATGCTTTTTTGGGAAAATTCTAGTAGAATAAAGTTATGAGGGATAATTTATAGTGAAGTTTCCCCATTCTGAAAAATCAAATCTAGAGTGGCTTCAGTATTCACTAGGCCTATGTTGAGAGGTCACCTGACCTTCCAGAAATCTGGGACTTAGAGCAATGGACATCCTCCCCAGTGCCACCTCAGCACAAGATATGCCCAATGAGGATAAAAACTGCTTTCCTGGCCTTGCATTGGACACCCACATGTTTCCGGGTCCTTTGTCTCAGAGATAGATTCCTGTGCTTAGGTTGTGGGTCAGCCCCCTCTATCGATGAGAGTGAAGGCCATTGGGGGGCGGGGGCATTGAGCTTCCGCCTTAGAAGATTATATAACCATGGGATGGCTTCTACCTGTTGCTCTCTCCCTGCAGACGCCATGTGGGTGACAGGGGCAGAGTCCTTTCTCATGAGAAAGAGCAAAGACCTTTTCTGACCTCAGATTCAGACTCCGACCTCTTTCATCTCACACAAAGTGAACTCTAGCTGGCCATGGGGTAGAGGCCGGGGTTGGGAAGGGAACGGGAGGGCAAGACTGGACTGTAAAATGACCAGCTCCCAATATGTCACCTTCTCTCTTTCCTTACAGTGTTTGAACTGGTCAATCAAGGGTGAGTATTCCAGATCGGCTCTCCACCGTGTTTCCCAAAGGCCGAGCTGAGGACTGGGAGCCCAGAGGCTGGGGGAGGGGAGTGATTACATTGACCTAATTAGATTTTTTTAAATTTGGTTGATGAATGTTCAGGCCTGTAATGGAAGTACCAACAGTGAAGCCACTAACTGAGGACCAGGCCCGATTCTACTTCCAAGATCTGATCAAAGGCATAGAATACTGTAAGCCAGCTTTGAACAAGTCTGGGAGGAGGGTGGGGTATTCCAGGGGGCAGGAGGGAGGTGGAAGCATTTCTGGATTTCCTGAATTTCCCTGGGAGGGGAGGGGAGGAGTGTATTCTCTAAGATATTGTCATAAATTGCCTCAGGCTCTGCCGTCCCCAGTTATGGCCAGATTTTGTTGTTGTCATTCAGCCGTGTCTGACTCTCTGTGACCCCATTTGGGGTTTTCTTGGCAAAGATACTGGAGTAGTTTGCCATTTCCTTCTCCAGCACATTTTACAGATGAGGAAACTGAGGCAAACAGGGTCAAGTGACTTGCCCAGGGTCATACAGCTAGTGAGTGTCTGATTTGAACTCGGGTCTTCCTGACTCAGGGCCAGGTGCTCAATCCACCGCATGGCCTCCCTGTCCATTATGGTCTGAAATCAGACAAATCTTGGGTGAATAATAGTCAGGATATCTTCCAAATAGCCCTGAGGTAATCATAGTTGGCTTAAAGTCCAAAGGATGGAAAGGTGGCCGGTCTTTGGGGAAGAACAATTAGATATAATATGGATTTTCCTTTGTTTGCTTTTTCTTTCTTTTTTTTTTTTTTTTGGCGGAGCATCTTTTTGTTTGTTTGTTTTTTTGGGGGGTAGATTTGCCCAAGGTCATGGGGCTAGTTTTTGTGTTAAGTGTCTGAAGCCGGATTTGAACTCGGGTCCTTCTGACTCCATAGCCGGTGCTCTATTCACTGCGCCACCTAGCCGCCACTTTTGTTTGCTTTTTCAAACCAACACGGCACAACTCCTGGTATTTAATTAATGAATTGTGCCTTGAATCAAGGCCTTTTACAAGTGGAAGGAAGGAAAGGAGCATTTATTAAGTGCCTACTATATGCTAGGTACTACTTATAGATCTGTCATTTGATCCTCCCAACAACTGTGGGAAGGAGGTGCTATTTTTATCCTCAGTTGAGGAAACTGAGGGAGACAGGTGTTAAGTGACTCGTCCAGGGTCACATTGCTAGTAAGCGTTTTGTGGTTGAATTTGAACTCAGGTCTTCCTGACTCCAGGCCACCATGAGGCACCATCTAGTGAGAATATGCTTGGATTTCCCTCTCTTATCTGGGTGCCAGGGTTAGTGAAAGCAACACCCTCAAATATGACTTAAACCAATACTTAGTTTTTGGGGCAGAAGGATAATTTGTGAAGTTTTGTTCCCCATTATAGGCCTTTGGTCTTTAGCAGGAACAAACCACTTGCTTATTTTGAAAGTGGAAGGACGCTCCCTCAGAAATCGTCTCCTCTTCTCTTTGGAGCAGGGTTGGAGTTGGGGCAGTGGAGGAGAACAGAAAGAAAGCAGAAAGCCTGAGCTTTCTTACCAGACACAGGCTTCCAAGCTCCTGGCCAGCCTGGATTACGGAGCCTTGGTTTTCCCTGAGGGAGTTTGGAATCTTTCCTAACACATTTTTTCCATTCAAGAAGGTGGAAAAAGCCCGTGTGTTGATCTCAGGAGATCTGGGTTTGAGCCCAGGCTACCATTAGCTGGAGAATGGGGCCAATACCACTGGTGCCCTGGGGTTGCTAGAGTGGGGGAAATGGTTCTGGGAGTGTGTGAGCTTTTTTTGGTGTTTTCCTGGGTCTGACCCGAACCCCCTCCCTCACCAGTGCACTACCAGAAGATCATACACCGAGACATCAAGCCTTCCAATCTCCTGGTTGGAGAAGATGGACACATCAAGATTGCTGACTTTGGTGTGAGCAATGAATTCAAGGGCACTGATGCCCTCCTCACCAACACTGTGGGCACGCCTGCCTTCATGGCACCTGAAACACTGTCTGAGACCCGGAAGATCTTCTCTGGGAAGGTAGGATGGGCAGGTGATTGGGAATGGAAGTGTTCCTTTGTCCTGGTACGTAGGGGATCCATCTTAGACAGAAAAAGCATTGATTAAGCACCACTGTGTGCTTAGTGCCAGATATACCAGTACAAGCAAGCAAGATGATCCCTGCTCTCATGGAGTTTACATTCTAGTAGGGGAAGACAACATATAAAAGGGGGGAGCTAGAACAGTGGAGACCAAGGTGGTCTCTTGGTGTGAGGTTGGCTGGGAGGTGCCACAGAGAGCTGGTTTGGGGCCACATGAAGCAGAGCTGGGTGGCTTAGGAGCAGAGTCCAAGATTGGGGGGTGGCTACAGGTGGCATAGTGTAGAGATGTTTGGGAAATAGCATGAAAGCCTGCTTCTAGACAAGATAAGACTAACGGTCACCTGGCAGACCCAGGAGATTCGGGGCAGTGGGCAGAGCTTGGACTTCCAGGCGGGAAAACCTCAGTTCAGATCGTTCCTTTGTTACTTGCTTGCTGTGTGACCCTGGGCAAGTCAAGTTGATGCAGTCTGGAATGCTTTTGTCTGTAACCTCCGTTTGTAAAATCTCACTTGTGTTTGGGAAAGTGTGACTTTTACAACTTAATTGCACAGACTTATTACAAACTGATGTTACATACACTTTCCCCCAGCCATAAAGGCCTTAACTCTGCCTCTCCCCTTCCCCCAGCCTAAAAGTCTTTTCCATGAGCTAGAAGTCTGCCTAGATACAGTACCTATGAATCCTTCAAAAGCATTCTATAAACAAACCCTTAGAGAAATGCATAGCCCCTTTGTTGTAAGTGGCCAGCTGCACCCAAAAGCCTTGAACAACATTATCAGAGAGATAACTCCCTCCCAATATGGTACCTCCTGAATCTCTAATCAGTCTAGTTCCCAGACTTGGCACCTCTTAAAACAATCAAGCCTATCCTCCCAGCAGCCATACTGGACATATCTCATTCATCCTTGACCAAAAGTAACATAGTGATGTCACAAGGCAAAAACCACACTTCCATGTAGCCCCCCCCCATGTCCCAGTGAATTATGGGCAACACGCCTACGCAGTTGATATAAAAAGTGCATGTCCCTTTAAACACTGACCACTCCTAAAGTCCTCCTTAACTCCTCCCTAACTCCACCCTTGCCCACCTAGTTAGCATAATTAACCTTTGACTGACAGTTTTATGGTTATAAAAACTGCACCTCTAGCCCCTGGTCTTTGCAGGTTCCCTTAACCTTTTCCTGCCCGCTGCAAAGCATAAAACTCTATAACTCTGCCTTAGATCCCTGTACTTTGCAGGTTCCCCTACTTCTCCCTCTAAGTCAGCATAACAATAAATTTTGTAACTTTGCCAAAAGATAGCTTGAGTCCTGCAAAATTCTTTCCAGACAAGAACCCACAAGGGATTCATATGAGATCCCTCAGACACCCACATCTCCCCAACCTCTTCATTTTGGCAACCACGAAGGGAGATCTCCCCAACCTCTTCTGAGTTACCTCTGAGCCTGTTTCTTCTTCTATATAAGGGAGGTGATGATATTTGCAGTGTTGCTCCCTGTTGCTTGGAGGCTAAAAGGAAACTATTTCTATTACAACGTGCTTTGCAAACTTTAAAGTCCATTAAGAAAGTCAGATGTTGGGGCAACCGGGGGTGCCATTGTGCATAGAACATTGAGCCCAAAGTCAGGAAGACTCATCTTCCCGAGTTCAAATCTTGCCTCAGACACTGTCTAGCTGTGTGACCTTGTGCAAGTCACTTAACCCTGATTGCTTAAAAAAAAAAGAATGCCAGATGTTTCTTTTGCTGTTTTCATTATCCTCATCCCATCTGCTGGGGCATGTTCTTCACTTTTTAGGCTCTGGATGTGTGGGCCATGGGAGTGACTCTCTACTGCTTTGTCTTCGGCCAGGTAATGTTCTTCCCCTGCCTCTTACCTAATCTGTCATGGGAGGGAGTGGAGTGGTGCTCCTACCAAGCATCACAGAGCTGGGAAGGTCATCAGAAACCATCAAGTTCAGTCCCTTCATTTTACAGATGGGGAAACTGAGGCTCGGGGACATGACGTGACCTTGCCCAGGGTCACATGGTAGTAAGTGGAAGAACCTGAATTTGAACCCAGGTCTTCTGACTCAAAATCCAGTATTCATTCATTAGGTTAAGTCTGTGACCTGACTGGACAAAAACTGTATTGATTCCCTTATAGGCTTCTAAGGGGTGCCCCAGTGTCTAGAGTGCTGGACATGGAGTCGGGAAGACCTGAGGAGTTCACATGCAGTATTAGACACTTAGAAGCTGTGTGGATCTGGGCAAGTCAATTAACCCGGCTGACTCTGTGTCCTCATCTGTAAAATGGGCTGCCTCCCAGGACTGTTATAAGGACAAAATGTGGTTGTGTTTGTTAAGCGCTTTGCCGACTGTACAGCTGGTCAGTAATATCATCATTGCCATTGTTATATGTCATATTGTTATACCGTATATCGCCATTCTTGGGGTGGTGGTTGTAGCTGCTGTTTTTCAGATTTCTCCCTCAGGACCCAAGGATGCAGAAGGGCGCCTTTTCCCCTTTGCATCCTTGACCTCCCCTCTGCAGGGAAGTCTGAGTCTCTGGCCCTGCGAGGGCAGCCGATTTCTGAGGAAGGATGGTCGTTGGGGATGGTGGTACTGTCTGGATGGGACCTTTGGCAGGGAGAGGGCCGGGAAGACCTTTTCAATGTAGCAACCACATAGAAAGCCCTGTACAAACTGGCTTTTGGTTGGTTTTTCAAACCAATATCTATGACTATCGCTACAGGATTCTGTTATCCGGGAGGTCAGAGGCCTCTGGCTTATTCATCCTTGTGGTCCCATGATTTCTAGCACCAGGCCCTGTTCAGAGCAGGTACTCAGTTAACATCTGTTGGATAAGTCAGTTGTCATTAATAATGAGCATGAGGGACAGATGGCCTGGTAGAAGGCCTGGAGAGTTGGCCTCCAAGTCACAAAGAACTAGGTTCAGGTCCTGCCTCTGTGTGACCCTGGACAAAGTTCTGGGTCCCATGCTCCACTCTGCTCTCTAGGATGAGTGTGTCAGGGAGGAGAAGAGCTCCCCACAGTAGAAACTATCTGTCTGGCCTAAGAAAAACACTAGGCATTTGAGAGGTAGGCCCTGGGAGAGTCAAAATTATCTGCTTTTCACCTGGTTTGGGGAGAGGGGAGGAAGAAAAGGGCCTTCTTTTGCTGAAATAGGGAACATAGAGAACTCAGAAGTCACATGGCAAAGTCCCAGGGGAACCAGCAGTGATACGTAGCCTGTAGCTGCTGCTATCTTCAGTTCCCCCCAAGATTTGGGACCAGTTGTTTTCAACCCTGCCCTGGCCCTGCCTCAGTTTCCACATCTATGACCCGAAGAATAATCCTAGCCACCCAAACTCACTGGTGAAAGGACAGTCCTTTTACATAGAGTTGTCTTTTCATAAATATTCCTAGAGAAATGGATGGAAGCCAGCCAAAGGTGTGCTGGTAAATGTTTAACAACCAGTTTTAAATTGAATCTGCATTATCAGCATTTTTTCTACCACTTTCTTAAATCTAGATAATTAATATAACAATAAATCAAGCCTTAATTTGTAGCATTTGCCCATTTCCAAGGTGCAAATGATCACATTGAGTATTTAAAAGCCAACTCTCTGAAGCCAGTTTCCAAGGCACACATGTTCATACCGAAAATTTAACAACCAGCTCTCTGGACTCAATTTCCAAGGTGCACATGCTCACACTGAAAATTTGACAATCTTCTCTCTGGAGTCCATACAAGTTGACTTCAGCATATCATTGGCACCAACTGATTCTTCCTTTGTTGACTCTTTTCTCTAGTGCCCATTTATGGATGAACGAATCTTGTCTTTGCATAGTAAGATCAAAAGCCAGGCCCTGGAGTTCCCAGACCAGTAAGTACAACCCCCCCATTCCAAACCTTTGCAATATATCTTATATTTATCCCCTTTTCTTTATTCACAGGGTCACCATGCCATTTCTGACCCTTAATGCCTCCATTTCCCATCTCCATGCCTTTGCACAGGCCATCCCCCATGCTTGGCCTGCCCCCTCTCCTTACCTGGACTAATAATAGAGCCCCTTCCTTTAAGATGTAGCTCAGGCATCACCTTCCACATAAAGCCTTTCCTGGTCTGCCCAAGTGCTGATGCCCTCCCTGCCAGCCACCTGGTATTTATTCTCTTTGTATTTATACTGTATATATTTATATATGTGCCCATCTCCCTTATTAGAATGTAAGCTTCTTGAGGGCAGGGACTGTTTTTGCTGTACTTCGTGTCCATGTTCTTAGCACAATGCCTGACACGCAGCAGGTGCCTAAGATATGGTTGCTGATTGCTTGGTTGACTGTCTTCTCCCTCCCAGGCCTGATATTGCTGATGATCTGAAGGACCTGATTGTGCGTATGTTGGACAAGAATCCTGAGTCCAGGATCATCGTCCCAGAAATCAAGGTACTGCCAGCCAGGACAGACACAGGGGATGCTGGGAGGGAGTGCGGGCCAGGGCAGTAGGCACCTCGTGTGGCTTAGTCTCTGTCCTATGTGCTTCGACGTGTTTGGCTGACCTCCCCTGGGGCACCAGCCTCTGTTTCCTCTGCCCCAGCCTCAGCTCCATGCTGGCATCAGTCACTGGACTGATCTGGGTCCCCTCTTATCCTGCCACATTATGCCATCTTTGGGCCTCCCTGAGCCACCATGAGATTGTTGATGGCATCGTCTGGTCCTACTTACTGGCCACGTCCCTATCCCAGGCCTGGCAGTCTGCTGTCCTCTCCTTTTGCGCTCAGCTTGAAGCACTATGGCTGTTCAGTTGGGTCCATGCCACCTGCCTTCCCTGGGGCAGGAAGGGAGAGCATCAGTGGCTCTGTTCCAAGGTGAACACCCTGACCTGATAAGCTGACCTGGGCCCTTTATAGGCCGAGGCCTCGTTCTCTCCCTCCTGTACAACAGGGGAGCTTCCCAGGATGCCCTGGGATGCATCTTCACAGCAACTTCACCCGTCCCTGCCAGAGCTCCCAGACACAACCCTGTGGCCTAGAGAAGAGCAGGGGCCTTTGTCTGGCTAGCTTCAAGCTGCCCAGCCAGGAAATCTGGGCAGGGAAAGGGCCTTATCCCTAGTCAGTATGTGGAAGCCACTTTGGAATCCCAAGCTGTGTTTGAAGGAGGTGGAAATGAAACTGAAATGTGGTATGTTGTGGAAGGGCAGTCTGGATAGGAAGGCTTAGGACTCCTGGGTTTTCTCTTTCCAACTTAGCTGCTGACTGCCTCTAGCACCCTTGGGCCTGGTTACTGTCTTCCCCAAGCTTTGTTTGTGCCCTTCTGTGAAATGGGGGGACAATTCATGGGATCATCATGAGATCATAAATCCAGGGACCTCAGAGTCTAATCTTCTTATTGTACAGATGGAGAAACTGAGGCTGAGAGGACAGTGACTTCCCCAAGGTGTCCTGAATCCTAAATAATAGAGACAGGGGGGCAGGCTTAAGAACTACAGGCTAGAAGCAGGACAAGAGGCAGTAATAATTCTGTGTTGTCGACCTTAGCAAGATTTAAAGTTGTTTTTTCCAAATGGATAAGCCCGAGGTGTCTGTGATACTATGGTCCTCCCTCCCCTCCTTTCCATATTTCCTTCTGATTCTCTCTCCCCACCTGCTTCCTGCCACCATCCATCTGCCTGGCTGGCCCACCCGCCTGCACGTCTGCCTGGGGGGCTCTCCCCTCTCTGGCCTTCTCCCTGCATGCTCTTCTGTCCAGCTGGCAGGTCATCTGCATTGCTTTCCGTCCTCCTGGAGGTGCGCCCTGCCCCTCACCCCTCCTGTTATTCATTGAAGCTACACCCGTGGGTCACAAGGCATGGGGCGGAGCCGCTGCCAACGGAGGATGAGAACTGTACCTTGGTGGAGGTGACAGAAGAGGAGGTGGAGAACTCCGTCAAACACATCCCCAGCCTGGCGACCGTGGTAAGGCGGGCAGAGCCCACTGAGTGCAGAGACAGAGTCAGAGAGAGAGGAAGGCAGGAGCCCCTGGAGTAGGGAGCGCCTTCGAGAGGCATCTGGGAGCAGGAAGCAGGGAGGGCTTAGCTTCCTGGCTAATGAAGACCTGTGGGTACCACCTTTTGTCCTGGAGCCCTGATTTCTTCTGCTGTAAAGTTGGAGACAGGGATGCTAACTTCAGGAAACCCTGAATTTCACGCTTGGAATAATTGTAGATGGGGTAGGGGGAAGGAGGAGATGGATTGTTGAACTGGAGAGATATTGAAGGAGCCACAGACCACTTAGAGGGAGGGGCTGACTTGGTCAAATCTCCAAATAGCCTTCATTGGAATAAGTGGGCTAATATAAAATTTGCTGAATAGGTTTCCACCATCTGGCAGAGAGCCTAGGGCCTTCACTTGCAGATAGGGACTAAATGTGCATTTCATTGATATAAGGAACTCCCAAACAAGGAAACTCCCTCCACCAGTGCAGGTTGGCACCTTTTTCTATAACTTAGAGACTTGCCTGGTTAAATGCCTTGCTCAGGGTCACACAGCCAGGATATATCAGAGGGACTTGAACCCAGATCTCCTGCCCTGCCTTCTCAGGATGGTGAGCCAGCACCAGGGACAGGAGCTCCATACCCAGCTAGCTGGAGAAAGTAGCATATGGATGAAGATTCTGTCCTAGCTCCCTCCTGTGGGCTTGCCAGAAATGCACCAATCTGCCCATAAGATCCCTGACTTTCACTTTTGGGGTCCCCAGGGAGGTAATAAGGTTGGCTGGTCAGACTAGATGAGAGGTCTGACCGACAGGGCATTAGGGTCAGCCTTGATGTGGCCTCTGTAGACTTCCTAAGGTTTGCAGTGCTCAGCTCGGAGGAACTTCCCTGGTCAGGAGGAGGGCAAATCCTAGACTTTCACTTGCTCAGCTCTGCACCTGCCGGACCCCCTCCCCTCCTTGCCTCCTCACACACTCACTCTGTATCTCATTCTCCCCCCAGCCTTTGAATCTCCTGGGCTTGAAATTCATGAACATCCTTCTCTTTTCTATAGGGTTTGCATGTCAATCACAACTTCAAACCTAACCACCTTTTCACTCTTCTTAGTCTCCCCGGGGAGTGTATCTCCTACACCTGCTGGTGTGGGCCCTTGAATGCCGTCCTTCTGGGTTCTTCAGTTTGTGGCTGTGAGCATGACCCCAGCCTGGGGAATGGGAGGCATAAGCTATGGACTATTTCAGTCCTGATCAAAAGAGAATCCTATGACTCTGAACTGCTCTGGGGAAAACAGCTTGGTCTGAGAGGGAGTCGCTTTTGAAGGGATCTGCTCCCCATCTCCGGGGCAGTAGAGCTTGAAGATTCTTGGAGGCGTTTAGAGGCATCTAGGAGGCACTAAATGAACCAGACCTGCCGCAGAATAGCTCAGGGAGGAGAGGAGAGGGACAGATTGTGCTACGAGAAAATCACTTGAGGGGACTGGGGATATTTATCCAGGAAAAGACAGCTTTGAGTGGGGAGAAGTGGGGAATATGACCAAAGTCTTCAGGTATTGAAAGGGCTGCCACTTGGAAGAAGATAAAGAAAGTTTCCTTCTTGACCTGAACTGGGAACAATGGAGGGAGGTTATACAGATGCAGGTCTAGGTTTGCTGTCAGGAAAAATTTTCTAGCAGTTTAGTTAAAAACCAAAACCAAAAATCTGTAAAGGACTCCCCTAGAGGACTGTGGGAACTTAGAGGAACAGTAGTTAGAGCATTGGTCTTAAAGTCAGGAAGACCTGAGTTAAAATTCTTCCTCAGATACATACTGGTTGTGTGACCCTGGGCTCATAATTTAACCCTTATCTGCCTCAGTTTCCTCTTCTGTAAAGTGAGGAAAAGGATAACATAAACTCTCAGGGTCGTTCTAAGTATCAAAGGAGATATGTTATGTAAATTGCTTTGCAAACCTTAAATTGACATGTAATAGTGGTTTCCCCCCTCACTGGAAGTTCACAGGATTCTAACTCTAGTTCATTGTACAGTCAGGGGAATTAAGGTCAAGGGAAATGAAATGACTTGCCCAGCATACAATTGCTGGTGACTGTCCCAGGCAGAGGTGGGATCATCACCCAGAGGCTAGGGGACTGCTTGGGAGTGCTGCAGAGACTTCTACTCAAGTATTAGAAAGGGTATACGACCCCCAGTTCCCTTTCATCTCTAAGATTCTGTGATTCTCCAGAGGCCGGATCTACCGGACTCTTTGTAGACATTCCAGGTGAAGTCTTAAATTCTCTCTCCATCCTTGTCCCCTCCAGGTCTCTATGTAATGGACTGGGACTTTGGTACTCAGCTCTCTCCTTTTGGACAGCTCCCTGTCCTTGGTCCTGATAACCATGTGCCTTCTCCATCTGTCTTCCTCCAATGTGCATAAAACATTCAGTCAAATAACATTAAGTGACTGACTTACTATGTACTGGGCCCTAAGCTAGGTTCTGAACATACAAAAAAGGGCAAAAACACAGTCCCTGCTCTCCAGGAGTTCACATTCTAATGGGTGAAAAATGTAGGTATTTTTATATTAGGTATATTAGCTATATTCTACCTAAAAAAAAATAGGTATGTATAGGATTTGTGCCAAATAGGTGGAAAATAATAAAGGGGAAGAAATTAGTAGCTGGAGGTCTGGGAAGGGTCTCTTGCACGGCAAGTAACATAGTCTTGGCTGACTTGAGTTTGTTTATAACTCCTAGCCTACCTGGAGAGGATTAATCCATAAAACAAACATTAAATGAGCTCCTGGCATAGAGAAGGTGTTAAGGGAATGTAGGGATGTCTAAGGCTGTTCATTTTTTTTAATTTAAAAAGTGTTAAACTTGAAATAAAAAAATAAATTAAAATTTTTAAATTAAAAAAATCAGATGTTTAGATTGCAGCATAGAGCTAGGAAGGAGAACTGTATTTGAGATGACAGATTTCAGATTCAAAAAGATTTTGATGTTTTAGACCTATTAGACAAAACTAACAAAGTCATATAGAATGGGAATAACTGTAAAGTCCTATATGTAGGTCCAAACAATCAGTACAGTATTGGACATGGGGGCCTGGTGGTTCATAGGAGACCATAAGGTCAATATAAATTGATAGTGTGGTACAGAAGCTAAAAAAGCTGATACTAAGTCTTCGGATGCTTTAATATAAGTTTAGAATCCAGACGAAAGGAGGTGATTGTTCTGCTAGACTCAGAACTGGGCAGGTTCCCTCTAGACTATCCTAGTCCATTAGGATACTACCTTATGAGATGAATATTTATACAGTGGAGGACGTCCCAGGGAGGAAGGCCAGACTGAGAAGGCCAGGAATTCTGAAATGAAGTGATCAAGCCCCGCTAGAAGAACTAGGGATGCTTAGTTTTGAGGAAACTCAGGTAGAAGACTTTCAACTTGAAAATTCAAATATATTCTTCTTAGTAGGGTGAGAGGGAGGTATCAGTAAGGGTGGATTTCAGAGCTATAAGAGTTGTATAATTTTTGACCATAATAACTCATGCCAACTAGCTCCTGCAGGGTAACAGGGTTGCAAGCTGCATAAGTGAAGGTGCCCCTCCTGCCCACATTGACAGAATCACGAATCCTTGACACAGTTTGCTGGTTTGTTAGAATCATAGATTTAGAGCTGGAAAGTCTAGAGGTCACTGTATCCAGACTTCTCGTATTATGGATGAGGAAACTAAAGCCCAGAGAGGTTGTTTCTGCCAAGTCACACAGCTAGTAAGGGTCTGAGTTAAGACTTGAACCAAAGTCTTCTACAAGTTCAGGACTCTCTGTCCATTATACACACTCCTTGTAGCAGGAAGAGAGAATAGAATGGGGGGGGGGGAGGGGTTGAGTTACAAGACTTGTTATGAAGCAGTCAAGAGAGATAAGAGCCAGGTCCAGGAGGAGAGGTAGTAGTAATCCTTGTAAAGGAAGAGATCAATCAACAAGCTTTTGTTAAGCCCCTCCTATTTGCCAAATGTTGTGCTGGAAATGCAAGAAGGGTTGATGGGTCTTAGTAACTGAGTGCCTTCTGCTAGGTCCCTGGTTGGATCCCTCCCAGACAGGAGCAAGGTCTCTTGCTTCACGGGCTCTGATCAGGTTGGATCCCTGGGACTTAGAGTGACTGCTGACATGGTAGGGAGGCTCCAGGAGGCCAGGGGACCTAGGGTGGAAGGAGAAGGTACAGCCTGGCTGCCCTCGGTGCCTGAGTGAGCGGTCATCAACACACTCTTCTCTTGCTCTCCAGATCCTTGTGAAGACCATGATCCGTAAACGATCTTTTGGGAACCCTTTCGAGGGCAGCCGGCGGGAAGAAAGTTCCTTGTCTGTCCCTGGAAACTTGCTCACGTGAGTGTGCTCTCTTTCTCAATCTCTCTCTCTCTCTCTCTCTCTCTCTCTCTCTCTCTCTCTCTCTCTCTCTCTCTCTCTCTCTCTCTCTCTCTCTCTCTCTCTCTCTCTCTCTCTCCCTCTCTCTCTCTCTCCCTCCCTCCGTCCCACCTTCATAGGGGTCTGGGAGCCCTGAAGGAGAAGACCTCTGGCTTCATTTGTCATTTTTGGGCAGGGGTCCTCTCTGGGCATGAGAGCATCCTCCTCACAATCATGAGTAAGTTGCATGGCCCTTCACTGTGAAATGGGGAGAAAGTATTTGTGCCTCACTATTGATAAGATGATGTGTAGAAGCCCCATTAAACCTCAGGGGAGGAGGTAGGAATGAAGAGCAGTGCGGTGTAGTAGGTAGAGTATTGGAAGTCAGAAAGATCTGGGTTCAAATCCTACCTCAGCTCCTTTTTAGCTGTGTGACTCAGTTTAAGTTAAGCTTTCTAGCCTCAGTTTCTTCATCTGTAAAATGGGAAGGTTGGAATCAGTAGCCACTAAAGACCCTTTTCACTCTAAATCCATGAACCCCACTTTGTCATATGTAATACCCAGTGGCACTTCTCGATAGGCGACCAGTCTGGGCCAGACTTAATGAAGGGATTTGGTCCCATCCCACCTTCCCCTTCTTCCTCCATTCCTTTCTTGGCTTCCAGCCTAAGTTCTGTTCTTGTGGGGTCTTGTTCTCAGTTAATCCTCAGTAGAAGGCATTAGCTGAAGACAGGGTGTAACCCTTCTAGGGCGGGGCTCTTGACAAAGAAAAAGTCTTTAGAAACCAAAAGAATGAATCTTAGATGGTAGAATTTTAGATTTAGTCTTATACTGTAGAGTAAGGGGAAATCTAGGCAGCGAGGTGGTACATACAGCGTCCAGATAGCCAGACCTGGAGTCAGGAGGACCTGAGTTTGAATCTTACCTCAGACACATACTAGTATGTGTGACCCTGGGCAAGTCACATACCTTCCGTTTGATTTGGTTTCCTCATCTGTACAATGGGGATAAAAATAATGCCCACCTTACATGGGAGGATTGAGCGAGATAACATGTATAAAATACTTTGCAAACCTATATAAATGATAGTAATTATTTTCTTTTCCCAAGGAAGGACCTCCCTGGGGCCCTCAGTCCATGCCAGGGAAGCAGCAGCCCAGCATAGGCCCTCTTGGAGGCCTGTTCATTCATTCAACAAAAATTTATTAAGCACCTACTATGCGTCAAGCATCCTGGGTATACACAGACAAAAATAAAATAAGACAGCCCCCATTATTTATTCCCACTATACTAAAGCCTCCATCTAAAGGCAGCCCAGAAGCTCTATAGATTTTACTCCTTAATCATGTCTTCTCTCCCCAGCTCCCTCCCCTCCCTGCCAGCTTCCTTTGGTGTGTAGTCTTCCCCATTAGACTGTAAGTGTCTTGAGGGCAGGCACTGCCTTTCCTTTTCTTATTTGTATCCCCAGCGTTTAGCGCAGTGCTTGGCACATAGTGGGCACTCACCGAATGTTTATTGTATTGTACAAATAAATAAATACGAGGTATCTATTTTATTTCATCAGCTTGGGGAAGTCCTAGTGAGGGATTTCCACTACTGATGCAGGTTGGTACCTCTTCTGTAATGTCTAGAGAGTAGCCTAGGGTACTGAGAGGTGACCTGCCCAGGCTCACACAGCCAGGATGAGTCAGAGGGAGAAATGGAGCCAAGTGTGGGCAGGGGTCCTCTCTGGGAGGACTCAGAGCCTGTCTCTCTGTCCACCTGATCAGTCAACAGATGCTGAGTGCTTTCTATGCTCCAGGCTGGGCACACAATGACAAAAGCAAGGGATTCCCTGCCCTCAGAGCGCAGGGGGAGCCAATATGTGTATAAATAGCTGTGTATGGGGTGGCTAGGTGGCACAGTGAATAGAGCACTGGCCCTGGAGTCAGGAGGACCTGAGTTCAAATCCAGCCTCAGACACTTAACACTTACTGACCTTGGGCAAGTCACTGAACCCCAATTGCTCTGCCTTCCCCCCCTCCAAAAAAAAAGCTGTGTACAAGAGCCATACAGGAAAATTTGCAAGGTAACCTTAGAGAGGAAGTCATTAGAAGATGGGGGAGCCAGGGAAGGTCTCCTGCAGAGAGTAGCATTTAAACTGAGACTTGAAGGAAACCAGAGGTGAGGGTGAGGAGGAAGAGCACTCTAGGTAAAAGGAACAGCCTGTGCAAAGAGATGGAGGTGGTGTATCAGATTGTTTTCCCTCTTGGGGAGGGGGGAAAGGAGGGAGGGAGGGAGAAAAATTTGGAACACAAAATCTTTTTAAAAATGAATGTTGAAAATTGCATTTACATGTAATTGGACAAAATAAAATACTGGTAAAATTGTTTAAATTTAAAAATTAAATTAAAAAAGAGACAGAGGTGGGAAATAGAGCATGAAGAATAGCAAATAGACTAGAGAATTTGGGGAGGAGTAAAGTGTAAGAAGCCTGGAAGGAGAAGAAAGGACTGGGGTGTGAAGAACTTTAAATGCCAAACAAGGGGGTTTTATCCTATTTTGTCATGGAGGTAATAGGGAGACACTGGAGTTTACTGAGTGTGGGAAGGGTGATATGATCACACTGGACCTTTAGAGAAATCACTTTAGCAACAGAGCCTTGAGGCAGAGAGATAGATCGGTTTGGTTATTGCAACAGTCTGAACAAAAGACAATAAGGGCTAAACCTGAGTGAAGAAAAGGGAAAAGTTGTGGTTGAGTTAGAAGTGACAAGATGGGGTAACTGATTAGACATGTGAGGTGCTGAGAGTTCCTTTGAGGTTGTGCATCTGGTAACTAAAAGCATGGAAATGTCTTCCACCAGAACAGGAATTTCAGAAGTCAGATGGGTTGGTGGGGAAAGATAATGAGTTCAGTTTTAGAGATGCCTGTGGGACATACAGCTGGAGCTATTTAATAGGCACCTGGTGATGTGGGACTGTAACTCAAGATAAAGGCTGGATATATACATCTGAGAGTCATCTGCATAGAGGTGGTCCCTGAACTCTTGGGAGCTGATGAGGTCATCAAGAAGAAAAGGCAGTGCCCAGGACAGAGTCTTGGGGAACACTCACAGGGACCAATATTTGGATGATGATTCAACAAAGAGGACTGAAAAGGAGTGGTCAGGATTAAGAGAACCTGGAGAGAGCAGTACCATGAACCTCTAGAGAACCTTTAGGGCATAAAGGAGGGGCTAGATGGTGATGGTGATAGTACCACAGGCTGCAGAGAGGTAAAAAATCAGAATGGAGAAAAGACCATTAGATTTGGCAATTAGGAGATCAGTGGGAACTTTAGAGAGAGCAGTTTCACTTAAGTGATGAGGTCTAAAGCCAGACCATAGAGGATTTAGCAATGAATGAGAAGAGAGCGTGGGGATACCAAATATAGATGGAGTCTAGCTGGGAGACTTTTTTGCCAGTGTTTATAGGCAACAGGAAAAAACTCAGTAGATAGGAAGATATTGAAGATTACTGAGAGTGGGGATGTTTGTGGGGACAGTCTTCTAGAGAAGAAGGGAAGGGATGGGCTCAAGGGCATATGTAGTAGGGTTAGCCTTGACAAAGAGAAGGGCCATCTCCATGATCACAGACTAGAGAGAAGGAGGAGATAATGAGAGATGGTATCAGAAGGAAGTGAGGTGAGGAGGAAGGGACAAGTGGATAAAGAGATTAAAAATTAAGCAGAGGAAAGAAGATTGAAGGGGCAGACTCCCAGAAGAGATGGGAACAGTGGGATCCCTCTGGGATCTGGGCCTGGGTAGAGTGGTTGACCTTGTCAAGGAGAACCATGTCTTCCTCTAAGACTCAAGCAAAGAGGAAGTGACTTAAAGGTAATGTTGAGCAGAAGTGGGAAGGAGAGGGATCTCCTAATGGATGCTATTCATTTTCCCAGTGAAATATGAGGCAGGTCCTCTATTGAAAAGAATTGGAGAGAGAAAGACT
The DNA here is from genome assembly GCA_028646575.1 of Pseudocheirus occidentalis. Lineage (NCBI taxonomy): Eukaryota > Metazoa > Chordata > Mammalia > Diprotodontia > Pseudocheiridae > Pseudocheirus > Pseudocheirus occidentalis. The sequence goes on along the minus strand of CM053594.1, from coordinate 27,487,205 downwards.
TAGGAGGCTTGAGGGGAAATATGTTGAGCAGCTAAGACGAGGAGCACTGAATGAATGAATGGATGAATGAAAAAAACCACCACATTTAAAATCTTACTATGTTTCAGACAAGCTGCTAAGACACTGCTAAACACAAGCAAGAAAGACAGTCTTTGTTCTCAGGGAATCCACATTCTAAAGGGGGATATGTAGGGGAAAGGTGGCCAGAAAGGAGTGTGGTGAGTGATCTGGTAAGACCCTGGACAGAAAGGGTAAATGGCCACCCATCAAAGCCTAGGCTCATAGGAGTGGGAATGCAAATTCTGGGTGGGAGAGGAAGAAGAAGAGGAGGGAAGGCACCTTGCAGGCAGCATTAGGGGCTTGCAAGGCTGATGGCCCAGCTGAGATTAGATAATACAAATTGATAGCACCCCCAGTTTGGCTCTGTGCCTTTCTCTAATATCATTTAGCAGCAAGTGAATAGGAGTGGAAGAGGTGGATGATGGGAGTGGCGCAAGCGGGATTTTCACAAAGCACGAGTGGTGATAGGAAAAGAGGGGATGCAGGGGTTTGAGAGAAGAGGATGGTCAAGTTGAACTGGTGAACAGAAGGGTCATGATTGAGAAGGAAAGAAAGTGAAGCCAGACCAGGGACGATGACTTGGGAGAACACTAAAGGGTGGTGGTACTTGAGATCACAGTGTGGATTTAAAAAAAAAGAATATGAAGAAGAGGATGACTGAAGCCCAAGGAGAAGTGGGAGAATAGTGGATTATGACAGGCCAGAGAAATGTCAGTGGTAGAACTCTTGGGGCTGATAACAGGTTGAAGAGGATGTCCTTCCACGTGTGTGTGTGGCTGAGGTAGTGGAGGAAGGACTAGGTCATTGGTGTTGGGAGGCCTAGGCATTTGAGGGAAGGGGATGGCACCAAGTATATTGAAGTCTCCAAGTATACTGGCAAGGTTAGGGTAGTGAGCCATGTAGGAAACTCTGGAGAAGGAGGAAGAATCTTGGCCTCCAGGATCTAGAGGAGGTCATATATCTGTTTTGAACAAATCTCAAGGGATGAACAGGTTCCAAGGCAGGATCCAGAAAAGAACCTGGAAATGACAGTGGGGAGTAAGGAGCCCTCTCCTCCCATCTGGGACCTGAGTGTTTGGGCTGGGGAAGGATCTTCTGAAGCTCTCCTGGGTCCCTTCTCATGTCCCTTTTCCTTCCCCTTCCCCCAATTCCAGAAAAAAACAAACAGGGGGATGTGAGCCCTTCCTGGAGTCCAAGGTAAAGCCAGCTCTACCTGCCTGCCTTCCTGTCCTCCTGCCTAGGCCTCTGTCTGCCTGTGCATCCCTGGGGCACGGGGATGGCTGCTGAGCACGTGGGGGGCAGGGGGCCTGCACACTCCCTCCACACTCAAGAGTATTTGGGCAGCCAGGCAAGATAAGGCACTGACCCAGGAGCCCCAGCTAAGGAGTTTTGGGGGAGAAGGAAACCAGGGGTGAGGAGACAGGGGTGGGGAGGGTGTCCCTGCAAGGATTCCCTTGGCTCTGGGTATGAGGGTGCTTTGGAGGGCACCAAGTGCCCTCTCAAAAAGGTGACTGAGGGGCTGGGGCCACCCTGGGCTCAGTGCATGTAGTCCTGGGACCTGCTGCTGCATGGAACTGGAGGGGAGGGCATCCAGGGATCTGAGATATCCTCCTGAGGCTAAGGGGTCTAGCATCACCCAGCACTGTGCACGGGGCTCAACATGCGATTTGGCTGCTGCCAGGGGACTGGAGATAAGACCCTAGAGACAGAAGGGAGAGTGGAAAGGGAACAACTCCTGAAGGAGGACCCCCTCCCCCCAGAGGTCCTGCAGCTGCTGTCACATCTGATTGGCGATGGGAGCTTCTGTCTGTAAGATCTTCCCTTCCCACTCCCCAGCCCCTTAGGCCAATATTATATTATATACTCATTCTCTGAAGATCATTTTTAGACCGTGTGGAGGGATTTACCACAATGGGAAATGGGGCACCCTGAGAGTATTTCAGGGGAAATAATTTTTTTTCTAATTTTTTTCTTTCCCACCTCTCTGCCCCTAACTGGAAAACAAACAAACAAAAACTCTAATGACAAATATTCATAGTCAAGCAAAATATATTTTTTGCATTGGCTGTGTCTAAAAAGTTTCTCTGACTCTGCATCCTGAGTCCATTCACCTCTCTCTTAGGAGGTGGCTAGTGTGTTACATCATCAGGCCTCAGAAATCCTGGGTGGGTTGGTCATTGTGTTGCTCAGAGTTCTTAAGTCTTTCAAAGTCATTTGTCTTTACATTCTTATTGTTATTGTATGAATTGTTCTGGTTCTGCTCACTTCACTCTGCATCAGTTCATGCAAGTCTTCCCAGGCTTCTCTAAAACCATCCTTTTTTTGTCTTTTCTTATTGCACAATAGTATTCCATTGCATTCTTATGCCATATATTATTCAGTATTCCCTCACTTTCCAGTTCTTTGCCACCACACACAAACACAAAAAGAGCTGCTCTATATTTTTGCACATATTGGAAAAGACTTATTTGCCTCATCTTTTCTTGGGTGTGGTGGGAAAGAACATGGAATTTGGAATCAGAGGGTCTTGGTTCAAATCATAGTTCTTCTACTCATTACCCATGTGACCCTGGGCCTGTCCCCCCCTTCTCTGGGCCTCAGTTTGCTCATCTGTAAAATGGGGACATTGGACTAGACAGTCACTGTCCTCTTAAATAAATTTCCAGCTTTAACCTCTATGATGTTGTCAGTTTCTGAAATGTATTTTCCCCACCCCAAGCTATTCCCAGATCTTCTACAATTAGAGAAATGAGAATATTATTGGAATGAGTAATTTTGCTTTTGTGTGTGTCTTCATCTCAATTCAATGGTCTTTTATTAAGTATTCACTAAGGGCAAGGAGCTGGCCCTGCACGTTACACTCGCAGATAAGAAGGGCATGAAAATGAGTATAATATAAAGAAGAATAAATATTGGGGGCAGCTAGATATACATTTGTGTAGAACATAGAGCACCAGGCCTGGAGTCAGGAAGATCTGAGTTCAAATCTGGCCTCAGGCACTTACTAGCTGTGTGACCCTGGGCAGGTAGGTCACTTAGCCCTGTTTGCCTCAGTTTCCATATCTGTCAAATGAGCTGGAGAAGAAATAGCAAACCACTCCAGTGTCTTTGCCAAGAAAACTGCCTGGACAATGTCCGTGGGGTCATGTAGAGTCAGACATGATTGAATGACTAAACAAGAAGAAGTGTGATTAGAATCTGAGAGGTTTGAACCCAGGGCTGTGGGAGCCTTCCTTTCATTGAAAGAATGAGATGCTATATCCAGTTTTTCTCAAGTTCAGTGCCTCCCTTCAATTCTAGGCCATTTTTACCTGCCTTTTCTTGTTGGAGATGTTGCTTCTCAGGAATATAAGGTGGTTTTGAGGGACCCATTTGGGGTCTAGTAATTAAGAAGACTCTTACTTTAGGAAGAGACCTCAGAGCTTCTCCAGTCCAAACATTTCCTTTTGTGAGTAGTAGAAAGAGTGTCAGATTTGGAGCTAAGGGACCCAGGTTCAAATCCTAGTTCACAAGATTACAGATTTTGAGTTGGGAGGGCCATTAGATACTATCAAGTCTAACACCTTCATTTTGCAGATGAAAAAACTGAGGCAGAAGTAAAGAGGTTCGAGGTCACATGGCTAATAGGTGTCAGAGGCAGCATTTGAACCCAGGTCTTTCGTACCCAAAGTCCGGTGCCTTATCCACTATATCACACTGCCTCTCAGTTCTGTCACTTATTACCTGTGTGAACTTGGCCGTCAGTTAACCTTTCTGGGCCTCAGTTTCCCTATCTGTAAAATAGGAGGTTGGGTCAGACCTGAAGTTCTTTCTAGCTTTGTTTCTATGAGCACAGTCATTTCAAATCAATCAATGATATTTATTAAGCTCCTACTATGTGTCAGTAAGTGTTTGTGCTGAACTCTGGTCCGAGTTGACCCTCAAGTTTGCCCTCAAGGAGTCTACAGTCTAATTGGGAAGGCCACATATGTACAAATCAAATGATAAATAGGAAATAATTAACAAAAGGAAAGGGATTAGAATTTAGAGGGGTTGGGGAAGGCTTCCTGGAAGAGGGTTTTTAGCTGTGTCTTGAAGGAAGTCAGGGAGGTCAGTAGTTGGAGTGAAGGAGGAAGAGCATTCCAGGCATCGGGGACAACCAGAGAGAATGCCCAGAGCCAAAAGAGGGAGTGTCTGGTTCATGGAACAGCCAGAAGGCCATTGCCACTGGATCAAAGGGTATGCTGGGGAGTAAGGTATAAAAAGACTGGAAAGGTAGTAGGGAGCCAGGTGAGGAAGGGCTTTGAATGCCAAATAGGGGATTTTGTATTTGCTCCTGAAGGTAATAGGGCATCATCTTCCTGATGTCATGGTCCTCTTTGAGAAGGAAGGATAAACCACAACCACAATCTGAAGGCAATAGGGAGCCGCTGGAGTTTACTGAGAGGTTAGGCAGTAAAATTGGATCTGTGTTTTTAGGAAAATCACTTAGTGGCTGAATGGAGATGGATTGGAGTGGGGAGAGACTTAAGGCCGGCAGACCCACTATGGTAATAGTCCAGGGGTGAAGTGATGAGGGCCTGCATGAGATGGGAGGCAGAATTTAGAGGCCTTGGCATCTGATTGGATATGGGGAGGGAGGGATAGTGAAGAATCCAAAGTGACTTGCAGAATGTGAGCCTTTGTTTTTTGGGAGGCTGGTGCTGCCCTCTATAGTCATAGGGATGGTTAGAAGGAGGGTTGTGGTTGGGTTGTCTTTCCCCATGACATGGGGAGGTGATACCATGACTTACTCACAAACTGGATTTAAGTGAGGAAGGCTGTGCAGTCACCAGCCTCACTTCATCCTCCAGAGCCATCTGAGTTCAGTGGCCTGATATCAATCAGGATGGCTGTAGATGGCCCTGGTGCAGGGGGAGACCTTCCTCCTTTGGGGAAAGATAATGAGTTCTGTTTTGGACAAAGTGAGTTTAAAGTGTCTACTGGTTGGAGTTGTCTGAGAAGTAATTGGAGAGGTGAGATTGAAGGGTGGACAGTGGCAGAAACAAATCTTGTAACTTAGCCAAGGGTGATCTGATAATGAGTAGCAGAGAAGGGATTTAAGCTCAGGTGCTCGGACCCCAAGGAAAGACCCCAGTCACACCATACCCCTCCATATGGCTTCTTTGTTCTCATTCCCATCATCCAACCAGGAGTCATTTCCGTTCAGTCCAATCGCCAAGTCTGTCCTTTGCCCTCTGCTGGACTTCAGGAGAGAAGAGAGGACGGGTGCTTACAGGGGATGGGTGCTGCCTCTGTGGTCCAGGCTGGGTAGGCCCAAGCGGCAGCTACCCTGGTGCCTTCCCGCGGGGAGGAGGAAGCCTAATTTGACCACTGGTTTTCTGTGTTTCAAGCAGGAAGGGAGGCAGCGAAGACAGCTTCACGTGCACCGATCGGCCGCATGTCGGGGAGGAGGAGGTGGTCTGGTGAAAACGGCCGCCCTGGTGGAAGCGCGGGCCCCGGAGCGCCTGATGGCTAACGGGCCCCGGCCGCTGCCTCCGCCGGGAGAAGCAGTGATGGAGCCTGAGTAATGTCAGCTGGGCACGTCCGCAGACCGGCTTGCTCGCTGCGCACACACACTGTCTCCATAGCCGCATGTCCTACCGAAACTGACCACTCGTGTAAAGCTTGCCCGTCATCTCTGGTTGTTTCTTTTCCGTTGTCATTTCAAGGGGTGGGGGGCGGGGGGAGGCATGGCATGTACTCCAAGACTCGGACGTTGGCCTTCGGCGGGCAGGAGGGCCCAGAGAGAGGAGCTGCAGGCTCCCCAGCCTGGCACTGTAGGAGAGGGAGGTGGATGGAGCGACTCCTTCGGAGAAAGTTTGGATGCCAAATATTTCTAGGCGTGTCAAGTGCGATGCATTGGCAAAGCTGGCAGAGGAAACACCAAAGGCAGATGACCCCAGGGATGCCACCTGGGAAACCTTACCACCTGTTGTTCTTGACTCACCTCCTCTCTCAGAGGGTGCCGGGCTTCGGACAGAGTCTGAGGAGCCCAGACGAGTGTCATTCATTCCAAGGATTTTTATTTGCCTTCACCTTCCTCCCTCACTGATGAAGGATATTCCTTATTTTTAGGGGGAAACCCCCACAAAACTTTTGGACATATGAATACTTTAGTCAGGAAAAACAAACTTCTGAAAGGGCTCCAAGTTCTGTGAGTGGCTTAGTGGGGGGGTAGGGGGAGGGAGAGGGGGATTGGCAGCAGCAGGGCTGGGGGCGTGGTCCCCCAGAGGGGGGGTGGGGGTGAAATCTGTTGCTTTTAGTCAGCTTTCAAAGGGCGTCAGTGAGAATGCATTTCTGAAATATATTACTGAGCTAATAGGTTTATTACTATTAACTTTAAAATTCAGGGTGAAATCCAACCCTTCCATGTACATTACATGGCTTAAGATTTTTAATTATTTGAATAGTTAGAATTTAGAGTTCAAAAATTGTCTAGACATCAGCTTAGTGGTTTTCAAAAAAGTGCTCTCTTTAGAGCTTCCGACAGAGGATGGGAGCTTTTAGAACTGCTGGGACCGAGTCTCCCTCTCCAGCTTCGCTCATACACCCGGGAGGTCGCTCGTGTCTTGATTCCACCTTGTATACTAGCTGGCTATAGCTGGTGAATTGCCACAGCTCACATCTGGGGCGGGGGCTGTGCAGGAAATTTCCTCTCAGCAGTCATGCAAATTGCAAATCCTGCTGTGAAACCTCCATAGGAAGCCACGGGGTCACTTGTGGTCTACTCCTGGAGGACATTGTACATACCTGGAACAGTCCCCAGGTGACAGGTGAGACAGGTCTCTGCTGTCACATTGAGATGTTCTTCCTGGTGTTGGGAAATTGGGATAATGTCCTTTTTCTCTTCTCACCAAGAGCATGACTATGCATTCTTTTTTAGCTTGGAAATCTGCTTCCTGCCAGAGACACAGGTTGGTCCCATCTGAAGCCCCATCCAGAAGGGGAATTACAAGGTCCCACCTTTGTTTCTTGGCTTCAAAGCACACCGTTCTTATACATTTTGAGAGTTTGATCAGATGGAGTCTTTCAGGTTCCTAAGGCCACTTTCTTGAGGATGCTTTTTCCTCAATAGCCGCAGAGACAGGCTGGGCCTGGTGCCTCCTCACCTCCTCATCCTCCCCTTGGAGTCTGGGCTTCATCCCTTTTCCCTTGAGTATGGCTTAGGCAGACTTTCTGGATGTCCGGAGACAAGGTTAGGAAAGCCAAGGGCTGAGTCAGACTGTTTGCCATTCTGACATCCGACCATTAACTGTTTCCTGATCGTCCTTGACCACAGAATACTTCCTCCTCCAGCACATTTTAACACTTACGACAAATCCCTGCACAGATCTGAGATCCACCCCCTGGTGTTGGTAAGTGGTTAGCTCATGATAAGCACCTTTTGGAAGTGAAGACTGTTGACCTTATTCTTAGTCCTAGTGTGTGAGATGACCAAGAAGTACATTAGACATTGTATGGAATCTCCCTTGTGTTTACACTGCTGCATTGGGCAGTGCTGTGGCTTTGCACAGTTTAAGGGGCCTGGGCCTCACAGCAGTTTCTGATGTCTGTGCTGCAGGTCAGCCAAAGATCAGGGATTTAGAGCTATAAGGGCCCTTACAGGTCATCCAGCCCAAGTCCCTCCCCTTTATTTTACAGGTGAAGAAACTGAGGCTGGAGGTCACACAGATGGTAAGTTGGCAGGGGCAGGATTCAGACCCGGAGCCTTTGACTTCAGACTGATCCACCCCACACCAAAGGGTTTTCATGGACACCATAGGCAAGGGATATTCAAGGACATTTCTTTGGCACAAACTCTTTGAAGTTCAAGTCCTTAAAAAAAAATTAAGCACATTTATTAAGGAAGATGGAGTGATTATAGAGCACATTGGGCTTTTTCAAAAGCCCAAACAGCAATTGGGTAAACATGGAACAAAAGGATACTCAGTCTTTTCCCTCCCTGCTTTGAAGGGGGACAGAGAAGGGGGACTTAGATTCTAATCCTGGTTCTGTCCTGTATGGCCTCCATAAATTAACCTTGGGCCATCACCTTTTTGGACCGCAGTTCCCTCATGTTTAAAATTTGGGGGACAAAGCCCCTTTTCTAGCTCCTAAATCAGTGATCCCAGAGCCTATTTTCGCCACTCTGCCAAGCTTCTGTCTTTGAGGTCGGAGTTTGGTGGAGGCAGCTTGTGTGAGGATGGGGTGGGGTGGGGGATGAGAGGAAGGGGCCTCCAGGTCGGCATCAGAGACTAGAAGCTTTGGCCACCTCATGTACCTCTTCTCTCTCCCTCTCTTCACTTTTCCTTTTAGTGACAATGTGTGGGCCATGCAGATCCCCAGTATTAGAATATAAGGTGTGACTCTCCCCTTGCTAGGTTAGGATTGCCCCTCTGGATTTTCTTTTTGGCAGCCATGAGCTTAGAATTCCTTTAAATGCTAGAGAGCTGTGTTCTTCATGGGTCTCCAGAAATGCTGTGGAAAAGAAAGATGCTGATTCCATCTTCTCTATGGTTAACCGGATTCAACAGATTGTGAGAGACTGATGCTGCCTTTTTCATTCTGTGGTTTATTTAATGCCCGATGCTTGCGTTCAGTCCTAGCCCTTTTTCCTATGCATTTTCCTTTTATCAGGTGTACAAAGTTAAATACTGTGTATTTATCACTTAAATTACATGAACTTAAAAGAAAATGAAACTTTGGTGTTTTTCCACAGATGTTGAAGCTTCTCTGTAAACTTGAATAAACAGATAGCAAAATGGTCTTGTTCTTTGATGTGATTATTATAGCCTCTCCTCAGAGTCTAATCCCCCCCCTTTCAGTGTTTTCAGGTTTTGTTTATATTATTGTAGTTGCCTTGTGTCTTGTTCTCCTGGTTTCCGCTTACTTCCCTTGGCATCAGTTCATATGAATCTTCCGATGCTTCTCTGAAGTCTTCATATTTGTGGATACAATCAATAAATGAACAAGTTGCTATTAAGCCAGGTTCTGTGTTAAATTTGGGGGGATACTAGAAAAGGCACAAACAGCCCTTGTCCTCAAAAAGCTTATATTCCAATGCAAGAATATACAAATTTATAGCCATTTTCCTTTCAGTTCAACAAGTACCTAAAGTGGGATGGGGGGATCAGTCTGGAAAGATAGGTTGGAGCTAGAGTGTCAGAGGCTTAAGTGCCAAACAGAAAAGTTGGTATTTGATCCTAGAATCCAATGGGGAGCCATCAAAAACTTCTTGAATGGGCAGAGCCATTCCTTAGATATAACTATGTGATAATTTTGTGGAAATGGATGGGAGAGGAGAGCCTGAAAGCAATTAGACTGAAGTAATTAAGAGATGTGAGAAGGGATGGAACTAGGGAGTTCTCTCACTGGGTGAGTGGAGAGAGGAGAGGGAAGCAAGACATATGGAAATATAATTTGCTAAGATTTGGCAACTGAAAAGGGAAGGGAAGGGAAATACTGTATTTCTCAATATACAGGGGAGAGTTGAGAACAATTGTGAACTAAGGTGACTGGAAGGAGAATGTAGGATACTCTTACCAAAAATAGGGACATTAGGGAGAGAAATAGGTTTTGGGGGGAAAGATGAGCTCAGTTTTGGAAATGAGTTTAAGAAGCCCAGAGGCAGCTTAGGATAGAGCATCAAGCCTGGAATCTGGAAGACTCATCTTCCCGAGTTCAAATCTGGCCTTAGACACTTAATAGTTGCGTAACCTAGACAAGTCACTGCACCGGTTTGCCTCAGTTTCCCCATCTGTAAAATCAGCTGGAGAAGGAATGGGAAACCACTCCAGTATCTTTGCCAAGAAAACACAAAATGGGGTCATAAAGCATTGGACATGATTGAGATGACCGACCAAACAGCAACATGGAATTTCTAGGTAAAAATGCATAGTATGTCAAGACAAGTATTTATTTGGTGCCTATTAAGGACCCAGAGTCAGACCCAAAGTTTGAATCTCTCACCTGACTCAGTTCCCTCATCCATAGAATGGGGGTAGAAGAAGCATCTATTACCTAGAATTGTTATAAGGATCAGATGAGATAAATTTATAAAGAGCTCTCTAGAAGCCTGAAAGTGCTATATAAATGCTAGCCATCACAAGCAAAGAAACTGGTGCAAACATGCTGTATGTGGCATACACTGGGGATTATGGAAAGCTGCCAGAATTAAGAGGGACTGGGACAGATATCCTGTAGGAGGTAAGATATTATCTGGGACTTGAAGGAAGCCGGGAAGTAAGGATGAGGAGAGATTGCCTTCCAGGCATGGGAGAGAGCCAGAGAAAAAGCCTGGAGATGGGGTGTCTTATGCAAGGAACAGCTAGGAGACCAGTGATACTGGATTGAAGAATATCGCAGGGAGTAATGTATAAGAAGACTGGAAAAGTGGGAAAGCGTCAGCTTAGGGAGGGCTTTCAAAGCCAGATAGAGGCCTTTACATGCCATCTTAGAGGCAGTAGGGAGCAATAACAGTTTATTGAAAGGGGGTGATGGTAGTGCTGATGACATGGTCAGACTTGAGGAGGATCACTTTGGCAGCTGAATGGAGATTGGACTACAGCAGGGAGAGACCTGAGGGGGCAGACCCACCAACAGCTACTGCCATAATCCAGATATGAGGCGATGAGAGCCTGCACCAGGGCGGTAACAATGTTGGAGGAGAGAAGTCATGAGGGGAATAGTTAATGTGGGACTGGAATTTTAAAGAAAGATGAGGGCCGGAATCATCTGAATAAAATCATTTAAAAATTATTTTAAAAATAAAATTGTAATTTCAATGAAATTTAAGGGATAATAGCTAAGAGAGCTTTGTACCTGAAATCAGTAAGACCTGAATTAAAATCCCGTTTCAGTTGTGTGATCCTGGGCAAGTCACTTAACTTCAGTCTGCCTCAGTTTCCTCAACCGTAAGGTGGCCGTCGTCAGCCGTCTTGACCTATGCTTTGACCACTGGACTCTGCTGACTCTGGAGGAGAGAGTACCTTTGTGAAGCTCTGCCTCACTCAAATCCTATCACACGCAAGTCAAGACATCATCCTCCTGACGTCATCCATCCTCCTTGAGAATGGAGGACGAACATCTGTAAAATGGGAATGATGATAGCGCCGACCTCCCAGTGTTGTTATGAACTGCAAATGAGATATTTGTAAAACTCTCTGCAAACTTCAAAGAGCTCTATACGTGCTATTATTATAATGATAATTAAACCCAACGAAATTGAAGAGATCACCAAGAAAAGGTAGAGGGAGAAGGGCCAAGGACAGCCCTGATGTAGGCCCTGGGTTGTTGGTTCTCGAAGAGGACCCTGGCATCAGGGTGGTGATGCTTGACATGCAGGTGAATTGGATTTAAGTGAGGGAGGGTCAAAAGCCTCCTAGGCCCTGGGATAAGGGGTGGGACATAGTTAGTCCAGCAAAGGAGACTAAGAAAGACCAGCCAGGCAGTCAGGAGAACCAGGAGAGAAAAGTGTCATGAAAACCCCGGGGAGGAGAGTGCCCAGAACGAGAGGGTGATTCATAGCAGAGAAGTCCAGATGGGTGGGGACTGGGTAAGTGCTGCTGGGCTTTCTGCTCCTTGGCTAACGATGTGCTTAGGAGAGTGGAAACATAGTTTACATGTTTTCTGCAGCCCTTCGTTTCACTCATGCCAGCCAACGGCTTCGTCTCTTTTCTGCTTCAGATGTGTGAATTTTTTTTTAAAAATTGGGCCAGTGATTTCATGAGTGTAGGAAAATCCCAGTGAAGACATTCCCTCTGCCTGTGTTCTTCCAGCACCTGGTCTACAATTTACTTCTTTAGTTGTCTGGTGCATTGAGAGCCCAGGATCTCACTGAGGGATGCTTTGAACCCTGGTTGTTCCTGAGTCCCAAGTTGGTTCTGCCATGCTGCTTGACCCAATCATTACAACTTGTATCAAAGAAAAACAATCTGCTTGGTCCTATGAGGCCTCTTTCTACCTTCCAGTTTCCTTAAGATGTCCCCTGCACACCTCATGAGCCACTGATATTGGACTATTTGCCGTTCCTCACACCACAAGACATGCCATCCATCCCTTGAGTGGAAAGTTAGTTAGCATCCACTCTCACTAGGGATCCAGGGATGTAGACTTCCTTACTCTTCCTAACACATGACGTGATGTGCCTCTGTACTGGCTGTCCCGGATGCCTGGAATGTTCTTCCTCTTCCTGGGCTTCTGGGGTCACACAGTAAGTGACAGAGACAGGACATGAATCAACTAAAATCCTACCTTCTGCAGGCCTTTCTAGCCTCACCTCTACCCCTCTTCTCAGCCAATGATAATGCCTTTTGTTGGGCATCTGTAAATGGGAGGCAATCTCAGATATACCAGGCTACTGAAGCTTAAAATTATACTAAAAAGTGAGCAGAATGAGGAGAACATCATATACGTAGGGGCAGCCAGGTGTTGGCAGTGGATAGTGCTGGCACGGAGTCAGGAAGACCTGGGTTCAAATCCAGTCTCCTACACTAACTGTGAGATCTTGGGCAAGTCACTTCACCTTGTTTGCCTCAGTTTTCTTATATATAAAAGATAACTGCTTATATATAAAAGATAAAGCAAAACTGCTCCAGTATCTCTGCCAAGAAAACTCCAAATTGGGTGGTGACTGAAAAATGGCCAAATGACAAATTACAATATTATAACAATGATTAACTGTGAAATAATTAACTACTCCAGGCAGCACAAGAATCCCAGGCAGCTCCAAAAGACTCAGGATGAACTACATCATCTCCCTCCAGAGAGTGCAAATTGAAACCGATTTTTACAATTTTCTTTATTTTCCTTGCTCCCCACCCCCACCTCACGGCTAATATGGAAATATTTTGCATGACTTCAGATGCATGGTAGGTATCATATTGCTCACCTTCTCAATGGGTGGGGGAGAGGCTGGAGGGAGGAAGAGAATTTAGAACTCAAAATTTAAAAAATGAATTTAAAAAAAATAAAGATAGTAAAGCAATGAAACAACACCGGCACTAAGACTTTTGGGATATTCGATCTATCTTGTGTGTTCTGTCAGTCGCATATCGACTTCTCCCAACTTCATCGTGGTCTCTGGAACCTCATCATCCCGAGGATCACATCATCCCTAAAGTGGGTACCATCTCCATCCCTGTGCCCTGGGGCACCTCCCTTCTCCCTCCCTCTCATGGGAGCGGGTGGAAGGTGGGCACCAGAGACCCTTCCATTTAAGGCTGGTGCCCAGGGCCACCATCTCATCATTTCAGTATGCTTCTACATTTCATCTTTCCCCATGCTGGGTACCCTCTCTCCCTCCTCCACATTCACCTCCTTTTTAGGTGTTGTCTCCCCCATTGGATTGTGAGCTCCGGGAGGGGAGGGACAGTCTTTTGCCTTTCTTTGTATCTCCAGAGCTCAGAGTGTGCATGGCACACAGTAGGTGCTTTATACATGTGGACTGATTGACTGACTCCTCTATTAGAATGTGAGCTCCTTGAGAGCAAGCACTGGTTTTTATTGTTTGTTTGGGGTCTTTTGCCTTTCTTTGTATCTCCAGAGCTCAGACTGTGCATGACACACAGTAAAAACAACAAAATACTTGTTGGCCAACTCCATAAATGTTAGTAAAACCCTACCTGTGGCCCTTTCTAGCACAGAGACCCACTATTACCAGCTGCCCCTGGTGGATGGCAAAGAAATGCTCCATAAAAAGGGCAACTTTGAGCAGAAACAATGGAGGGAATCCTTTGACCTCTGGCGCCCAAGAGGGACGTCTTGGTCTCAGGATCAGATCCAAAGCCTGGAGGAAGGGGAGGCTGACCTGGTGCTGAGGCACTAGATGAGAATGTCTTTCACTCCCGTTTTTATGCTAGTAAATTGTGAAGGTGAGGTTGCCCAGCCCTCAGAAACCTTTACAGGCAGTATCTGAGTGGCCCAACAGATGGAGGTGTGATTCCCCCGCTTTCCAACAACTCCAGGTGGAGCTAACAGGACAGTGGGAAGTGCAGGCACTTTTCCTCCCTCTCCCCCAGGCCCATTCTTGCCATACTTTCATAAGATCACAGATTTGGAGCTGTAGGGAAAACTTTAAAAGCTACTCAGTTCATTTTTACAGACAAGGAAAGAGATATGGAGAGAGACTTGTCTGAAGCCATGTGGACAGTAGGTTACGAGGCAGAGTCTGAGCTCTCAAGTCAGGTAGTTTTTGACCTGTACCACATTAGACCATAAGATAGCTGGGACTTATAGTCAGTTTACAAACATTCGCTAAGCACCTATTATGTGTCACTGTGCTAAGGGCTGGGAGCACAAAAGGTAAAGACAGTCAGTCCCTGCCCTCCAGAAGCTTACAACCTAAAATGGGGGAGATGAAATGTAAATAACCATACACACACAAGATGTATCCAGGGTCGATGAGAAGTTACATGGAAATGTTTTCAGTTGAGTCTACAGCAGGGGTTCTCCTTCGCCTTCTTTGTGTTTGGGACCCCTTTGGTGGATTAGGGAAGCCCATGGATCCCTTCTCAGAATCATATTTTTAAATGCATAGAATAAAATACACAAAATTACAAGGAAATTAATTCTATCGAGACAGTTACTGAAATTATTTTTTAAAAATAAGTTTTAATAAGAATCACTGGTTAGAAAGTTGGAAAATTTTCAAAGAAGGGCTGTGTTGGGTAGCTCTGGGCCCTCGAAATTTAGCAATCAGTTCTTCTTTTGGCTGCTGGGGTTCTGTTTTCACCACTCACCTCACCTCAAACCTGAATGTAAAATCACAAGACAAAACCAGACAGCATGGTGTAGTGGACAGAGCATTTGGCTCAGGGTCAGGAAGATTTGGATGCAAATTCTACCTCACATTTACTGACTGTGTGATTTTGGATAAGTCCCTCAACTTTTCTGAACCTCAATGACCACATTGGTGAAATGATGGGGCTGGACCCAAAGGCATCTTCCAGCTCCAGATCTCCTGATGTTTCTAGCCCAGAGTGTTCCCTGCCCCTTGGGCATCGTCCTCAATTCCTTCTCACCCAACCCTATGTTCATTCTGCCCCTAGTGACAGGTGAACTTTCATCTCACCTTGCTTAATACCAGGCAGCTGCATCACTTCCTGGATGTCTCCAAACCAGGCCGACAGCCCCATCCAAACCTTTCTGGCTCCCCTGATGTGTCGTCTTCCCCCATTAGAATGTAAGCTCCATGAGGGTAGAAACTGTCCTGTTTATTTGTACTTGTATCCGTAGTCCTAAGTATGGTACCTGGCATAGTAGTTACTTGATGAATGCTTCTTTCTTCATTCATCTATGACTTTATGACTAGGAAGAGGTATTTTTCATAACCATAACATTCTTGTCTCAACAAGAGATAGAGTCAGTCAGTCCACAAGCATTTATTAATTGCTTACTACGTGACAGATACAGGTGGTTATAAAAGTCAAATATAAAGGTTGGCTAGAGATGGTCTGGCTTCAGAATGCTGTTCTTTTTTTTTTTTTGCTTTTTTTTTTTGGAGGACAGTTGGGGTTTAGTGACTTGCCCAAGGTCACATGGCTAGTTTTTGTGTTAAGTGTCTGAGGCCGGATTTGAACTCAGGTCCTCCTGACTCCAGGGCCAGTGCTCTATTCATTGCACCACCTAGCCACCCCTGTTCTTTTTTTTCTTTTTGAATTATTTTATTTATTTTCTTGTTTACATCATTCATTTC
>CM053594.1:27418618-27470951 GCA_028646575.1 Pseudocheirus occidentalis | reverse complement strand
GTGTTTGCCTGTCAAATTTTCTGTTCAGCTCTGGTTTTTTCAGCAAGAATGTTTGAAAGTCCTCCACCTCATTGAATGACCATATTTTCCCCTGGAACATTATACTCAGTTTTGCTGGGTAGGTGTCAGACTGACTATAGAAGGCACTGTGGCTGTGTGTTACTTTAGAACAGCCGTAATAAAAGTATCAATACTAATAATGATAAGACAGAGCTACTACCATTTCCAAGGCAATTGAAGGTTTGCAAAGCCTTTTCCATATGTTAATTAATCCATTTGACCCTCAGGACTGTCCAGTGAGGTGGGGACTCCAGGTACTGTCACCTCTATTTTACTGAGGTTCAGAAGTAAAGGGACTTGGCCAAGGTCACATGAGCAGGATTCAGACCTGAGGCTTCTGATCCCACACCCAGCATCCCACCTGCTATCCCACACTTCCCTTCTACAAGGAGACATGATAGATCCTTGTATTCTCAGAAGCAGGTGACAGTCAAATTAAGTCAACAAGAAGTAATTAAGAATCTACTATAAATTCCAGGCACTGTGCTAATCACAGCACTTTCGTGGCAAGCTACTGTATCTGTAGAGAACGTTGAGTTCTTACAGAAACACTGATCTATTGGTGCTGTGGCTGTCTAACCATGATGCTTATTTTAATTCCCTTCACAGAACACCATTCTTCCCTTTGCTGGAGCCTTACAGCTCCCATTCATGCTTGAAGGATCCATGATTTCATGGATTCCCCAAATGACTGGGATCCTAGATCCCAACCCTTTTCACCTTTAAGAGTTTCTGTGGCCAAAAAATTAATCATCTGGTGTCTAATCAGGTGATAAGACTGCCAACTCACCAGGGTAGTCCTCAGATAAAAGATATCCAATCAGGAGGACCAATGGCTTCCCGTTCCTAAGAAAGTTGATGGAATATGAATAAGCATGAAGACAGGGGGATTTGCAAGACTCCAAGTTCTTTACTTTTGCATATTTTTCTTCGCATAATTTTAAGTCTCCCATGAGATTTCTAAGCTATGTGTTGTCCACATGTGCTCTCCACCCCCAAAAAATCTTCCCCCACAGTCCTGAGTTAAATGTGATATTATCTGCATTTGGTCAGACTTGTGATATAAGCCATATGGAGGAAGAGGTCCAAGTTGCTGTTGTTCTAAAGAGGAGTTGACTGTCATTAACAGTCATTAAAAGCTGTGAATTGTCAACATTTACTTTAGGACTTTCATCCTAACTAAGAGATCATAGCTTAGGAAAGCCAGTCCCTGGATGGGAACAGCCTTTTTCTGTTTTGCTTCTTGCTCACATTGGCTTTTTTTAAAAAAAATATTGATTGTTCTTACATTGCTGAGATTTCCCTCTCTATTCTTCCTTCCCTCCAGAACTTCCCCTTATAACAAATTTCTTTTTAAAAGAGGAGAGAGAAAAAAAAATCAGTAAAACAAATAAACATGTGAAAAAAATCTGATATTAAATGCAATGTTCTGTGGATCCCCCACCTCTTCAAGGAGAAGGGGGAACCGTTCGTCTTCTCCTATGTCTTTATTAGGACCATACTTATTCTTTATACTCCCACAACATTCATTTTCTGTTGCTTTGTGGTGGCTGTTCTTTCCAGTTACACTGTTGCAGTCACTGTGCATGTTTTCCTGTTACACTGTTGCAGGTTCTTTCCTGTTACACTGTTGCAGTCACTGTGTATGTCTTCCTGGCTCTGCTTACTTCACTTTGTATCAGTTCTTTTGTTAAGACTTCTCATGCTTCTCTGTGTTCATTACTTCTTAAAGTACTGTTAACATTCTATTATTTTTATGCATCATGATTTTGTTCAGCATTTCCCCAGCTGAGGAGCATCTACTTTGTTTTCAATTCTTGTCTTCCATGAAAAGGATATGCTATATATATATTTTTAGAGACTTTCTTTTTGTCAATGACGTTTTGGGGGTATATATCTAGCAATGGAACCTCTGGGTCAAAGGCTATGGAAATTTTAGTCACTTATTTGCTTAATTCCAAACTGTTTTACAGAATAGTTGTACTAATTCATAACTTATGAATCCTGGATCATACTGCCTTGTCATGACAGAGGAGCTTTTTTGTATAACTCAATGAAACTATGTCCAAGACAGAGAAGTCATAGCGCAGAGCTTTGACAAAGGTAATCTACTGGAGAAGGAAGTAGCAGAGAGCTCCAGTATCTTTGCCCCCCAAAACCCCATGGATTGCATTGGGCCTGGTGTGCTATGGTCCACGGGGTCACAAAGACTCAGACATAACTGAATGATTAAACAACAACCTATCTTTTGACAACCTCCAACGTTTACTATTTCTATCTTTGTCAATTTGCTAAAGGGTTGTTTTGATGGGCATTTTTCTTTTAATTTGCAATTTTCTTATAATTAGTCACACTGTCTTTTAACTTAAGAATTACAAAATCTCAGAGTTGGAAGGAACAAAGTCTCGCATACGATCCTTGTGGATGAGGTAGAAACAGGGGTTAAATGATGGCACGGTTATGTAGATTCAAAAAAGCTGGACAGACAGCTCCAGTAGACAGACACGTGCTTGGCCTGTGTAATTTAGTGTATTTTTAATCAATGACCTAGATAAGGACATGGATGAAATGTCTGTCACACTGCTAGGTGTCATAAGGCTGGGAGAGATGGCTAACACACTGGTTGATCCAAAAAGGTGTAAAAGGCATGTGTGCTTTTCGGCTTTGAGAAATGAAGACCCATAAGGGAAGGGTCAGGATCGAAGTCTTCAGATACTTGAAGGGCTGTCTTGTAGAGGAAGTCTTTGATATGTTCTGCTCAGCTGGGAAGGACAATACTAAGAAAAATGGGTAGAAATTGCAGCACAGAAAATTTTGACTTAATATAAGGAAAAACTTCCCATTAAAGCTCCCCAAAATTAACTAGATAACATTGATTGGTGCTGAATTTCTCCTCACTAGAAGTCTTCAAGAAGAGACTGGATGTGATTTTGGGTACAAGCTGGGCCAGATGTTCCCAAGATTCCTTCTAACTTAAGTGTTTGCCCTGAGAAAAGGCAGAACCTGGCCTTCTTAGGATACAGTATCAGAGCAGGATGTGGTACTCTCCCTTCTCTCTTTTCTTTTTTTCACTTCTGAACTTAATATCTAATAAAATGAGCATTTCAATACACAATATAAAAGGAAATGATTTTGCATGAAGCTGTGACTCTCTATTGGGTTTTTTTCATTTAAACACATAATAAGCTCAACATGTAACTTTCAAAGCTATCCCATTTGTTAGTGTTTCTTTCTGGCCTTCTCTCTGTTCTCTTCTATGTATTTTTTAAAAGATGTTTTAATGTCTTTTTTTCTTTTACTGCTCTATCTCTTTCCTTTCTCTTCCTCCCATCCACTCCCATTAGGAAAAAAAAATAAAATAAATCCTTTATTAACAAATACATAAAGTCAAACAAAACAAACTTCTCTACTGGCCGTGTCTGAAAATGTCTCTCTTATTCTGCATCTTCGGTTTATCAGCTCAGGAGGTGGGTGGCACCTTCAGTCTTAAGGAATCATAATTGGTCATGGCATAGATCAGAGTTCCTGAGTCTTTCAAAATTGTTTTCTATAATGTTTTCAGCACTGTGCACATTGTTTTTCTAGCATGCTTCCTTCACTTTTTTTTCCTTCACTCTTTATACCTTCATGTGTCCCATCTTTCTTGGTCAGCTTCCTTCTCTTCTCTAATTACTATCAAAGTTATTAGTCCACAAATGTAATTCCTTGCTGATACATAATACCATACCATTCTGGGGCAGCTAGGTGGCATGGTGGATAAATGCCAGCCCTGAAATCAGGAAGTCGTGAATTTAAATTTGGCCTCAGATATGTACTAGCTGTGTGACCCTAGGCAAGTCGCTTCACCCTGTTTGTCTCAGTTCCCCCATCTGTAAAATGAGCTGGAGAAGGAAATGGTAACCACTTTAGCATCTCTGCCAAGCAAACCCTCAATGGGTTCATGGAGAGTCAGACCCTGTTGAAATGACTAAACAGTAATGACAATATTGTACCAATTCAGGCATAGAAGATTAGCTTTCAAGGCACAAGAGTTTTCATGTTTCTTAGTGCCAGATATCTTGACTTCTCTCAATATGTCTAGTTTTAGGTGTTATAGTTGTTACTGTTTAGAACGCTAGCCTTTAAAGCTTTGTAGCTGAATAACTGATAACAAGGATCACCCCACTATCCAACCAAACCTCCTGAGATAGACACTAAAGGACCATTCAGACTTGCTGTTCGTTTTGCCTGTAGGGGACAGATGGACAGTTTTGGGTCAGGAAGACTGGTCCAAGTCCTGTCCTTGACACATTAATTTGAACTCTCCCATTGCTAGAGGTTCCAAGTTACAAAAAAAGTTACTGATTTGCAACAGCAGAAAGAGATTTCCACATCAGGAACTCCCCACCCACTAACAAAACCACATGTCCAGACCAGATAAAAAAAAGTTTTGTCACTAGGAACTTAGAATGGCCATGGTGTAATAACTATTATGTCACAGCTGCAAAGCGGATAAATATGAGGCCCAAGATGAAGCAGGAGGATGTAAAATGGACAAAGCGTGAAACGTACCTGCACTGGGATCACATAATCCGCCCCATCCCAGATCCGGAAGCCCAGGTCAGAGGTATTGGTCAAGGTCACGCCTTTCACCTTGGTGACAATGGAGCTGACCACTCTGTCCTTCACTTGGTAGCCTTTCTGCCACACAAACACCCACCTGTAAAGTAGAAAGCTGATGAGGCAGCAGCTTTTGTACAACGGGCCTGCGGCTTTCTACGCCTTGTCATGGCCTTTGGATTTAGGCTTGGAAGGGACCTTGGAGACAGACTGACCAAAGTCCCTCCTTTTACAGATGAGAAGATGAAATGGGAAGGAAAGTGACATAATTGGAAAAGCTATTGTTTAATTCTAGGTCTTCTGACTGCAAATCCAGATTTTTTTTTTCCTAGAGAGACAAAGAGCATTCATGTGTGTCAGGCCCTGGGGATGCAGATGTGGGCAATGACAATGGGTCTTGCCCTTAAGGAGCCTGTTTCTAGTGGGGGGAGATGACATATAAAGGGGAGCTGGAAGGGGGAAGAGGCAATTCTAGGGGGTATGAGATGAAGCCAGCTGGGAAGTACCTATAGAGGTCTAGTACAAGATAAAGTGAAAGCTCCCCTCTCAGACTCTGGTGGGCCAGTCAGTGCAAGGTTACAGGAAGTGGGTGGGAGGAGGGAAAGAGGAAAGATGATGACTATTTGTCCCATCATTTCAGTTATGTCCAACTTTGTGACCCCATTTGGGGTTTTCTTGGCAGAGATACTGGAGTGATTTGCCATTTCATTCTACAGCTCGTTTGACAGATGGGGAAACTGAGGGAAGCAGAGTTTAAGGAACTTACCCAGGGTCATACAGCTAGTAAGCGGCTGAGGCCAGATCTGAATTCAGAAGATGAGCCCACTCACTATGGTGCCACCTAGCGGCCCCATGATGGCTGTGGTACAGGTAATAAGGTACAGAGAGAGCTCATTGCCTTTAGGTCACAGAAGACTGCTAGGGGCTGGATGCCTTTCCGTCTCATGGTCAATTAATGGTTATTTGGTTGAATGTCAATAATGCCTACTATGATATATATATGTTTTTGTAATTCCTGCAGATCTACATATATATGTGCATGTACACACACACATATGAGAATCTCTGGCCTTAAGGAATTTACATTCTAGCAGATTCTGGATTTCATATCTCCCTTTTACATGAAAATGCCTGTTTTCCTAGTCTGCAGGAGAGGTAGAGGAAGCAGCTGAAGAAACCTTCTCTCCTCCAACCCCCCACCAACCCCCCCCTCCCCCCGTGGGGAACAGACCCTCATCAGCTCGCAGCTGCAGTAGCTGATGAGGGGGTGTGTGTGTGTGTGTGTGTGTGTGTGCGTGTGTGTGCGTGTGTTTTTCTAAAGCACAGATCTAAGCATGTCGTTCCAGCGTCTCCCTATCGCCCCCAGGATCAAATATAAACCCTCCATTTGGCTTTTAAAGCACGTTCCAGAAGCAGCAAGTGGTACAGTGGATAGAACACTGAGCACGGAGTCAATAAAACCTGAGTTCAAATCTATTCCCAGATACTTAGCTCTACAACCCTGGGCTTACCAAACCAAAACCAAACCAAACCAAACAAACTCCCCAAATCTGTTTGCCTCAGTTTCTTCGGCTTTAAGATGGGTACAATAATAGTGTCTACCTCAAAGTGTTGTTGTAAGGCTCAAATGAGAAAATACTTGTAAAACATGCTTAGCCTGGTCCTGGTACACAGCAGGAACCATATTAATGCTTATTCTTTTCCTTTTACTGCCCCCTGCCAATGTTTGTGGTCCTTTTACACCTTAGCCCCCCTCACCCCCTTTCTATATCTTGCTTGTACATACCTGAACGGCAGAGTACGACATTAATACTGTTTTTCTTTGACAACCACAAGGAAAGCTAAGCTATCCTTTCCAAACCCTGACTGTAGGGGAGGGTAACAAAAGCTGATAACGGGTGGCAAATACCAGTAAATATTTGAGGTTATAGAACTACAGATCTCTATCTTTAACGAGAACTTTCTGATCCTAATGCCATAAATACCGATAAGAATTTATATTCTGTTTCTCTTTCTGGCTGATTTCTATCAGTTAACCCTAAGGATGAGTTTCAGTTGAATGGCTGGGTTTACTCAATCAAGGTAAGAACATTCATATTTTACTGGAGTATATGGCCTCAAATCAAGCATACTTGGGCTATACCATGTGATGGGCTACTGAAAATGACAGGATTTGGGGCTGGAAAATGCATTTTGGAGATTCTTTGTCTACTGACTACTTTTTGTCTGAATTCAAGATATATACAGAACTGTCTGAAGTATATTCAAAGAAGAGTCATTCTTCTATAGAGACAGTCAAAGGGTATGAATAGGCAGTTTTCAAAGGAAGAGATATGCTAATTGCCACGTGAAAAAAATGATCCAAGTCACTGATAAGAAATGTAAATATTAAAAACTCTGAAGGTGCACCTCCTGCCCATCAGATTGGCAATGAACAAAAAAAAAGAATACAACAATTGTTTGCAAGGCTGGAGGAGGCAAGTATACTTAATGTACTGTTGATGGAGCTGTGGATCAGTCCAATCATTTTGGAAATATGCACGTCACTAAAATCTAGACCATCATTAGGCCTCTATCCCAAAGACATCAAGGGCAGAGGGAAATTATTCCATATGTACACAGTTTATTTTTATTTCTTTATTTTATTTTATTTTATGTTATTTTTGCTCTTTGGAGGAGGGAAGGCAAGGCAATTGGGGTTAAGTGACTTGCCCAAGGTCACACGGCTAGTAAGTGTTGAGTGTCTGAGGCCACATTTGAACTTGGATCCTCCTGACTGCAAGGCTGGTGTTCTATTCACTGCGCCACCCAGCCACCCCTCAGTTAGTTTATAAGTAGCACTTTTTTGTTGGTATAGGAAAGAACTTGAAACAAAGTAGGTGACCATCATTTGGGAAGTAACTGAACAACTTACGTCATGTCAGTTAATCAGCAAGTGCTTATTAAGTCCCTACTATGTTCCTGCCACCGGAGATACAAATATAAAAAAATGAAACAACCCCTACTTGCAAGGTGTTTATATTCTAAAGGGCAAAGACAGGTACTTATGTAAGTACATAATCCCTAAATAGGTGAACATAATGGAATATTTCTGCATTATATTCTGGAATATAATTGATATATTATTTAATGAGATATAATAAGAAATGAAAAAAAGAGAGAGTTAGAGATACCTGGGAAGATTTGTATGAACTGATATAGAATAAATTGAGCAGAACCAGGAGGACAATTTAATACAGTGACTATAATAAGGTAAACTTCTGTGAAAGACTTAAGAACTCTGGTCAATGCAAAGACCAGCCATGACTCTGGAAGATAGATGATAAACTTGCTTCCCATTTCTTATCAGAAGGGTGATGGGCTAAGAGTGTAGAATGAGATCTACATTTGTGACCATTACCAATGCGTGATTTTGATTCAACTTCTTACAAAGGAAGGATTTTATTTTTAGCTCAGGAGAATTACTGGGGGTAGAGAGTGATAGCAATGCAATAAAGTAAAAGAATGGTGATGGAAACATTAAAACTATAGAATATTAAAAACCATTGGTAGTAAGTTAAACTTAACATACACTTAAAATAATTTGTAGGTAATATTCATGATTTCATATACAATCTTCTTTTTCTGTCTTTTTTCGTATGTGGAAATGTTTCTGTTTGTCAAACTTAAAATAAAAAAAGGGAAAATTTAGCTCTAAAAAGCTGCTTTTTTCAAGAGAACTGTTGGGTATGGGCATGGGCTTTGCCAGAGCCAAGGAATCATAAAAGAGAATGAATCCAGGCATGTAATTGGAGAATAGAGATTTTCCTTCCTTGGTCTCCCTGAAGAGTTCATCCAGAGTAGATGAGAGTTTTTTTCTTTGATCTATAGCTTATATCTTTTCTAGGAAGGATGCAGACAGATCTTCGCTCCTGCTCACATAGGACTGAAAAGTCAGAAGAAAAGAAACTGTGAAAGTACCAATTCCTTAAGTCCCATCCACGTGGATGCCTTCATTTACCTTCCTCAACTCTGACTGGGAGAACAGCTCAGGCTTAAGTTAGACCAGCTAGAAATGGGAGATGCCACTAACATTCCAAATCAAAACTGGCAAAGTTCTCTCTGAAGCACAGTCTACAGCACTGCTCACATCGCATCAATGCTCAAGTCCTTTGTACCTTTAGAATATTTCTCTTAATCGCTCCCTTCTCTCCTCTGACATCCCCCTTGAACATCATCTCATGCCTGGACCACTACAGTAGCTGCTGGTGGGTCTGCCTGCCTCCAGGCTCTCCCCACCCAAGTCTATCTTCCACTCAGCTGTCAAAGCACTCTTCCTAAGGTGCAGGTCTGATATTCCAACAACACCCCTATCTCCTTCAGGATCAAATACTAAATCCTCTGCTTACCTGGTTGTCCTCATCCTACCTTTCTAGTCTGTCTTCCCTCCACTGACTCTTGGGTCCAGTAAAAATCAATCATCAACAAACATCACTCAATCAACCCATAAACATGTTATTAAATACCTACTGTGTGCCAAGCACTGACCTGACCAAGATGCTCCTGGCATTTTCTCTGGCTGCCGCTCATGCCTGGAAGGCTCTCCCTCCAAATCTTTTCCCCAGACTTCCCTGCTTCAGGTCCCAGCTAAAATCCCCCTTCCTACAGGAAGCCTCCCCAACCTCTCTCCATCATTTCCTACTTATCCTGCCTGTTTGTACCTAGATGTCTGAAGGCTGTCTCCCACACTGGACTGCAAGTTCCAGGAGTGCAGGGACCATCTTTTTGCTTCTACTGGCACAGCGCCTGGCACATGTTGTCCTTCAGTCCTTTGAGTCGTGTCTGACTCTTTCTGACCCTATTTGGGGTTTTCTTGGCAGAGGTACAGGAGTGCTTTGCTATTTTCTTCTCCAGCTCATTTTACAGATGGGGAAACCGAGGCAAGCAGGGTTTAGGGGACTTGCCCAGGGTCACACAGATATGGGTCTGAGGCCAGATCTGAACACGCATCAGCACATAGTGGGCGGTTAATGATTAGTTGATGCCCGACTCCCTCGCTGGTTGCTCCAGAATATAAGGAGCGTGGGGGCTCTGGCCTGGAGATGCAGATTTGGGGAGCAGGGAGGCTGTGAGAACGGGAGAGAGGAGGAAGAAAGGCAAAATTTTAAATGTCCAGCACAGCCTCGAGACGGGTCAGCTAATGAGGGGTGATGAGGATGTACAGGTGGAGGCCCGGAGGGGGTGGGGAGGAGGCGGGATGGAGGGAAGGTTACGGGGTGGGGACTCTAGTCAGTGGAGCCCCAGGGGGCGTGGGAGACTCAAGGCTGATCGGATGAAGATTAATGCAGGGACCTCGAACCCCTTCCCTGCTCCAGCGGAAACCCCCGATCATTCTCCCCGTTCTCGCTTCCTCTGGGCCCTCCCCACTCGTGACTCCCCGGCGCCGGGAGGGAGCGCCCCCCGGCCCCCCCACCAGCTGCTGCAGGGGGCGTGGCCGGGACTCTGCACATTAATCCCTCCCTCTCCGCCCTGTCCCCAAGTGCCGGGGCTGCAGCCAGTCCCGCACGTCTGTCCCGAAGGGTCGCACGCCCGAGCCGTTCCAGCGCGGGCCCGGGGCGGCGCGCGCACAGCGGGGGCCCGGGCGCGTGCTTACCCGATGACGTAGAGGAGGATGAGCAGCTGCACGCCGCGGTTCATGAGCCCCACTTTGCGGCTGTGGATGAGCACGATGCGCGGCGTGACGTACCGGAAGAAGAAGTTGGACAGTGTATCCTCCCAGCTCGCCATGGCCCGCCGGGTTCGGCCCGAGCTCCGCGACTCCGGGCTGCCGCAGCGGCGGCCGAACTGAGCGCAGGCAGGGCGGCCCGGGAGGGGCGGGGCCGGAAAAAAGGCCCGCGGCGGCCCCGCCCAGCGCCCCGCCCCCCACGCGAACCGCCCGCGTGGACGCGGAGCCGGAGAGGGGCGGGGGAATGAGCCTGAGCCCGCGAGAGCCCGAGGAAGCACCCTCCCCGGGGCACCTCCGGCCACTCGGGGTTAGGGTCAAGGGGGACCCTTGGGCTGAATTTGAGGGCGGCGCCAGCCTGGGATCACAACACGCCCAGAGTGGACCCTCCCTCCACCGCTGCCCAGAAGCTGTTCGCTTGTAACTGACACTCTGGGGAGCTTCCTGCGGCCGCTAAAAATGACCAGCCCCGGACAACTGTCAGGGGGCAGGATTCGAACCCTAGACTCCTGCCTCTGAGGCTTCCGCCTCATCCCCTAAAGCACCTTTAAACACAACATTCTCACCCGCGTTTCACCGGCTCACGACCGAGCCCAGGGTTAGGGTTGAAGCCAAAGTCGGGAACTGGAGTTAGGGGATGAACCCAGAGGATGACCCCAAGTTTGTCAGGGGCTATCGAGATCATGTAAGGCAACTCTCTGATAGCGAACTGAGGGATGAGCGCCTCCCCCCCCCCGTCTCTATCTTCCCTCCCCTCCCCTCCTCTCTCTGTGTCTCTTGTCTCCCTCCCTCCCCTTTCTTTCTCTTCCCCTCTCTCTCCCCCAGCTCCTTCTTGGAGGGAGTTTACATACAAGGAGTTCCAATGAAATCACAACTGCAGCTTCTCCCTTTTCCCCAAAATCCTTTCCGGATCTAAGTTCTACCGTTTCGCCTATGAAACCTAGTGGGGATTGGGAGTGGATGCTGAGTGACTTGGACACCTTGAAAAATGCGCTTAAATCCAGGTGGGGACCACCAGAAGGTGCCGTCGCAGGCTTCTTCCCTACCTCCCCCGTCCATCTGAGATGCTTATAATGGCTCCCCTTTGCAAAGAGCTTTGAGATACACAAAGCATTTTTGCTACTGGAGCCACCTCCTCCCACCTCAGCAAAGTCAAGGCCCCCTTTTTCATCTTTTCTCCTGAACTATTCAATTTTCCCAGAGGCATCCAGTTGCTAAGCAGCTGATCTCCAGGAATTGTGAGGAGGGTAGAGTCTTTCCACCTGGAAAAGAAATGTAGCCAATTTGTTAAACTAACCCCAATTTATGGGCTGATGGAGAGGTGATATTTGTCCATTTTTACAAACACTTCTCAGAGAAAATGCCCCTGAAATTTGGTTTCAAACCCATTTGTGGGTTAGAATGGGTAATTTATTCCATGGTAGTTTTGGTGGGGAAAGGACACAGTGGAGGGACTTTAGGTCAGATGTGTGCCCCTGAATTTATATTATATAGAGAACGGTTCTGCTACTTTCTCTAAGCCATTAAAATACCTTAATGTAGCTTTGTTTTTTAGACTCTGAGAGGACACATGCCCCTTTAGCTGAGGTTAGAACCAGTGAGGGCAAAAGGACCCCTATGAGATGCTCAGACCCACAGTGTGCCCTCCCTGATATATGTAAGCAATGTCACCGCTCCCTCTGCAGGACATGATTTCTTATTCATTTACAGCATTGGGGATGGACTGGTCTACCCTAAGTTTTTCAGCATCCAGCCAATATCTGATTGACAAGAGACAAGCTTCTGACAGATTATTTACTGGCTCCTGTAACTGGAGAAGGATGTCTCCCATGAAATCACCTGGCCTATCTAAGATTCTACAAAGTCAATCCTTTTTATGGCTCCTGCCAAACTTTGCCCAGGGCTCTGCCCAGGTCTCTAAAGATACTCAGCCTGGGGGCAAGGGCATCGCCTCAAGATGGGACTCAGGACAGTCTAGGAGCCTGGGCTGGGAGGAGTTCTGGGTCTCACCCCCATCTTATTCCACCCAATTTTAGCCTGCCAGTTCCGCAAGGAAGTGGATTAGAAACTAAAGTGGTGCAGCTGGAGGGAACCCTGGCGCAGAGGATGTTAGAGCCAGAGGAGAGGGAATCTGGTCTAGTTTCTCATTTGACAGCTGGAGAAGCTGAGGCTCAGAGAGGGGGAAGGTGACTTGTCTGAGATCATACCAACATCAGTGGCAGAGTCTCCCACACTAGACTATAAGGTCCTTGAGGGCAGGGCTATATTATCATTGCCTCACTGGACTTAGGGCTGGAAGGAACTTAGAATGTTAAATGTCAGGGTTGGAAAGGACCTTAGAACACAGACTGTCAGAGCTGAAAGGGGCCTTGGAAAGTGCATGTCAGAGCCAGGAAAAATTAGAACAGAGAATTCCAGAGCTGGGAGTGAGTTTAGGACAAAACATCAGAACCAGAGGTTCAGTCCTCGTATGGGATTCGATGAGGACAGATGGGGAAACAGAGGTCCAGAGAGGGGGAAATGTCTTATCTGAGATAAAACAGTGAGTTAACGTCAGGGTTTCCCCAACTAGATCATAAGTACCTTCTAGTAGGTAGGACTGTTGTCTAAGGGTTTAGAACTGGAAAGAATCTGAGAGATTGGTCTGGGAAAGACCCAGGAAATAAAGGTTTTGCCCTAGATCACAGGCATAAAGGAGCTGAGCCAGTATTTGTACTCAGACCTTCTAAATTTTATGTGGTGTTCCCTCTCCTAATCGCCCATCTCTCTATTCCCCTGGATGCCCAGGATGAGACCTTGTGGGATGGGTAGGAATTCAGCTAAGTCTCCTTGCCTAGGGCAGAAGACCCCCATCAAACTGAAGGGGGGCTGAGTGAGCCCTCAGGGGCAGCTCATTCCTCTCTGTCTGGCTTGGGTTTCTTCCCTCTAGGAGAATCTCCTTTAAGGGCACCCTGTCTGAGGAGCACATGGGGGAAAACAGCCTGGGACTACTGACGGGATACCTGGGAGAGATCCTGGAGGCCATCACAGGCTCAGTGGACAAGTGCCCTCCAGCCATGAGGGTGGCTTTCAGACAGCTGCACCAGAGGGTGGAGGAGCGCTTCCCTGAGACTGAGCATGAGGTAGGAAGAGGTGGGGGATGGGGGAGGGAAGAGGGAATGGACTTGGGAGCAGGGGCCAAGGGGAGGCAGACACTGTGGGGAGGCCCCTGCACATGCATGCAGTGTGCTTAGCAACTCTTTTTATTTTTATTTTTGCTTTTTTGGAGGGCAGTTGGGGTTAAGTGACTTGCCCAAGGTCACACAGCTAGTTTTTGTGTTAAGTGTCTGAGACCGAATTTGAACTCAGGTCCTCCTGACTCCAGGGCTGGTGCTCTATTCACTGCACCACCTAGCCGCCCCCAGCAACTTTTTTTACCACAACGGATTCATGTACAAACCGGTGAGGAACCTAGGTCAAGTGTTGTTGTCTTCCCCCTATAATTGAGAAAACAGAGGCCCAGATAACATAAAACATCAGAGCCTGGAGGGACCTTAGAACAGGGAACGTCAGGGCTGGGAGGGGCCTCAGAACAGGGAGTGTCAGGGCTGGGAGGGGCCTCAGAACAGGGAGTGTCAGGGCTGGGAGGGGCCTCAGAACAGGGAATGTCAGGGCTGGGAGGGGCCTCAGAACAGGGAATGTCAGGGCTGGGAGGGGCTGTAGAGATTTCATTTAACCCCCTTATTTTAAAGAGGTGAAAACTGAGGGTTCTGAGAAGTTCTCTGCTTGATACAATGATCCAAGACAGCTCCAAGGATTCATGATGAAATATGCTCTCCATCTCCACAGAGAGAATTGCTGAACTGAGTATAAATTGAAATATAACTTTTAAACTTTCTTTATGTTTCTTGCCTTTTCTTTTTGTAACATGGCTAATATGGAAATATGTTTTGCATGATCTTAATGGATAATTGATATATTGCTTGTTTTCTCAGTGAATGGGAAGGAGGGAGAGAATTTGGAACTCCAAAAATAAAAATAAATGATTATTATTTTGCTTTTTGGAGGGGAGAGGACAGGGAATTGGGGTTAAGTGACTTGTCCAAGGTCACATGGCTAGTAAGTGTGTCGAGTGTCTGGGACTGGATTTGAACACAGGTCCTCCTGACTCCAGAACCAGTGCTCCATTCACTGGGACACATAGCCACCCAAAATAAATTATTTTTAAAAGAAAGAAAGAGGACGAACCATTTGACTGCACCAAGAAATTGTGTGGCAAGACCTAATTTTTCTTGAGTTTTCAGCGGCTGAGCCAGGATGTACCCAAATGAGGCACAGGCCACAATTGCCCCCTGTGTTTACAGCTGTGGGTTACATATCTGATTACACTCATCATTCAAACTCACTTTTTAGTATGTGGGGAGAATTGTGAAAATGTGTCTGTGTGTGCTTGTCAATGTGTCCATCTTTGAGTGTCTATGCTTCCTGATGCATAGTGATGCATCTTTGTTAGTCGGGCATTCAAGTTTTTATTAGGCACTATTGGTGCAATGAACATAAGAGAAATAAGATTTGGAGTTGGAAGGAACCTTTGGGATGACTGAAGCCAACCGTCTCATTTTCCTGCTGAGGTTACCGAGTCATTGGCTATAGGCAAGTGGGTGACCTTGCACAGCCTACCCCACTTAAATCCAATTCCCCTGCAAGTCACGGCATCACTTTCCCCAATGTCATAGTCCTCTTCCAGAACAAAGGACACACACACCAACAAACCTAAGTCCTCTGATTTCATATCCATTGCTGTTTCCATATTCCTCCTCCAATAAGACCTCCCAGTAAGACATTTACAAATCAAATATTCAAATGGTTTGTCGATTGCAAATTATCCCCACTTGCTCAAATCACATGAGAAGCAAACTAATGATTAATTTGCTTCAGGAGGACCATCCAATATGGGTCAGTGGGTGGTGGCGGTTCCTTGATTTCTTTTGACCTCCCAGAGATACCAATGGAATGTACCAGCTTTCCAATGGTATAATCTGACCTCTTACCATATGGCCAGCCCATCTTCCTTCTCATTCATATATTTACTTAGTAATATACTTTACTCCAAGTCTTCTGAACAGTTGCTAAGTGTTTGTAATCTATTAGAGCCTATTACACCTGCCACCTCTTCATCCTCTAGGTAATGGTCATTTTAAACTCGTTGGAGGCTATAGTGTTTATGGCTCTAGGACAATCCTGGGTAGATTATAATTATAATATTATAAAAATGGTCCTGTGTGTTCAAACATCACAGTCCTAGCAGTGCCTGGAGAAGAAGGAGACAGAGGAGAAAAGCAACAAGATGGAATCAGGTCTATGGAAAAGATTTGTGCTCAAGATGATAGAGTTTTGAGGGAGAATGTCAAGGGATTGGGTCACAAGATGGGAAGGGAAAGAGGCCAAAGGCATGGGGAAAAACCCAACTCAGACATAGTCATTACTTTGGAAGTATCAAGAGCTGATGACCTATATGCCTACTCTTCTATCTACATAAAATTGTCATTCTAATAATATACCTGTGGTTCATTGAAGTATTAAGAGGGAGGGAACAGACTATACCATTCCATGGTAGCCTGAAACTTTATCATCACACAGTCCACTGAAAGATGTTGAAAGTACATGATTCCACTATGCTTTATCATTTGTGGAATGTTACCAAAAATAGAATAAAAATTTTATTAAAATGTTGCCTTAGAGCAGCGGTTCTCAACCTGTGGGTTGTGACCCCTTTGGGTCACAGCAATCGCCTAAGACCATCAGAAGTACATCTTAGGAACTGAGACACCGCTCCTCTATTGTCTCCAGGCAGGTCCGCCCACAAGCTTACACGCCCACATACAAGTATTAAAGGGTCAAAGCATTAGGAAGGTTGAGAACCACTGCCTTAGAGGTTTTCCTCCAACCAGATGTGTCCTATGTACATGGAAGGGTGAAACTTCCACCCCAGATAATGTAGAATACACACACATACACACACACACACACACACACACACACCAGAAGGTCCAGACAGCTCTACTGAATCAATTAACCAAATGTGTAAGCTAGGTGATGGAGTCCTTAATTGGAAAGGATTAAAGTGCTTTGATCGTTGGATAAAGATAGATAATGTCACAAGGAACTTTCTTAGGATTGGCTGAAAGAATTAACTCACCAATTTGTGTGTATATAAAATAGAAGGCCGGTTTGACCTTCTGGAGTCCACTGACTGACCTAGGTGACTAAGGATCCCCTCTTTTCTGTCCCTACAAGTGGTCATCCAATTTTAGCGTGAAGACTTTTGTTAAGAAGAAATCACTACCTCATGGGCTGCCCAAGCCACATTAGGGTACTGTTAGAGAGTTTTTCCTTATATCTAAGTTCTACTGGAGAAGTTCCATCATGTCCCTGCCAGGAAATTAAGAGAAAAAAAGATCCATGTCATAGCTCCCTTTAGACTATGAGTTTCTTGAGACCAAGGACTGTCTTTTTACTTTTCTTTCTAACCTACATGCTTAACACAGTGCTAGACGCATAGTGCTCAGTAAATGTTTGTGAACTGACTGACTCTCTAGTATTAGTAGGAAACTAGTAATGTTTAGTCTGGAGAAAAGAAGACGTTTTTTGTTCTTGGATGGTACTTTCCATTGAATTGATGTAAAAGGAACTTTGGTAAGGAATCCTCAATTGTTCTCCAGCTCTAGTCTTTGAGAGTTATCAGGGGCCATGGAGAGAGTCCCTAAGAGGTGATGTGAGTTTCCCAGGATCACCTAAGCAGGATGGGTCAGCAAGGGGACTTGAAACAAGACAGAAACCATGATCTCAGTCTTAAAATATGACTGTCATATAAAATTCAGCATGAACCAGGAATATATGGATCCTGACAGAGTAATGCATCCAACAGTCTAATTAGCATAGGATAGAGAATGATTAATAGCCTCTATAGAATGGAGGATGTGCCTCTTCTTAGGATATTATTGGTAGTAGGTTAAAGAATATGATGTATTTTTCTTGTGGGAGGAGGTACAGGACAGCTTCTCCAGGTTCTCATCATCATCCCTCCCACAGCCCCCAGAGAGAGCGAGGAGAAAACACAAAGTTCAGAACAGCAACCTTTTGGGGTGTCAGAATATTTTGGAGATACCCTGTTTCCCAGAGCGAAGGCCCAGCAAGCAGGCTGTACCTTGAGATTTGCATAACAATCATCATTTGCACTAAGGATAATATTATGCTCTGGCAAAGCGTATCACTTGGACCCAGCACCAGATGTTCACTGAGAGATTTATTTCCTCTTTTTTCAGGGCCATCTATCATATACTCACAATCTCTTGTGGCTGACCGGTACTGCACCCCTGTTTCTGTTATAGAACTCTGGTGGACATGACCCCCGAGACTTGAGAAAATGCTGATCCCCCAGGGCCCATGGAAACAGTAAGTCAAGACCTAAAAATGATTGTGTTTTGGTCCAGCCCAGGATGTACATAAGACCTGCCTTTAGTCCAGCATGTTAAGCCTTTGCTTCCATATGCATTATGTCATTTTCCATGCTCTGAAATCACTTAAACTTCTGTCTGTGTCCTGGCTCTCCTCTCTCTAGCCTGCTTTGTTTGGCTCTAGTCACCCACAGTTTAGAGGCCATTTCCAGTCCAATGGCTAGGGGGACCCACAGGTAGTGGTGAAAATGTGCTGGGGGAATGGTTAGAGATGAGGTTCTGGGAGCTCTTGGGCCAGGTGGGTGTGACCTAACAGGAATGCACAACTCAAAAAGCAAGAAATTTGCATTCCCATGGAGCCAGTGACAGCTCTGTTTCCAAAAATATCACAGAACAGCAGTAAAAATGAACGACGAAAGTGCCTCATCCTTTGAGAGAATCTGGCCCAATTAATTTCATCCCTAAATTTGGATCCTGATAATATCCTTCAGAGGAAAGTTATGCATGACATTTTCTATCATTAAAATGTAAAGCTGCTCTTAAAAACAAAGCTGTCCCTGGTGCTTAGGACAGCAGTTGGCACATAGTGGCCATTTAATAAATGCTTGTTGACTGATCATTGACTGGCTATCCAGCTGGTACATCTTGGAACACAAACATGGTGAAGTCAAAAGTTCCTGATAATAGTTAGCATTTGTATAGATCAAATAATGATAATAAAATGACAATACTGAGCATTTATATTAGCACTTTAAGATTTGCAAAGCTCTTTATTATCTCACGTGATCCCTTGGGAGGTGGGTACTATTTTTTTTTATCTTTTTGGAGAGGGAAGGCAGGGCAATTAGGGTAAAGTGACTTGCCCAAGGTCACACAGCCAATAACATATGAGTGTCTGAGGCTGGATTTGAACTCAGGTCCTCCTGACTCCAGGACTGGTACACTATTCACTACCCCACCTAGCTGCCCGGTAGGTGCTATTATTAACCCCCTTTTACAGAAAAGGAAACCAAGGCACAGAAAGGTTAAATGACATGTCTAGGGTTACCCAGCTAGTCTCTGAGGCAGGATTTGAATTTGTCTCCCTGATTCCCACTGTACCACCTGACAGCCTGATCCCAGTAATATGTAGCACTGAATAGTAAATAGTTGTCTCAACATAATGCTAGAGCCATTAAGGGATAGGGACTATTCCAGTGATATAGAGAATTCCCAGGTGAGGAAACGCCCTCCGCCAATGCAAGTATTCCTCCTTCTTGGCAATTTAGAGTTTTAGAAAGTTGGGAACAGACCCTATCAAGCAGTGATTCTCAAGTCTTTTTGGCCTCAAGACCTCTTTACCCACTTAAAAATGATTGAGGACTCTGTCAAAGAGCTTTTGTTTATGTGGGTTATATTTATTGATATTTACCATGTTAGAAACTTTGAGGTTTGCAAAACACCTTACAGATAATGATCTCATTTGATCCTTACAACAATCCTGGGAGGTAGGTCCTGTTCATCATCCCCTTTACAGATGAGGAAACTGAGGCAAATAGTGGTTAAGTGACTTGCTCAGAGTCACCCGTCCAACAGAGGGGCATGGCATTGGAGTGATAAGGCACTTCTTGACCGTCCAGGATGTCTGCAGGGGCTATTCCTTTTCCCAGTCAAGAGCAGGTCATCAATTCTTGCCTCATTGCAATGATAATTTCATTCTTCAAAAGATATGAAGCAATATGAATACTTTCTATCTGGTATTTGATTTTACTGCAACCAGGGGCTGCGAGAGGAAAAAGATGAGGATCTGTCAGGTGTGTGTGTGTGTGTGTGTGTGTGTGTTTACAAATGACCATTCCATCATAAGGTTTGTGATAAAGAAGGAAAGTCAGAAATAATCTGATAAAGATTTTGGGAGAGAAGATTTGAAAAGATTCTGAGAAAATAAGTGGTAGGATTTAATAGCTTAATAATCTGCAGAAGAAGTTAGCCAGGGAATGGGAGGCTCTTATGAATGAAATTCTGAAAAGTCAAGGGGAATTTATTCCAGGGAAGAATAAAATGGGAAGGTGCCTAAAAAGATTGATTTGACTCTACAGGAAACTCATTGACCAGCACAGATTTTTAAAAAGTAGAATCAGGGTCAGGTTCCTGACAATAAATACGAAAAAGGAACATGTTAAGAATGGTGGTTTGGCTTCACTAAGAACAAATCGTGCCAGACTAACCCTATTGCCTTTTCTGGTATAGGGTTACACCAGATTGCCAGATCAAGGGAATGCTTTAGGTATAGTTGACCTACAGCAAAGCACTTAACAAGGTTTCTCATGCTTTGTGCTCCACCATTAGTAAAGGCATCCTGAGATTCTGGGCTCCTATGGGCCAGATATGTTCCCCACTTTTTTTGTCTTATAGGAATTCTTAACAGGGGGTCCTTGAGCCTTTTGCTTTTTGATAACTATTTTTCACTATAATTGGCTCCCTATGTCAGCCTAACGCTTTATTTTGCACGTTTTGAAACACTGTTCTGAGAAAGGGTGTGTGGATTTCAGATTACCAAAGGGGCCCAGGACATAGAAAACTGGAAGAACCTCTGGGTTAGGAAATGAAGGAATTAGACTACTCTCTAAGGCCCCTTCTGACTTCAAAATTCTTTGGTTCTAGAATCTTTCAGGACCCCATTTGGATGTGTCCTGCTTTACCTGGGTGGCATTAGTGGACAGAACACTGGAATTGGAGTGAGGAAGAAAACCTGAGTTTAAATCCTGCCTCAAATCCTTGTTAATTGCTTGTCTTTAGGGCCATAGATTCCCAAAGTGGGCAATACCATCCCTGGGGAGGGGAGGCATTGGAATGATCCATAGGGGAATAGTAACCTCAGGTGCAACTGGGAGGCATTGAATAAAAATAAGGGGGCAGTGGAAACACAAGCAAAGAAGATAAGAAAATTTTGTAAAGCTGTTCATACATGTTTCATCTGTTGTATAACAAAGTCATAGTGATTACATTATTTTCCAAACAAACATACAACATGCAAGTTATAAGTAGTCAAGTATGCTGACAGGTCTTAACAAGCAAGCGTTGGCAGGTGAGCCTATCACATTTTGCAGGAATCGGCAGGAATGTGTACATGCAATGACTTGTTTACAATATGATACTATATATTACATGATGCTGTATTGCATCATCAAAATTTGAGTGCAAGAAAAACCCCATACATTTACAATAAATTATTAAATTTAAGATGTGTCATTTAAATAATATTTAATATTTTTTGAAATGACTCAGATTTCAAGAAAAATTGTTAAAGAATTAAAGAAAGTAGATTTGGGGGGGCACTGAGTCATTTTTTAAAAGATGACAATAGGTCAAATAAGTTTAGGAACCCCTGGTCTAGGCAAATCACTTGACTTCTCTTAGCTTGAGTTTCCTCATCCATAAAATTAGAATAATCATAGCACCCACCTCCCAAGGCTGTTGTGAGGGCCAAGTATGATAATATGCTTAAAGCATATTATATATTGCAAATTTTATAGAGCCACATAAATGCTAGCTATTATTATTATTATATGCTCCTAAAAGTTCGCATACTGGAATCAATTTTTAACTCTCCATTAAAGCATCAAAAGCACTTTACCAGGAATATTTAAAAAATCATTTTAATACAAATATTCCCTCCACAAATCAACGTGTCATTTATTGGGAATAACTTGCGTTTTTTTTCAGCTGATAAACCTTTTTGTTACTATTTTCAGAAGAGATTTTCTGGTCACCCATTGTATGTCACTTTTTAATCTTTCTACAAAGACTTTTCCTTGTTGCTCAGTTACTCAGTAAAACCAGTCCCCTCCTATTTTATTCTTAAAAACCCAACCATCTCCTATATTTGAATGCATGCTGCCACGATGGAGGAGAGGGATGAGGAGAAAAATTTGAAACTCAAGGGACTGTGGAACTGAATGTTGTAAACTAAAAGTAAACAAACAAACTAATTTAATTAATTTTTAAAAAGAGAACCAAAAAAAAAAGAATTTAAAAATGGTCAGCATCAGAACTGTCTCTATTCTCCAGAAGACCCATCAGCTCACAAGGAGGTGGCTTTGCTTGGGGATTTTCAAAGTGTTACTAATATCTATTGCACAGATTGCTCTTTAGGGTTGTCCAAAAGCTCTCCTCAAGAGGCAGGCAGGGAATCTAAGGTCACGCCCAGGCTTTCTACTAATTGGCAAAGCCAAAGATTGGCAGAAACCAAAGGGATCGACAGTAAGTTACAGAACAATTGTAAATGTTCAGGTTGTTTCAGGGTGCTGGATGGATCTCCAATTTTACCGAGAAAAAGAAGGGGCCTTTCTACTTCTGTAAATTCTTTCCTGTTTGTCTTACATATAATTTATTTATACTCACTTATTTGTTTGGTATCTCTCCTATTACACTGATCTCCCAAAGGGCACGGACTGTCTGCTTCTGTTCTCTATATAGCACAGGGCTTGGCGCACAGTAGGCATTTATTTGATTGATAAGTACCAGGATTACCCAGGCAAGGAATCAGTTTAATTTCTGAGAGGCTACTTAAAACTGAAACACAATGTCTGCCAGTCAGTCAATAAGCATTTAGTAAGTGCCTACTATGTGCAGAGAACTGTGCTAAGCCTTGGGGGTACCAAGAGAGGCAAAAAACACCACTGCTGCCCTCAGGAGTTCACAACTTAATGGAAGAGAAAACAGGCAAACAACTCTACACAAATAAGTCCTAAACACAGCGAGCATCAAGTGACCACCTTCACTATCTTGGGACATGGAGGTGGTGCAATAGGTCTGAAGCAGGGAAGACCTGAGTTCAAATTCAGTCTCAGACACTTACATACAGTCATTTAACCCCATTTGCCTCAGTTTCCTCATCTGTAAAATGAATTGGAGAAGGCGATGGCAAATCTCTGCCAAGAAAATCCCAAATGGGGTCACAAAGAGTCAGACAGGGCTGAAAAGTGACTAAAATTCAGCAGCTTTCAGGGGTAGGGGTGTGTGTGTGTGTGTGTGTGTGTGTGTGTGTGTGTGTGTGTGTGTGTGTGTTTATGATAGCTTGAGGGTGAGACACACACAGGGAGAACAGAAGAGCAAAAGAAGAAGAAAGGATGAAGAAATACAAAGCATAGAATGGTATTGCTATAAGAGGCTGGATAATATAACCCTTACAAAGAGACCTCAGAGGCCTTCTGGCCAAATTCTGTCTTTTTAAACATAAGAAAACCTAGGCCCAGAGTTGCCTCTACTCTCTCCAGGAGGTTTTGGAGAGAGAGCTGGCCTTGAGTCAGCTTGAGACAGTCCTGGCCTGCCTCTGATGCCAGCTGCAAACCTCAGTCTCCTCATCGATAAGATGTCCCAGACTAGCACCAACATGTTCCCCTAACACTTTACAAGTCCCTAGAGGAGGTGAAGTTAGTTTGGCAGATACATTAGGTGCAAGGAGACCTCAGGTAGAAAGGCTTACACTTGTTAAATGTGATCAAAGGATCCCGGATCTCCAGCAGGAAGGGAGCCTCAGAGGTCAGCTAATCCAACCCTCCCATTTTACAGATGAGGAAACCAAGGTCAGACTAATTTGCCTAAGATTATTCAGATACTAAGTGGAAGATCCAGGAGTCAAATCCAAATGGTCTGACTCCAAATCCACGGTGCTTTCCAGCATACTTTGTTCTTCTTGCTCAAACAGGAGCCCAAGACTAGAAAGACTCGGTGAGCTCATAGCTTATAAAATAAAGAAGCCGTCTGATATACCTGGCAGATCCTGATAAAACTGTCGCCATCCATTTGCTGTTAGAATACAGGGACTCCTTCCATATCTTGCCATCAAGATATCAGAAACTGTATTTTGATTGTCAGGAATGGGACCGGTCTAGGCTGCAGGGCCATCTCAATTCATGTAATTCTACCCTGGAGAAAGGAAGCAGAAGTTGAGGTTAAGCCTAGCTGGGTACGTCACCAAAAATGACAATCTGTCTGATATGTCAGTTAAAATGGTCCTTTTCCTCCCAGAGACCTTGTACTTTTCTACTTTTGTGCTGGATGAACGTAAGCTTCTTGAGGGCAGGGACAACCTTTCTTTTTCCTTGTAAATGTATCTCCCACATTTAGTAGATTTTGCCACATATTAAGTGACATATTAAGCTCTGCCTCACTTAAATCCAATTCACATGTAAGTCAAGATACCACCCTTTTGATGTCATTGGACGAACAATAATGAAAAATAATGGCAATCACCTAAAATACTCTCCTCCTGTTTGAATCTTACTTATCCTTTAAGGTCCAGCTCAAATCCCAGCTCTCCATGAAATCCTCTGCCCAAAGTGCCCTCTCCCTCCTGAGACTTCCCCAGAATTTATTAGCTACTAATTAGACTTGAAATTTAGTCCACGGGACCCTACCTAGGCTTCCTCTGAATCCTTTTTAATTGATTCTCCCCAAATATAGGATGCATATATAATAGGGGTTGGACTAGATTTACAGGAACGGGGAGCCTGCAACCTCAAGGCTACGTGGGGCCTTCTAGGTCCTTGGGGGTAGCCCTTTGACTGAGTCCAAGTTTTACAGAACAAATCCTTTTATTAAGGGAATTTGTTCTGTGGAGTTTGGATTCAGTCACTTGAGGTCCCAGAAGGCCACACTTGAGGGCCTAGAGAGCCACACTTGAGGATCTAGAGAGCCACACTTGAGGACCTAGAGGGTCATAGGTTCCCCACCCCTGGATTAGAATGTACTTCATGGAGCATGTCTTCCTCAGACACCGACTCCTTCCCCATATGGAGGGATTCATTTTGGACTCTGACTTTTCCATCATGCTCCCATGCCAGGGACCTTTCTCCTACCTTTTCAGCTTTCTTTTTTTATATTGTCTCCTCCCATTAGGTCATTAATCTTCCAGCCCATTTTACAGATGAGGAAACTGAGGCAAATAGGGTTAAATGACTTGCCCGAGGTCACAAAGCTAGTAAGGACCCGAGTCTGGATTTGATGAATCTTCTTGATTCCAGGCCTGGAACTCTATCTGCTGCACTACCTAGCTGCCCTGGTATATAGTAGGCACTTAATAGAAGTTTATTGGCATGGGGCCAGTCCCATGAGGCATGCATTAGGCTTCCTTGGCAACTTGCAAGGATTCCCAAGTCTTTCAAAGCTGAAGGACCTGGTGCTTTGGGATGAATAGTCCATTGGAACTCCTTGCCCTGTGACTGTCTGGAGGAGGGAAGGTAGGGAAAGGCTGAATCTTCAGAGCCTGGCCACTGAACCAGGAAGAATCATCTACCCAGTAGAGTTGGAAAGGAATGACTCTTCTGGCTTTTTCTCTTCTTTCTTCTTTGTGTCTGTGTTCAACTGGGGAGGATAACCCAGTTGATTTATAGCTCCTCCTGACTCTCTAGCCAATGAATTCTTGAACTTCTGGGTGGGATGTCTCCTAGTGGCAAAGAGTTCAACTGCAGTTCATGGAAGGGGAGAGAAGAGAGAAATTCCCTTTTCCTTTTCCTACCCTACTGCCCTGGTATAGGCATTGGAGCCAAACTCAACACTCTTCTGATCCTGGACTTTAGATCAGCCCACTGACTCTAGCATTGGCAGACTGAGCTTTTTAAGGATGTCCAGGGTCAATTTTCAACCACTTAATCCCAAACCCCCTTTCTAATTGAATTGAGGAATCTGGCCTCAGAAACTTCCTACCTGTGTGACCCTAGGCAAGTCCCTTAACCCTATTTGCCTCAGTTTCTTCATTTGTAAAATGAGCTGGAATAGGAAATGGAGAACCATTCTAGCATCTCTGTCAAGAAAACCCCAAATGAGGTCACAATCATACATGACCGAAAGCACTGAAAAACACAACACTCAACATGTGAATACTTGGCTTTCTTCTTCATTACTATAAACTCTAGAAGGGTTTTCTAGAATTTTTTCTATTGTTTCTATTATATCCAGTTTTCTATCATTTCTGCTGTAGAGGACGCAGACTTTCCTGTTAGGATTAGACAGATCTGGTTCTTAGATGACTTCACATGGGTATGCTTCTCTCCCCAAGCCCCCATTCTTTAACACAACAACCCACACCTGGACTCAACAAACACCAAATTAAGTGAGCTTTCCTATGCTCAGAACAAGAGACAATGGTGCGTGGAAAGGGATTCTCTATTGTGTAGACAGAGCTTGCTTTGCTGTTTAAGTATGTCATAGATTCTACATGTAACTTTCAAAGCTGTCCTACTGGTCTGTGATTACTTCCAGATTTCTTTCTGTTCTCTTCTCTTTTGCATAAGGGGGAACCTATCCATCCCACTTCCATGTCTTACAATCTGCATGCCTTCTTAATATATAGTGCTACTACTCCATGCTCCCTTTTATCTATCTTCTTTCTTCTGGTTAAATCATACCCAGACAGAACCATAATCTTGTTAAGATTCCCCTCACCCCCAACCACCTCAGTGATATCTGTGAGGTCACAGTTACCTCCTTGAGATCTCTAGCTCATCTGGCTTAATCTTTGGTTATCTGTCTACAGACACGGGAAGTAACAGGCTTTATAACTGGATCATTTCTTGGATTTTATATGCTATAAACTGCTAGGTATCTCAACTGCTCAAGTCTTTTTTCCTTCACTGTAGTTATTCTATATGGTATCTAACTTAGGAGGTAGGGCCTGGATCTATGATTTCTTTGGTAAAGATAATTCCTGGGTCAGGAATCTCCCTCTACCAGTTCAGGTTGGCATCTTCTCTGTAATTTACAATCCTAGAGAGTGACCTAGATTACTAAGAGGTCAAATGACTTGTCCGGAGTCACACAGCCAAGATGAGTCTATAAAAATATAGTCTTTCCCCTCCCCCATCCTATTTAACCTTTAGGTAATCCAATCTTCTAAATTATATTTCAAAGCACCACACAGACTTATTCTTTCATGTCTTTGTCAGGCACATTCATTTCATCATTGAATAAGAGCTAAATGTATAAGGAGGATTAACATGAGGGGAAACTTGTGGACAATTGTGACTATCCCAAAGTGAAATGGGTTGTCTCAAGAGGTGGTAGGCTCCCCTCCATTAGCTTCTCAAAGAAAGGTTGGAAGGTCATTTGTTAGGAAAGTGATCAGATGCTCCTATCCACTCTCCCTACTATTTAATAGCAAATACTTCTAAATGAGTCATTCCATGGTCAACCAGTGACTATGCCAAAGAAATAAAAGACAGCTTATGTGCAAAATTTATATATTTATTAAAGACTATTTCATAATCAGGAATCAAGATAGAAGACAACAAGCGTTTCAGTTTGCTTCTGGCTGCATAGAGAAGAAAGAATGGCTCCTGATTTGGGCTTGGCCCACTTGGGGCTTGGCCATTATGTTTTTACATGGCCTGAACTCCTTAACACTTCACTCTCTCAGACCGGCATAGCATACTTATCAAGTATGGTAGTTTTTTTTTTTTGATGCACCAAGATGTCTAACATTCATTCACAGCTTTTGTTTAATCTTCTGTATGTCAGAATGTCTTAATAAGATGAATAATGACAATATCAACCGGCATTTATACAGCATATTAAGGTTTGCAAAAAGCTTTGCAAATATTTCTCAGTTTATCCTCACAGCAATCTTGGGAGGCAGATAAATGTTACTATTACCTTCACTTTACAGATAAGTAAACTGAGGCAGACAGGGGTTAAGTGACTTGCCCAGTTTCACGCAGCTAGGAAAAATGTACAAGGGCAGATTTAAACTTAGGTCTTTCTGACTTCAGGTCCAGAGCTCAATTCACTGCACCACCTAGATACCACCAGCATCCAAAGACAGAAAAGGGGCTATGCAGGCTGCCAAGACTGAAAAGCTAGGCAGGTAGATAGAAGCTAAGGGGTTTGCTTAGGGTCAAATAAGCAACTACCAAACTGTCAGAACAGGGACTAGAGCCCCGGACTCTGACTCTCCATCTATTGTTGTGTAGCCTGATATATATAGAGCTTCAAGGCAGGAAAGCACATTTCCTTGCCTGACCTTAATGTAGACCTTTAGATGGGTGAATCATTAAAAGAGTAATGGCTAGGAGTGCTGACTCTCTGGTTGTATTTGCTGGGACTCCTGAAGCCAGTGTACTTTCCATCCTTCTTGGGAAAGCGTTCCCGGATCTTCCACCGGCAACAGCTGGGCAGGATAGCAAAGCTGGCCATATCCTTGGAGCCAAAGCGCCAATTGATGTAGCGCCTGTAGGCACAGTGACGGAGCTGGTCATTCAAAGAGTCTGCATCCATCTCCAGCAAGGGGTCTTGGTAGAGCAAGAGGAAGCGCAGTGTGGACCTGGAGAGGACCAGCTCCTCAAATAGGGCTGAGGTGGTGATGCAAGGACCCACCTTCCTGCGACAGCAGAGCTCCTCTATGAATGTGTTGCTTTCTGGGAGTTGGG
Source organism: Pseudocheirus occidentalis (assembly GCA_028646575.1). NCBI lineage: Eukaryota > Metazoa > Chordata > Mammalia > Diprotodontia > Pseudocheiridae > Pseudocheirus > Pseudocheirus occidentalis. The sequence continues at coordinate 27,442,749 of CM053594.1, read as the reverse complement.
ATGGGTGGCACTGTCCACAGCAGCACCACTCAGGCCTCGGATGGGATGGACAACTTGGTTCTCCATTAAGAAACTGCATTTCTTCTGGGGATGCAGAGCTGGGGCTGGTGTCCCGATGTGGTGGGAACAGCTTGGCCAAGTCTATGAAATCCTTTTGGGTTCTCTGCAAAAGACCAGGTTCCAGACTCATCCAAAATGACATATTCCCATCCAGCTACTTACAGGGGTGGGTAACCTGCGGCCTCGAGGCCAGTTTGGATTCAAAGGGCCACACTTGAGGATGTAGAGGGCCACATGGGTGCTTGAGGCTGCAGGTTCCCCACCCCTGACGTAGGAGATGGAATTCTCCATTTGTACTAACTTAAGAGGTCAGGAAGCTGGATTCCTCACCTGCCTCCTTACAGACACAAATCAATTTAATTTGATTAGACAATCATTTATTAAATTCAAGGTACCTTACTAGGTGCTAGAGAGGAAAAATGACAGGCTCTCCCCACTTCTTTGCAGAAGTAGAAGCCTGTGGTGCCAAACACTTCACGGAATGTCAGACTTTTCCAATATATTGTTCAGTTTCGTTCAACTGATTTCCCCCCTTTTTTATTCTTATTTGTTGATGTGGGGATTATCCCTGCACAAAGCATTCTTTGTACGTGTACCTCCAATGCCTAGAAGAGTACCCGACACTTCATAAATAAAAAATATATAATAACTAACAAATAAATATAAATAATAAATAAAAGTACTTAATAAATGCCTGTTAATTATTTGGTTGATTCTCAGCAAAGAAAAAAAATGGAAAAACAAATCCTATGCATTGTAAACCTAAGTGGTTTAACTTACTGGAACTTCTGCACCTTCTGTATCTTGCAAACTTTCCCTTAGTGAATCTTGATTTACCATCCTAACATTTGGCTCATCCACAAAGGAAATATACTTTAACGTCTAGAATAAAAAAGATAAGAAAAATGATCTATTCATAATCATGAACACTTAACAGATTGGGACCGACAGGGAAAAGATCACTATGCCCAGGACCTGAGGTTCTTAGTATGAATCCCATCTTTGCTACCTATTAAATTGTGATCTTAGGCAAGTTACGTTCCCCTCCAGGCTTTACAGGACCTTCAGTATGTAGCACAGTGCCTGGAACACAGTAGGTGCTTATTTAATAAATAAGTTGCTAATTAATAATTATTAAATTATTTACTAAATAAATGTAATAAATAAGTTGCTAATTAATAATTACTAAATGAATAATTTAATAAATAAGTTGCTAATTAATAATTAATAAATAAAACTTGTTAATTAAAATGAGAGTGTTGGATTAGATTGGGGTGTTGAATCTTTCTTCCACAAGAAATCACTTCAGTTATTGTACAAAGGCAAGTATTTCATTGTCATTTTTTTTTTAGCTGTGTCTGTCTCTTCATGACCCCATTTGAAGTTTTCTTGACAAAGATATTAGAATGGTTTGCTATTTCCTTCTCTAGCTCATTTTGCAGATGAGGAAACTGAGGCAAACGGGGTGAAGTGACTTGCCCAGAATCACACAGCCAGTAAGTGTCTGAGGCCAGACTTGAACTCAGGAAGGTGAGTCTAGTTACTCAAAGGCCAGTATTATCCCTGTTTCATCTTTCAAGATATTGAGACCCACCAACAGCTTTGATTATGTGCATCAAATGACTCCCAAGTCCATCTATGAGTCAGAAATGGAGCCCAGATACCTCGACTACCAGTCTCAGACACTGCCCATTTGAAGAACTTTCTGCATGTTTACTGCTTACAACCAAAGCTGATCATATCTCCAAGTATCATTTATAAACTTTTGGAATTATTTTCATCTCCTCAATTATTAGTACTTCAAAATAGGAGAACATCTCAAATTCTGTAATATAGCAAAAGGAAATATTTAGAAATATCTGATTACCGCTCCCAAATCCCATTCAATAATTTCATCCTGATTTAGGTTCTAAAGAAGTGTTGGTTTTTTTTTCATGAAGCTGTTTATTTATGTATTTTTGTAATATATAAAATTATATTTATATATTTATATAATATAATATATAATTATATATAATATACAATATAATAAATATATATTTATATGATAAATATATTTATTATAAATAAAATGTTTATTTAACATTTTAAAAATTGATTTAATAGACAAGTTTTCATCCATGCCATAAGGAAAGAGCTCCGTTCTTAGATTAAAAAAATAACAATGACCTTGTAATGTTTTTGTAAGTCCTTGACATTTAACTTTACACAAGACTTTATATAATACTTCAATATATTAAGGTTACTTTCCTTCTACTCTGTATTTATATTGTGTGAATTTGTTTATTTATATGTTATCTAGACATTTAGAAATCAAGCTACTTGAGGGTAGACATTATTTTTGCTTTTTCTTTGTGTAATGGGGATCTGGTCCATGTCTGGACCACCAAAATGGAGTTGCCTACATGAGAGACTCTGGGTGATCTGCTTCTGGGAGACAGGAGGACTGGTGTATGCGTGAATATTCTGTGTTAGCCTACCTTGGGATTGGGAGCAACCTTTTTCCAGTGGTCTCATAGCTGGAACTCTTATAGTCTTTAAAACAACCTGACTGAACACAGTCTACGTTTTTCCTGTATTTGCACTTATATCTAAGAATGAAGGACTTCTTCACTTGTAGCAGGGAGCATCATTCAGTAATGGGAAAGGGTGTGAGGGCTACCTCTCTCACATTTCCCTTAGGCCACAGGACCCTGAGAAATGGGCCTGAGGTTTTTCCCTCTATGGTCCTTTTCAGTTCTGGGTAGAACAAGTGACCTGGGAGTTCAAGCCATCAGGATCCTGGAGCCCAGGGCTTGTGTTACAGCCAGTCTAGCAGTGAAGCTCTAAGAAACAAGGGTCTAGGATGCCAATTCAGTGGGGTTTGGGACCTGAACAATGGAACAGTTGTGAGCCTAATCTCCTCTGTTCCCCAGGTGCTATCAGGGCTCAAAGTGGTGGAGGAAATGTTTGCATGTATATTCTGTATAACTTTGAAGTAAATGCCCCCGATGTTTTTAGTGTTTAAACAGAAGCAGGGGGCTAGTCATTGGGTCCCCAAAATGAAATAATTGGTGAGGGTTTAAGCCAGCCTTAGAGAACAGAGACTCCCCAACCTCTCCAGGACACCTGAGCACCCTGGGGCTGGGAGGAGGTAGCAGAATCAGCCTTCAGAGCAGGACTAAGAAAGGCAAACCAAGTTCCAGTGTATTTGTATTGCTGGCACTTAGCCCAGGGCCTAGGACCTCGGTGCTTAAAGAAAGCTTGGTCTGAGATTTCGACATGAAGGCTAAGGAAAGGCTGAATTCTTTGGTTACTGTTTCGAAGCTTCAATCCAACATGGCCCATTCCCTACCCCAAGAGTTCCCCTCTTGGCCAAATTATGAAGCTTGTTTTCCTTAACCTTTTGCTTCCCATTTTAATTTGGATTCATCTTATAAACAATGGTATAGTCTAAGAAGACTGCTGGCCAAGGTTAGGAGAGTAATCTGTGAGTAAAGAAGAGTGAAGGTCAGTAGCACATAGGGGATCGAACCCAGAACACTGGCATCCTTTATGAGGCAAAATCCCCTTCTAGTGCTTAACCAGCTTGGTAACTTTGGGCAAGGTTCTTAACTTTCCTGGCCCTCAGTTTTCTTATCTGTAAGATAAAGGGGCTGGACTCTATGACCTGTGAGGTCACTTCTAGGTCTTGACCTATGAGCCTCTGGTACCAACTCACTATTTTTTTTAAATTGAAATCAGTGTTCTGGCATTAAGTTGAGGAAGACAGCATCCCTTACCGACTTAGGCTGACCAATGGTTTCATATTTCTTTTCGTAGTAGTATTCATTGACAGAACAGGGCTCGCAGACCTTACAACAGGGATAAAACCGAGATCGACAGCAATTCTTTGTGTACATCTGAATAAGAAAGTCAATCAACACTGTGGCCTAAGGGGGAGAAAAAAGAAAAAAAAAAGGTTAGAATTCTTTTTGAACCAAAGAGGTTTCAGAAATGTAGAAAATAAAATTGCTTACCAAACCAAAATAGGAGAGGGTGGAGCCCATATATACAATCAGATGGACAATGTCAAATTTTCCTCCCTTAAATAAAGTGGAAAAGGTTATTTAAAGTTCAGAATGGAACCACCTGGGCCCAAACATCATCATTTCCCTTGATGGATTGTCACCCATTGAATGACAGAAATCGGCAGAGCTATTAAAGGGCTTATGGACAATGTCACAATAAGGCTAAGCTGACAGACAGGCTGAGAGTGACTAAAAGGTTCCCAGGGGTCTGATCCGCACACAACTTGTTCCCGTGATCCAGCCCGGATCTATCTGGGCCCTGTGGAAACTCTGATTTTAGAAGCTCTGTCCGGAGCCAACCAATTGAATGAAAGGCTAGTGCTGAATCATTTTCCCTCTAGAAAGTGAAACTTTTGAGCCAGCTACCCCACCACAGATTTGCAAGATTGTCTTGGCTGGTGCCAGTTAGCAGGCATAGCCCAAGCTCCTCCCCATATGTCTTTGTCATCCTGTTGCCCATGTGCAGGTATAATGGGGCTCTTGCTTCAGACACCAGGCATAAGCCTCAGTTTCTTTCCCTCTGAAATGGGAAAATAATATTGCAATTTCTGCCTTTTAGGGTTATTATTAATATTTTGTAGACCATATAATTGCAACGTGAATGAGTTAAATAGACTAATTCTGGATGAGGGAATTCTCTTTATTCTCTGCAACTCCTAGGTGTTTATAAAGTAGTCTGGGGGCATAAGCCAGGACGTGTCAGTGGTAGGACTTCAAATCAGGTCTTACATGAACAGTATTAACATCATCATCATTATTATTCAATAATTATGATATGCTAGCAAGCTTAACAACCACCAGCAGAATTTTCATAAATTCAGATGTTAATTGGGCATCACAGCACATCCCTGTAGTGTTTGGTGCTGGGACTTGAGGCTGGTGGATCAACCGGGTTTGGGAATTCTGTGCTTCCAAAGGGCCAAGGCTGATGGAGCGTCCACTCTAAATCTGACGCAAATATAGTGAGTCTTTGGGCCACTTAAAGAGGGAGCAAACAAGTCTAGCCAGGGGAAATGGAGCAGGTTAACACTTCCGTGCCCGAAAATAGTGGAATCCTTCCTGGAGTGGTTGCTGAGACAGGGTGAACCAGGCTCACACAAACAAACAAATAAACAAAATAATAAATGAATAGACAAATAAAGTGCTGAATGAGCAAATGCATAAATAAATGATCATCCACACGTTAGCATTTCCTTGTAGTCTTTCTTATAATGATTCATTATAAAGTATCAGGTCGTTTCTTTCCTAGTTTAGCTGCATGAGAGTTAGCTCGTGATTACTGAGCCAGAAATACTTCTGGGTAGTTCTGAGCATGAGGAGGGAGTATGGGGTGAGTGCCGGGGAGCAGGCAGTACTTACTGTGCCGAAAACCAAAATGTCGAACCGGATTCCAAAAGCTTTGATGAGAGTCCGTTTTTCTTGACCCCCTTCCATATAATATTTGGCGTATCTATAAGAAGGAATGAATCCACAGTTAGAGGCTTTTGGTGATGCTGTCAAAGAAAGAAAAAAGAGACGCAAATATCCTTCCTTGTGTTGTGATAAGACTAGGACCTTGAATCTCAATGGATTTGGGTGATGGGGTAGGGTCATACCCAGCTTGGCAAAGGAGCTAGACCTGATGGGTATCGTATAGAAAACTGGATCTGACTGAGAGATTTGGAGCTGGGAGAGACCTTAGAGCCCCTTCCATTTTATAGAAAAGGAAATGGAAATGGTTAAGTGACAAGCAGGGTTAAGTCACATGGCTAATAATTGTCTAAGGCAGTATTTGAACCCATGCTTCAGTTGCCTTCTCCCTCCATCCTTCCAGGACCCCTTCTTTCATTGATAAGTTCCTCCCAGAACCTCCATTTTGAGGAAGACAGGTTTCTTTCTCTGGACTGCTACACTATGTTCCCCACCCCCAAATACAGACACCTCCCCCCATCTTCCTGTTATGTGTTGTCTTCACCCATTAGAATATAAGATCCTTATGGGAAGCATCTTTCACCTTACTCAGTACATACCAGTGTTTGGTACATACTAAGTGCTTAATAAATGCTTATTGATCTGGCTTCTTGACTCCAAGTCCATTGGTTCTATCCACCGCTCTATGCTGCTAAAGTAGTGGAGAGGGGTCTGAAGAAAGGATAAGTAAGTGTGTGCTTGTGGGTGACTGGGGTCAGTCTCTAGGGTGCCATAAATCCTTATAATGATGAACAATGTTGAATTGGGATTGGACTGTACACTGACCCGCTCCCTTAGTAAGCCAGTCACCAAAGTGTTCAATCAAACTGTGCCCAATCCTTTTGTTCTACAATATCCAAGTCATTTGGCATTCTGGGGGGCCATGCCTTTGAGAGGGAATGAGAGGTAGCACTTCCTGGGCCATTTTCTGGTGTGGCTTTGTTCCTCAGACCCAAGACTCCAATCCAAACCCAAGAACTATTCTCAGGGCTTTCATTTCCACGTCCCCGCCTCTACTAATCCCAGATCAACACCATCTATCAATAACACAGCCAGTAGCTGCTTTCAAAATGAACAAGTCGTTAGCTCTAGAAGGTTATTAAAATCCTCGGAGAACAGGGACATTTAAAATCAAACTCCAGCAGTCTTATTACTCTTTGGGAAATAATAGCGTTGCCTGCTAGGCTATCATTAAAGGCTCAGAACACTAAGAGAGCTTGTCCTTAAGTACCAATAATTGCAGACCGAGTAGGGCCCAGCATATGGAGTAGGGACACGGGAACAGAAGTCAGTTGGTTCACAAGCATTTATTAAGTGCTTACTACAAAGCAGGCTCTGACAAATGTACAAATGACCCTCCTCCGCTGCCTTTGCCAAAACTTGAGAGTTCCAGTCTTTGGAAATGGATGATTAACAAAGCTTGAATCATGTCACAGAAGGTCAACTCTACTCCTCCCACCCCTAACCTCATTTCTTCTTTTAGAATTGATGTAGTTGGAAGAGTGCCCGACTTGAAGCCATTAGGGAACTGAGTTCAAATCATACCTCTTAGCCTTATTAGCAGATGTGGTCATTCACGAGTCATAGCTGCCCTGAACCTGTACCAGGACATGACATCAGCATCTACCTTGTATGGCTGTTGGTGACGCTCAGATGAGATTAAAGAGTGGACTTCAAGATAAAAAAGCTCACATTTCTCTACCACTTTGAGGTCTTGAAAGAGCTTTACAATTATTAACTCATTTGATACTCACAACAATGCTGGGAAGTAGGTACTATAGTCATCCCCATTTTACAGAGGAGAAAATGGAGGCAGACAGAGGTGAAGTGACTTTCCCAGTGTCATATAGCTGGTAAGTGTCTGAGGTTAGATTTGAACTCAGGTCTTTCTGACTCTGAGTTCACCTTCTAGCCACTGTTTTTACTTTAGTTCCTCTATTTCCCAGAACTCTGGTGCGGCTACTTAATAAATGCTTGTTAAATTGAAGTGAGACATAGATGTCACTGTTTTATTATAAATATTAGATGTTATTATTTTAAATATGTGGGGAGAGGATTAAGAACATGCCCATTAAGAATAAAGCCTGAGTATTCCGATAGATGCTGGGTCCCCCCAAAGTCTTAGTGTAGTTTGAAGCTATTAAACGTGAAAACTTCCATTTTGAAGGTAGAATGGGAAGAAATCCACTTAGCACGCAGTCTAGAAATGAGCCACTTGATAGGAGCAATGGGTACTACAAGAAAATGTTCACATTTGAATGATCATTTAATTATTTTGTTTGGTTATTTATCAAGCTTAAAAGTGTGCTGAGATTTTTTTTTTGACACCTGTGTGTGTGTGTGATACTTGTTCAGTTCTTTCAATTGTCTGACTCTTTGTGACCCCATTTGGGGGTTTCTTTGCAGAGATACTGCGGTGGTTTGCCATTTCATTCTCCACCTCATTTTACAGATGAGGAAACTGAGGCAAACAAGGTTAAGTGACTTTTCCAGGGTCACACAGCTAGGAAGTGTCTGAGGCCAGATTTGAACTGATGAAGATGAGTCTTCCTGACTCCAAGCCTGCCCCTCTGGGCACTATGGTGCCACCGAGCTGCCGCGTAATCATATATTATAGGTAATACGTATGGATCTGTGTCTTAACCCTAAAATAATATTATTATATGTGTTACAGTATTAAATGCATTATAGCATGAGAAATTACATTACAACTCATTCTAACACTGTTGTAGTGTGTGTGTGTGTGTGTGTGTGTGTGTGTGTGTGTGTGAAATTGCTGGATCAGTGTTTTGCCTGCCTTTTCACTGTCTGAACAACTCCCTCCTGACCTATGCTTTTTGGCAAGCCAGAAGACTCCAAGGAAAAAGAAAGAAAGAGGGAGAGAGAAGGAGGAGTTAGGGACGCCTAGAGACACAAGTTCTTAAGCTGATGAAGAATTTCTTTTTTTTTTTTTTTTTTTTAGAGGGCAGTTGGGGTTAAGTGACTTGCCCAAGGTCACACGGCTAGTTTTTGTGTTAAGTGTCTGAGACCAGATTTGAACTCAGGTCCTCCTGACTCCAGGGCTGATGCTCTATTCACTGCGCCACCTAGCCGCCCCCACTGCGCCACCTAGCCTCCCCCTGATGAAGAATTTCAATTACACTCATGGTTGGGGGTGAGGGAAACCGAGGCTCATCCAAGGTTGGCTGGGTTTTTCCAAATACCAGGTCTTCAGAGCTGAGCACATTTCTTAGCCACTGAGCTGAGCCATCAGTTGAGCACTCTATGAGGTGTGCTCCAGCTAGGGGAGACCCGCTGGGTGCCCCCATCGGATATGTTACATGCCTCCTAGACCAGAAGCTATCCCTACCACCTCCTACTCACAATGGATCAGGTTAGTTTGGGACAAAGTTACATAGACACAGGACCTTGGAAATGAGGCGATTCCTGCCTTTGAGGGCAAATCTCTTAAATGTTGCTTGGAGGGCTGACCTGACACTTGATTCATTACATACTGGTTTTATGTACCTGAAAGATCCTGATAAAACTGAAGCTAACCAGCTGCTCTCTGGTTGCAAAGACTTCTTGGTCATCTTGTCGTCCAGGCGACGGAAACTGTATTTGGGGCTGCAGGAATGGAACCAGGCGTCTAGGTTACAGTCCCAGTAGATCTCAATGCCCACAATTCCACCCTGGAAAGGGGAAACAGAAACTTACGTGAAGGATCGCACCCCAATGAAGGCGAGTTCTCTGTTTTAGCCAAACCTACCTACACTTTCTCAGCATCACACCTGGGAGGCCTTCTTCCCAGTCAATCCATAATTATTCAACATCTATTATGTTTCAGGCTTTGGGCCAGGGGCTGGAGATACTAACACAAAGCCCTGCCCTCAAGGAGCTTACATTCCATTGGGGAAGTTAACAAGTAACATACATACTGAAATATAGAATAAATATATACAGAACAATTATGAAACCAATACAAGGGGGAATAGGGAGGGGGGGCACTAGCAGCTGGAGAGGAAAAGGAAAGTGTTGGTGTAGAAGGTGATTCTTGAAGGAAGTAGGAATCTATCAGTAATTAGCATTTATTAAGCACCTTCTATTAAGAAGGATCTGTGCTAAGTGCTGGGAATATAAATAAAAAGCAAAAATAGTCCTGCCTTCTAAGGTATGGCAGTGTGAGATGGAGTGTTGTGTGTGAAGAACAGAGAGAAGACCAGTTTGGCTGGATCTTAGAGTGCAAAATTGGAATGATGTCCAATGAGACTGAAGAAATAAGATCGGGCCTGATTGTGAAGGGCTTTAAAAGCCAAACAGAGGAGTTTATATTTTATCCTGACTAACTTGGTTGAAATTCTTCTTCTTCTGTGAAACATTCCTTGGCAACCTTGACAAAAATCCTTTCTCTTTCCTGTGGACTTCTCTAACACTTGTTGTCGACTCTGTTCATTTAGTATTATCATATACTTCTTAATATTACTAATTAAGTACACATGAATGAACGAATACATAAAATTAATTTTAGTAAGTATCTAAAATATATTTTATATATTTATGTGATATAAATATATTTATAAATATAAGTAAATAATGAATAAAAATAATTGCCAAACACTGTGCTAAACTCTATTTGTGTATAAAAAGTTAGATTGACTCTGCCCTTAAAGAGGTTACATTCTTTTTTTTTTTGGCTTTTTTGGAGGGGGGAAGGCAGGGTAATTGGGGTTAAGTGACTTGCCCAAGGTCACAAAGCTAGTAAGTGTTAAATGTCTGAGGCCATATTTGAACTCAGGTCATCCTGACTCCAGGGCCCATGCTATATTCACTGAGCCACCCAGCCACCCCCAGGAGGTTACATTCTAATGAGGAGACAACATATGAAGAGGTGTGGTGGCCAGGAAGGAGTGTTATTGTCTGGGAAGGCACAAAGTTGGTAAATTGGACCATAGAACCATCTATTAATGTACTTTTTCCCAGAAGCAATGGAAGGGGGTGGGGTTGTGACTATAGCTCTAAAGCAAGAGATAGAAGGGGAGAAAGGTAAAGGACAGTGGGTATGAATGGGGGTAGCAAGGCAGAAAATGGTCAGAATAAAAATGAGGATGTATTGACTCAGAGAATGTGGAACCAATTGGCTTAACTCTTCTTAGTCATCGTGGTTTGGTAGGATGAGTGTCAGAGCAGAAGCAGCAAAGTATTGATTTGAGTATAGTTCTAAGACTGGAAAGTGGAAGCAGGGAGCACTGAGGGCCAGTGCTGGCAAGAAGAGATGTGCATATCCTGCTTCCTCAATTAAATTGTAAGCTTTTTGACGGAAGAGACTCTCATGGACCTTCAAACTCATCCCTCACCATGCTCTGCAGCAGATTGCTTCCATCATCATCATCATCATCATCATCATCATCATCATCATCATCATCATCACCATCATTACCATCATCATCATCTCTCTCTCCCTGTCTCTCTCTCTTTCTCTCTGTCTCTGTCTCCCTGTCTCTCTCTCTTTCTCTCCCTCTTTCTCCCCCTCTCTTTCTTTCTTTCTCCTTCCTCCTTCTTCTATTTCTCTCTGTCTCTCCTTTCCCTCATATTGAATCTCTCCTTGTCTGCTGGGTCCTTTTTTACTGTCTACAAATACACTCATGTCTCTCCCATCCTTAAAAATCCCACAGTAGACACCCTTATGCCATCAACCATCATCCTGTATCTCACCTCTCTTTCCCAACAAAATTCCTTGAAAAACCCATTTCCACTTCTTTCTTCTCACTCTCTTCTAAGTCATCTGCAGTCTGGTTTCTGACCTCTTCTCTCAACTGAAACTGCTCCCTCTGATCAATGATCTCTTAATCTTTTAAGAATCTGTCAGTGATCTCTTAATTGCCAAATTCTCCGGTCTTTTCTCAGTTCTCATCCTTTTGACCTCTTTGAGGCATTCAGCACTGGTGACCCCTTTCTCCTTTTGGACCCTCTCTCCTCTTCGTGTTTTTGTGATACTGTTTTCTATCGGCTCCCCTCCTACCTGTCTGATCATTCCTTTTCTATCTTATGTGTTGGTCACCCAGACCACACCTTCTCCTAACTCTGGATGTTGCCCAGAGCTCTTTGCTGGCCTCCCTTCTCCTTGGTGATCCCATTAGCTCCCATGAATTCACTTGTCATCTCTGTAGGTGATTCTCATATCTATTTATCCAGCCCTAGTTTCCTTCCCCCATTAGAATGTAAGCTCTTTGAGGGCAGGGATCATCTTTGTTTTGCTTTTTATCCCCCAGAATTCTGCAGAATGCCTGTCACATATTGAATGCTTAATAAATGCTCATTGATTAATGATTCATTTTTAATTTGAAGAAAGGAGTGGAATCAGCCTCCACCATCAATAGAGGAAGGACCCAGAAAAGCACGGTCCATAGCAGCCATCACAGAATTCCAGGGGTCTCATTGGACATATAATCTAACTTATAGCTGAACCAAAATGCTTCCACAGTATATCCAACAAGTGGTTGTCCAGCCTTAATTTGAAGACTGCCTCAGAGAATAGGCCTTGTCATTTGGAGGAGACCTTCATGAAAGCATTATAAAACTCATCTCTTCAGCATTCATGGACAACATTCATATAGAGAACCACCCTAAAAATGGCAGAAGATACTAGCACTCTACAGGAGGCTGATAGATTGGGAATCCTAAACCCCACTTTTCAAATATCCTAACATGTGCATTAGTAGGACAAGATGGAGTTCACTCTTTTTTTTTTCTTCAGAGAAAAAAATCTAGGGGTGGCTAGGTGGCACAGTAAATGGAGCATCGGCCCTGGAGTCAGAAGGACCTGAGTTCAAATCTGGCCTCAGACACGTAACACACATAAAACTAGCCATGTGACCTTGGACAAGTCACTTAACCCCAATTGCCCTACCTTCCTCCCTCCAAAAAAAAAAATCAGAGAAAAAAATCTTAAGAGAAAAAGAAAGAATGGGGGGAAAACAGGTCTAGCTTTTTGCTCCAATCAATTAACAAACATTTATTCAGTATCTTCTATGTGCTAGGCACTGAATAAACCAAGATATAAATGAAACAGCTGATTCTCTTAGGGATTTCACATTCTATTGTAACATTCATTCATTCAAAAACCATTTATTAAGTGTCTACTGTATGCCAGGCACTGTGCTAGGCTCTTGGGGGTACAGACAAAAAACAGAAACAAATTATGCTCTCAACTGTAGCTTCCAGGTGATCCTATAGACTCCAGTTGTTTGTGTCCTCACTCCTGCCCTTCCCAACCAGAAAAGTGTGGATCCCAGATTCCAGATCCCAGATCACCCCGTCTCGACCTTCTTGGTCAGCTAGAGTAGAGCTTTTCCTTTCGTCTCCTCTCTTCACTCTCCTCCTTTAGTCTCTCTAGATTACAACCAACATAAATGAAAAGTCAGGCTCAGAGCCTGAAGGCAGACAGAAAGAAAGCCTCATGAACTGTCTCAGTCCTGCCCTTGGGAGTATATCTATGAAATTATGGAATAAGTAGCACACAAAACAGGCCTATAGGTGGTCTTCTTCACCACCAAGCCAGGATATAGATCCCCACTTCCAGATTTTGTGAAATGAAAAAAGCCTCTTCAGAATTGACCCTCCTTGAGCATGGTTAGAAACCTTTACAGTCATACTTAGCAAAACAATGGGAAGCAAATTGCAAACCAGTCATGCGTAAACAAAAAACAAAAAACAAAACTTACAACAAAAAATAATGTAACAGCAAAGGATTTGTGTAAAAAGAATAAAAATTCCTTTTACACCGTAAAGTAAAAAAATTATAAAAATAAAAATAAAAAAGGAAAAAAAAAGAATCTCCATCTTGTTTAAAATGGAACAGAGGGGAATTGAGAATCCACCCTCAGCTGCTTGACCTCATGGCCAAAGTGGGATATGTCCAGTGCAACTCTCTGGGTGCCGCTGTTTATTGGTGCCCATCTGCCTGTGGGAGATATCTGCTTTCACTCAAACAGTTTCTGCTCTTTCCCTGCCCATCTCCCAATGCCCTCAAGTTTTGCATGGCTGCCAGATCGCATACTCTCTAGTCTCCAAAATCCTGCATAGCTGTGATCATCAACTCCTTCTCCCAGGGAGCTATCTCAGTAGTCCTTGGAGGCTTGTGGAGGGGCTACATAAGTATATACAGAATGAAAATGTTGAATAAATTCATAATCTCTGTATGGCAGTGATAAAGGGCTGGTGGAATGCCTACGCTACTTACATTTATCTAGAAGGATTAGCAGAGGTCTTACCCCCTGGATGTGGTATCCTAGTAATCTGGTCTCTTGTGGATATTCCCACCTTATATGGTGGTTGCTACAGCCTATCCATTCCCCTCCAAATTCTGAACCAAATTTACATGAGGATGTCTGGGGAGAAGCTCTTCATAGTAACATGACTCTACTTACATGGATGGCCACAGATGAAAAATTTGCCCCTGTTTCCTATAAGACATCTCCTAGCCGGAAAATTGGACAGTCTGGCTTGAAGGTCTTGTGAAACGTACAGGAAATGTCAGTTCCTGGCTGGATATTTCTTCTGCAAAAGTGAAGAACAAATGACAAAGTCATCTTTGTTGAAAAGCTGTACCCACTCGGTCTTTAGAGCAGAGCCAGGAATTGGGTATATTTATCTATTGTAGTTGGGGCCCAGGAAATGAATGAATGAATGAATGGATGGATGGATGGATGGATGGATAGATGAATGAATGAATGGATGAATGGATGAATGAAAAAGAATTGATATAAAATTGCTGCTGTGGCCTGGGAAGTAAATGAATGAAAAACTACTTACGTGCTATAGTTGTGGCCTGGGAAGTGAATGCTGTTCTTTATGAGGACGGTGAAGTTTTCAGCACTGGCCAGGAGTGCCGGCCTGAGAGAAGAAATTACAGGATGTGCTGTGGTGATCATTGTCCAGAACTAGCTATGGAAAAACTATGACAATCTCCCCCAAAGTACATAAGGGACACTACTATGTGCAGAAACCCGAGCTCACTCAGGGATGTGGAGGTCTGAATGCACACATTAAATAAGATACAGTTTCTGACCCTTAAATTTTATTTGATTCTCTCTCTTCTTGTTTCTTTTTGGAGGGCAGTTGGGATTAAGTGACTTGCCCAAGGTCACACAGCTAGTTTTTGTGTTAAGTGTCTGAGGCTGGATTTGAACTCAGGTCCCCCTGACTCGAGGGCCAGTGCTCTATTCACTGCACCACCTAGCCGCCAAACTCCTGACCCTTAAAGACCTCACAGCTGTGAAAGGAGGCAGATGGTTGTTGTTCAGTGGTGCCTGATCCCCCTTCAGAGTTTTCTTGGCAAAGACACTGGAGCGGTTTGCTATTTCCTTCTCCAGCTCATTTTACAGATGAGGAAACTGAGACAAATGGGGTTTAGTGATCTGCCCAGGGTCACACAGCTAGTGCGTATTTAAGGCTGGATGTGAACTCAAGAACGTGAATCTTCCTGATTCCATATCCATTGCTCTGTCCACTGTGACACCTGGCTGTCCTGGATGGCAGGACACATAAAAATTTTCAATCCAAGTCCACAAATGCTCATTAGGTTTCTATTGAAGGTACTTTTCAATACAAAGACAAAACTGATAAAATGGTGCCTATCTTCAAGGATCTTACTTAGATACTGGGGGACATAACAGATAAATAAATAAAGAAAAGAGTCTGAGAAGGAGATTGCACTAACAATATAGGAAGTGCTTCATAAAGGAAGCTAGAGATTCTAAAGGTTAAGGTGAGGAATGAGAGAATTCCTGGCATGGGTGGGGGGTTCAGCCTCTGCAAAGGTACAGAGGGTGGAAATGGAATGCCAAGCATCAGGGAGCACCTAATAGGCTAGCTTAACTGGAAAGTAGTGTAACTAATCAAAAGGACCAGTTGTTGGAACTCTTCAATATCTAGAGTCTGTGTGAGGGGCAGGTGGAGTCGGCAAGCATTGGTCTTTTGGTGGCTTCTAGCTAACTCTAATATTGCATCCTTCACAATTACTTTGTATTTTTCCCCCCATGTCTTTCGTATTTCCTTTTCTCTAACACCAGTCTTGACTTCAAAGGTCTGTTGACTGAGGACGTCTTCATTGTCTCAGTCGAGGGGTAATGGACTAGGCACAGAATGAGGCATATTGGCAGACATGGCCAAGGTGCTGGTTGGTTTGCCTTAAGTACTGCTGTTAGTATTTTTCAGTCGACTCTTTGTGACCTCGTTTCTTAAGACAGCCATCGTGTCCTGTCTGTACCTTCCTTTCTCCAGGCTGAACAGCTCTATTTCCTTTCAATGATCCTCACATGAAATCCCCTAGGTTATCAATGCCCTTCTTTCAATGCATTGCCTAGAACTGAGCTCAATTTTCTTTTTTTTTCCAATTTATTTTTTAGTTTTCAACATTCATTTCCACAAGATTTTGAGTTACAAATTTTCTCCCCATCTCTCCCCTACTCCCACCCCAAGATACCAAGCATACTGAATAGTCCTTCCCCCAATCTGTTCTCTCTTATGTCATTCCCCATCTCCCCCCTTACTTTCTTGTAGGGTAAGATGGATTTCTATACCCCATTGCCTGTATATCTTATTTCCTGGTTGCATGCAAAAAACAATTTTTAACATTTTAAAATTTAAAATTTAAAATTTTAACATTTTAAAAAAAGTTTTAAAAACTTTGATTTCCAGATTTTTTCCCTTCTTCCCTCCTCATCCACCCCTACTGGGAAGACAAGAAATTCAATATAGGTTGTACAAGTATAGTTATGCAAAACATTTCCATAGTAGTTATATTGTGAAAGACTATATTTCCCTCCATCCTATCTCACCACCATTTATTCTATTTTCTTCTTTGACCCTATCCCTTTTCAAAAGTGTTTGCTTCTAACTTCCCTCTTCCCTAATCTGCCCTCCCTTGTATCATCCCCCCTCTCATCCCCTTCCCCCCTACTTTACTGTAGTGTAAAATACCCAATTGAGTGTGTATGTTGTTCCCTCCTTAAGCCAAATTCAATGAAAGTAAGGTTGACTCATTCCCTTTCACCTTCTTGTTCTTCCCCTCCATTGTAACACCTTTCTCTTGCCTCTTTTATATGAGACAATTTACCCTATTCTATCTCTCTCTTCCTCCTTCTCCCAATATATTCATCTCTCACCTCTTAATTTTATTTTTTAGATATCATTCCTTCATATTAAACTCATTCTGTGTCCTCTGTCTATGTATACACACACATATATACCCTCCTATACATATATATGCATATATATGTATATATATATACATATATTCCCTTCAACTATTCTCATACTGAGAAAAGTCTCATGAGTTACAATAATTGTTTTTCCATGTCAGCATGTAAATAGTTCAACTTTAATAAGTTCCTTATGATTTCTTTTTCATGTTTCTCTTGCTTCTTGTATTTGAAAGTCAAATTTTCTGTTTAGCTCTGATCTTTTCCTCAAGAATGCTTTAAAGCCCTCTATTTCATTGAATGACCATATTTTCCCCTGAAATATTATACTCAGTTTTGCTGGGTAGGTGATTCTTAGTTTTAATCCTAGGTCCTTTGAACTCTGGAATATCATATTCCAAAGCTTTTGATCCCTTAATGCAGAAGCTGCTAGATCTTGTGTTATCCTGATTGTGATTCCACAATACTCAAATTGTTTCTTCCTGACAGCTTGTAATATTTTCTCCTTGACCTGGGAACTCTGGAGTTTAGCTATAATATTCCCAGGACTTTTCTTTTGGGGATCTTTTTCAAGAGGTGATTGGTGAATTCTTTCCATTTCTATTTTGCCCTCTGGTTCTAAAATATCAGGGCAATTTTCTTTGAGAATTTCTTAAAGGATGATTTCTAGGTTCTTTTTTTGATCATGGCTTTCAAGTAGTCCAATAATTTTAAAATTATCTCTCTTGGATCTATTTTCCAAGTCAGTGGTGTTTCCAATGAGATATTTCACATTGCCTTCTATTTTTTAATTTGTTTGGATCTCTTTTATAGTATCTTGATTTCTCATAAAGTCATTAGCTTCCATTTGCTCCAATCTAATTTTGGGTTTTTTGGGGGGGTTTTTTTGGAGGGCATTTTGGGTTAAGTGACTTGCCCAAGGTCACACAGCTAGTTTTTTTGTGTTAAGTGTCTGAGGCCGGATTTGAACTAAGGTACTCCTGTCTCCAGTGCCGGTGCTCTATTCACTGCGCCACCTAGCCACCCCTTCAATCTAATTTTGAAGGAATTATTCTCTTCAGTGATTTTTTTCAATTCCTTTTCCATCTGGAAAATTTGGCTTTTTAAGGTATTCTTCTCCTCATTGGCTTTTTGGGCCTCTTTTGCCATTTGCTATTTTTTAAGGTGTTATTTTCTTCAGTCAGGCTATTGACTCATTTTTCACTATTTTCTTGCATCATTCTCATTTCTCTTCCCAATTTTTTCCTCTACTTCTCTTACTAGATTTTCAAAATCCTTCTTGAGCTACTCCAAGGCCTGCAACCAATTCATATTTTTCTTGGAGGCTTTTGATGCAGGAGTTTTGACTTTGTTGTCTTCTCACAGGACTGCACTCTGCTCACAGCTCAGTATGATAGATCCTTCCTGTCAGCCTGCCAGGCTGCCTTCAGTGGGAGATTTGTTTTTCTCTGTTACTTTGTGGGTTCTGTAGCTCTAAAATTTGTAGAGTCATTTTTTACAGGTATTAGAGGTGGCTGGACCAGGAGCTCAAGCAAGTTCTTGCTTTTACTCCACCATATTCTCTGAGCTCAATTTTCAAGATGTTTCTGGGGTTGTGTGGAGCATCAGAGATAAGAGTCTTTGGTGACCTCATGTCAGAGCTTGTGGTTGCATCTTATTTAAATTAGGGTGATATTTTGACTTTTGTGTAAATTGGACTTAAATGAGGCAGAAATAAGATGATAAAAATTTGACACCCTCTCTGGGCTATTCCCTCAACCTAGAGCTCAAAAATATAAGCTGGGTTTCCAGGTGTGCAACAGCTACCTTGGGGCTAGGGCTAACCCCAATGGTATTCTGGAACTGACTCTTGAGACCCCATTATTAAAATTTCAATATGAGTATTTATATTTCAGAAATCAGCAAATTCCACAAAGCAGAGACTGATGTATTATTATGTTAATTGTCTAGCCCTAGGAAAGTGATGTAGAATGTTAATGTTACTAGTTGTGTGACCCTGAGCAAGTCACTTCACCTTGTTTGCTTCAGTTTCTTCATCTGTACAAGGGCTAGAGAAGGAAATGGCAAACCATTCCTGTATCTTTGCCAAGAAAACCCTAGACATCTCAGATAAAGGCCTAATTTCTCAACTAAATAAAGAGCAGAATCAAATTCACAAGAATACAAGTCATCCCCCAACTTATAAATGGTCAAAGGATATGAACAGGGCATTTTTAGACAAATCAAAGATATCTATAGTCATATAAAAATGTTCTACATCACTATTGATTAGAGAAATGCAAATTTAAAAACCTTGAGGTATCACCTCACACTTTTCAAATTGGTTAATGTGACAGAAAAGGAAAATGATAAATATTGGAAGGGATGTGGGACAATTGGGACATGAATGCATTGTTTGTGGAGTTGTGAACTGATCCAACCATTTTGGAGAGTAATTTGGAACTATGCCCAAAGTGTTACAAAAGTGTGCATGTCCGGAAATACCGTTACTAGGTCTGTATCCTAAAGAATTTTTTTTTCAAAAAGGGAAAAGAACATATTTTTACAAAATTTTTTTACAAACATTTTTACAAAATTTTTTTACAAAAATATTTATAGCGTTTCTTTTTGTGGTGATCAAATATTGGAAACTGAGGAGATATCTGTCATATAAGGAATGACTGAACAAGATATGGTATATAATTGTAACAGAATATTATTGTGCTATAAGAAATAACAAGTGGTATGATTTCAGAAAAACCTGGAAACACTCACATAAACTGATGCAGAATGAAGTGAGCAGATCCAGGAGAACACCTCACACAGTAACAGCAGTTTTGTATGATAATCAAATGTGGACGATTTAGCTGTTCTCAGCTATACAATGATTCAAGACAATCCCAAAGGACCCATGATGAAAAATGTCACCTGCCTCTAGAGAAAGAACTAATGGGGTCTGAATACAGACTGACACATGCTATTTTTAATTTTCTTTCCTTTGTTCATTTCTTTCTTTAGTTCAAGTTTTCTTTCATAAAATGACTAATATGCTAATGTGTTTTACACGCTTGTACATCTATAACCTATATCAAATTGCTTACTGTCTCAAGAAGGAGGAAGGAGAGAGGGGAGAGGAAAGAATTTGGAACTGAAACTTTAAAAAACCAAATGTGAAAAATTGTTTTTACATGTAATTAGGGGGAAAATAAAATATTATTTAAAAAATAAATTAAAATTATAACAAGGAAAACCCCAAATGATGTCATGAAGAGTCAGATGTGACAAAAATAATTGAACAACAACAGCTCGGCAAGTATCCTTTCCTTCCTGAGCCAATCAATCAACTAATAAACATTTATTAATGGTCTACTAATACCAGGCAATCTGCTATACTGAGCACTAGTGATATAAAAACAGGTGAAAGATAGTCCTTGCCCACAAGGAGCTTACAATCAAAAAGCTGTTTGTACTTCATAAGGGGATTAGGGCGTAGACCCATTTTACAGCTATGTCAGCACCTCATTCATCTTATGATTAGAGTCCAGGATTTCTTTGACAACATGAACTAAGGAGTGGGAGTTGGGGGTGGGGAACCACATATATTCTTTCATACAAAATTTCATATAAAATAGGTAGAAAGTCATTTAGGGAGGTGGGGGAGGTACTAATGGTTTCCTCTGTATTTGCCTGAGTGTCCCAGCCCTACTGCCTTAATTTGACCAGGTTATGCAAAACCTGTTTCCACATTAGTCACATGCAATAATGAATTGAATTTCTCTTTGAACAATGATGATAGAACTTAGAGATTTCATAGTTCCAAATTGCCTCTTTCATGGGTGGGACAGGCTGTGGAGAGAGAGAGAATTTGGAACTGAAAATAAAAGCTAAAAAAGTTTTAAAAAATAAAATAGTTTAAAAATTAAAAATTAAAATAATAAAAAAGCATGAAGAATTCATTCATACATGCATTCTTTCTTCAAAAGATATTGAAATCATGCCTTCTACATGCTCTATACCAGGGATGGAGAACCTGTGGCCTTGTGGTCCCCCTCTAGTCCTCAAGTGTGGCCCTTTGAATCGAGGCACCCCTGATGCTACATGTGGCCCTCTAGGTCCAATAGGGCCAATACTTGAGGACCTAGAAGGTCACATGTGGCCTGGAGGCAGCAGGTTCCCCACCCCTGTGTCTACAGTACTACAGGAATGAATCTATTCAGCTTCTCACTTACCGAGGAGTCTCTTTTTTTGGCTCTATAGGACACCAGGCAGAGACTTCACAGGTCTTTTGGTGCTTGCAGATCTCGGGGAGGTCACGGGTCTTTGGGTGGTCTCTGGTGAAGTTATACTTTATACAGTTTCCTGTCTGAACCCCTATAGGATTGATACCATTGTAAAGTCATTGCTGGAAGGAGTAGAGTGGCATGGTGGTAAGGGAGTTTGGCTTGAAACCAGGAGAGATCTAGGTTCAGATCCTACCTCTGAAGCTTATTAGGCTTGCCAATTTAACCTCTCTGAGCCTTGGCTTCTTCACCATTAAAATGTGGCAACTGAGACCTATAACACCCAATTTATAGGATTGTTGTCAGGCTCAATGGAGCTATCTTATCAATCAACAAGTATTTATTAAGTGCTTACTGTGTGCTAAGCTTTGGTCAGAAAGTCAATGAGCATTTTTTGAGCACTTACTGTGTGCCAGGCACTGTGCCAAGTGTAGGAAGCTCTCTTTTCTTTGGATTTTGTGCTTGATACCCACCATGATGGTTGCTTTTAGCAAGGGTTCAGCTGCCTGATGTTAATAGGTGTTAATAGAGAACCATTAAAAAAAAAGTTGAATGAAACAATCAAGTTATTATATTTTAAGGTATTTTCAATTTCAATTCCATCCAAAGGCATTTATTAAGCACCTACTGTATACCAGCCTCCGGGCTAGGAGCTGGGGATACAAAAAGCAAAAAGGAAACATTCTTGACCCTCCCGGAACTTACATTCTGTTGGAGGAACAGAACATTCCTTCAGTCCGGTGTTGAGCTCCTGATAAATGTCATACATTGGAATAGGTGTTGAGGGTACAAAGATTAAAAAAAATTGTTTCTGCCCTCAAGGGGCTTCTTTTCTCTTTTAGACCTTGTGTTCCACTGGCATAGCCTTTGAGAACCCAGGGTCTCCTACATGTGGCATTGAAGTAGGATTTGAGTTTATGGCGATCTGGGTAGCACATTGGACGGAGATCTGGGCCTGGAGTCAGGAAGATCTGAGGTCACATTCAGCCTCGGACACTTACTAGCTGTGTGATCCTGAGCAAGTCACTTTAAGATGTTTGCCTCAGTTTCCTTATCTGTAAAATGAGCTGGAGAAAAAAATGACAAGCCACTTCAGCATCTTTGCCAAGAAAACCCCAAATGGGGTCACGAAGAGTAGGATATGACTGAAATGGCTGAACAATAAGGAGAAGACTGAGGACTTTGGGTCCTGACAGGCTTAAGAGGAGTCACTGATATGCCTGAAATGAGAGTTCCTTTATCATACTGGACTCAGGCCCTTAAGAACAGGAAATAATGTGTACCTTTGCTCAGTGGGTCAATCCTCCCCTTTTCACAATCCTGATCAGAAGAACAGCAAGTTCTGTTGCTGGGATACTGCGGGGAAAACAAGAAGACAAGAGGACATGAGTGAAAGTCTCAATCAATCGTCCTATAGTAGAGATAAAAGCATGGGATTTAGAATCAGATGTACTGGGTTCAAGTCCCGAGTTTTCAAGTCCCACTAGCTCTGTGACAAGCTTTAGTTCTCCATTACCTAGAAAATGGAGATATCAATATTTATCCCATCAAACTCATAAGGTTGCTGTGTAAAAAAATACTTGACAAACTTTAAAGAGTTATGCGAACAGAGTTAGTTTTTAAGTACAGACTTCTTACACCTTGACCATCTTAGCACGCTCTTCCCACCAGGACCAAAGGCTGTGCCGTGGAGGAATCACACGGCCCCTTGTATTTAGGCTGTCTTCACCTTACAGCCCGGGCATACCTTGCCGCCGTGGATACACCCTCCTCCAGGCCCAATTTCCAATTCTGGACCCATGAACAAATCAACTCTACCATTGCCACTCGAATGGGCACGGCCATCTCCTCTTCTGCTGCTCCATTCACCGTCATTGTAACCTACAAAACCAGCACACCCTTCCCAGGCTCTATTGCCCTACGTGCGTCCTTTCCCCGTTATTAGAAGGTAGACGCCTTTATCCCTCGTGTTTAGCACAGCACTCACATAATAAGTGCTTTTCCATTTATTTTCTCACTCATTTGTTCAGTTTAAAAGCCCATAAATGCTTTTCCATTAATTTTCTCACTCATTTGTTCAGTTTAAAAGGTGTTGGGCCGGAGTCATTTGGTGATAACTGGAGAGACGATGATGGATATTTAGGGAATATACTGAGAGGCGAGACTAGAGAGAGATACAGTCAGAAGGATTTAGGACTGGTTGGAAGGCGACGAGTAATCCTTAATGGTTCAGTGTCAGTTTCCAAGGTCAGTGTCCAGTCTCCAGTGGAGTGCCCCAGGGATACTGTGTTACTTAGCATTATTATCAATGACTTCTTGTTTTGTCTTTTAGTCCTGTCTAATTCTTTGTGATCCCATTTGGGGTTTTCTTGGCAAAGATAATGGAGCGCTTTGCCATTTCCTTATCCAGCTCATTTTACATCTGAGGCAAACAGGGTTAAGTGACTTGCCTAGGGTCACACAGTTGGTAAGTGTCTGAGGCTGGATTTGAACTCAGGTCCTCCTGACTCCTGGGCTGGCATTCTATCCGCTAGCTGCCCAATCAATTATTTAGATAAAAGAATAGATGGTTGACATCAGAATAGGAGGAAGAGTTAATACAGTGGATAACAGATCCCCCAAAATGGGCCAGAGCAGTGAGCTAAATTTGTGGAATATAACTAAAGTGTCCTCAAAGACAAATCTATCTCCCTGACCACTTATAGTAACAAAAAGCAAAAAGAATATTGGGTTATATTTGCAAACAAAAGAAATCAGAGGTCAGCAAATTAATCCATTCATACCACACACAGGGAAATATCAGAATTAAGGAGAAATTAACACAGTCCCAACTAAAATAATGACTGAATGAATAAATGAGCTATTTGTGAAATCCTGGTTGAGACTGATGAGCCACAAAAAATCTAATTAAAAAGAAGAGTGAGGAAAACCAAGTGGCCAAAATCCAACTTGAAAAGAGGGATGCGTAATTAATGGAGAAGAAATGAAGAGAATCAGCGGAATTTAGCAATCTACTTGAAAATGTTCAATATAATTATTTGATTTGTACATGTGGAAGGTTGTTAGGTGGCTCTGGGCCTGAAGTCAGGAAGAGCCAGACACTTGCTAACTAGGTAGCCCAAGGTAAGTCTCTT
>CM053594.1:27368618-27416118 GCA_028646575.1 Pseudocheirus occidentalis | reverse complement strand
CCATCCTACCCACATAACCAGCTCCTAACCTTAAATTCTAATCCTAACCCTAGTTAAGATTAGGGAATGTCCACAGGGAATGGCCCTGTACTGACCCAGTGGTTCTCAAGAGTAGATACATTTGGAAAAGACTTTAGACTTAACCTAGATTGATCCCCTCATTTTAGGGATGAAGAATCTAAAGAGCAGACAGGTTAAGTGACATGCCCAGGGTCACACAGCTAGTTAAGTGCCTGAGACAGGATTCATACTAAGCTCATCCTGAGTCCAAGCCCTATGCTCCATCCACTATGTCAACATACCTCTGCTCCATAAACTGTAATCTCCCTGAGGGCAGAGACAGGATTTCACTTAACCCTTTGTTACCCTCATTGCCTAGCACAATGCACAGATATATAGTAGGCATGTAGTCAATGGAATGAATGAGGCCACACCAGATTTTCCAAAGGCCACATTCTTTTCAAGGTAAACATGTTTTCATTTCCACAATGAATGTCTTTCTGAAAAGTGAGTAAATCAGAATCCGGTAAATTGAGTCATTTTGAATTAACTCTGTCTTAAAGGAAGAGGTAACAAGTTAGAGACAGGTGGAGATTCTTTCTTAAGGCAATCCATCGTCCCCTAATCCGGGCCTATGTAAGCATAGTAGATCTTGTTAGGATCCCAAAGCCAAGACCACCCCTCTCCTTTTACTATTAGGAGACACCCTGTTTTCCAGAGCTTAGACCCAGCAAGCAGGCTTTGTCGCTGAGCTCAGCGTAAAGGTAATCGTTTGCCTCACCCTCTGGATGATCTCAGCCACAGCAAAATCCCAGAATTGTTTCACACCAACACAAGGTGGTGTCTGAGCTCAGACAAACACCTACGGTACCCGTGTTCTGGGCATGAAGTCCTGCTATGAATCAGACTTGTCTCTTTGTTGCTGTTACTCCTCATTACCAGGGCTACAGCTCACTGTATGTAGTGTTGGGATTTTCCTGCACTAAAGAGGGTCTACTACTAGAGGGGGCCCAGGCACATGTGTATCTAGTTTCCCTCCTCCAATGGAATAAGGAAAGCTTTTTGCTTGTGACCACTGATATCTCCTTGGTTTATTTTATTTTATTTTATTTTATTTTAATTTTTAAATTTTTAAATTTTTTAAATTTTTTAAATTTTAAATTTTTAAATTATTTTATTTTATTTTATTTTATTTTTAGAGTTAACTGTGGTTGTGATAACCTCCATGAGCTCTCTGGGGGGGTTAGAGTTAACAGTAGCTCTAGAGCTACTGCGGCTCTTTGGTCATTTGTTATATGGCGACCTTACATTTATTCTTTCCTCTTCAGTAAGTTGGTTTTTTCGGGTAGACAGTTTGCGTGAGGGGGGACCCATCTGTATTAAGTTCTTTGTTTAGTCTTTCTCTGACTCCTAAGTGGAAATTGGTAAACTTTTGATACTATCAAAAAGTCTTCAAACTATATAGACTTTAACCCAGTGATAAACATTAATAGGCCTATTCCCCAAAGAGAGCAAAGAAAGAAAAAGGATTCATACGAACAAAAATATCATAGCAGCTTTTTCTTGTGGAGGCAGAGAACTGGAGATTGAAGGGTTGCCCATTAAGGGAGAAAGGGCTGAACCAATTATGGTGCGTGAATGGGACAGAATATTATTGTGCTGTAAAAAAAAAAGAATGAAAGCAGCAATTTCAGAGAAACCTGATCTATATGAACCGATGCAGAAGGAAATGAGAAGAATGAGAATAGTTTGTAACAATATGCAACAATGTTATAAAGACAAACAAGTTTGAAAGATTTATGAACTCTGATCTACACAATGACCCTATAGGGTTTTGGAGGACCAATGACAAGGAACGCTGGCTACCTCCTGACAGAGATGTGACAGGCCCAGGATATGGAATGAAACATACATTTTTGAACATGGCTGATGTGGGAATTTATTTTAAATAACTATGTATCTTGGATATAAAGATTTTCTTTTTCTTTTTTTTTAATGGGAGGAGAAAGAGAAAATGCTTATACTTGTTACCTGAAAAAAACTTATTTGTTAACTTGAAAAAAGTTAAATTATTTTTTTAAAAAAACATCTCAATGATAAGAAAGTTAATACTCAAGGAGCCTGATTCTTGTGCATGGGAATTCAGGAATTCTCACCTGCAAGGGAAAGGTGCAATCTGCTGTGTCCAAAACTCTGGTCTTATTTCCTTCAGTCACCTCAGCTATTCCTTTGATTTTGGTGTGAATGGAGCTGATAAGGGGTTCCTTGCGCTGGTACAATTTCTCACTCCACAAGCCAAAGCTGAACGTGGCAAGAAGAAAAGACAAATAAGGCATTTTGCTTTGGTTTCTAAGTCCTTTGACTGTGAACCTGCCCCTTCTTAGCCTTAAAATTTGTGGAAAAAAGAAGGGCAAAGAGATTCCTAGACTAAAGAAATTTCTGCACTAGTTTGCCCTCATTCAACAAATATTTGCTCAGAATGCACTCCCATCTTATTACTCCCACCTCTTAGAATGTAAGCTTTTTTCAGTGTTCAGTTGTGACTTCTCTCCTCGGTATCTTTCCTGATACTTCCCCTTTGCAAATGCATATTATACATATGTGTACATATTATATCTCCCAATAGAACGTAAGCTCCTTGAGAGTAGGGACTGATTTATTATATATCACTCCTTTCACACACTCCCAACTAGCCTTCTTGCTGTTCTTCACAAAGGATACTCAATCTCCCACCTCCAGGCCTTTGTACTGTCCCTCCCCTATACCTGGGATACACTTCCTCCTCACCTCTATCTCTTAGAACCACTAATTTCCTTCACATCTTAGCTGACTTTCTACATGAAATCTTTCTTGATCTTTCCCAGCTGTTAGTGCCTCCTCCCCTCATTATCTTGAATAAGTTTCACGTGGCCACTAATAATAATTTTCTTTTTTAAAATCTTCAGTTCAATTATTTTTATATTTTCTCTTCTTGATCTATTCTCCAAATCTGCTGTTTTTCCGCTGTTTCACTTTCTCTTCTATTTTTTTTTGTTATTCACATTTTGTTTAATCATTTCTTGATCTCTTATAATTTCACTGGCTTCACTTTGCTCAATTCTAATTTTGAAAGCGTCATTTTCTTCTTTAAGATTCTGGATCTCCTTTTCTAGTTGGTTAACTTTCCTTTCATACTTTCCCTCCTTTTCTCAGATTATTCTTATTTTCTTTTTTAGTTTTTCTTCCATCTCTGTCATTTTTTTTTTTTTTGCTTTTTGGAGGGGGGAAGGCAGGGCAATTGGGGGTTAAGTGACTTGCTCAAGGTCACACAACTAGTAATTGTTAAGTGTCTGGATTTGAACTCAGGTCCTCCTGACTCCAGGGCTGGTGCTCTATTCACTGTGCCACCTAGCCAACATCTGTCATTTGATTTTTAAAGTCTTTTTAAAGGTCCTCTATAAATTCTTTTTGGGCGGGTGACCATTGGATGTTACTCTTCTCAATTTCCTCCTCTGAAGATGAACCCCCTTCATCTCTATTCACATAATAGGTTTCTATAGTTGAATTCTTTCTCCTTTGCCTATGTATTTGTGTGTGTGTGTGTGTGTGTGTGTGTGTGTGTGTGTGGTGATAGCATAGTTATTTAGTCACATCTAGCTCTGGGGTATGGGAAATGGCGCCTCTTGGCCCAGATCTTCAGTTCTCCCCTCTAGTCTGAAATCAAAGCCAAACCTCCAGCATCCTGTGCAGTTCCACAGCCGGGGACTTTCTGCCCCACTGCTTCTGCACTCACTCGCCATGTGCTGGTACCTTCTTGCCCCTGATGCTCTTTGCAGCACAGCTAGGTCTGGCATTCCTGGTCAGCAGAGGTTCCCTCGATCTTCCTGAAAGCCCAACACCCCCCACTATACCACGGTTTAAAGTTCTGGTGGCTGGGACTGAGGCAGCCTCTCAAACCAACCAACCCCAGGGCTTGCTGCTAGTTGTTTAAGAGGCTAGTGCCTTGCTGTTAAATCGGAACCTAGCCTGGAGGTGTTCACTCTCACGTGTACCAAACCTGGTTCTGGGATTTTTCTTCTGATCTTCTCAAATTGTCCCAAGAGGACCCCGGTTATGCCCCTGTTCTTATTTATCTCCACCCACGCTTCCTTCGCCCTAAGGTGCTATTTTAACTCTTTTGTGGGGGAAGATCTTTTATATAAGATTTACAGAGCATCTTTTATGTAAGATTTACAAAGCACTTTATGCAGATTCTCTCATCTGGTCCTCACAACAATCCTGGGAGGCAGGTGCTATTAGTAACCCATTTTACAGATGAGGAAACTGAGGTTGAAAGATGTTAAGTGACTTGTCCAGGGTCACACAGTTACTAAGTGTCTGAGGCTGGACTGGAATTCAGGCCTTCCCAAATCCAACTTCAGTACTCTCTTCACTACACCACCTAACTGCCTCTGGTTACTGTACTACTACCTTAGTAAATTTGCCAATGGGATATAATTTTATATGTTTAGACATTTATTCACAATATATTTGTAACAATATATCTCTATGTTGATATTATATTAATATATAATATGTCAATACAATATATTTATGTATTATATTAAAATATGTTTCATATTTATAATATATTTTCTGATATTATTTTATAGCCAAGAAAATATAGGGTCAGATAAGTTAGATGCTGCCATCTGACTTACATTTCATTCATTCAATTATTCAACAATTATTTCTTGGACATCAACTTTGTGCCCAGTATTACATGGAGGAAAAGAGAAACAAAGTCAATCAGCAAGAATTTATCAAGTACCAATGTGTGCCCGATGCCTGGATCATTGCCACAGTGGACCACTCCATTCTAGTGGGGCTCTAAGGAGAGGGATGGCATTGTGGGATGGGAGGGATTGAGCAGCTGAGATGTGAGCTGGGCTTTGGGTAATGGGTAGGATTTGGATAAGAGGAGGGGAAGGTGTTAAAGGAAGGGAGAACTGGGTGGGGAAAAAAGGCAAGAGTTTTGGTGGAGAAGATGGGATGGGAAGCAAAGCAGCAGCTGGAGCAGAGGACCTATTCAAAGAAGCAGAAGACAAGGATGAAGAGGCAGGTCGGGGAATTACCAGGAAAATGAAGCTTACAGTCTCAGACTTACCAAATGTAAATGATGATAACTACACAGATAACCCACTTGAGAGTCCCGTACCAGATGTTCTGAATTTCAACAACTTTCTCAGTCTTAACACTGAACAGACTGTTGGAGTAGCACCAATCCCTCTGGCATCTCATTGCCATCAGGCTGGGGGGTTCCCTGAGCCCCTGCATGGCAGCAGCAGTGGTGGGCACTGCTGACTTCTGTGCTGGCTGGGCTTAAACACGGCAAGTGTGAACACTTCAGAAGGACTTTCTCTTAATTTGGAAGAGAACTTTCAGTTTTGCTTAAATAGGAACATTACACTTGACAAGGTCAGAGATTCATGTAGAGATAAGTCTTCTCTGATGGCTTGGCCTCATTTAGGCACACTTTGTATACTAAAGAAAATCATTTGTTTGGGAGGTAATCTCTGGCTACTATAAGCTTCCAGATGTACCTGTATCATTATGAATAAATGGATGGATGGATGGATGAAAAAACATTCATTAAGTGCTTAATATATGTTGAACACTGTGCAAAATACTGGAGATATACATACAAGCCATAAAGATAGTCCCTGCTCTCATGGAACTTACATTCTAAGGAGGGAAGACCACACATAGTCAAAGGGGAGTTGGAAAGGCCTTTGGGCACAATCAGGGCAGCATGGGTTGGATATTTCCAGGAAATGCTGGATGGCTTGTCCTGAGCAAGTTAAGGTACAAGGTCACCTACCAGAACCCGGGTCTCCAGTGAAACGTGTTAATCCCAGGAGGAAGAGGATGGGGAGGATGTCCAGAGTGTATGAAAGGAAGGAAATAAACATTTATTAAGCACCTATTGTGTGTCAGACACTGTTTTTTTTAACAAATATTATTCCATTTAATCCTTACAACAACCCTGGGAAGTAAATGCTATGATTACTCCCATTTTGTTGTCATTGTTCAGCCATTTATCAGTTATGCCCAGCTCTTCATGACCACATTTGTGTTTTCTTGGCAAAGATATTGAAACGATTTGTCTTTTCCTTCTCCAGTTTGTTTCACAGATGAGGAAACTGAGACAAGCAAGGTTAAGTGACTCATCCTAGTAAAGTGTCTGAGGCTGGATTTGAACTCAGGAAAATGAGTCTTCCCAACTCAAGGTCTGCTGCTCTATCCTCTGTGCCACCAGCAGCCTCATGCCACCTGTGCCACCAGGTGCCTGTTTCCCAACTGTCTATTAAACTAAGTTGAAAGATCTCACTGGGTGGGAGTGGGATGAAAGTCTGTAACAATGATGACAGTGAGGATGATAGCTAACATTTATTAAGCACTTACTACATGCCAGGAATTCTGCTAAGCACTTTATAAATCTTATATCTCTCGATCGTCACAATAACCCCAGAACGTAGGTACTATTATTGTCCCCATTTTACAGATCAGGAAACAGAGGCAAACAGAAGTTATATGACTTGCCCAAGGTCATAAAGTCTCTGGAGGTTGAAAGATCTTAAGCTGTCTTTCAGCATCATCTACAGCATTAAACCAGCCTAGGTAGATGGATATTCTTGGATTTCAGCAAAGCATTTGGCAGAGTCTTTCATGGCTCCCTTGCTCTAGAGGACAGTACAGAAGCAGTGGCCCAAAGACTAGACCTAATAAAGAATCATCATGAATTGGTTGAAGGTCAACCCGGAGGAAGGTCTCCAGTAAAGTGCCTCAGGGATTAGCCCCTCGCCCGTGATCCTTAGTATTGTTGTCAATGCTGTCAATGTTGGATGAAGGCACAGAATTTGTAAAATTTTCAGGGAGATTAAGTTGGGAGGAATAGCTATTGGGTTAGATTATGGGTAAACACACTACTGTCCAACTGGATGTGGTACCGAGGCTGGAGTTTGCTGACTTGTGTGTTAAATGATTGTTTTGGGACCCCAAGAGTCCCCAGGAAGGTAGAATGATGGGCCAACTCTGCCGAGGTGACATTGAATAGATATCAATGTAACATAAGACATCTGAGTTCCAAAAAATCAACTTTACAAGACTAGGGTGGGCAAGGACTGGACAGGCAACAACAGCTCCTCTAGGGAAGATTTATGGCCTTTAGCGGGCTGGGGAGTCAGCAATGTGATAGATGTGGCAGCCGCCAAGTGGAAATGCTGCACAAGGAGGAGGAGATCAGTTATCCCCCCTGGAGGCTGCTCCCTGGTCAGAGCACAACACACAGACAGAGAGGGGAGGAACAGAGAGATGGAGGAAGAGAGGAAGGGAGAGAGAGACAGAGAGACAGAGATGGAGAGAGACAGAGAAACAGAGAGAGACAGAGACAGAGAGATGGAGGAAGAGAGACAGAGAGACAGAGACAGAGACAGAGAAACAGAGAGAGACAGAGACAGAGAGATGGAGGAAGGGAGAGAGGGAGACAGAGAGACATAGACAGAGAGAGACAAACAGAGAGAGACAGAGACAGAGAGATGGAGGAAGAGAGAGAGACAGAAACAGAGAGAGACAGAGACAGAGAGATGGAGGAAGGGAGAGAGAGAGAGACAGAGAAACAGAGACAGAGAGAGACAGAGAAACAGAGAGAAACAGAGACAGAGAGATGGAGGAAGAGAGACAGAGAGACAGAGACAGAGAGAGACAGAGAAACAGAGAGAGACAGAGACAGAGAGATAGAGGAAGAGAGACAGAGAGAGACAGAGACAGAGAGAGACAGAGAAACAGAGAGAGATGGAGGAAGGGAGAGAGAGAGACAGAGATAGAGAGAGACAGAAACAGAGAGAGGCAGAAACAGAAAGACAGAGACAGAAAAGGGAATGGACAGAGAGATGTTTGAGATAGATGAATGGGATAGATGGATAGATTATAGAAAGAGAGAGAAAAGAGGGAGATGAATGAATAGATAAATGCAAGAGAAATGGATGGCAAAGAGTGAGAGATGAGAGAAAGAATTGGGAGGGATAGAGGGACAAAGAGATAGATGCACAGAACATTTATTAAGTGCTTCCTATATGCCAGGTACTGCGCTAAGCACCAGGGATAAAAATATAAGTAAATAAATAAGTCCCTGCCCTCAGGGAGCTTACATTCTCATGAGGAACACAACACAAATGGGACTAGAAAGAGGGGGAAGTTGAGGGACGTAATGGAACCAACTGGAGAAACCCGGTCGTTAAATTTTTAAATATGACCGTTTACAACTCTTAAAGAGCCAGCAAACACTACCAATCAGTGCTCACTTTATTGTTTCGTTGATTGTCTTACAAGGGTGGGCACACGTGGCCTTCTAGGTCCTTAGGTAAAGCCTTTTGTCAGGGTCCAAGTTTTATAGAACAAATCCTTTTATTTAGGGCAGTGGCTCTCAACCTTCCTAATGCTGCGACCCTTTAATACAGTTCCTCATGTTGTGGTGACCCCCAACCATAACATTATTTTTGTTGCTACTTCATAACTAATTTTGCTACTGTTATGAATTGTAATGTAAATGTCTGATACACAGGATGTGTTTTCATTGTTACAAACTGAACATAACCCGCAGGTTGAGAACCGCTGAGTTAGGAGATTTGTTCTGTGAAATTTGGATCCAGTCCAAGGGACACACGCAAGAACCTAAAGGGCCACATATGACCTTGAAGCCGCAGGTTCTCCACCCCTAGACAAGAAAGTGGAGAAAGTAAGAACGATGCAGAATTAATTCACGAGTGTGACCTGCATGCATTTTTTTTTCTTGGAGAGCTGGTTATTAAACACTCACCAGCATAGCCCTGAAGGATGGGGACCTGTGTAAAGGCAATGTAGAATAGCAGAAGTCTTTCC
The DNA here is from genome assembly GCA_028646575.1 of Pseudocheirus occidentalis. Classification (NCBI taxonomy): domain Eukaryota; kingdom Metazoa; phylum Chordata; class Mammalia; order Diprotodontia; family Pseudocheiridae; genus Pseudocheirus; species Pseudocheirus occidentalis. The sequence continues at coordinate 27,407,220 of CM053594.1, read as the reverse complement.
TAAGATGGTAATCCTAGGGAAGGAATCACCAAGAAGAAGGTGGAGGTTACTCATTCTGGAGTTCTGTCTATTTCTAGGAATGTTAGAGAAAGGACACATTGGAGCATATCCATAAAAGAGGATTTGTTGAATGCACTGGACAGGCTTATTTGGAGAAGTCGCAGAGGGGTATCATCATTTTCTTCAAGTACCTGGAAAGTTTTCATGTGGAAAAGGTATTATTAGCCTGGTCCTGCTTGGCCTCAGGTGGTCCAGCCAAGGGCGATGGATTGATGTTGAGGAAAGTAAGGAAAATGCCTCCTAACAATGGAACAGTTTCCCTCAGGAGGCCACAGGATCCCTCTACTAAAGGCCTGCAAATGGCCCCTTTTCTGGGAGGTATTGGAGGGATTGTTACTCAGGGACAGGATGCCCCAGAGAGCCTCTACCAAAGTCCCTTCCAACTCCAAGATTCCATGCCTTACCTCTTACATCTCATCACTGCGTAACCAAGGACAAGTCACTTCACTCTTACAGGCCTGTTTCCTCTTCTAAGACAAATATTCCAACTCCCACTCCCACTAAAAAGTTGGGTCCCCAGAGTTATGAACTACTGAGTCCCATCAGGACTAACCCTAGTCAACCCTTGAGGGTTGTCTTTTTAATACTAATGTTATACAGCTCATGAGCCCCCATCAGTGTAGACACTGCTGATGAGGTCTTATATACAGAGGAATCTAGGGGTGGTTTAGAGGAGGAGCCTGGGGAGGGTCTTCAGGAGGAGCCAATGAGGTCAAACTCCAGTAATGAGTTTAGGGAGGGACTTCAGGTGGAATGAATGAGGTCAATACAAGGGTGATTTGATTTTTTGATAGACAAGGGGTTTCCCAGAGCATGTACGTCAAAGATTCAAGGAGAGCTCAAGGCGGGGGGTGGTCCCAGAGCCTACACCTCATCACTGCCATGATTATCAGTTGATATCCACTAGCTAACCAGACTCAGATTTTAGAAAGCAGTATTTTCTAAGTGGTGCCATAGTGGATAGGGCGCCAGGCCTGGAGTCAGGAAGACTCATCTTCCCGAGTTTAAATCCGGCCTCAGACACTTAATGGCTGTTTGACCTCATCATTTAAACCTGTCAGCCTCAGTTTCCTCATCTGTAAAATGAGCTAGAGAAGGAAATGTCAAACCACTCCAGTATCTCTGCAAAGAAAACCTCAAATGGGAGCACAAAGAGTCAGACATGACTGAACAACAACCAGTTTACTAACATGATATAGTAAGAAGAATTTGTACTAAACATCCCCCCACCAGTACGCACAGAATCTAGGGGAAAGTAGGCTCAAATTTAGAGAATGCATGTGGCAAAGGGGTACTACTACTTTTGCTGAAGTCCTCCAGATGTCCCCTTTAGGTATGGTGCAGTTTTCTGCTGGGCCCTTTAGAGTTATGGCTCTATCTCCAGCCTGTCCTTGACTCCAGTACAGATGGAACTGTTTTGTGAGTTGTCAGTCCTTCATTCTCCAAGAGGACCAATGATGTCTTGACTTTCAAGTAAGTTAGGTTTAAGTAGGCGGAGTCATCAACTTCACTTTTGACTCCAACGTCATCAGGGTCCAGTGGTAAGACAAGAGGCAAGACGCTGGTGATGGCCCAGCTATTAGAACACCAGTGGGAAGTCAGAGTCCTCTAAACTTCCTAACTTCATCGGGTCCTTCTCTGACTAAGGTGTGTGTGTGTGTGTGTGTGTGTGTGTGTGTGTGTGTGTGTGTGTGTGTGAAACTGAGGCCCAGTCTTTCACCACAGTCTATTCCTTCTCGTGAATCTAACTGGAACACTTTCTACAATCTGCTTACTTAAATCTCTAGAGTTCTGAATTAACTCCCTGGCCCTACAGAGGGTGACCACACTTTCTCAGTCAATCCAAACACTCTTTCAATGCAACATTATTCCAGTTAGTTAAAGGACTACATTGTCTCATGCAGGTACCAAACAGAGCCTTTAATCACTTACTTCAAGGGTGGGGCAACTTGGTTGATCAACTCCATTATTCCCTATCCTTTCATATACAAAAATATAAACATATATACATATACAAAAATGTAAAAACAAAATAAATAGGAGGTAAATTTTAGGGGGAAGGACAGGAGCAAGATGGGATAGGGAAGTGTGTCTCTTGTAGAAGGCATTTTTTGAACAAAGCTGGGGATTCTAAACAGCAAAGGTAAAGAGCAAGGACATGTTGTGCAAGGGAGACAGACTCTGTAAAGGCATTTAGACAATTTTGTATGGGAAACAGCAAGAAGATCAGTCTGGTTGGAATGGAGATTATATAAAGGAGAACAATATTCAGCAAACCTGGAAAGTCAGACCAGAGCCAGATTTTGAAGGTAATCTTAAGGTTTTGGTGCAGCTAGGTGGCACCATAGTGGATAGAGTGCTGAGATTGGAGTTAGGAAGATTCATCTTCCTGAGTTCAAATCCAGCCTCAGATATTTACTAGCTGTGTGACCCTGGGTAAGTCACTTCACCTTGTCTTCCCCAGTTTCTTCATCTGTAAAATGAACTGGAGAAGGAAATGACAAATCACTCTAGTACCTCTAGATACTAGAAAAAAAAAACTCCCGAGGGAATACTAAGTATCTCCAGAGGGAGATACTAAAAAAAGATTCCAGAGGGAATCACAAAGTCAGACATGACTGAAAGACAACTGAACAACAATTGAGGTTTCGGGTATGGATGACTGAATGAATGGAAATACCAATGGCAGAAATTAGAGAAGGGAAGAGGAAGAGTTCATTTCTGAGGCAAGGATTTTGAGTTTTGTTGTGGAAAAAAACCAATTTGTGTTTTGACTCCAGGATTGACAGGTTAAGCTTTTTAATGGTGTCCAGAGCAAATTTTCAGCCAGTAGATCCCAAATTTCCTTTCAAACTGAATCCAGGAACTTATTCATACTTCATAAAGAAATCCTCTGGTGTAGTGACATTTTTATATTTAGTTTAATTTCTGATCAACATACTAATGCCATATTACTTCTGTTACCTGGTCTTTGTTTTCTGTCTGTCAGACAGCAGAGGACAGGGTGGGTGGAGGAAGGAAGACCAACTAATGCTATACATGTTAATGCTCAGCTTTTCTCTTCTCTATCACAGACTCTAGGAGGGTATGATCACTTCTCCCCAAGCTTCCTATCATTTCTGCCCAGTGGACACAGTGTCCCCTATCAGAACTAGCTAGATCTGGTTCCTAGATGGGAATGTCTTTTTCTCCTAATTCTTTACAACCAAAATCTGAACTCAATAAACACTGAATAAAATGAGTTTTCCCATACTCATAGCACAGAAGATGATGGTACATGGAATGGGGGTTCTCTATTATGAAGACAGAGCTTGCTTTACTGTTTAAGTATGTGATAGGCTCTACATGTAATTTTCAAAGTTCTCTTAATGGTCTGTGATTTCTTCAAGTTCCTTCTGGTCTCTTTTCTTTTTTTTGGTGGGGGGTGGGTGGGTGGAAATCTATCCATGCCCCTTCCCATCATACAGCCTGAATGTCTTCTTAGCATACCATGCTACCATGTTCTCCCTTTTATCCATCCTCTTCCTTTTGGTTAAGTTATACCCAGACAGAACCATAATTTAGTCATGGTTTCTCCTATCCACTTCTATGCCACTGATGTCTGTAAAGTCACAGTTACCTTCTTAAGATCTCTAGCTCATCTAACCTAATCTTTGGTTATCTGTGTATAGATGTAGGAAGCTGGACATTTTGCAACGGGATTACTTCTTGGATTTTCTGTGCTATGAACTTTCGGTATCTTAAATGCTCCTTAGCCAGGGACCTGGAGCAGGGGGATGACAAGAGGTTGACTCCACGTTTGGGTCCCATGGAGCCTGATGGTCTTGCTGGAAGGGACCTTAGAGACCATTTAATTCAATCCCCTTATTTCAAACTGAGGCGCTGAGAGGGAAGAGAAACCTTCCAAGAAGGATTTTCCAAAGACCACAGAGTTAGATGGGAACAGAGCCAGAGTTTCCACACAAAGAGTTCCAATGAAATCACAGGTCTCACCCCCTTTACCCTCCAAATGCCTTCCAGCTCTAAATTCTATGATCTGTTTCACTTATGATATCTGGTGATGGGGGCATGGATTCCGAATAACTTGGACGCAGTGAAAAGTGTGCTTAGATCCAACAGGGGCCCACTGGAGGGTACCATCACAGACATCCACCCCTCCTCCTCCACCCACCCTGGTCCACTGACAGCATCGATGTCCTGGAGATGCTGATAATGGCTCACCTTTGAAGAGAGCTTTAAGATGGACAAAGCATTTTTGCTACATGATTCTATTTGACTTGAGAACCCACCTCCTCTCAATCCACCAAGGCCAAAAGCCCCCTCATTCATTCTCTTGAATTATTGCATTTCCCCAGAGTCAAGTGAGTTGCTAAGCAACCGATCTCTGGGGATACAGAGGAATGTGAGGTCTTTCCTTCTATTGATTGAGGGGCTCCCAGGAACCAGAGCAGCTCCTTCCAGTGCTTGGAAAACAGGTCCAGCCAATTTATTAAACTCATCCCCATTTGTGAGCTAATTGGAGAGATAACATTTGTCCATTAAAAAATTATTTTATTTTTAATTTATGGAATAAAACAAGCATTTCCATAACATAGCACAATAAAAAAGATGATTGCACCTGAAACTGCAAATCTACTATGTACAATTTACTCTTCCTTTCAAATATACAACAAAATTATCATGTAAATTTCTTTATTTCCCTTACCTCTTCCCTTCCTCCTGCCCTTGTCCTGGAGATGGCTACCTTTAAACACAAATAGGTATGTGTATATATAGATATATGTGTGTATATACATATATGCATGTGTGCATATATACATTCATGTATATATATGTAAAATTATTCTTTATATACATCTATTCATCACTTCTTTCTCAGGATGCAGAAAGCATCTTTCTTCATATGTACTTTATAGTTATTTTGGGTACTTATAATAATAAAAACTTATTCACTCAAAGTTGCTTTAAAAATAATATTGCTGTTATTGTATACAATATTTTCTCAGTTCTGTTCATTTATCTTTTCATTATTTTGTACAAATCTGTCCATGTTTTTTTCTAAAATCAATCAACTTATCTCATCTTATAGAATAATAGTATTCCATCACAGTCATATACCACAACTTATTCAGCCATTCCCCAATTGATGGACCTTCCTGCAATTTCCAGTTCTTTGCTACCACAAAAAGAGCTGCGATAAACATTTTAGAACATATAGGTTCTTTTTCTTAATCATCTTTAGAAACAGACCAAGTAGTGGTATTGCTGGGTCAAAGGGTAGAGGTAGTTTAATAACTCTTTAGTTTAATAACTCAATTCCATATTGGTCACCAAAATGGTTGGATCAGTTCACAATTCCACCAACAATGAATTAGTGTTCTAATTTTTCCACATCTGTCCATTTTTACAAATACTTCTCAGAAAAAATGTTGCTGGAATTTGATTTCTAACCAATTTGTGACTAATGGGTAATTTATTTCATTTTTTAAAACTCTCTAAAAGCCAATTACATAGGCTATATTTATTTTCCACTATAAAAACCTAAACATCAATTTAAGAAAAAACAAAGTAGAACAAAACAAAAATCATGATTTGATAAATTTACTGCAAAATTGAGTCACACTTGGTTAAATGGGTAGTTGTAGTGGGGAAAGGACCTAGTGGAGGGATGTTAGATTGAATATTCCCCCCTGAATTTAAATTACATAGGGAATGTTTCTGCCACTCTTCTTAGTTAAGTCATTCAAATACAGATGTTATTGACCCTTAATGTAGCTTTGTTTTTTAGATTCTGAGAGGACACATACCCTCCTGGCTGAGGTTAGCAATGTTTCCCCTCCTTTTGCAGGACATGATTTCTTATTCATTTAAAGCTTTGGGGACAGAATGTTCTACCCTGTTATCCAGGTTCCAGGGAATATCTGATGGATCAGAAACAAGTTTCTGAAAGATTATTTATTGACCCATGTTAGAATTGTCTCTTAGTGGAGAAGGATGTCTCCCATGAAGCCACCTGGCCTATCTAAGATTATACCAAGTTTGTCCTTTTTCTAGCTTCTGCCAAATTCTGCTGCAGGCTCTGCCTAGTTCATTAAACCCACTAAGCCCATGGGGCAAGGGCTTAGAGATGGGACTCACGATAGTCTAGAAGCCTGGGCTGGAAGTTCTGCATCTCATCCCCATCTTACACTACACAATTCTAACCTGCCAGTTCTGCTAGAAAAGGCCCTTAGAAACTAAAATGGTGGAGTTGGAGGGAACCTTGGGGCAGAAGGTGTTAGGGTATGTAACATCAGAGCTGGGAGGAAACTTAGAACAGAGAATGTCACTCATTCCTATTAATAACACTGGAAAGCAAAGGAATAAGTAGAGTTTTCCTTAAAATGTAAGTAGTGTCTATCTAAAACCAAGAGTAAGCATTGTCTGTAATGGGAATAAGCTAGAAACCTTTCCATTAAGATCAGGGGTGAAGCAAGAGTGCCCATTGTTACCACTATTATTCAATATTATACTAGAAGTGCTAGCTATAGCAATTAGAAAAGAAAAAGAAATCAAAGGAATTAGAATAAACAATGAGTAAATAAAACCATTATATGCTTAAAAAAAACTAGTTGAAATAATTAACAACTTCAGCAAAGTTGCAGGATATAAAAGAAACCCACATAAAACATCAGTATTTCTATATATTACTAACAAAATCCAACCAGAAGAGATAGAGAAATTCCATTTAAAAGAGTTGTAGGCAATATAAAATAATTGGGAGTCTACTTGCAAGACAAACCCAGCAACTATATGAACACAATTACAAAATACTTTTCACATAAATAAAATCAGATCTAAATAACTGGAGAAATATGAATTGCTTAAGACTAGAAAATATGCCATATCTCTCCTTAGACAATGAGCTCTTGAGGGCAGAGATTATCATCATAATTTTTTTTTTACCATTTTTTACCTTTTTACCATTTTTTTTTTACCATTTTACCCCAGTCCTTGGCATATTGCCTGGCACATAGTAGGTGCTCAATAAATGTTTGTGGACTGACTGACTCTCTAGTACTAATGGAAAATTAATGTTTATCTAGAGAAAAGAAATCTTAAGGAGTATATTTGTGGGGTTTTTTTTTTAAATTTATGGATGGCACCTGTGATTGCATTGATATAAAAGGACTCTTGCAAAGGAAATTTTTCTGATTCAGATCCTCAATCATTCTGCCATATCTAGTCTCTGAGAATTATCAGGGGGCATGGAGAAGGGCTGTGCATTTCCCAGGATCACGCAACCAGGATGGGTCAGAGATGGGAGTTAAAACGAAATGGAGACCGTGACATCAGTCTTTAAATAAGGCTGTTATGTGAGAGAGGGATGGAACTTGTTCTCTTTGTCTCCTGAGAGCAGAACAAGGGGCAAAGAGCACAAGTCTAAAGGAAGCAAATTTGCTTTGAATCTAAGGAAAACATTTCTAACAATGAGAGTTGGTCCCAATGTGGCATGGGCTACACCTTAGAGTGGTTGCCTCTTAATAAAAGTCTTCAAGCTAAAACTTGATGGGGCAGCTAGGTGGGACCATAGTGGATAGAGTATTAGGCCTGGAATCAGGAAGACTCATTTTTCTGAGTTCAAATCTAGCCTCAGATACTTGCTAGCTGTGTGACCGTGGGCAAGTCACTTAACCCTACTTGCCTCAGCTTTCTCATCTATAAAATGAATTGGAGAAGGAAATGGCAAACCACTTTAGTATCTTTGCCAAGAAACCTCAAAATGTGGTCACAGAGAGCTGGACATAACTGAAAGAACTGAGCAACAACAACGATAAATTGAATGACCCCTTGTGGGATAGGAGAGAGGAGATTCTCAGTTACCCATGCCAGCTACTCAACTTGCATTTATTAAGCACCTATTATTAAGCACTGCGTTCAGTGCTGGGGATACAAATCAAGGCAAAAGACAGTCTTTGTTGTTAAGGATCTTATAATTTAATAGAAAAGACAACATGCAGATAGTTATGTACAAACAAGCTACATACAAGATGAATTTTGGAGAGAAGACACTAAGATTGAGGACTGGGAAAGGATTAATGCAGAGATGAGACTTTAGGGAAGCCAGGAGGCAGAGACAAGGCAGGAGAACCTTCCAGGCATGGGAGTCAATGACCCTGGAATAAAGTGATGGAGACCTACAACAGGATGGTGGTGTCAGAGGATAAAAGAGGGCATATAGGAGAGAAGTTATGAAAGTAGAAATGACAGGACTTGGCAACTGATTGGATATGGGAGTAGAGAGAAAGGGGAGTAAGGAAAACACCTAGATGTGAACTTGGGTGACTGAGAGGATGGTACTACCCTTGGCAGTAAAAGGGAAGGTAGAAAGAGGGGAGGATTTGGGGAGAAAGAGAATGAGTTCAGTTTTGGAAATGTTGAGTTTAAGATACCTGTGAGACATCCAGTTTAAAATGTTTAAGAGAGAGATAGAGATGTGAGCCAGAGGTCAGGAGAGAGTTAGGGCTGGACAGGAAGATTTGGAAGCCATGTGCAGAGAGATGGTAATTGAACAGGAGGAGATGAGATCTCTAAGTAAATTAAGAAAGGGAGGGAGAAGAAAAGAGGGATCAGGACAATGCCTTGGGGGACCTCTCTCCAGCAGATGTGATATGCATTCAGCAAAGGATAGAGGTGGTCTCCAACGTGTCCACCTTTCCCCTTCAGTGACTCCTTCCTCTAACTTCTCCCACACATTTAATGAGTGGTTAAATCCTGTGGTTTTTCTTCACATTAGCTCTCAGAGTTTTTATTTACATTCACAGAGCCACTCTCCTAGTTTGGGACCTCATTGCCTCTCACTTAGACCATTGTGATAGACTTCTAGTTGACATCCCTATCTCAAGCCTCTTTTACCTCTCCAATCCAAGCAACCAGGAGTGCTTTAAGAAATGAAGCACAAAAAAAAAGAGAAATAAAACACAGATGTGACCTTGTCCCTCCCTGACTCAGTAAACTCCAGTGCTTCTAGGATTGAAAACAAACTCCTCTGTTTGGCATTTTTAATGCTCTTCATAGCCTGGTTCCTTCCTGTATTTCTGGTCTTACATCAACCTCCCTCCATTCCCTTAATAATCTAGATATACTGGACCATTCACAGTCTAGCATTTAACACAGTTCCTAGTACACAGTAGGCACTTAATAAATGTTTACTGATTGACTGAGTTTCCCAAACGTGTCACTCCATCTCCTGATTCTATATCTTTGCCCTGGCTGTGCCTCATGCTCGTTATACCCTCTCTCTTCACCTCTGCCTCTTAGCTTTCTGGCTTCTTGGTTATTAAAACAGGAAACCAGAGGTGGTAAATGAAACAGAAAGCAATGTGTTCAAAACCTCCAAGTCTAGTCGAAAGGTCAGAAAGTCAAGGAAACCAACTTAGGGTAAGGAGGAACCTATGTTTATTCATGAGCATCCCCCAAAGAGCTGAATATTCATCTCTTTAAATGAAAGAAAGTGGGTGGAAACTCATCAACTGTCTTTGCATCCCCTGTGCCCTGAAGAGTAATAGACATACATGTATATATACATATATAACTTTTAATCAATTAAAAATTGAATTCAGTGGAAAATGAGACTATACCTTCTCAAATTAAACAGAATTTTTAAAAATCTAAATATATTTATTTACTTTTAGTTTACAACATTCAGTTCCACAAAACCTTGAGTTTCAGAATTTTTCCCCTCTCTCTCCTTTCCCCTCCCTTCCATGGTGGCATGCAATCAAATACAGGTTCTATAAATACCTTCACATTGAACATTAGTCAAGTTGTAAAAAAGGATTATAACCAATGGAATGAATAACGAGGAAGAAGAAACATAACAAAACACAAAAGAGAGGGAGCAAGCGGTTTGCTTCAGTCTGCATTCAGACTCTGTAGTTCTTTCTCTGGATGTGGATATCTCTTTCCATCAAGAGTCTTTAGAGTTGTCTTCAAACCTTGCATTGCTGAGGGGAGCCAAGTCTATCAAAGTTAGTCGTCACAGATACATTGTATTTGTAATTGTGTACCATGTTCTCCTGGTTCTGCTCTCCTCACTCAGCGTCAGTTTATGTAAGTCTCTCCAGGTTATTATGAAGTCATTCTTCTCCGCGTGTCTTTTAGCACAATAGCATTCCATTACATTCATATACCGTAACTTGCTTAACCAAATTGATGGGCATCTCCTTGATTTCCAGTTCTTTGCCACCACAAAAAGCACTACTATAAATATTTTTGTCCATATGGGCCCTCTTCCCACTTATATAATCTCTTTGGGATACAGCCCTAGAAGTGGTATTGCTGGTTTTAAAGGTACTCATATTTTTATAGCCCTTTGGGCATAGTTCAAGATTGCTCTCCAGAATGGTTGTATCAGTTCACAACTCCACCAACAATGCATTAGTGTTACAATTTTTCCACATCTTCTCCAGGATTTGTCATTTTCCTGTTTTGTCATCTTAGCCCATCTGACCAGTGAGATGTGGTACCTCAGGATAGTTTTGATTTGCATTTCTCCGATCAATAGTGATTTAGAGTATTTTTTTCAGATGCTTATAGATATCTTTAATTTTTTCCGCTGAAAACTGTCTCTTCATAGCCTTTGACCATGAGAATTTGCTTTTAATCTTCCTTTTAGGCTGAGTACTTGGGCCATGTCCTTACTAAAGCTGTCCATACTCCTCCCCATTCCCCTTGCTGTTGTTCAGTTGGGTCTGATTCTTTGTGACCCCATTTCTTGACATGGATACTGGAGCAGTTTGTCATTTCTCTCTCCAGCTCATTTTATAGATAAGGAAACTGAGGCAACCAAAGTGAAGTGTCTTGTCCATTGTCACAACCCAAGCCTTCTTTCAGCCAAAGAAAAACAAAGTTTATTAAAGATTTGACATATTGGGTAGACTCTTAAGGAACCTAAGCATTTGTTGTGCTAATGCCAGTGGGCTAGATTAAATCTGAGGACCTTCATGGAGGCAAGATGGATCTTACATACAGAAAGACTGTAGGAGGGATCTAGGGGTGGTCTACTAGTCTGGGGTGATGGGAGGGGTTCAGGGAGCATCTTGATGGGACTGGGGTGATTAGAGATCAGATGCCAGGAGCCTAGAGATTGGGATTAAGGGTAAACTCCAGGGTGGGAAGCAGCCAGAGGCAATCTGGAGGTATCAGACAATGGAGGGCTAGGGTAGGTTAAGGGTAATTGAGATCTGGGGGAATAGTTATAATGGAAAGTTCATGGCCCAGATCAAGAGGGAAGATTTAAGGAGAGTTCAAGGGGGTTCCCAGAGCATTTACCCCATCAACATAGCTAGTATCTGAGGCCAGATTTAAATTTAGATCTTCCAGACTTCAGGCTGGGAGCTCTATCCACTGTGCCACCTAGCTGCCCCTTGCTCTAATTAGGTTTTTTTTTCTATTGTTTTTATTGGTCTGTGTATAGTTTAATGTCTACACCTCCACCCCCAGCTGAATGTAAACTCCCTGAAGGCAGAAATTATGCTTTATTTTTGTCTAGCATATAGGCATAGTAATGAGGACTGAACCTATGATTTCCTTGGTATTAGGAATTCCCATACTTTCCTGTCTTCCCTATAACCATGAGGGCAACACCATCCTCCCAGTCCCTCAGGCTCACAACCTAGGTACCCTCTGTGACTCCTTACTGTTTCTTACCCTTGCCCCCTCCATCCAATCTGTTGCCAAGTTCAGTACTTTGCACTTTCAGAACATGGCTCTTACTGGTCCTCTGTTACCTTACAACTGGACTATTAATACAATGGATGGATCTGTCTATTTCCATCCAATCCAGCCTCATTTGGCCACTAACATGATTTTCCTAAAAAGCAGGTCTGATTACCTCACACCACTCCCCCTCACTCAATAAACTCTAGTGGCACCCTATTACCTCCAGAATCAAATATAAAATATTTTCCTTGATATTCAAAGCTCTTTAAAACTTGTCCCTCGGGGGGCAGCTAGGTGGCACAGCAAATAGAGGACCAGCCCTAGAGTCAGGAGGACCTGAGTTCAAATCCAGTTTCAGACACTTGACACATTTAATAGTCATGTAACTTCAGGCAAGTCACTTAACTCTAACTGTCCTCCAAAAAGCAAAAACAAACAAACAAAAAAAACCCTTGCCTCCCTCTTTGGCACTTTTCCACTCTATTTCCCACTACTACCTTACTTCCTGATATCCAGTGACACTTGTCTCCTGGATGTTCCACAAACAAAACACTATATCTCTCCACTCTGGGCATTTTCTCTGACTGTCCCTCATGCCTGGAAATTTCTCCCCTCCTCATCTCTTACATCCTGGTTTCCTTCAAGTCTCTATTAAAATCCCACCTTCTATAGGAAGTCTTCCTCCACTCTTCTTCATTCCAGTGCCTTCCCTCTGTTATTTCCTTTTTTATCTTGTATAGAACTCCTTTATATGAATTTGTTTGCTTGTGGGTTCGCCATTAGATTGCAACCTCCTTGAGAGCAAGGACTATTTTTTGCCTCTTTTTGTATCCCCTTAGAACAGTGCCTGGAACTTAAGTACTTAATTTTTTCTTAATAACACAATAAGTATTTCTTGACTAATGACTAAGGAAACTCTCTCTAACCAACATCAAAGGTCAGCACCTTCTCTGTGGAAGGAAACTTCTGACCTCACTATCAGAGAGGGACTGTTTACATCTCTCCCTCAGAGTTCTAGGCATACTCCTCAGGGGTTAGGGTATTTCTCCTTTGAAGTCATCAGCTTGAACCCCCATTCTATTATATTAATCACGAGGGAATTGTGGGAACTGAGTGAACTACCCTGACTCCATCTTGTGATTCAGTTCTGGAGCTAGCTCAGTTCTCCTATTCAGTTATGAGTCTGGTGCAATTTCTGTCTTGTGAGAAAACTTTATTGTGTTGTTTGAACCTAACCTTGCATGACTGAGAAGCTAGACCACATCTCCCTACTGCCTAGAGACCTCTAACTAAGGAAGGAGCATATGCTCCTAGAGTCCCAAGATTAATGCAAAGAGTTTTCTCACAATTATACATCTATGAAAACTGGCCCTGAACTGGTCAAGCTGTGACTCTTTCCTTGTTCCTTGGATCGCATGCAGATAGTTGGGGGGAATGGGACACCTCTTTTTCTGTTTTCAGGGAATTGCTCCTGTTTATCTCTTCCTCCCAACTCAGAAAGCTCCTTATTTTCTCCCAATTAGAAAGCAGGTTATTCACTAGTTTATATCCTGTGAATTGTGTTCTTTTAATGCTTTAAAATTTGCCTCTTCGGGACATACAATCAGCCTCTCATAATATGCCCACCATGGAGATGTCCTGCGTAATTACATATGTACAGCCTGTATTGAATTGCTGCTCCTTCCAGTGTGAATGGGTGACAAGGGAGGAACTGCAAGAACCTAGAATTTAAAGCTATACAATCAAATGTTAAAACAAACACACACATATATATATATATGTATATATATATAATTATTATTATTAGCCACATGCAACTGGGAAATAAGACATACAGGTACTGGGGTAGGGAGACCCTCCCGGCCCTACTAGAAAGTTAGAGGGGTGTTGGAGGAGGACATAAAAGAGAACAGATTGTGGGAGGGGCTTTACAGTGGGATCACTGTTTTGGGCTTGGGGGTTGGGGAAAGAAGGGGAGAAAATTTGTAACTCAAAACCTTGTGGAAATGAATGATGTAATCAAGAAAATAAATTTTAAAAAAATCTGCCTCCTCCTGTATTTGGGGACCAGTACCAAGCTAAGGAGGCCTGGTCTCGATTTGTTACACAATTGGCACACATCACTTAATAAAACAGATATGCTTGGAAACTGTTTCCTCATTCTTTTCATCTTTCTCCCATCACACTTGTAATTCTTGCTGTATCCATAAAGTAAATATCTCTTTATAAAAGCTAATTGATGTTAATTGATTCAGTTGAACCAATTAACATCGATTAGCTTTTATAAAAAGATATTTACTTTATAGATATATCAAGAAGAGAAGGACAAATATTTTCCCCCAATACCTTTGTCTCTTGGGCTCAGACTTATGTAATTTCTATATAGTATTGGTCTCACCAAAATCCACTTCCAAATTTGGTGTTCATGGCAGAATACTGCATGAGACACCATTTCTACTACTGTTGAACTGGGTCCCAAAGGTTGTAGCCCAGGGGTCTTGATACTGGACTGGCTGACTGCTAAACCCATCCTGGACTCCAATCACAGACCTCCTGGTGTCTCATTCTTCAGACTTTTTGAAACTCACAAGGTCGTAGCCTCCTCTAATCTTCTTTGCCTAAACCAAGAAAGAATAGCTTACAATAGCCAAAGAGCAGGGACCTGTATTCCTGGGCCACTTATTGGCCTCAGATGGGGAGGGCCCAAGGTCTCTCCCCCTACAACATCATCTGTCACTCCAACAGTCAGACAAGAGGGAGGCAGACCAAGGGTTCCAGTTCCAGCTCCAGAACCAAACCACAAGCCTACCCTTTGCATGGTTAGCAGACAGGAACGAGTCATAGAGAATGTTAGGTCATGCTCCAACCTTCTTCAGAGCACCTCAGTGATATACATCATTGGGTCTTCTGGAAGTGGGCTCTCTTGACTCTTCTATATGGGGACTATATGGGAACTTCTATGGGGACTATATGGGAACTTCTATGGGGACTATATGGGAACTTCTATATGCCCATTACGTTGGCAACAAGTAGTCATAGAGAATTGTCTAGAACAACTATCAAGAATAATGTTGAGACATTCTAGAATTCCCCAGGATTGCTTGGCCAGTTTATGTTACAGGTGGGACCTGAACTCAGGTCTTTTGAGGTTTGCTCTCTATCTCCTACTCCACATTACCTCTCATATACTCTGGCTCAGACATACTTCAGCTTGGATATTCAGTGGCTCCTTCTTGCCTTCTCAGTCTTCTTATACTTTCTTGCTGTTTCTCATACATAATCCTTGATCTCCCAACTCTGTGACTTTTTATTGGCTGTGCCCCCTGCCTGGAGCACCCTCACTCCTCCACTTCCACCACTGACTTCTGTGGCTTCATTTAAGTCCCAACTCAAATCCCACTTTCTGCAGGAATCTTTCTCCAACCACTCTTCATTCCAGTACCTTCCCTCTGTTAGTTATTTCTTATTTATCCTAGCTTGTTTATCAGCAGCTCAATGGTGCAGTGGATAGAGCTCCAGGCCTGGAGTAAGGAAGACCCAAGTTCAAATCTAGCCTCAAATGCAGGTGCTAATTGTATGACCCTGTGCAAGTCACTTAACTCTGTTGACCTCAGTTTTTCATCTGTAAAATGAACTGGGTCCAGTATCTACCATGAAAACCCCAAATGGGGTCACAGAGTTGAACGTGACTGAACAACGAGAACATAACTTGTTTACGCTTAGCTGTTTATTTGTTGTCTCCCTGATTAGATTTTAAGTTCCTTGAGGACAGGGAAGGTCTCTTGCCCTTTTTTTGTATTCCCAACACTTAGCATAGTGCCTGAGACATGGTAAGCATTGAATAAATGTTTAATGAGTTCCTCAAACACAACATCCATCTCTTGATTCCATGTCTTTGCCCCGACTGTATCTCATACCTGTTATGCCCTCTCTCCTCACCTCTGGTTTTCTTCAAGCCTAATCCTTTCCCAGTGCCCTCAGCTGCTAGTGCCTCCCCTCTGGGATTACCTCCCATCTACTCTGTATGTATTTCTTACATGTCATTTCTTCCATTAGAACATTAACTTCATAAGGATAGGGTCTGTTTTTGCCTGGGTTCAAATTCCAGTTTTACCACTTACTAACTAGAGCCTCAGTTTCTTTATCTGTAAAATGAGAAGCTTGGATGAAATGGCCTCTGAGGTCTAAGTCTATGACCCAGTGACTTGGACACTTCAAGATTTAACACAGTTTATCCTAGTTACTTAACTTCTTAGTGAATTAGAAAACAGGAAACCAGAAGCGGTAATGAAACAGAAAACAATTTATTCAAATCAGGTGATGCTTAGTCAAAAGAAAAGGTCAGGAAGCCAAAGAAGCCACCTCAGGCAGGATAAGGTGGAAACTTTATTCATAAGCATCCCCCAAAGAGCTGAATATTCAGACCTTCAAATGAAAGAAGGTGGGTGGAAACTCATCAACAGTTTTTATATTTCCAGTACCCAGCAGAGTACCATATATATCTCTACTGATTAATCTTATAATCAATTAAAAATTGAATTTATTGTAAAATGAGGGCTACACCTCCTCTCAATAAACAGGAGAATTTATCTTTATAATCCTGGGCTGAGCTCTGGGGCCAATCCTAAGTAAAGCCATCCCTGCTGCATCTCCCCATTGCTCTTGATCCCATTAGGTCTTTTCTTCTTGTTCTACTTATCCTGATCAGTTTAAATATCTAATACCTCCCTCCCCCACAATGTAAGTTCCCTGGAGACAGAGATTGTCACATCTTTGTATTTCTTAGGGATAAGGATAAGGATTGAACCTATGATTTTCTTAGTAAAAGGAATTCCCACATATGTGATGATTCCTGAAACCACTGCACCATCCATTCTCCTTGGGAAAGGCTCTTGGATCTTCCATTGGCAGTAGCTGGGTAGGATAGTGAAGTCTGCCATGTCCTCTGAGTCAAAGTGTCTAGTCTTTTTTCTACATGATGGCCCATTAGAAATGAGGCTACCAGGTTCCCCTTAAATCTTCTACAAGTGAAATCCCTTAAGGCATGAAGGCCTTGGGATCTTAAAACGCATCTCCCTCCCAGTTCTCCATCTGTTGATGATACCTAGAATATCAATATTATTACCAAAACATGGCACCTGCAATGGACCAGACTATTGATTCCACATGGAATCTGAAAGGAGCAACCATAGAGTCACAGAGATTTAGAGCTGGATTAAGTAACAGAAGCCATTTATTTTGATCTTTATCTGAATGACAATCCCCTCTACTATATGCCTTAACATCTCTGATGAGGGAAGATATTCTGGGGCAGATATTCTGGGGCATCTGTGATACTTTGGAGCAGCTCTACCTGCTAGAAACATTTTCCTGATTTCAAACTAAATTTTCCTCTTTGCAGCCTCTGCATATGGTATCTAGTTCTGCCTCTGGCTACAAACAGAACAAGGCTAATCTTTTTTATTTTTTTAAACTTGGTGACCTTTCAAGTGGGGCAGCTAGGTAGTGCAGTGGTTAGAGCTCTGGGCCTGCAGTCAAGAAGACCTGAGTTCAAATCCAGTTTCAAATACTAGCTAGCGTGTGTGACCCTGGGCAAGTTGCTTCACCCTATTTGCCTCAGTTTCCCTATCTGTAAAACGAGCTGGAGAGGGAGATGGCAAACCATTCCAGTATCTCTGCCAAGAAAACCCCAAATGGGGTCATGAAGAGTCAGACAGGACTGAGCAAACTTTGCAAATACTTGAAGACAACTAGTGTCCCAAGCTCTTCCTGCCTCTGATTCAGACTTTGATTCTCTAGGTCTGAAGAGTCAAATGCAAAAAGAAACTTAAGGAGCCCTGTAGGCTACAAATTTAGTTAGAAACCCTCATGTGAACCCTATTTATCTTCGATTGTATTTTTACGTATTTTGTCAAATATCTCCCAATTACATTTGAATGTGACTCAGGTTCTTGAGAAGCATTGCAGGCAGCCTGTGTATTTCTTATCTTTGCTCCAAGCCAGACACCCCCACTTTCTTCATATGGCCTGGACTGTGGGCTCTTTACCATCCTGGCTGCTTCTATCTACACAATGTGCATCCTAGATTGTGGCGTCAGCTGTGAAAAGTGGTCTGACCAGGACCTTGGCCAGCAGGACTTCTGAGCCCTTATTTCAGGAAGTTAGGACTTTTTTTAAGGCAGCCTGTGATGACCTTGGCTTCCTAAGCTTCCCCACCACATTGTTGGCTCATATGGAGCTTCCAGTCTTTAAAAAAAAAAACAACAACCCAGTTATTTGGGGAAAATCTAGTCTAATCACATCCCACTTTCATTCTGTTAATTATTTTATTTATAGGTGAAATATATATATGCATATATATGTATGTGTATGTATGTGTGTTATATATATATATATAAAGGGAAAAAGAGAAAGAGAGGAGAGAGAGAAGGAAAAGGGAAAGAGAGAGAGAGGAGAGAGAGAGAAAGAGAAAGGAAAGAGAGGAGAGAGAGGGAGGGAGGGAGAGAGAGAGAAGGAAAAGGGAGAAAGAGAAAAGGAAGAAAGAGAGAGAGAGAGAGAGAGAGAGAGAGAGAGAGAGAGAGAGAGAGAGAGAGAGAGAGAGAAAGGAGAGAGAGGACAAGGCGAACTTACTTTGTACATATTTGCATGTTGTCTTCCCCATTGAGGGCAGGGACTTACTTTTGCCTCTTTTTGTGTCCCTAGTCCTTAGTACAGTGCCTGACACAAAGTAGGTGCTTAATGAATATTTATTAATTGTTTGATTGATGTCATATCTAGATAATCGATTTTTTAAAACCCCAGTACAGGACTATACTTTGTTGTTCAGTCCTGTCTGATTCTTCATGACCCCATGGACCATAGCATACCAATACTGTCCATAGGGTTTTCTTGGCAAAGATATTGGGGTGGTTTACCATTTCCTTCTCCAGTGGATTAAGAAACAGAGTGACTTGCCCAGGGTCACACAGCTAGTAAGTGTCTGAGGCCAGATTTGTACTCAGGTCTTCCAGGCCCAGAGCTCTATTCTACATTAATCCTAGTCAATTTCATCTTACTGGAATCAACCCAATGTTCTGATTTGTCAAGATCTTTTTTGGATTCTGTCATCCTATACATTAGGTAGCACTGTTGTTAGAGAACTGGGCCTGATTGTGGAGATCTTTAAATGCCTGGCTAATATTTCATTCCACAGGTGATAGGGGAGACATTGAAGATCATTGAACAGGAGAGTGACAGTCAGATATATACTTTAGAAAGACTGCTGTGGAAACAGCTAGGTGACTCAGTGGACAGTGCACCAATCCTGGATTCAAGAGGACCTGAGTTCAAATGTGATCAAAGACACTTAATAGCTGTGTGGCCTTGGACTAGTCACTTATCCCTGATTGCTTCCAAAAAAAAAAGATTATTGTCTGGTTGTATAACGTTTGCACAAGAAAAGGCACAGAGACCTGATTAGGAGGGTATTACAAGACTGAAGAATTGATGAAGTTTTGAACTAGGGGTAGTAGCAGTGGGAGAGGAGAGGAAGGGGAATGGATACAGGAAATACAGTGGAGATGAGACTTATAGATTGGATATGGGGGAGAAGCAATTGGGATAAAGAGAATGACAAAGAAAACTCTGAGGTTTTAAGGTTGGCTGACTATGAGGACGGCATTCCTGTAACCAGAAAAAGGGAGGTTGGGAAGACAAGCAGTTGTTATTGGAGAAGGTGTTGAGTTCAGTTTTGGATATGGAGAGTTTGAAGTACTGACCCCCAGCATTGATACAGAGATGTCTGGAAGGCATCCTTTGATGAAGATGCTACACATTTCCATGATTGCTCTGTCCTTAACAACGGCCTGACTCGCTTCTTGTTAAACAACAAAATCCAAGATGTTCTTTCTTTCTTTGTCTCTTTCTCTGTCTCTCCCTCTCTCTCTGTCTCTCCCTCTCTCTCTGTCTCTCTCTCTCTCTCTCCCCCTCTCTGTCTCTCTCTCTGTCTCTGTCTGTCTGTCTGTCTCTGTCTCTCCCTCTCCCTCCCTTTCTCCTCCCTCCTTCACTCCCCGTCCTCTCTCCCCCCTCCCCCCTCCCCCCTCCCCCCCTCTCCCTTCCCTCTCTCCCTCTCTCTCTCCCTCTCCTCTCTCTCTCTCTCTCTCTCTCTCTCTCTCTCTCTCTCCTCCCCCCCCCCCCCCGTCCCTCTCTATGTATAATTACCTTGCCCAGTAACACACAGCTAGTGTCTGAAGCCAGATTTGAACTCAGGTGTTCCTGATTCCAAACCAAGTGCTCTATCCACTGCTCCACCTAAACATCTTAGTATTATAAAAATAGTTTTGTAAGCCTTAAGCGCCATAAATGGAAGTGGTTTAACTTCCTGGGACTTTTTTGCCTTTCATATCTTGCAGAGTTTTTCCAAATACCTCTCACTTCATCATCCAAATATGAGGCTAATGTACAAAGGACGCATATTTAAGGTTTAGAATAATGAAGGTAAAATAAAAGAATTGGCAAACAATGATGACCTCCTCATCTTTGTCTTGTTCTATCAGAGACTAATCAACCAACAGCCCCCATGCTCAGTCCCCCATACCACCTAGCTGCCCACTGAGAGAATGACTCCTAATAAATGGTAGAAAGAACGTTTCTGTCTTGGAAGTGTGTGAGATGAAAGAGTTCAGAGTCTGAATCTAAGGTCAGAAAAGGTCTTTATTCTTTCTCTTGAGAAAGGACCCTTCTCCTGTTGCCCATATGGCAGCAGGGAGAGAGCAACAGGTAGAAGCCAGTCTATGGTTATATAATCTTCTAACACAGAAATCCAACTCCCCAACTGGCCTTCGTTCTTATTGGTAGGGGGGCTGACCCACAACCTAAGAGGGTAATGTCTCTGAGACAAAAGACCTGGAAACATGTGGGCGTCCAATGAAAGCAGTCTTAACCTTATTTGGCATATCTTCTGCTGAGCTGGCTCTGGGGGAGGGTCTCCATTGCTCTAAGCCCCAGATTCCTGGAAAGTCAGGTGCCCTCTAAATGTAGGCCTAGTGAATACTGAAGTCATTCTAGATTTGATTTTTCAGAACGGGGAAACTTCACTATAAATTATCCCTCACAGAGGGAACCATCTCAAGCGCTCATGGCAACTGACATAATAAGATCAAGTAGACAGACAAATTTGGTGGCAGTAAGAAAATGAGGGAGGTGTAGAGTTTAAGAAATTTAGAGCTATTTGAACTTCTCAGCCTGGTACTTTGATAGAGTTCTAATCCTTCCAAGATCATCAGAACTAACAACAAAAGGAAGAACTACCACAGAATCATTGTTTTTCAATTAAAAGAGGAACTTTTTGAGCAAGCTAGGATCATTCTAGCTGCACAAGGCTAAGTGTGTGTTTCTTAGAAGGTTATGGTTGTAATTGGATTTTTTTTTACACAATCCTTCCTGTCTGTCTCTTTGTCTTGAGGTTGTGTTTTTCTTATCAAAGAAGATTCCAGTGTTTTCTTCAGTGTCCTTCCTACATACCCATTGACTCTTTCTCTTTGTCATTATGATCCTTAGTTTCCTCATCTATAAAATGGGGATAATAATATTTGCCCCGTCTAACCTCATTAGGTTGTTGTGAAGGAAGTGCTTTCTAAAAGAGAAATGCCATATATATGTAGCAGGTCATTGGAGATCAATGACAGATTTCCCAGATTTGATTCTGAATATTCAAGCCCTTAGGATCATGTTTGTCCCCTGGACACACTGATCTCCGTTGATCCATAAATTCCCAATGACCAGCTATGAGTCATGGGGAGCACCTATAGCAGAATGTCTTGCTCTACTGATAAAGTAGCAAATGCTCTCCCAGTTCATTTCCCCGGCACTAACCAATCTCTCCTCCTTCCTCTATCTCTATCTCTTGGTGAATGAGTTCAATTTCACTTTTCTCTTGAGTCCCTGGTCCCCCATCATGTTTCTGATCTTGCCTTGCCAAGCTGTAGCCTGGGATGCCTCTCAGTATCTACTGCCTTCCTTCCTAATACACAGAGCCAAGGAAGATAAAATGACACAACTATTCTGGTTAGGTCTACTACAAATTTATGTCACGTAGCCTCAACTACCCACTAATGCCGCAGACCCTTTAATACTCATATGTGGGAGCATCTGCATGTGGGCGGACCCACCTGGAGACGGATAGAGGAGCGATGTCTAGGTTCCTAAGACTATCAGAAATATGTGTTTTCTGATGGTCTTAGGTGACCCCTGTGAACCCTGTGAAAGGGTCATTCGATCTCCAAAGGGGTCACGACCCACAGGTTGAGAGCCACCGTTCTAGACAATCCTACATATCCCTCTGTCCTCAGTTCACTATTCCACTCTCCACAACGGCTCTTTGAAACCTTTTCATCCTTCCTCAAGCTTCCCAGGGCTTCCCCTCCCACTCCTCTCTTAGCTGAGAACCTTGTCTTTTGCCTCTCTCTCCTCCCCTTCATCCCTGCCTCACACGAAGAGGTGGGCTTACTCCTTACCTAGGCAAGCCCCTTTACCCGCACAAATGAGCTCATTCCATCCTGTCATCTCCAAGAGATTTCCTTCTTCCTCATCCCCACTCTATCATTCATCTTCAATCTCTTCCTGTCTACTGGCTCCTTCCCTACTGCTTATAAACATGCCCATGTCTTTTTCCATCCTCAAAAAATCTTCACTTGATCCTTCAATCCCCACTAATGATTACTCTCTATCTTTTCTGCCCTTTTCAGCTAAACTCCTTGAAAAGGCTGTCTACAACGGGTGTTTCCACTCTCTCCTCCCACTCCCTTCTTAATTCTTTACTTTCCACTGAAACTGCCCCCTCCAGTTACCAGTGATCCCTTCATTGCCAAGTCCAATGGCCTTTCCTCAGTCCTCATTCTCCTTGACCTCTCTGCGGCCTTTGATGCTGCCGATCACTCTCTCCTCCCTGATATTCCTCTATTCTTTAGGTTTCCTCAACACCCCTCTCTCCTGGTTCTCCTCCTACCTACCAGACCACTCTTTCTCAGTCTCTTTTTCTGGATCCTCTAAGCACAGAGCCCCTCAGGGTTCTGTCCTGGGTCCTTTTCTCTCCTCTTAGACTTGATCTGCTTAGACTCAGGAGGCAGAACCTGGAGTGATGAGAGGAAGTGGTGATACAGTGAGAAATTTAGACCTGATATGAAGAAAATCTTCCCAAAAATTAGAGTTACACGTCAATTCAGTGGGTAGCTGGGTGGCACCAGAAGCTAGGTGGCACAATGTTTAGTTAGAATACCAGGCCTAAAGTCAGGAAGACTTGAGTTCAAATTTAGCTTTAGACTCATACTAGCTGTGTGATCCTGAACAAGTCACTCCACCCTGTTTGCATCAATTTCCTCATCTGTAAAAGGAACTGGAAATGGAAATGGCAAACTACTCCAGTATCTTTGCCAAGAAAACCCTAAATGGGATCACAAAGATTCCATTCAGTCAGATGTGACTGAACAACAATAACAACAACCAATTCCACGGTCATTATCAATAGGTTCTCCCTCTCTAAGGTTTTTTGAGCAAAAACTGTATGATCCCTTTGCTTCCTTCCTTCCTTCCTTCCTTCCTTCCTTCCTTCCTTCCTTCCTTCCTTTCTCTTTCTTTTCTTTCTTTCTTTCTTTCTCTCTTTCTTTCTTTCTTTCTTTCTTTCTTTCTCTTCCTTCCTTCCTTCCTTCCTTCCTTTCTTTCTTTCTTTCTTTCTTTCTTTCTTTCTTTCTTTCTTTCTTTCTTTCTTTCTTTCTTTCTTTCCTTCTTTCTTTCCTTCTTTCTTGTTTTTTTGGAGGGGGGAAGGCAGGATAATTGGGGTTAAGTGACTTGCCCAATGTCACATGGCTAGTAAAGGTCTGAGGCAGGATTTGAACTCAGGTCCTCTTAACCCCAGGGCTGGTGCTTTTTCTTTCTTTTTTGGAGGATCCTTAATGATTTATTTTTTTTATAATTTAATATTTTATTTTTCCCAGTTATGTTTAGAAACAATTTTAACATTCTTTTCCCAAATTTACAGTTCCAAATTCTCTTCTTCCCTTCCCTTTATCTTAATTGAGAAGGCAAGCAATTTGACAGAGGTGTCAAAGCACATTTTCACATAGGTCAAGCTGGGAAAGAAAACACAGACAAAAAAAAAACTAAGAAAAATAAAGAAAGTAAAGAAAAAGTATCTCCAATCTGCATTAGGGTTCCACCAGTTCCTTCTCTGGAGATGGATTCATCATAAGTCCTTCAAAATTGTCTTGGATCATCACATTGTTGAGAATAGTTAAGTCATTCACAGCATATCAACACACAATGCTGCTGTTACTGGGTCCAGTGTTTTCCTGGTTCTACTCATTTCACTTTGCATCAGTTCACGTAAGTCTGGGTTTTTCTGAGAGCATCCTGCTTGTCATTTCTTAGAGCACAACAGTATTTCATTACAACCATATACAACAACTTGTTTGGTCATTCCCTAATTGATGGGCATCCACTCAATTTCTAATTCTTCGCCACCACTAAAAGAGTAGCTATAAATAGGCCCCTTTCCTTTTTTTATCTCTTTGGGATACAGACCTAGTAGTGGTATTGTTTGGTCAAAGGATATGCATAGTTTTATAGGTATTTGGGCATAATTCCAAATTATTCTCCAGAATGGTTGGATCAGTTCACAACTCCACCAACACTGCATTAATGTCCTTGTTTTCCCACATTCCCTTCAACATTTATCAGTTTTCTTTTTTGACATATTAGCCAATCTGATAAGTGTGAGGTAGTACCTTGGAGTTGTTTTAATTTACATTTCTCTAATCAACAATGATTTAGAGCATTTTTTCATGTGACTATGATAGCTTTGATCACTTTGAAAATTGCTTGTTCATATCCTTTGACTATTTATAGATAATCCCTTTTCAGGTATGATGTAGAGAGTATTCTTGTATAGTTTAGCTTATGTTTGATGGCTCTGTTCCTACTCAGATTCCATAACCTTGAAATACTGGGCAAAAATAATGAAGATCTGAAGGGCATGGTATGTATTTTCATTACTATTTTGGCCTAAAAGCAGATAATTCAGAAGAGAAATGAACAGCTGGCTAAGAAGATGGTGTCCAGGTATAGTTTTTTGGATTTCTGGAGCATGGCTTAAGATATAGATATAAATGATGGGCGCTTGGCCAGGCAAGGAGTGGACCCGAGAAGGGACAGGAATAACATAATTAAGTCTTTCAAATCTGTTCAGAAGGAAGAGGCAGGTTAATACTGCTCATATAGATATGCTAAGTCTGTGACCAGAAAGAGTCATGAAAGAGAGAGCTTCAATAATTCATTGGAGACCACATTCAAGAAAAAAAAAAGTCAATGGTAGCACCCAGGGTGGCAGACATTTATTTTTAAAGGCACAAAGTATGGGATTTAAAAATGACAAAGTAAAAAATATAAACTTGACTTCATAGTTATTGCTGAGACTTGGTGGATGAAATTTATTTTTTTCCTTTTAAAATTTTTATATAATTTATTTTCAGTTTTCCACGTTTACTTCCACAAGATCTACAAAGATGAGCAAAATATGTTTTGCTTAACTGCGAATGTATAACTTCTGTCCAATTGCTGCCTTCTCAATGAAGAGGAAGGGAAGGAAAGAGAATTTGGAACTGAAATTTTGAAAAAAAAGAATGTTAAACTTCCATAAGATTGAACGTTCCATTTTCTCTCACTCGCCCTTCTACCCCCTCCCCATGATGCCATGCAAGCTGATATAGTCTCTGTTTATACATTCATATTAAATATATGTTCACATTAATAATGTTGTAAAGAAGAATTAGAACCAATGGGAGGAACCACGAGAAAAAAGAAACAAAATAAAACAACAAAAGAAAAAAAAAGCAAATAGTATGCGTCTATGTGCATTCCGACAGTGGATGAAATTTATAAGTGGAATGTGATGATAATAATAATAAGAAGAATCCTTTTATGAAGTTTCATGGCCCCATTTCTCTTTGTTTGGTACCACTGATCTTGGCAACATCCTTAAGACTTTAAGTTGCAGAAAAGCTAACAACTTAGAGGAAATTTATTCATTCTAAAGTGCTGCACATCCTGGAAAAAATGCATATATCCATACATAGGCACATATAGATATGTGCACATATGCCTGCATATTAATGTCCATATAGGGGAGATGGGATAGGTAAGAGAGACATATAATCAGTCTCTCAAAATATGTACACTGTGGAGATGTTCTGTGTAATTACACATGCACAGCCTGTATTGAATTACTTGTCCTTCCAGTGGGGGTAGGTGATGAGGAAGAAGGAAAAGAATCTAGAATTTAAAGTTCTATAATCAAATGTTAAAAATATATATGTATAAAGATTACTATTAGTATTAACTACATGCAACTGGGAATTAAGATATATAGGCACTGGGGTAGGGAGACCCATCCTGCCCTACCAGAAAGTTAGAGGGGCAATAGGGGAGGACATAGGAGAGAACAGATTGGGGGAAGGGCTTTACAGTGGGATCGCTTATTTTGGAGTTGTGGGTAGGAGAAAGACAGGGAGAAAATTTGTAACTCAAAATCTCATGAAAATGAATGATGTAAACAAGAAAATAAAGAAAATAATTTAAAAAGGAGCTTACAATAACAAAATTAATAAAAAAACAAATATCCATATACTTACTTATATGCAGTATGGCATAGTGGAGGGGTATCAGACTTAAATAGAAATGGAACCCCATGGGACACATATTAATTAGAAAACCACAAATGAACATTATCCATACTATATTGTATTTTTAAAAATTTGTTAAATATTTCCCAATTCCATTAAAAAATTAAATAGGTTTTTTTACTTTTAGTTTACAAAATTCAGTTCCACAGTCTCTTGAGTTTTAGATTTTTTCCCTCTCTCTCTTCACCCCTCCCCCCCATCATGGTGGTGTACACTCAGATACAGGATCTACAAATATCTTCGCATTAATCGTTAGTCAGGTTGTAAAGAAGGATTATAACCAATGGAATGAACAATGGGAAAGAGGAAACAAAACAAAAGAAGAAAAAGAAACAGAGCAAGTAGTTTGTTTCAATCTGCACTCAGGTTCCACATCTCTTTCTCTGAATAAGGATATGTATCTCCTTCCATCATGAGTCTTTTGGTGCTGTCCTATAACCTTGTACTGCTGAGAGGAGCCCAGTCTATTGAGGTTAGTCATCACATGTACATTGTGTCTATGATTGTGTACAAATTTCTCCTGGTCCTGCTCTTCTAGCTCAGCATTAGTTTACGTAAGTCTCTCCAGGTTATTATGAAGTCCGTCTGCTCCTCATTTCTTATAGCACAATAGTATTCCATTACATTCATATACCACAACTTGTTCATCCATTCCCCAGCTGTTGGGCATCCCCTTGTTTTCCAATTCTTTGCCACCACAAAAAGACCTGCTATAAATATTTTTGTACATATGGGTCCTCTTCCCACTTCTCTGATCTCTTTAGGATATAACCCTAGAAGTGGTATTGCTGGGTCATTGGGTATGCACTTATTTATAGCTCTTTGGGCTCCCATTGCATTTTAATATGGCTCAGGCCACTCAGGAGTGTCCTGGGTTACATGGATCTCATGTAATCTGGGGTAGCCACTACAAAGTTGGTTTCAGAACCACGAAGACCAGGCTAGGGAAATTGGGGTGGGATGGCAGTTGTGGGGAACTCTATTCCCTTAGTCATATATGCATAGTTAAGGTGAGTTAGGTTTCAGCATCAGACTTTGAGAACAAGGGTCCAGGGGCTTCAGGTTTTTTTGCTTTTAGGAGGGGGAGGAAAGGCAATTAGGGTTAAGTGACTTGTCCAAGGTCACATGGCTAGTGTGTCAAGTACCTGAGGCTCGGTTTGAACTCAGGTCTTCCTGGCTCCAGGGCCGGTGCTCTATTCACTGTGCCACCTAACTGCCCCAGGGGTTTCAGTTTAACCAACAGAGAAGTATGACCCATGTAACAGGGGGCAGAGGAAGACTCAACACAGAGGAACTATTAACCAAAAACTTTGCAAACTCTTATTGTATTTGCGAATAAGACTGTCAGACCTGCAACTTTTTTTAATGTAATGATTGTCGAGGTTAAAAATGCTTTGTACTTAAATTGGTATGCGCACATTTCAACACCTTTATTAATAAAATCATTTCCATGTCAAAAAAAGAAAGAGAGTGAATGTCACATCCTATGTTTCTAACTCTGCCCTAGATACCGCCAGGACCCCAACACTCCAGGGTTCATACTTTGTTGTTTGGATCTCATCTCTACCATGATACTGTGAGAGGGACCGGACTGTTTTGTACTTTCTTTGTGACCCCTTAGTACAGCAGCTGGAACATAGTAGGGTGTTTAATTGTAGAATTGGAGAAGTTTTGAAGAGGGACGGATTTAAGGGGAAGATGAAGAGTCTGTTTTTGATTTGTTGCGTTGGAGATGTCCAGCAGGTAATTGGTGAAATAGGACTAGACTTCCAGAGAGAGGTTAGGGATAAATGTGTGTGTGTATGTGTGTGTGCATGTATACATATATACAGTTAGGTGGCACAGTGAATAGAGCACTGACCCTGGAGTCAGGAGGACCCGAGTTCAAATCTGACCTCAAGCACTTGACACACTTACTAGCTATGTGACCTACCCCAATTGGCTTGCCTTCCCCCTCAAAAAAGAATGGACACAAACACACACACGCGGTGCCTTCAAAGAGAGAAATGAACCCATAGGAGCTGATCATATCACCGAAAGAGATAGAATATAGAAAGAGAAGAGAATGGCCACCATGATTGAGACTTGGGGAACATCTGAGGTTAGGGATGGAGATGTAGATAAATCTCCATTAAAGGAGATAGAGTAGGAGTGGTCAGATAGAGGAGGAGAATGAGAAGGGGGCAGTGTCATGAAGTCTGAGGAGGAGAGAGTGTGCGTGTGCAGAAGGAGATGGTGGCCAACATTGCTGAAATCTACAGAAAGGTCAAGAGAGATGACTGAGCAAAGACCCTTAGATTTTAGCAACTGAGAGATCCTTGGAAATCCTAGAGAGGTCAGTTTTAGCTGAATGGTGATGTTGGAAGGCAAATTACAGGAAGTGAGTAGGAGGAAAGGAAGCAGAGGAAAGGAGAGTAGGCAGAATTTTCTGTGAGTTTGCTCAGAAAAGGGAGGAGAGTTACAGGATGCTGACTTCTAATTTTAACTAATTCTCCCTGTAACAAGATTGACAAGTAGGTCACACAGGGTCGGTGCAGGATGGTGGGGTGTAGGGATCACCTTTAGGTGAGCCTAAAAGCACCCGTGGTGCTGAGGGTCACAGCCCAGTTGCTAAGCTCACAGGGAAGCCTCTTGAGAGAGAGACCGCTCACCTGATGAGCAGCAGCTGAGACAGCTGGCTCTGCCTGTCCTCCATTGGTCATTCCTCCAGCGTACGAGAGAATCATGCTCTAATCATGCTACCTCTAGAGTATTGAAGGAAGAAGCTACCATACAATAAAGGACAGCTGCTGTAGCTTCTCTCTGCCTCTGGTCTCTTCAGTCCCTCCTGAGAATACAGCCTAAGGCTGGCCCTTAGGCTACTGAGTTAAGCAGCTGCAACAGTGGGGAATGTGTGAAGCCTCCACCCTTCTGCCTCTCTGCTCACTCCCCAACCATCCCGTTCCCAGCCTGGACACCTTTCTCTCCCTCTTTATCCTATTGGTGGCTGAGGAGTGGGGCTCCCCCATAAGGCACCAAGACAAAGTTGTTGTGAAGAAGAAATGAAATGATGTTTTTCAAGCATTTAACACAATGTCTGGAATGTAGTAAGCACTTAACACATGTTTCTTTTCTAATCTCTCCCCACTAAGAATGGGGACAGGAGTTCATAGCTTAAGCAGGGGCTTGAAAAGACCAAGCATATGTGTGTCTTACCCCTATTTTGTATGTGGTGCAGTGGAAAGAGCCCTGGGCCTGGGTCAGGAGGACCCAAGTTCAAATCTGACCATAGGCACTTAGTAGCAGTGACCCTGGCCAAGTCACTAAACCTCTCAGGCAATGCACCAAGACTATAAGTTACAGAGAAGGTCTTGTTCTGCTGACTTGTTCTGGCAGAGGGAGTTTACCTCTCCTATAGTACCCTCTATCACTGAAATAACAGGACTGGAAAAATGCATACATGTACATATATGTGTGTATACATACACATGCACACACACAATATGTAGGTAGATAGGCACATATATATGCACACTCCTACATAGCACTATATCTATATATCTATATAGTCAGGTATATGTGTACACTGACTACACATTTATGTATGTATATGTCTCTCTTCAGAAACAGGAGGATTTTAGTCTTCATCCCCCAGGCTGTCCTCTAAAGACTATTAATTAGAGAGAAGGTGCCAGCCTGTATTAGTAGAGGGTGTTTCCTCCTCCTGGAGTACCTTATGATGTCCTAGGTCTAGTTCATGTCCCTGTGACATTTTAAAATTTTCAAGAGACAGAGTTTCCGGGTAATTAATCATTTTATTAATAATGCTAATATATGACCAATAAAGTGGGTCAATGACAGTCTAGAATACAAAGATGAATCATGGTAGTGGGCTCATAGTTTATATGCCCTTGGAAGGTGGGTGTTCCTGAGCGGAAATCAAATATCATCGGTTAACAATTAACAAGAGAGAATGAATATAATAATGAGAGGTGGAGCCATTCTAATGGGGGGCTAGGGGAAATGTAGCTTTGATCACATCATTTATTTCCAAATCACCCCCAGGATGTCCCACCAGAGTCTAAGAAGAAAACTGAACCTAGAGTTTCACCTTAGATTAAATTCCTTGTTGCTAGGTGTAGCGACACCTAGATGGGTGGTTGAGGTTGAACCTTGAAATGAGGGCTTTAGAAAAAGGGGAAGAACTGTGGATGTCCCCAAATCATTGGTTATTAATAATAATTTCTCTCATCCCTATCCATTTACACATGCACGCACACATGCAAACATACATATGTATGTATACATGTATACATATACACAAATCTACATATATGCCCCCCAAATATCTATATCTATAGATATAGATAGAGTGGTGTGTGTGTGTGTATATGAAATATGGATATATACAGGTGAGTGTATATATATATATAAAATATGGATATATACAGACACCCATATATATGGCTACACATATGCACACACATAAATCTACATAGTCATACGTATTTACACACACATAGTGAATTAATGATATGTGGTACTTTAAGATTATATGTTAGAGCAAGTCAGCAGGCAGGGCTATACAGTGGAAAGAATGTGAGACTGGACATCAGGTATCCAGAGCTCATGTCTTGGTTTTGCTGTATAACTTCTCTAATCTGAGACATCCTCCATGAAAAGGGAGGGCTAGACTAATCTTGGGTTTAGAGCTGGGAAGTACCTTAGATCTCATCCAACCCACTCCCTGCCCTCTGTCCCCACACATATTTTAGAGAGGGGAAAACTGAGGCTCAGGGAAAGGTAGGGACTTCCTCAGAGTTCCATAGGTAGGAAATTGCAGACTGGAGGTAATCTCTAATGGTCCTCCTAGCTCTAATCTTTGGCAACTACTTCTACAGGATATCTGAGGAAGGAGAGGCAGGGGTGTGCTAGAACCAGCTGTACTCAGGGAGCACATGGTTAAATGGTTAAATTTTCAGCGTGACCATTTATACTTCAGAGATTGGCAAATGATACAAACATGGGCTTGACTTACTGTTTTATGAATTATCTAGGCTTAAGTGAGTGATGGAGAAAATGTTAATAACGGATTAATTTAAAAAGTATGTGCCCAGCCCCTCCCCCCTCCAGATTTGCCAGCATAACCCTGGAAAGGTTATGAACTGAACAGATTTAGAATATGAATCAGATGAGATTTTAGTTTAGCCTTGAAGGGTGGAGTTGGAGAAAGAAGGCATTTCTGGCAGAGGGCACTGTGTGAAAAAAATCAGGAGCTTGTAGGGCAGTGGATGGATCAAAGCAGGTGAATCTGTTTGGAAAACAGTATTTGCTTTGGGGAATGGTCGAAAGTAAGGTTGGAGAAATGAGTGGAGACAGATTGCGTTATCCTATTCAAAGACAAGAATTTTGTTTCCAGAATCAGACTTACCAGACATCTCTGGCAGTTACCCACCTCACACTTGCATATCCATATACTCAGATCCTTGACAACTTTTGTGAACCCCATCCTCCCTCCCCACTTGGGAGTCTCCCTTATGCTGCTGTTCTTTCCTGTGCTGAGTCTGAGTTCACCTCACAAAGGCAACGTTCCAACTGAAGAAAACAAAATCTTTGCATCTTCACACTCAGGGCTAGAATCCTCTGGAGGTGTATCTTCCCATGTTGACCTCTCTTTCTTTGTGAAAACCCTTTTAGGGGCTCTCACATAGGCTGAACCAAATAAACCCCACCTGACCCCTCAGGTCCTTCCTGAACCTCCTAAGTTCTTCCACAACTTAGATAATGTAACTCCTCTGCTCAGAAAACTCCTGTGACTCTTCATTGCTTATAGAATTCAGTACAAATTTCTCCACAATAGAGACCCAATCTAGCTCCAACTTCATTTAAATATTTCTTACATCTATGGTTTCTTCAGTGTGATTTATCTCGTGACCAATGCTGATTACAGCTCCAAGTCTTGGTAGATATCTTGGTTGATTGTGTCCTGATGAACATGATGGAGAGGCAGGGTCTAGGTTAGGTGTTAGGTGGGTTTAAGACCTAGCTAAGTGACCAGTAGGTCAAGTATATCAACAATTTATTAGGTACCTATCCTGTGCCAAAGCACAGTGCAAAGCTCTTGTGTTTGACCTTCATTTTTGAAGAGGACCTTGACATTAGGGAAATGAAGATGTGACTTGCAGTTGACTTTGATTTGAGGGAGGGAGGGCTGTGCAAGGTCACCAGCCTCACTTTCTCCTCCAGAGACATCTGGGTTCTGGGGGCACAAAGAAAGGCAAAAGACAGTCTCTGTTCTCAAAAGGCTGACAATTCAAGGGTGGAAGGAGAGACAATCTGCCAACAACTAAGCACAAACGATCTACACAGTATAAATTGGAAATGATAAACGGAGGGTGTTTGGGAAAGGCTTCTCACAGAAGACGAAATTTTGTTGTTGTTCAGTTATTCTCTGACCCCATTTGGGGTTTTCTTGCTGAAGGTACTGGAGTGGTTTTACCATTTCCTTCTCTAGCTTATTTGACAAACAGGGTGAAGTGACTTGCTCAGGGTCATACCACTAGCATGTGTCTGAGACCAGATTTGAAATCAGGAAGAAGAGCCCTCCTGCCTCTGGGCCCAGCACCCTCTCCACTACACCCTAGCTCTTAGCACTTAATAAGTGCATGTTTATTAGCTGAATGACTAATTAGTCTTGTTCTCCTCTCTTGGTTTGATGTTTCTTTGCCTGTGACTTCTACCTGACTGATGGTGTCAAGGGAAAGAAAAACCAATCAAGAGAGAGACCTCAGGCTCTCTCCTCCTGAGTCCAGTATATGGCCCATGAATATGAGCCTCAACTTTTGCTTGGGCGTTTGTTCTTTCATTTTCGGTGAAGGGGATTAATCTGTAGACTACAATCTCGTGAGTTTCTTTTTTTTTCTTGTAATTCATCTTTTATTTATTTATTTTTAGTTTTCAACATTCATTTCCACAAGATTTTGAGTCACAAATTTTCTCTCTGTCTTTCCCCCACCCCCACCCCAAGATATCAAACCCACTGAATACCCCTTCCACCAATCTGCTCTCTCCTATATCCTCCCCAACCGCCCACTAACTTTCTAGTAGGGCAAGATGGATTTCTGAATCCCAGTGCCTGTATACTTATTTCCCAGTTGCATGTAAAAAACAATTTTTTTAACATTTGTTTTTAAAACTTTAATTTCCAGATTCTTTCCCTTCTTCCCTCCTCATCCACCCCCACTGGAAAGACAAGTAATTCAATATAGGTTGTACATGTGTAGTTATGCAAAACATTTCCATAGTAGTTATATTGTGAAAGACTAACTTCCCTCCACAGTATTTCCCTCCATCCTATCCCACCCCCCCACTTATTCTATTTTCTCCTTTGACCCCATCCCTTTTAAAAATGTTTGCTTCTAACTACCCTCTCCTCCAATCTGCCCTCTCTTTTATCATTCACCCTCTTATCTCCTTCCCCTCTACATTTCTGAAGGGTAAGATACCCAATTGTGTATGTTATTCCCTCCTTAAGCCAAATTCAATGAGAGTATGTTTGCCCCACTCCCTTTCACCTTCCTGTTCTTCTCCATTGTAACAGTTTTCTCTTGCCTCTTTTATGAGATAATTTACTCTATTCTATCTCTCCCTTTCTCCTTCTCCCATCATATTCCTCTCTTACCTATTAATTTTATTTTTTAGATATCATCCCTTCCTATTTGACTGATCCTGTGCCCTCTGTCTATGTATACATGTACATATACACATTCAATATGTATTCATAAACACATATGCCCTCCTACACATACAAATATGTATGCACACATATATACATATATACTATATATATATATACTATATATGTAACATATAAACTACACACACACACACACATATTCCCTTCAACTATCCTCATGCTGAGAAAAGTCTCATGAGTTACAATGATCATTTTTCCATGTAGGAATGTAAATAGTTCAACATTAATAAGTTCCTTATGATTTCTTTTTCCTGTTTACCTTCTCATGTTTCTCTTGCTTCTTGTCTTTGAAAGTCAATTTTCTGTTCAGCTCTGGTTTTTTCATCAAGAAATACTTGAAATTTCATTAAATTACCATATTTTCCCCTGAAGTATTATACTCAGTTTTGCTGGGTAGGGGATTCATGGTTTTAATCCTAGCTCCTTTGACTTCCAGAATATCATATTCCAAGCCCTTTAATCCCTTAATGTAGAAGCTGCTAGATCCTGTGTTATTCTGATTGTGTTTCTACAATACTCAAATTGTTTCTTCCTGGCTGCTTGTAATATTTTCTCCTTGACCTGGGAACTCTGAAATTTGGCTATAATATCCCTAGGAGTTTTCTTTTGGGGATCTTTTTCAAGAGGTGATTGGTGAATTCTTTCCATTTCTATTTTGACCTCTGGTTCTAGAATATCAGGGCAATTTTCCTTGAGAATTTCTCAAAGGATGATTTCTAATCATGGCTTTCGGTAGTTCAATAATTTTTAAATTATTTCTCCTGGATCTATTTTCCAGGTCAGTGGTTTTTTCCAATGAGATGTTTCCTGTTGCCTTCTATTTTTTCCATTTATTTGTATCTTTTATAGTATCTTGATTTCTCATAAAGTCATTAGTTTCCCTTTGCTCCAATCTAATTTTGAAGAAATTATTCTCTTTAGTGAGTTTTTGAAATTTCTTTTCCATCTGGCCAATTCAACTTTTTAAGGCATTCTTCTCATTGGCTTTTTGGACCTCATTTGCCATTTGAGTTTGTCTATTTTTAAGGTGTTATTTTCTTCAATTTTTTTGGCTCTCCTTTAGCAGGCTTTTGACTCACTTTTTGTGATTTTCTTGCATCATTCTCATTTCTCTTCCCAATTTTTCCTCTACTTCTCTTACTTGATTTTCAAAATCCTTCTTGAGATCCTCCAAGACCTGTAACCAATTCATATTTTTCTTAGAAGCTTTTGATGCAGGAGTTTTGACTTTGTTGTCTTCATCTGGTTCCATGTTTTGATCCTTTTTGTCCCCCCAAAAGATTCTGTGGTCTGATTGTGCTTCCTTTGCTTGCTCATCTTGGCAGGCAATTGCTTGACATTTGATCTCTTTACCAAGGTAGAATTCTGTTCCCAGAGTGGAGAGCACTGTGTCCCAAATTACTGGGGTTTTTGCAGTTGTCAGAGGTCTGAGGAAGGTACCCTCTCCACAGGTACCACAAGGTCTGCCATACTGGTCACCCACCCCAGGACCACCACCCAAGACTGTGACCCAGATCCAAGCAGGTCAAAGCAAGAGCAATTACTCTCTGAACGGTCATTTGGTCCCTCTACTATCTGCAGGCCAGGAGCTCCAGAACAGCCACACGGCAGCAGCTGCAGCCACCATGCCTCCTTTTGCCCCAGGGCAGGGGCAGTGGCCAGACCATGCTCTTCCATCACCCAGTTCCAACAGAGTTCCCCACTGACCTTTTACTTTCTCTTTGGTGTTTATGGGTTGAGAAGTCTGGAAATGGCCACAGCTGCTGGTGATTCACCCTCCTGAAGTCTGCTCCTTCTGGTCTGGGCTGCAGGGTCAGGGCTGCCCCAGGTCTGTGCCTGTTAGGCTCACATGGGACTCTGCTCAGCTCCCAGTTTGGTGCAATAGACCCTTCCTGTTGGCCTGCCAGGCTGGCTTCAGTGGGAGATTTGTTTCTATCACTTTGTGGGTTCTATAGCTCTAAAATGTCTTTAGAGTCATAGAGTATTGGAGGTGGTTGGTGTGGGAGCTCAGTCAAGTCCCTGCTTTTAGTCTGCTATTTTCATCTTGTGAGTTTCTAAAGGTCAGAGAAGTGAGCTACCTGAGATCCTGGAGGTGTGGGACTGGAGTTCATGCTGGATTTTGTGCCAGATCACTATTAGACCCCAGGGAGTGACTTTCAGGACCAGTCCAGCCATAGATGAGTCAATGCCTCATTAAGCAGAAATGCCAAATTTTGATTTATACTTGGTAGGATCAATGCTAAGTAAAAAATGCACTAAGTTTGAACCCACTTTCCCTCACTGGGGAGAGTGTATCTCTGAGAGTTTGTATTTCTATTTCTTATGCATATTCCTTTGTAGAAGCTAAATGATATTAGTTGATTAAATAGAATTGGCATTTAACAATGGGAGGAACACACCCAGAATTGGGACTCAGGCTAATAGTTTTAGAGAGTCACCTTACTGCCCCTCAGGAGCACCCCTGGAGCCCTGAGGAGGGGCTATAGCTGACATTGCCTTGGGAGAATGAGGTCAGACAGGACTTGCTGCATAAATGTTTATGCTCATTATATATTGTTAATAAATTATATGTATTTGTAATTTTATTATTTGTTTACGAATAGCTAAATAACAGAAATTAATGAGAAAGGAAGATTTTCTAGTTCAGCAATCAATAGACATTGAGGAGCAAAGTGGATAGAGCACCAGGCTTAGAGTCAAGAAGACCTGAGTTCAAATCTGGCCACAGACAATTCCTAGCTGTGTGACTCTGGGCAAGTCACTTAACCTTGTTTGCCTTAGTTTTCTCATCTGTCAGATGAACTGAAGAAGAAAATGGCAAACCACTCCAGTGTCTGTGCCAAGAAAATCCCAAATGGGGTCATGAAGAGTCAGATACAAATGAAACAACCAAACAATAACCACTGTGTTAGGCACTGTGCCATGTAAGCTCTGGGAATACCAAGGAAGGCAAAAACAATCCCTACCCTCAGGGAGCTTACATTCTAGTGAAGGAGATATTGGATAAACAATTAAGTACATAAAAGATCCCTGCATTATGGGCACAAGGTAACTTTGAGTGGGAGATCTGGGAAGGCTGCCTGTTGGTTAAGCTGAGTCCTCAAGGAAGCCTTAGATTGGAAGAGGCCAAAATAAAGAGGCAGAGAATTCCATTGGGCTAGAGCCAGTGAAAAGGTAAGGAAATGGAGTGCTGTGTGTGAGGAGCAGCAAGTAAGCCAGGAGGGCTAGAATGTGCACTTAGAGGAGAGTTAAGTGTGAGGAAACTGGAAAGGAAGGAAAGGGCTGGGTTATGAAGGACTTTCATTACTAAACAAAAGACGTTATGTTTGATCCAGGAAGATCAGTGAGGAGCTTATTGCTATAGTCTCTAGGCAAAAGGTGATAATGACCTGAGCTAAGGTGGTGACATGTGAGTGGAGAAGAGGGGGATGTATGTGAGAGATGTATGTGAGAGAGAAAGAAGGAAGGAAGGAAAATAGAAACAAGATTAGACATCAGATTGCATATATGGGGTGACTGTGAATGAGGAGTTGAGGATGATGCCAAGACTCTGAAACTAGATGATGGGCAAGATGGTGACGGCTTCAAAGAAAATCAGTAATTCAGAAGAGGGGAGGGTTTTAAGAGGGAGAGATAATGAGTTTGATTATGATCTTGATGCTACTTATCCAGCCCTAATCTCTCTCCTGATCTCTACGTTCATTTCTTCAACTGCCTATTGACCATCTTAAACTGGATGTCCCGTAACCTCATCATGTCCAAAACTGAACTCATCTTCTCTCTTCTTACCTTTCCTATGACTGTTGAGGGTAGCGCCACCTTCCCAGATTACCAGGCTCACAATCCAAGTGCTATTTCTGACTCTTGCCTCTCTCTCATCCCCCATATCTCATCTGTGGTCAAGCCTTATTGATTCTACCTATATAAAATTTCTCACAAATTCCCCTTTTCTCCACATACACAGCCACCATCCTGGTGCATGCCTTTAGCAGCTCATACCTGGACTATTGAAATAGCCTAATTGAAAAACAATTTTTTAATATTGTTGTTGTTTTTTAGTTTTGAGTTCCCAATTCTATTCCTGTCCTCCAGATGGTAGGTAAACAATCTGATATAGGTTATGCATGTGCAATCATGTAAAACATATCCATATTAGTCATTCTGTGCAAGAAGATTAGAAAGAAAGAGAGAAAGAAGGAAGGAAAGAAGGAAGGAAGGAAGGAAGGAAAGAAGGAAGGAAGGAAGGAAGGAAAGAAGAAAGAAAGCAAGGAAAGAAAGAAGGAAAGAAGGAAGGAAAGAAGGAAGGAAAGGAAGGAAGGAAGGAAAGAAGGAAGGAAGAAAGGAAGGAAGGAAGGAAAGGAAGGAAGGAAGGAAGGAAGGAAAGGAAGGAAGG
>CM053594.1:27342262-27360173 GCA_028646575.1 Pseudocheirus occidentalis | reverse complement strand
TTCCTTCCTTCCTTCCTTCTTTCCTTCCTTCCTTCCTTCCTTCTTTCTTTCCTTCCTTCCTTCCTTCCTTCCTTCCTTCCTTCTTTCCCTGTCCTAATGCTATTGAAGGGGGCATGTGGGTTCCTGAAAAATGTGAAGAATTTGATGCCCAGAGATAAAATGGAGAGAAGGCCAGAAGCAGCCTGAGATCTTCTGAGGCAAGAGGAAACAGCTCTATACTAGTAGAGAAAGCAGGTGCCCGGGCCAGGGAGGGGCTCCTCCTTCTCCAGCTCCACAGCCGCCTGAGCCCCGCCCTTGGCTAGTCTCCTCTTTCCCCCAGTTCTCTTTGTAAGTCTTGGTCATGTGACTTTACAGGATCACAGATGCAGGCCTCAAAGGGACCTTAGAAACCAGCGCCCTCATTTTACAGATGAGGAAACTGAGGCCCAGGAAGATAAAGTGATCTAAGATCCTAGGATCACAGATTCAGAGCTGGAAGGGACCTCAAAGAACATCTAGTCCAGCCCCTTCATTTTACACAGGAGGAAACTGAGGCCCAGAGAGGTTAAATGGCTTGTCTAAGATTCCACAGGGAATGAACAACACAGGCAGGATTCTAACCCAGATCAGCAGATTGCAGACCAGCCATTCTTCCCACTAGACTACACTGTGTCTTGTTTCTCTGCTGCCCTTCTCTGGCCTCCAGGTGGCCTTCTCCATCCCCATGGAGTTTCCAAGGAGCAGGAAGGAGGCATTTGGAAGAGAAGAACAAGTCAGGAAATCTCAAAAGATGTTATAAATATTCTTCTGTGACTGGATAGGAGAGGATCAGAGATTGCACAGGGATCTTTTTCTATCTTTAAAAAAAATGTAGTTGTTAACAAAATTAAAAACCAACTTCCTCTTATTTGCATCTCCCCTTTGGAAGAAAGAAAAAGGAAGGAAGGAAGGAAGGAAGGAAGGAAGGAAGGAAGGAAGGAAGGAAGGAAGGAAGGAAGGAAGGAAGGAAAAAAGAAAGAAAAAAGGAAAGAAGAAAGAAAGAAAGAACAAAAGAAACCAGGGGTCCTTTTCAAAAAGTGCCTGTCAGAAGTGGATGAGATCTCCCTTCTCCCCTTGGATGACACAGCTCTCATTTCTCTGCTTTGGAGTTTATGAAGCATATTTTTCACCACAGCCCTGTAGGGTTGTTAGGTACAGATATTGTTATCCCCATTTCAGAAATGAGGACACTGAGACTGAAAGAGGTAAAATATCATAGAATGTAGAGCCAAGAAATGATATTAGAACCTGTTTAGTCAAGTCAACCTGTCAGTGAACATTTATTAAGCACCTACTGTGTGCTCAGCATGGTGCTAAGCCCTGGAGATACAAAGAGGTAAATGACAGTCCCTGCTTTTGATAGGCTCACATCTAATAAGGGAGACAATGTCAAAAAATAGTACAATCAAGCTACTTATGGTGTATATAGGAAATAAGAGAGAGGGGGCATTAGCATGAGTGCAGAGATTCTTCACCTGGAATCCATGGGCACCCAAGGAGTTGATGGTGGGATTTCCAGGGGTCTATGAACTTGGAACTTTTCCTATTTTGACAACTATGTTTCAGCATCATTTGTTTTCTTTCTAGTCCTACGTATTTTATTTTACACATTTAAAAACATGGTTCTGAGAAGAGGCACATGAACCTCTATGGGGCTACAGGATTTACCAGATGGCCAAAGGGGTCCATGACACAAAAACAGATGAATGACCCCTGATTGAGTCCAAATGCCTCATTTTAAAGATGAGGAAACTGAGGCCCAAGCAGTTAAAGTGACCTGCCCAAGGTCAAACAGTAAGTAGTTGAGCCAGGTTTTGAATACAGGTCCTCTCACTCCAAATTCAGTACTCATTATCCTATACCAAGCTGCCACCCATGACTCGGTTCCTTGCTTCCTACTCCAGTTCTTCCAAGACTAGGGTCTTCCCCATTGCCAGTAGGATGCACTTCTTTGAGGGCATGGGCTTTTTCCTCTCTCTGCGGGTTTGTATCCTCATAGTCAATTTATCACAGTGCTTGGTACTCAATACATGCTAATTAAATTGAATTGAAGTAATCTCCCCTCCCTCCTGGACCTATCTCTGAACCCCTGCTGCTGTTCCCCACCATTAACTAGGGAGGCAGAATGACCCAGTACAAAGAGCAATGGGTTTGCCTTCAGAGGGCATGAGTTCAAACCCCTGCTCTGCCTTTTAGTATCTGTGTGACCTTGAACAAATAAATAGACTTCTCTGAGCCTCGGTTTTCTTATCTGTAAAATGGACTAAGGACCATTCCTGCTATACATGTGTGATCCAATGGCCCTCTACTGCCATATCACCATGACACTGGCTTCCTTCTGAGTGCCAAGAAATCTTTTTATTGCCTGATGCTTGGACCTACTCTGATGGGCTTCCTGTCTTGTGATGCTAGCTGTTCTCCTGGTCTGACTGCCAGGTAAATCATGGGTAGGATAGCTTGGGACTTCCCACTACAACAAGATATCCCCAAGGTAGAAAAGCCTCCAAGTAGAGCTGATTGTTACCCAGGACATCCTATTTTTGAATGGTGTTACTAGGAGCAATTGGGCTAAAAGTGTTTTCCCCCTCCCTCTAAAAATGCCCACCTGCTCGACTGAGTAGGTACACTCTACATGTTCCCCCAGGACTATGTTGAATGGATGGATAAATGGAGAGATGGATGGATACAATGGATGGATACCATGGATGGATGGATGGATGGATGGATGGATGGATGGATGGATGGATGGATGAATGAATGGATGGATATGATATTTGGATACAGTGGGCAGATATTATGGATGGATACAGTAAATAGATACAATAGATGGATGGATGCATACAGATGTATACTATGAGTGGATGGATATAATGGATATGATGGATGGATATGATAGTTGCATATAGTGGATGGATAGATGGATGGACTGATGGGATGGATGGATATGATGAAAACAATGGATGGATGGTTGTGTGTGTGTGTGTGTGTGGTTTGTCCTTTGTTCTCGAAGAGAACCATGACATCATGGAGATGATGATATGACTTGTAATTGAACTGGATTTCAGTGAGGGACAGATGTGATAGATGGATACAATGGGTTGGCTATGATGGATGGATATCAATTCAGTGGAGAGACTGATGGGTGGGTGGCAGATGGATGACAAACTTTTTCTTTGACACACTTGATTTTCATAATCTCTCTGAGCAGAGGTTAGACTAGAATAGAATTTTAGAACTGAAAGTTGCCTTAGTGATTTCAACCACCCCCCTCATTTTAAAAATGGGGAAAATGAGTCCCAGAGAGAAGTGAATTCTCCAATACTCAGCACTGGTTAGTAGAAGAACTAAAACTATAACCCACATTATAGGCTCCCAGATTTAGAGCTAGAAGGGGCCTTAAAGACCATTTAGTCCAATCCCTACCCTCTCATTTTACAGAGGAGTAAACTGAGTCACGGGGAGGATTTGCCCAAAATTAGGATAAGAACCTAGGTCCTCTAACTACTGAGCAACATGTCCTCAATTCATTCCATTGCGCAGGGCAGGTTGATTTCTGCATTGGCTGAAGGCAATACCAGCAGGTGTTGGTAGCCAAATAAAACCACAGGATCCTGGTAGAACCAGAGAGGGGAGTTTTCAAATATTTTCCCCTCCCTGTTCTCCTGCACCTCTTCTCTGAGGATATTTATATGCTGCCAATCAGAATCCAGCCTTCTAAGAACCTAATCATACCTCCAAGGTTTTTAGACAAAGGCTACTCAGCTACTCAGTCCTAGCAAGGCAAGAGACCCCTTGAAAGACAAGATCCCCTTCCCCAGAAACCTGTTGCTTTTGCCATGAATAGAGGGCAAATGGGAACTTCAGGCAATTTTTTTTCTTTAGACTAGAGGGCCTGATCTCAACATTTTGCTAGCTGAAGCTTGTTATTAGCTGGCAGAGACGCCCACTGTTTATCACTGGAGGGAAACCATCCTGAAAGTTCCGTCTCTCTTCCCTACAAATCTAATGTTTTCCAGAATCTTCCCAACATTGCATAGCAGGAGCACAGATCTAGACCTAAAAAGGACCCTCAGGGGCCATCTAGTCTAACTCTGCCTTTTTGCAGATGAGTAAACTGAGGCCATGGGGATTTAGTGTTTTTCAGCATCACACAAGTAGTCTGCATCAAAGATAATGTTTGACATGGAGTCAATATCATAGTA
Organism: Pseudocheirus occidentalis; assembly: GCA_028646575.1. Classification (NCBI taxonomy): domain Eukaryota; kingdom Metazoa; phylum Chordata; class Mammalia; order Diprotodontia; family Pseudocheiridae; genus Pseudocheirus; species Pseudocheirus occidentalis. Next base: position 27,355,953 of record CM053594.1, on the reverse strand, counting down.
TCATAGTTTTGGACCTAGACTCAGTCTTAGAGTCTATCTGGTCCACCCCTCATTTTTACAGACATAGAAACTGAGGCCCAAGAAGCTTAAGTGACTAGTGCCGAGTCACGTAGGTAGTATCAGAAGAGAAATTTGAACCTAGACACTCCGACTCCATAGTCAAAATGCCCCAGAGTGTGTTCTTCTGTAGCTCCTCCTTGACTCATTCAGGAGAACTCGAAAGTGCCATGCCCAAATGCCCATCAAATACTTTATTGGCAGTCTCCTGGCACTGCTTTCTTCCTCCAAAATGAGAGCAGTCAGTGGGAAGATGGGTGGGGATGTAGGACCACACACAGTGAAGGGACAGAGAAGAAATGTATTACTTGGGGATGAGGGGAGGGTTAGGGGCCGAGCTGTTAGCCAAAGAAGAAAGTGGTCCCGCATCGCTTACCAAACATAGAGGAAGACTATCATACAGAGGGTCCATCTTATAGTCCCATAGGTCATGCTTTGAACACGGATGACCTTGGCAGTCTCATACTTGCATATGTCCCTCCAGCTGCAGCAGGGACACATGGCTGGTGGCAGGCGTCCTCCAGCTCCCTGAAGAAGAGCTCACAACCGAAAAGCACAGATGGCAATCAGCCCAAAAGAACCACAAGACAGAGAACATCCTGTTTTGGAAGAGGAGACCATGGCTTTCAGTTCCTCCAATGACAGGGAAGGGGAGGAGGGGCCTGGCAAAGGCAGCCGATGTGGTCATAGCTGAGGGTGAAAAAAAATAGGATAAAAAAGAAAAGCAAGTCTTTCCCTTTCTGCCAAACAGACTACTCCCCTCCCCCCTCCCACCTCGCCCCAACTCCGCCCCCAGAAGTCTGCACAAAGATGGTGTTCAGGGGAAAGGCATTTTTGAAATTCCCTCATACTGTTTTGACATGATAACAGACTGTTAATAGTTCGATTCATTTCTATCTGAATAAAGGGGTAGCATTTTAAATGTCAGGAGGTCCAGGCTTGTGACAGTGCGCTATAAAGGGGGTCCAGCTGTCCCGATTGCCCCACCTGACAGACCACGATGAACAAAGATCCCCCCAACTTCCAGGAGGTCTATCCTCCCAATGTTGCAGAAATTTGTCACAGACTATAATTTCTATTGGAAAAAGGAAGACTAAACAGATCCCAGTCCGTGCTTTTTCACCTTCTTAAGTTTTTATCAGTGATTTGGATGGAGGTGTGGGTGGCAAGTTTGTCCAGTTGGAAGATGCCACCAAGCTGGGAGGCATAACTAGTCCATTGAATGGCAGAGTCAGGACCTGAAAAGAGCTTGAGAGACCGCAACAAATGACAAAGCAAGGCAGATGAAATCATGGGTTCAAGGATTCAATTTCACAAGTACAGTTTGGGGAAAGAAGAGCCGGGAGGATGCCTGCCCCAGTTATGTGCCCCTGCAACAGCTTGAGGGAAATATGCGAGTATGAGACTGCCAAGGTCATCCGTGTTCAAAGCATGACCTATAATGCTACAAGATGGCCCTCTGTTTGACAGTCTTCCTTTATGTTTGATAAGCTATTTCATTCATATGAAACAGTCCTGGGTTACAAGTGGAACAGAACCTCAATGTAAGTCAATATAAGGGGGGCCATGATAGCAAACATACAGAAAATCCACTGCCATCTGAGGTGGCATTAAGAGAGGGATTGTGCCCAGATACAAGAAGTTGACAGGCCTGCCTTACTCTGACTGGTCAGAGCCCCTGGAGCACCCTCTCCTTCATGTGGACTTCCAGAGTCCATGATACCTTGGGTCTACTTCTGCTCAAAACCATAGCTTAAAAGAAAAAGCAATAACAAGCCTGTACCAATCATTACTAGTAAAGAAAAGGCATTGGGGTGACCTTCAACATTGCACAGCCATCAATTCCTTCTGGTAAAGTCACTGAACTGCTCTCCTAGGGGCCGCTAGGTAGGGAAGTGAACAGAGCACTGAGCCTAGAGTCAGGACATGAGTTCAAATTCATTCTCAGACACTGAGTTGCTATGTGACCCTAGCCGAGTCACTTGACCCTTCTGTGCCTCAGTTTCCTCATTTGTAAAATAGGAATAACAATAGCACCTATTTCCCAGGGTTGTTGTGAGCACCAGATGGAATCGTATTTGTAAAAGTGCTTAGCACAGTATCTGGCACATAGTAGGCATTTGTTGTGGTCGAGTCCTTTCAGTCATGTCTGATGCTCCGTAACTTTGCGAAGATGCTGGAGTGGTCTGCCATTTCCTACAGCTCAATCCTTTGGCATATACTCTGAGTCCCATTCATTCCAGCTTGACACTTAAATCCTAACAAGGGAGCTAAATGGAGCGGTGAACTAAACCTGATGTCAGGAAGACCTGCGTCCAGCATCTGAATCTTGCTAGCTGTGTGACTTTGAGCAAATCACTTGACCTCTGTCTGCCTCAGTCTCATCATCTGTAAAATGGGAAATGACACTAACTCCTACTTCCCAGGCCAGGGTCGTAAGGGTAAAATAATGTTTATGAAGCAATTTGGAAACCTAAAAGTGCCAAATAACGTGCTTACTAGAATTAAGGGGAATTCCTTGAGCCAAGCTCAAGCCAGTTCCAAATCCATCTCTCTTAGGAGGTTTTAACCTTTTCTGTGTCCTGGACCCCCTTGGCAGTCTAGTGATCCCTTCCTGGAATCATGTTTTTCGATAAATCAAATTAAATTACATAGGATTTCAAAGGAAACCAATTATTCTGAAATACAGTTTATAGAAAGGAAGGCTGCAATTGTGTGTGATCTAGCAAGGGGTCTAATAGTTATAGTAATCCTAAAATAATGATGAGGGTAAACTATTTTGAGATATCTGCAACTACTGTAATGTGGTATGAAAATATCTGATTCCTGTGGGTCAATAAATGAACACTGATTGTTGTTGTTGGTGGTGGTGGTGGTGAGTCATGTCTGACTCTAACTGATCCTATTTGGGATTTTCTTGGAAGATACTGGAGTGGTTTGTCATTTTCTTCTCCATCTCATTTTCCAGATGAGGAAACTGAGGCAAACAAGGTAAGTGACTTGCCCAGGGTCACACAACTAGGAAGCGTCCAAGATCACATTCGAACTCGTCTTCCTGACTCCAGACCCACCGCTATATCCACTGTGCTACCAAGCCACCCTAGTAGCAGATTAGACAAAGAGGAGACAGACAGACAGAGAGACAGAGAGACAGAAAGACAGAGAGAGAGAGAGGAGAGAGATAGAAAGAGACAGAGGGACACAGAGAGAGAGGGAGAGAGAGAGAGAGAGAGAGAGAGAGAGAGAGAGAGAGAGAGAGAGAGAGAGAGAGAGAGAAGGGAGGGAGGAAGAGAGAGAGGGAGGGAGGAAGAGAGAGAGAGAGAGAGGTTGGTCCAGGATGACACCTAGATTTTGAGCCTGGGGGATTAGGTGGACGGTGATACCCTCAACTGTAATAGGGAAATTAGGAAGAAGGGTTTGTTACCTAAATTCATAATTGAAGGAAATGAAAATTTCAGTTAGAGTTAGCAAAAATAAAGATTGATTGTTTTGTTTTGTTTTTCCCCAGCCAAATTCATAGAGTGCCTGAAATCTATCCACAAATGCTTTGGAGGTCTGCGGTCCCTCGGTGAAGGAATCCTGATCTAATTGTGTCTCTATCTAGCCCACCTCTCTCCATTTTTCCTACAAGAACATCCTGAGGCATTTTTTGGAGCTTTGACTAGGCTGCCGCTGGAACCCTCCCTTTATGTGTTCACTGAGGAAGTCCACCAGAAGGGACAATGGGTTAATCTGACGTGACCGATCTGTTGTGAAATCATGTTGGCTTTTGTGATCCCCACTTCGTTTTATAGACTTGTATTCTGTAGACTTCTGTAGCCTAAGATGAACTCATTTTACCTCCACTAATTTGTTCTAGAATTTTCCTGCAAAACCATGTCAAGGTCACTGTCTTACAGTTTATAGACTGTTCTCTTCCCTTTAAAAAAACAAAACAAAACAAAACATTTGACCTTCTTCAGTCTTATCACTAGCAATGTTTCAGCAATCACGCTTGCCTCAAAGCTTAGAGTGGGGTGCAATGGGCTTAGAGTGAGGAAGAACTGAGTTCAAATTCAGCCTCAGAGACCCACCAGCTGTGTGGCCCTGGGCAAATCACTCAACCTCCCTGTACCTTTGTTTCATCATCTGTAAAATGGGGAAAATATTTTGTGCTTCCATTCCATGAGTCTACTCTGTAAAATGGGAATAATAATAGCACCATGATTGCTGTCAGGATAATATTTATAAATCACTTTTTAAAAATCCTAAAATTTTTTGTAATACTAGTTATTATTAAGTGCCCAATAAGCAAGCAGTCAGTAAACATTTATTCAGCACCTATTATGGGGCAACTAGGTGGTACACTAGGGCCTAGAGTCAGGAGGACCTGAATTTAAATCCGACCTCAGACACTTACTAGCTGTGTGACCCTGGGCAAGTCACTTAACCTTGCTTGCCTCAATTTCCTCGTCTGTAAAATGAGCAGGAGAAGGAAATGGCAAATCACTACAGTATCTTAGTCAAGAAAATCCCCAAATGGGGTCACAAAGAATCTGATATATCTGAACAATAACAAAGAAGCATTCGATGTTTTTAAAATTGTACTTTACAACTTCATACAAAAATGTCAGCAAATAAAGTTATCTTTATGAAAAATGAATCTATTATATAGTAATTATGTGTTGTATTATAAGTAATTATATTATAATTAACCTAATTAATATATTGATTGCATATTAATAATTATATTGTAGATTCCAGAATTTCTTTGCTCAATATTGAATGGGGGTGAGAGGACAGAGGCAGCAGGAAGGTTTTACTGAAAGCCAAGAGTATGACAGACTGAAAAAGACTGGGAACCCCTGACTGAGATTAGGAAGACAAGCAGGGGCTCCCAGAAGGCAGCTGTGCCAGGGACAGAGGTTGCCAGTACTCCATGAACTGTGGAGATGAATGTTTCCCCAGCTCCCTCTGGTGTTGGGTGGGGCAAATAACTGGGCTGGACATGAAATGGCATGGTCGATCAATCAATCAGCAGACCTTTGTTTAGCACCTACTAGGTGTTCAGTAAAGGGTTCTGCCTTTGTAAATCTCTCTCAAAGAATTTATATTCTAATGGGGGTGGGTAGGCAAAAATTACATAACTTTAAATATAGAATAAACATTAAAAGGATAAATAGAAATGTTATCTTTGAATGTGATCAAGTGCTTGACCAAAAGTTCTCCCTGGGTTGTTTTTTTTTTAAGTGTGAGACAAAAATAGAGCAGAATTTAGAGAAAAGAAGAACAAGGAACTTTGAGAAAGGAGAAATCCCTTTCCTGCAGGGGGAGACTGGGATGAGGAAGGATTCCTAGAGGCAGTAATAGGAGGGCTGGGAAGGAAATTCCTTCAGGATTGTGGAGCTAAGAGGTGGCTAGGTGGCACAGTGAATAAAGCAATGGCCCTGGAGTCAGGATGGACACGAGTTCAAATCTGACCTCAGACACTTAACACTTCCTAGCCGTATGACCTTGGGCAAGTCACTTAACCCCAACTGCCCTCCAAAAAGGAAAAAAAAAGTAGAGGATTGTAGAGCTAGGTCTGAAAGAGACCTCAGAGACTACTGAGTCCATGTGACTAACCCAAGGTCACGCAGTTAGAAAGCTACAGAGATAGAGTTTGAACCCAGGGCCTCTGCCTCCAAACCAATGGTCTCTTCATTGTACCGGCTGCCCTCTCATTAGCCCTCACTGAGGCTTTAAGGTCTGCAGAGTGTTTAAACGTATGATCTCACTCGACCTCACAACAGCCTAGAGAGGTTAACTGCTATTACTAGCCTCATTTTATTGATAAGGAGACCAAGACATAAAAAAGTTAAGTGACTTGCCTGAGGATAAAGAGAAAGAAAAGGAGGGGGAGAAGGAAGAGGAGGAGGGGGAGGAGGAAGAGGAGGAGGAGAGAAGATGAAGGAGGAGCAGGAGGAAGAGAAGAAGACAGAGGAGGAGCAGGAGGAGGAGGAGGAGCAGGAGGAGGAGGAAAAAAGGAGGAGGAGGAGGAGGAGAAGCTGTGTGACCCTGAGCAAAAGAACTTCTGAAACTCCTTTTTTTCTCTGTAAAATGGGAATAATTCAACTGAGTTTGGCAAGCATTTAGCAAGAGTCTACCATATGCAAGGTTGAGATAATAATGCTTGTGCTACCTACCTCATAAGACCATAAAGATAGCATTTTTTATAAACCTTAAAGTTTTGAAATGTGAGTACAAAGTATTAATGATTGTACAAGCTAAGTGTGTCACCTGTGCTCTGGACTCTCTCCCAGAGCCAGGCCAGCCACCTCTTCCTTCAAGGCTCTAGTTTACCTCTGAGAAGCTGAAGATTGTTTTTTGTAAAGTTATCAGCCCAAGCCCCCACCAGCTGTACCACATTACCCCACTGTTAGGTGCCTCAGACAAACTGAGACCTGGGAAAGATCTCAGCTTGAAAAGGTCAAGGTCTCCCACTGCATCCTGGGCCATCGCCCAATTGTCCTGACCTGTGTCTTGCCATGGACTCCGATAACTCTGGAGGAGAGAGTGAGGACTTTGCATGGTCCTGCCTCACTTAAATCCAATTCACTAGCAAGTCAAGATAATGATGGATGAACAAAAACAGCCTGTGAGTAACAATCCAGTTTCATTTTAACCACTTAATATCAATTAACTTTTTTGAAAAGGATATTTACTTCAAAGCAATAACAAGAAGAAAACTACATACATTTTCTCCCAACTTTCTGGGGCACATCTTCCCGTATACCACCTCTGACTTGGTGAGAGTGGGCTCAGACTTAGCTCAGCATTGGTTCCACTGTGTTCATGTCCAGAAGTGGCATCAATGCTTAATGAGTTTTTGTCTCAGGTAACACTGGACTGGATCCTGAAGATCACTCTTGAGAGTCATTCCTCAGTGTACCGATGCTGGGTTCATGGCAAAAACCCCACATGAACTCAGATTCCCAGAATCTAGAGTGATCGATGGCTCCCCAAGGCTCTCTAGCCTGATCTTTCAGAACTTACAAGGTCATCATCTTCGCCTAAAACAAACAAACAAAAATAAATCTGTTCTATGGGGCTGCATTTTGTTCTCAGAGTGGAGAATCCAAGACTTTCCTCTAAAACACAATCTCTTACCTGATGCCATCATCAAAGGAGTCAAACAAGAGAGAGCCATTAAAGAGGATGGTTGAGGCCTATCATGGCCATCTGGGAGGTTCCCCAGTTGCAGCTAGTCAAAGAGGCTGCCATTCATCCATGGGTAGCAAACTAAAGACTATATACACTGGTCCAACATCTCTTCAGCACACTTCCATTACACATCATCCATACTCTCCTAGAAGGAGATCCCCCGGTCTTTCTAGACCCTCATTATATAAGCTTACTTTTAAATCCTGTCCCTGGAAAAGGGCAAGAATTGCAGCAGCAACCTTGGGCGCTTGGGACTTGGCCAACAAGTAACACCACTCAAGGCAGAGGGGAAAGTGCAGGGTTGGGAGGTGAAAGCATTATGTTGTTCTGTCTTGTTCCAACTGTCAACTAAGCCAATGCCCCTCTCTAGGCCTCCATTTTCTCCCCTATAAAATGAGGGAATTGGTGCTGTCCACCTTGAATCTACAGGCTTCAGTTTTCACAGCTGTAAGAAGAGTGGGTTGGCCTTGAAGATCACCAAGGCCTCTTCTGCCTCTAAATCTATGATCTAAAGAGCCTAGGTCAAATTCATGACCAGTAGAACTATGAGTCAGAGGAATGGACCAAGACACAAAGGAGCTGAAGAGGCCAACCCAGTGCTTTCAACATGTCCATCCATATCCCCATCACACACACACACACACACACACACACACACACACACACACACACACCCCTATTTCAGCCCAACTTCCATTGCTCACCCTCACTCCAATGAAGCCAGATTTTACTTGGCTCTCTCCTTTTCCATTCCCGCCTCCAGGACTTCCTCCCTTCTCTCTTCTACATTGGAACAGTCTCCCACTTAACGTCTGCCAGTCCACTGTCTTCCCTTCCTTTAAAACACCACTCAAAGCTGGCCTCCTCCAAAGCCTCTCCTGACAAAGCCAGAGTAGGGGTAGAATGACTGTCCACCTTCCCAGTGCAGAACTTCCTCAGATTACAATCAGACTTTTTTTTAAACCTCACACATAGAAAAAAGTCTTGTCTCATTCAGTTTTAAAATATAATATTATCGGGGTGGCTAGGTGGTGCAGTGAATAGAGTACCAGACCTGGAGTCAGGAGAACCTGAGTTCAAATCCTGCCTCAAACACTTAACACTTACTAGCTGTGTGACATTGGGCAAGTCACTTAACCCCAACTGCCCTCCAAAAAACAAAAAATAAAATATAATATAATATAGTATGATATGATATGATATATCAGTGTTTTATTGTCTTCTTATTTATTTTGCTAAATATTTCCCAATTACATTTTAATCTGCTTTGGGCAGCACTCAGAGTGTTGCCACCCACCAGCAGTGTGTTTGACACCCTTGTCTTAGCACCAAGTTAGCTGTAGTTCACATTTATCCTGCTACAATACCCAGTGTTAATCCTAACCAAGTGATCCATTAACATTGATCCTCCATATTTTTCAAACAAGACATGTCATCTCCCACCTCCAGGCATTTTCTGAGGACTGTGTCTCTATCCTGGAATGCTCTCGCTCCTTGTCTCTATCTATTGTTTTTCAAGTGCCAGTTAAAATCCCACCTTCTATAGGAATCCTTTCTCAATACTTCTTAATTTCCATACCTTCCTTCTGTTAAGTATATCCTATGTATCCTATAGATAGCTTGCTTTGTATATACTTGTTTGCATATTGTCTCCTCCATTAGATGGTAAGCTCCCTGAGAGTAGGGACTGTCTTGTCTTTTGCTCCTTTTTGTATCCCCAGAGCTTAGCACAGGGTCTGGCATGTAGTAGGTGCATAATAAATGTGTGTTGACTCACTGATCCCCCAAGAATCAAGTGAGTGATAAGTTCTATAATACTAATATGACAAGAATGACCTCTGTTTATCCATTGCTTTCCAGTTACAATATTTAATATCCACTCTCTTGTTTGACCCTCACAACAACCTTCTGGTAGTAAGCTGGAGAAGGAAGAGCTCCCATTTTGATAGCACTCTAAGGTTTACAAAGGGGTAACCCAATGAAGACCCCATAAGGTAGGTCACCATTTGACAGTATCTCACCCCAGTCATACTCTGCAACAAATTGCCCTTTCTTCAAGAGTCCTTTCCTGGACTACAGCTCATGAGTTTATCTCCCATTTACACTCTATATCTTGCTTTGCCTGTTGTCTACCCCACTAGACTGTCAGCTCCCTGAGGGTAAGAACCATGTTTTTCGCCTTTCTTTGAATCTCTTGCACTTAACACAGTGCCTGGTACACAGAAAGTGATTAAGAAATGCGTGTTGATGATGATGCTATCCTATGGTCTTAAAGAATTTCCTGGACCATGGAGAGGTTGACTTATGTAGAGAGCATATCCACACAGTCAGAAAGCCTGGATTTGAAACCAGGTCTTCTTGACTTAGACTGGTTCCCCCCTACTGGCAGGTCTTAAAATATGGAAGACACTTAAGTTTTGTCTCTTCCATTCAAATGGTAGCTTCTTGAAAGTAGGGATTGATTCCCAGAATTTAGCACCATGCTTGAATACAATAAGTGCTTAATAAATGTTTCATTTACTCACTTATATCTTCAGCAACCTCAGTATATCCAGGTATTTCACCATCTCTCTGTAAGGTCTGGAATTCCCCCACCTAGGGAACTCTGTACCTCCCTCCCAAACAGTGGGACAAGTTGGATATCAAAGGAAGAGGCCAAAGAACTCCAGATTGATTATAGGTAATGCTGAGGTTTAGGGGTGCTGGGTTCCTGAAATAGCAATGCACAGGGCCTGCCCAAATAATTTGACCCCAGCCTTATTTCAGCCAAAGAAAAACAAAGTTGTTTTTTTTTTTAAAGATCCACCATATTGGGTAGACGCTTAAGAAATCTGAGCATTTGTAACACAAATGTAAGCAGGCTAGATAGAATCTGAGCACTTTTGTGGAAACAAGATGGATCTCATATACAGAAAGACTGAGGGGGGGATCCAGGGATAACCAAGTAGCCTTATGAGAAACAATCATCTTACTCCAGTGTATTCAGGAAAGATTTTTATTTAAGTCCTGTAGGACAGGTGATCTGATTGACACCCCCTTGTGGTAAAGGTTTACCTGACACACACAGGCACATCCTTTAAGATAATTGCAAAGCCTTTCATTTCTAGCCTAATTCACATTTCCCTCCCCTGTTCCCCATTGGCTGGGTATTTCAGGGTTCACAGCCTATCCGAAAATTCCTAAAAAACCCTGCACCTGCCCTCACCCCTCCCCATCCTCATGTCCTTTACATTTTATTTAGTAAAGGAATGACAAATCATATATATATGTATGTATGTATTTTTTTTTTCTGAACAATTCCACCTCAGGATGTCTGCATCACTCAAATTTTATGATCTCCATTGCTGCGGCCAGCATGGTCTGGGCCTAGCTACCAGCTGAGAAAAACAAAGAGAAAGTGAGAGAAAGCTTCCAGCTGAATAAAGGAAAGAGACAGAGAAACGGGGATGTATTTCATAGTCTGTTTATTGCAGAGCTATTCCATACCAACCCAAGGATACAAGAAAATCATAGAGTTTATATTCCTTATTGCAGGAGTGAATACATGACTTGGGTCTTGCTTTTCCCCTACCCTGGCCCAAAGCTAATCACTCATTAAGATCTTTATCCTAGGACCATCTCCTGAGACATAAACAAACAGGGAGTCCCAATTAACTTTCAGTACTTTCTTTAGATATTCACGAAACCAATGAGAGCATCCACCCAACAAGATTATACTTTCCTTGCATATCTGCCTAATGACCTTGTAGAACTGGGGAGCTAGTATGGCCAAGACCATACATGTCTTGGCCTACTACACTCCATAGCAAGAGAAAGGAATTTTCTCAAGTGTTAAGAGAGTGGATGAAAGTGTGAGTTGAAGGTTCAGCCCAAGATATCCATAGAATCTAAAATAGCCCCTTGGGTTAATAGGTCTCATCCTTCAGGAAGCTTCACCTGGCCTGGCAGTTTTTGACACAAGAAAAAGGCCTTCTCAGAGAACAAAGAGAATGGATTCTGAGGTACTTGCTCTGCCACAATTTTTATTTCCTGAAGTAACTAATAAGTAGTTCTGATAAGTATGACTCCTGAGGTTTTGCAAATTATGTATCACATGATTTCTGTGGAAATAAAATTCAGTCATCTGCCAAAGTCTGAGGTGTCTGGAGGAGGGAGTGGTCAAAGGAGGGTCTTTTTTTTTGTTTTTTGTTTTTTGGAGTGGGGAAGGCAAGGCAGTTGGGGTTAAGTGACTTGTCCAAGGTTCCACAGCTAATAAGTTACGTTTCTGAAGCTGGATTTGAACTCAGATCCTTCTGACTCCAGGGCCAGTGCTCTATTTGCTGCACCACCTAGCCGCCCCTAGGGAAGGTTTTGAGCTTGGCAGTAAGCCATTATTGTGGGGGGAAATGCCCAAACACGGGGTTGTATATTGATCACATGTGGGTTATGAATGTACCCATATCATATGCACGTGTGTCCATGTTGTAACTTTCATTGGTCATAGTATCCAAGTTAAGACTCAAAGTCTAAATTATGCTTTTTAACAGGTCACCGTGTCTGGACTTCCACCTTTCACAGAGTTTACGTTTGTGGCTTTCACCCACCAGAGCCACACACTTTCCTTTCAGGACCTTAGGTCTTGAGAACCAAGGCCCTTTCCCAACGTGCCTCTTTTTTTGTTTGTTTGTTTTTTTGGAGGGGGGGAAGGCAGGGCAATTGGGGTTGACTTGCCCAAGGTCACACAGCGAGTAAGTGCATCAAGTGTCTGAGGCTGGATTTGAACTCAGATCCTCCTGAGCCAAGGTGCTTCTTTCTCAAAGGACTTGAGACCACCTTTCATACTATTTGCTCCAGAGCATTCCGTAGTGCCCACCTAAGTGCCAGGATTCCTAGATAATAATAATATTCACAATAATAGCATAATTTATATTTACAGTGCGCTTCGTATGTTTTCCTATTTGATACAAACACCAACATGTGAGATATGGACTATTTTTCTCATTTTACAGATGAGGAAACTGAGGCAGACAGTGCTCACAAAGAGAGAGCTCATAAAGCTAGAAAGTATGTCTGAGGTAGGATTTGAACTCAGGGTTTCCTGACTCTTGCTTTTGCATTTCTACTCACTTACTGTGCCACCTAGTCTCCTCTGCCATTATGTAGTTCTGGCTCCTTCAATAAGCAACATGAAATCAAGGACCACAGTGTCCAAGACAGGTTCTTATCCATAAAGGCATGGTCTAGAGCCAGAGGGAACCTCATTTCCTTTATTTTACAGATGGGGAAACTGAGGCACAGAGAGGTTCAGGGACTTGACCAAAGTCACACAAGTAGTAAATAACAGGAGTGAAATGTGAATCTAGCTCTTCTAATTGCAAAACATTACAAACCACTGTGTTGTTTGTTCTTGATTCTCAAAGAGAACAATGACATTAGGAAGGTGATGAAACACAAGCAAGTGAATTGTATTTAAGTGAGGGGGGCTGTGCAAAGTCACCAGCCTCACTTTCTCTTCTGGGGCCATCTGGGTCCAGTGTCAAATGAAAGAGTGCATGAATGACAGTCTTTTTTCCCCCATTGGGCATAGTGCCTAGTGCAGGGTCACACACAAATCTGCCTTCAAGAAATATTAGTCAGAACACAGCTGGGACTCCCACAACAAAAGCTTCCAAGAAACATGAAGATTGCCTACAAGTCATAAATCAACTTAAGAAGGATTTTGAAAACCAAATAAGAGAAATGGAAGAAAAATTGGGAAGAGAAATGAGAGTGATGCAAGAAAATCATGAAAATAAAGTCAACAACCTGACTGAAGAAAATAACACCTTAAAAAATAGATTAACTCAAATGACAAAAGAGGCCTAAAAAGCCAATGAGGATAAGAATGCCTTAAAAAGTTGAATTTGCAGGGTGGCTAGGTGGTGCAATGGGGGCAACTAAGTGGCGCAGTGGGGCCGGCTAGGTGGCGCAGTGAATAGAGCACCCACCTTGAAGTCAGGAGGACGTGAGTTCAAATCTGACCTCAGACACTTGACACAAAAACTAGCTGTGTGACTTTGGGCAAGTCACTTAACCCCAATTGCCCTCCAAAAAGCAAAAAAAATAATAATGATAATTTTTTTAAAAAGTTGAATTTGCCAGATGGAAAAAGAACCTCAAAAGCTTTCTGAAGAGAATAATTCCTTCAGAATTAGAGTGGAGCAAATGCAAGCAAATGCACCAAGACACTATTAAACAGATCCAAACAAATGAAAAAATAGAAGGCAATATGAAATATCTCATTGAAAAACCACTGACCTGGAAAATAGATCCAGGAGAGACGATTTAAAAATTATTGGACTACCTGAAAACCATGATCAACCAAAGAACTTAGAAAGCATCCTTCAAGAAATTCTCAAGGAAAATTGCCCAGATATTTTAGAACTAGAGGGAAAAATAGAACTTGAAAGAATTCACCAATCACCTCTTTAAAA
>CM053594.1:27296372-27341762 GCA_028646575.1 Pseudocheirus occidentalis | reverse complement strand
AGGTTCCGGGGTCCCCAGATCAAGGAGAAAATATTACAGGCTGCCAAGAGGAAACAATTTGATTACTGTGGAAACACAATTAGGATAACCCAGGATCTACCAGCTTCTACACTGAGGGATCACAGGGCCTGGAATATGATATTCCAGAGATCAAGGGAGGTAGGATTAAAACCAAGAATCATCTACCCAGCAAAACTGAGTATAATGTTCCAGGAGAAAATATGGTTATTCAGTGAGGTGGAGGACTTTCAAATATTCTTGCTGAAAAAACCAGAACTGAAAAGAAAATTTGACAGTCAAATACAAGAAGCATGAGAAGGTAAACATGGAAAAGAAACCATAAGGAACTTATCAAAGTTGAACTATTTACATGCCAACATGGAAAAACGATAATTGGAACTTATGAAACTTTTCTCGGTATGAGGATAGATGAAGGGAGTACAAAATGTATATATATATATACATATACATACACATATGTCTACATAGGAGGATATATATGTGTGTGTGTGTGTATGAACACATATCTGAGTATGTGTATATATGCGTACATAGATGGCACAGGATCAACTTAATAGGAAGGAGTAATACTTTAAAAGGTGAAATTCTGAGATGGGAGAAGATTAGAATGAGAGGAGACAGGGGAGACAGAATGGGGTTAATCATCTCATATAGAAGAGGCAACGGATAATTGTTACATTGGAGGGGAAGAACAGGAAGGCAAAAGGGAAAAGGTCAACCTTACTCTCATTGAATTTGGCTTAGGGAAGGAATGACATAAACTCTAAACTGGGTATCTTGCCACACAGGAGAGTAGGGGGGATGGGGATGACAGGTGGGATAATGGAGGGGAGGGCAGGGTGGGGGAAGGGTTGCTGGAAGTACACACTTCTGTAAAGGGACAGGGACAGGGTAGAGAATAGAACAAGGGTAAGGGCGGGATAGGAAGGAGGGACATATGTCTCTCACAATATGTCCACTGTGAAAATGTTCTGTGTAATTGCATATGTACAGCCTGTATCGAAATGCTTGTCCTTCCAGTGGGGGTGGGTAACAAGGGAGGAAGGGAAAGAATCTAGAATTTAAAGTTCTATAATCAAATGTTAAAAATATATATGTATATAGATTATTATTAGTATTAACTACATGCAACTGGGAATTAAGATATACAGGCACTGGGGTAGGGAGACCCATCCTGCCCCACTGGAAAGTTAGAGGGGCTATGGGGGAGGACATAGGAGAGAGCAGATTAGGGGAGGGGCTTTACAGTGGGTTTGCTGTTTTGGGGTGGGAGGGAGGGGAAAGATGGGGAGAAAAAATTGTAACTCAAAATCTCATGGAAATGAGTGATGTAAAGAAGAAAATAAATAAATAAATTCAGAAAAAAAAAAGAAATATTAGTCAGTGGAACTTCCACAAAAGCTTGAAAACTTCCCCCAAAATGTTCTCCATGCATCTACTCCCTCCCCCAAGAGCTCCCTGCCTGGAGGCAGGATTAATGAATTTCTCTTAGTGAAGGGACCAAGCCTACTTGCAGCTGTGGTTAGAGCCAGTGGGATAAATTGAGGTGGGAAAGCTAACCACTAGTGACAGCTTGCTGAATGTGTCACCAAATTGTAATTGATTTTTTTTCTTCTTGTTCCTGCTCTTCTTCTTACTCCCTCTCAGAGGATTTGGTTTGGGAGGATGAGCCAAATGATAGCTTTTCAAGTCACATCCGCAGAGAGAGAGGTGACAGTGAGAGAGAAGAGAGAGACAGAGAGACAGAGACAGACTGACAGAGACAGAAAGAGACAGAGACAGAGAGAGACAGAGATGGGGGGAGAGGGAGAGATAGAGACAGAGAGACAGAGACAGAGAGAGACAGAAAAAAGAGGGAGAAAAAGAGACAGAGAGAGAAGGAAGAGAATGAGAACCAGATAATCAGCCTAGACTCTTTCTGTAATAACTCACACATTATGTCTTAAGTTGAACTTACAATCCTATGAGGAGAGTAGTTCAGGAATTATTCCTCCTTTCCAGGGAAGTGTTGCCAGAATAGGCTGTGTGGCCTTTGGGAAGTTGCAAAAGTTCTTTAATCAATTAATTAGCCAGCATTTATTTTGTGTCTACAATAAACCAGGTTCTTGGTAATAAGGACTACCCATAGCAAAAGCAAAGAAAAATAGTCCATATTCCTAAGATGTTAATATTCTGAGGAAGAGAAGAAGACTGGAAGAATAGGGCGTATGTGTAAGCAGACTGGAAGAAGAAGAAGGGATATGGTTATGAAGAGCTTTAAACGTTAGCTACATCCAAGAAATAATAGCAGGCCAATGGAGTTTATTGAGTATTTATACAGTCAAACCTGCATTTTAGGGAAATCACTTTGGTTGTTGAGTGGAGATGAATTAAAGTGGGGTCAGGTTTGAGGAAGGAAGATCAGGTAATACTCCAGGCAAGAGGTGATGAGTGCTGAACAAGGGTGGTGGTCCCAGGAGAAAGGAAAGCATACAAGAGATGTCCTTGGGGAGTTAGAACAGTAACATTTAGCAGTTATTTCAATAAATGGAGTGAGAGTGATGAGTTGAAGATGGCATCAAGGTTATGAACCTGGGTGACTGGAAGGATAGTGGTACCCTTGACAGAAAGAGGGGATTTCAGAAGAGGAGAGTGAAAAGATGTTCAGTTCTGTTTGGGGGCATGTTGAGTTTGAAATGCCTGTGGGATATACGGTTTGAAATGGCCAATAGGAGGTTAAGGATAAGAGACTGGAGCTCAGGAAAGAAACTAAGGCTGGATATATAGATCTGGAAGTCTTCTTCTGTACAGAAATGGTAATGGAACCCAGAGGAGCTGATGTGAGAGAGTGAGTAGGAGAGTGTAGAGAAAGAAGAGAAGAGACCTTAGGGGATGACCATGGTCAGACAGAGAGAGACAGAGAGAGTAGAGATGGGGAGAGACAGAGACAGAGAGTCACCAGTGAAAAATCTGCAAGGAGAATGAGGAAAAGTCCTAGATTGTCCCTGAAATGAAGGCCAAATTTATTTTAAACATTAACATTCTTTCTGTAATGTTGTGTGGCTATGAGTTATGGAGCATGACTGCATCTCTTAAGAATCACCCAGAAGACAAGGGTAAATGAGTGTGAGTAGGCTACAGCATCTTACAAATAGAAAGTTATAAAGACACAGCATCCAAGAAAATGTAGCTGGAAAAAAAAGAAGGGTCAGACCCAGCAAGAGTGAGGGCTAGTGACTGAAGGCTTGTATATTCCATTGTTTTCCTGAAGTTCTGAGAGAATGCCAGGATTGTGCCCAGGTCCTTGGGTGAATATGGAGGATTTATGGAAGGATGTGAATGGATGGATGGATGGATGGAGCATCTTGGAAAATCATTTTCCTAAATCATTCAACCCAGTGAACTTGGGGACCAGTAATGGCCTTAATTAGATTAAGGTGTTCCTTCCCTAAGTCTGGTTTGAATTCTAATCCATTTTCCAGAAATTTAAGATAAAAGCTATGGCCTGTTTCCTCTCAGGAGGACTAAGGGCTGTGGTAGGGGCAGGGGAGCCTGTTATGGCACTAAGTCCTTAGAAGGTTTTCTTCATTCACATACATCCAGCAAAGACGTGATCTCTTTAGATTAGAGAAATGTTTATTTATTTATTTTTGCCCCCTTTTTGGAGGGGGGAGGGCAGGGCAATTGGGGTTAAGTGACTTGCCCAAGGTCACACGGCTAGCAAATGTTAAGTGTCTGAGGCTGGATTTGAATTCACATCGTCCTGATTCTAGAGCCAGTGCCACCTAACTACCCTGAAATACTTATTTATTAATGTTTTTACAAGAAAAGGATGGAGGTTTGAATGTGCTCCCACACTGCTTCCTTCTCTGGACCACAGTTTCTTCATCTGTAATATGCCAATAGGGTTGGAGTAAATCATGGCCAAGTCCTCTTTCAGCTCCAGATCTAGAATCCAATTATCCTTTGATTTTATGCCCTTCTCCTTTGATTCAGAAGGGCTGAATTAGAACAGTGTTCAGTCATTTCAGCCATGTCTGACTCTTTGTGACCCCATTTGGGGTTTTCTTGGCAAAGAGATTGGTGTGGTTTGCATTTCCTTCTCCAGTTCATTTGACAGATGAGGAAACTGAGGCCAACAGGGGTAAGTGACTTGCCCAAGGTCACACAGCTAGTAAGTGTCCAAGGCCAGATTTGAAGTTGGCAGGATGAGTTTGCCTGACTTCAGGATCAGCACTCTATCCAGGGAGGTCAGTAGGCAGAGCAGAGGACTCCAGGCATAGGTGGACATCTTGTTCCTGGAACAGTCAGGAGGCCAGTGTCACTGGATTGAAGAGGATGTACTGGGGAGTAAAGTGCTGTTTATCCTTCATTCTCAAAGAGGACCAAAGGCAAAAGGAGGGCGATGTCTTGGCTTTCAAATGAATTGGATTTGAGTGAGACAGAGCATCAGCCTCAGGAGTCAAGTACAAGAAGACTGGAAAGGAAGGCCTAGGCTATGAAGGGCTTTGAATGCCAAACAGGACTTTGTCATTGCTCCTGGAGGCAATAGGGAGCCACTGGAGTTTACTGAGTAGGGCAGTGACATGATGATCACACTTACACTTCAGGCAAATCAGGAGACTTGAGGCAGGCAGACCTACTGGCAGCTATTGCAATCAGCCAGGTGTGAGTTAGAGCAACTAGGTGGAGGAAGACCAGAGTTCAAATCTGACCTCAGTCACTTACTAGCTGTGTGACCTTGGGCAAATAAGTTAACTAAGGTTGCCTCAGTTTCCTCATCTGTAAAATGAGCTGAGAAGGAAATGGCAAAACATTCCAGTATCTCTGCCAAGAAAACCTCAAATGGAGTCATGAAAAGTCAGACATAACTGAAACAATAATGAGAAGGATGGTAATTAAATCCACAGGAGTTAATGAGATCACCAAGTGAAGTAGTAGAGAGAGGGAAAAGAAACAGGTCTGGGACAGAACCCAGAGGGACACCACCTATGAGGTCATGATCTGGAGACTTCAGCTTGGTCAGATGAGTAGGAAGAGAACCAGGAGACACAGTGTCCTGAAAACCCAGAGAGAAGAGAGTATCCGGGAGGAGAGAGTGACCAGCAGTGCCCAGAGCTGCAGGGAGGTCAAGGAGAACAAGGACCGAGAAAGGCCGTTGGATTTGGCAGTTAAGAAGATTGTAACTCATTTTGGAGAGAGCAATTTGAGTGGCACGAGAAAGTCAGAAGCTGGATTGTGAGGGGTTCAGCAAAGAGTGCAGGAGAGATAGGGATAGATAGCTATCAGGGATGGTAGATCAAGCGAGGGGAGACAGGAGCATGTTTGTAGGCAGTAGGGAAGAAGCCAGTAAGCGGGGAGAGACTGAAAATAAGTGAAAGGGTGGAGATGAATGGGATGGTTTGAACAAATCCTGCCTCAGACACTTAGTAGCTATGTGATATGGAGCAAATCACTTTACATGTTTGCCTCAGTTTCCTTATCTGGAAAGTGGGGATGATAATAGCACTTTCTTCACTGGGTTGTTGTGAGAATTACATGCCTTTTCTCAGAGTTCTAGGGGTGAGCCTGAGGATCTGGGGTTGATTTTTAACTCTGTGAAGAAAAGGGACTTTTCAATTGTATTTTTGTAAACTTTGGAGCACTATATATGTGGTAACTGAGATTAGTGGGGCTAACATTTTACCTATAGGATCAAATATAAAGTCCTTGGCTTGGCATTCAGTGCCCTCCACAGCTAGCTCCAGTCTCTTTCCATCTTTATTATATTTCACCCACCGGCAATCTGGACTACTCACTGATTTCTGGTCTGGTCTTGCTTTCTCCAACCTTCATGCCCTTGTGAATGTCATACCCAAGGACTGAACTGGATCCCCTTCACATGCCTGCTTTTCCAAATCATTTTTATTTATGATTCAGCTCAGACTCTGCCTCCTCACTCCCTATCTCTGGGTTTGAGTATCCTCCTCTGCAAAATGAGCAAGTTGGAGAAGATGATCTCCCAGGGACCCTTCATCTCAAAATCTTGAGCCTTTGAGCATCCTTAAGCCTTCCCTGATCCCCACAGCTAGAAGCCAGTCTTTCATCCCCAGTCTCTCATCTCTCTTTGCCCTATCCTAGGTACTTAATCATTTTATAATTTGCATTCTAGGTCTCCAGAGAGAAAAGAGAGCCATCCTTGGACTCAAAGAAATCTAGATTAGAGCCCTTCCTCTGACATCTACTGGCTGTGCGACCTCCCAGAAGTTCTGATTTGCAGAAGGAATTTTCAAAGCAGGAGCTCCCAACAACAGTAAAGAAATCACAGTTCTAGGCAATAGATATTATGAATAGTACATATTTGTAATTTATGTATATATCATAAGAAGCATATAATTATAGTATGTATCTCATAAATACATATGTATAATATATGTCTATATTATAAATATCATATTTGTAATGGTTATATTACAGATATTGGCTATTTGTAATGCATATGTTATATTTTATATTTGAAGTATGTGTATATATTAGAAATGTATTTGTAGTATATATAAATATTATACATTTGTAATACATTATACATGCATAGTTATATAATAGCTAACAATAGCAGCAGCATGGCTAACATTTATGAAAAGTCCATTGGTTTGCCACAGTAACAGTAGGATTTATATACTGTTTCAAGGTTTGCAACATGCTTTTAAAATATCATCTCATTTTCTCTTCACAACAACCCTGGGAGATAGGTGCTATGATTATCTTCATTTACAGATGAGGAAATAGAGGTTAAGTGACTTGCCAAGATCATACAGCTAGTAAATGTTAAGTGTCTTAGGCCAGATTTGAACTCAGGTCCTTCTGACTCCAGAGCCGGTGCTCTATTCACTGTGCTGTCCCATCCCTTGACTCACTTCTTAAAGAGGTCTATTCACTGAATAAACTTTATTTCACTCAAAATGAGAACCTGAAAAGGCGTTAGCCTAAAAAGGTCAGAGTCTCCAATTGTACCCTGGGGCATCTCCAGTCATCCTGATGACTATCTGGTCACTGGACCCAGATGGCTCTGGAAGAGAAAGTGAGGCTGGTCACCTTGCACAGCCCTCCCTCACTCAAATCAAAGTCAACTGCAAGTCACGTCATCATTTCCCTGATGTCATGGTCCTCTTCAAGAACAAAGGACAAACACAACACACATGCATACATATACACACACATGCAAAGAACATATGTATCCATACATATGCACATATATATCCAGTGCATTTGAGCAAATCCTCTGTAGAGGTATCATGGAAGGACAATTAATGCTAAGAATCATCCAAGGAATTCAGTGGACTGTAATTTCTACCACAAGAAGAGGGAGTAGTCATATGAGTCAAATTTTTAGACTATCAGAGTATCAAAAGCCCATAATTGGGGCAGCTATGTGGTGTAGTGGATGGCCCTGAAGTCAGAAAGACCTGAGTTCAAATGTGACCTTAGACACTTGATCCTTACTGTGTGACCTTGAGAAAGTCACTTTACCCCCCACTGCCTCACCAAAAAAGAAAAAAACCTCATATTTACATTTTATAGTTTGAACCCACCTTCTAGATCAGTGGTTCTCAACCTGCGGGTCACAACCCCTTGGGTGGTTGAACGACCTTTTCACTGGGGTCACAGGGGTCACCTAAGACCATCAGAAAACACATATTTCCTTTTTTTTTTTTTGCTTTTTTTTTTGTCGTTTTTTTGGAGGGCAGTTGGGATTAAGTGACTTGCCCAAGGTCACACGGCTAGTTTTTTTGTGTTACGTGTCTGAGGCCGGATTTGAACTCAGGTACTCCTGACTCCAGGGCCGGTGCTCTATTCACTGCACCACCTAGCCACCCCGAAAACACATATTTCCTATGGTCTTAGGGACCGAGACACTGCTCCTCTATCCATCTCCAGGTGGGTCTGTCCACATGCAGATACACCCACATAGGAGTATTAAAGCGTTGCGGCATTAGGAAGATTGAGAACCACTGTTCTAGATTTTTAAGACCTTGGAAGGCAAAGCCTTATAATTTGTTACCTTGTGTCTCCAGGGCTTAGAACTGGTAATAGATGGCTTTATATAGTCCTTGAGGGTTTGTTTATAAGACCTCTTTGGCTCTCACAACTCCAGAAGATAGGCTCCCCATTTTACTGATAGGACAACCAAGGCTCTGAGAGCTTTGGTGATTTGACCTTGGTCACACAGCTAGTAAAGTGCCAAACACAAGATTTGAATCCCACCAGAGAGCTGAATTCACTCTCCCAAATCCCACTTAAATTAGCCAGCTAGGTCCACAGGGTAACTGACTATGTCTTCCTTTGGAGTTCTGGGGTGACTCTGAAGGTCTGGAATTGATTTTTAATATTGTTTTCTTTTTCAAAAAGGACTTTATTTTTTAATTTTTTTATATTTGTATTTAATTCCAAATTCTTTTCATCCCTCCAGCCCCTTCCCTACCCATTGAGAAGGCAAGAAAAACAATATCCAGCATACACATGAAGTCATGTGAAACATATTTCCACATTAGCCATATTAAAAAATAAAGAAACAAGAAAAACGAAAAAAGAAAAAAATGTGTTTCAATGTGCATTCTTCATCCATTAGTTCTCTCTCTGGAGGTGGATGGCATTTTTCATCCTGAGTTCTTTTGAATTGTCATGAATCATTGTATTGATCAGAGCTGCTAAATCTTTCACAATTGATTATCATTACAATATTGCAGGTACCATGTAATTTGCACTGTTATCCTGATTCTGCTCACTTCACTTTACATCAGTTCATACAAGTCTTCCTAGGGTTTTCTGAAACCATTCCCTTTGTCATTTCTTACAGCACAATGGTACTCCATCACAATCATAGACTAGAGCTTGCTCATCCCCAATGATTGAGCATCCCCTTAGTTTCCAATTCTTTGCCATCACCAAAAGAGCTACTACAAATATTTTTGCATGTATGGGTCCTTTTCCCTTTGATCTTGAGGAACAGCCTTAGGAGTGGTATTGCTAGGGCAAAAGGTGTGAACAGTTTTGTAGCCCTTTGGGCATGGTTCTGAATTGTCCTCCAGAATGGCTAGACCAGTCCTAAGCTTCACCAACAACATGTTAATGTGCCTATTTTCCCTTATCTCCTCCAGCATTCTGTCATTTCCCTTTTCAGTCAATCTGATGTATATGAGGAAGTACCTCAGAGTTGTTTTAATTTATATTTCTCTAATTATTAGTGATTTAGAGAATTGTTTCATCTGACCATTGATAGCTTTGATTTCTTCTGAAAACTGCCTGTTCATTTCCTTTGACCATTTATCAATTGGAAAATGGTTCTTTTTTTTCCATTTGGAAGGGGGAGGGCAGGGAAATTGGGGTTAAGTGACTTGCCCAAGGTTACATGGCTAGTAAGTGTTAAGTGTCTGAGGCTGGATTTGAACTCAGGTCGTGCTGACTCCAGGACTGGTGCGCTATTCACTTTGCCACCTAGCCATCCCATGAGTCTTATTTTTATAAATATGACTTAGTTATCTATATATTTGAGAAATAAGACAATTATCAGAGAAACTTGCTAGAAAAGTTTTCCCCCCAAGTTTCCTGTTTTTCTTCTCATTTTGGCTGCATTGGGAATTTTTATGCAAAAAAAGGAAAAGAAAATCTTTTCCATGGAGCCACTATGTACTCCCCAGTACTGATTAACCAATTTATATCAATTTATTACCCAGAGTTAATTAGCTTTTTCAAAGATATATTTACCTAGGAAGCATAGTAATCAGTCATTCAATTAACAAAGATTTATTAAACTCCTACTATGTAGATACAGCATTGGAAATACATAGAAATACAAAAGACAATCCTGCCCTCATGGAGCTCATAATGGAATGGAATCTAATGGAAAAAACAATATGTAACCAACTCTGCACAAAAAGCTAAAGAGAGACTAAGTTGGGGGTAATCATAGAGAGAAGCTCCAAGCATTAAGGAGGACTGGGAAGACTTTTCACAGAATATGGGATTTTAACTGGGATTTGAAGGAAGTCAGGAGGTAGAGATGAGGAGGAAGAGAATTCCAGGCATGGGGGACAGATGGAGAAAATGTCAAGTCAAGAGATGGGATGTCTTGTTTGTGGAATAACAAAGAGGCCACTGTTTCTGTATCAAAAAGTATAAGGAAAGGAGTTAGAAAAGGATGAGAGAATTTTATTTTTGATCCTGGAAGCAATAGGGAGCCATTGGAGTTTATTGAATGGGGGAGGGAGGGTGACATGGTCAGATCTTCATTTTAGAAAGATCAGCTTGACAGTCAAATGGAAAATGGATTGGAACAGGAAGAGAACAACCAACAGAGGAGAGGAGGGGGCACATATGAGAAATATTATAATGAGACTTGGCAATTAATTTGATAAAGGGAGGAGGGGAAGTTGAGAAAGTGCAGTTAAGGATGGCCCCCTAGGTTATGAGCCTGGGTGAGTGGGAAGATGGGGATACCCTCAAGAGCAACAGGAAATTCTGGAGGTGGAGATGTCCTCAACAGCACAGTTATCCCTTCCATATCATGGGGTCTAGGGGCACAATGCAACCACAATCTGGAAAATCCATATGAAGATTTTTGGCTTTATGGTATTAAAAGATAAAATATTACACAATACTATATTATATTATACAATACTATACAATATTATTATATTGTATTTTACAATACCATGCATATTATACAGTACTATATTATATTATACAATACTATACAATATTATATTGTATTATACAATTCTATACATATTATACAATACTATATATTATATAATACCATGCTATTTCTAATATATTATACTATACATATTCTTATACAATATTATGCAATGCCATACATTTATTTTATGCATTTCTGAGTTTCTAAACTTTGTGTCATTGTCTGCTCTTTGTGCGTCTGTGTGCAGCTTCTGCAACCCCCTCCCCCCACCAAATTCCCATTTAGGGGGATCTGTGACATATCGAAATGGCTAGGGGGAAAGTCACAATGTGGAAGGAATAACTGTAAAAAGAGAATCTGGAAGAAGGTGAGAGAAGATAATGAGCTCAATTTTGGACATGTAAGAGCCAGGATCCAAATCCCGGTCCTTCCACTATAATAATAACTGTTATTTTAATCAATCAATTAATCGATAAATCAACAAGTCAAGTCAACAAGCATTTATTAATCACCTACTACATGCCAGGCCCTGTAATCCGGGGATGCAATGACAAAAAACAAAATCATCCCTTCCCTCAAGGTATTTACATTTTAATGAAAGAGATAACATGCAAACATATATTAGTATACACAAAAATAATGTGAAATAAAAGTGGTATTGCACAGTAGAGAGAGACCTAGCCTTAGAGCCCAGAGATGTGAGTTCAGATCCTACCTTATATATACTGTTTATCTGTGACCCTGGGCAAGTCTCACTCAGTGGCCCAGTCCGCTCTCTAAGGCTATAATAGCCAACATTTTATATAACTGAAGATTTATTCACAAATGCTTTGCTTCTGTGATTTCATTTGATCCTTACCACAACCCTGTGAGGGCAGTGCAATTATTGTCCCCATTTTACAGATGATAAAACTATAGCCAAGAAGATAAAAGATTTTTCTAGTTTGATTTGCGCAACTAGCAAGTGCTAGAGGTAGGATTCAAACTCAGATCTTCCTGACTCCAAGCTCCAGTTCTCTATGGGTTGTACCATCTAGCTGTCACTTTTTGTAAGTTATACGGCAAGTGGAGACAGGCTTTGGTGGAGGGAATTCTCTCATCCAGGAGTTCTCTATATATACAAATGAAATCAAAGCCCTAGTCCTCTTTCCCTATACCAAATAAACACATGGTAAATTTACTGGGCTGTAGGGTTGGAAGAAGAATCAAGAAAGGCTCCGTGTAGAAAGTGTCACTTGAGCAGAGTTTTGAAGTGTTTGAGGGAAACAAGGGAGAGTCTAAGTTTTAATTCTTATGGTCCTCAAGGTATTAAAAGCACTGTATATTCAATGTCTCTTTGGCCCTCATTACAATTTAGTGGGCACTTTAGTCACTATTATCCCATTTTATTGATAAGGAAACTGATCCCAACATAGTGGTCTGCCCAAAAACACATAACCTATAAGTGTCAGAAGGAAGAATCAAAAACTGGTCTTCCTGATTCCACGTTGCCATCTCCAGAACACTCTCTGTGTCCTGTGTCCTGACCCCCACTTAGGGAGTTTCCCTAGAGTAGAGGTCTTTACCTGGGTGACCAATCCATCACTTGGATGTTGAAGATGTGGCAGAAGGAGTTCCTGCCCAAGTATCATCCTGAACCAGCTGATGACTGAGGTCCTTCCCCCCATGAATCAGTATGGAACAGGGAAAGACCATTGGCATTCAAATCTTATCTCTGATGTTTACTGCCTGGGTGACCTTAGGCAGATCCCTTCCCTATGCCTCAGTTTCCTTATCTGTTAAATGAAGGGTTGCATTGATGGCCTCTAAGTCCCTTACAGCTCCAGATTCCCAATTCTCTAAAATTCTGAGATTTCTGTGGGCAATGCCGGAAATAACAATTATCCCATGAGAAGGGAAAGCCTGTTCAACCACTTGGGGAAAACTCCATGGTAGCAAGGCAAGATCCAAATAGAGATGAATGAGAAGAATCACCATTTTTCACAGCTTTCCCCTTCTTTTTCTGTCTCCCCTAACACCCACCCTTCTCAATAGTATCCTTTCTCAAGTCATAAAGGAGCGTTGCGATACCACTCTCTCCCAGGAGGGGGCAGCCACACACAAAACTCATTACACTAAATGGAACAAGTCTCTCCAGGGGCCATAGCTCAATCCTTATTTTAGTCCAACTGCATTTATCCCTTTGCTATTTATTGTCTGACCTCAGACAACAGCTCTGGGTTGCATACGTAGATGCATGGTTTTCTTAAAGCACCTTTACTTTGTCTTCACAACATTCCTATAAGGCAGATAATAATAATTAATAATAATGGTTAGCATTTATCTAGCCCCTATGTACCGGCTATTTTGCAAATAACATCTCATTCAATTCTTGCAACGATCCCGGGAGGTAGGCACTATGATTATCTCCAGTTTACAATTGAGGAAACCGAGGCAGATATCAAGTGATTTGTCCTTGTTCCCATGACATAACGTGTGGCAGAACAAGCTGAATCCAAGTCTTGTTAGTACAATCGTGGGGTGCTGAGGGGTGGGAATCTTCCTGACAGGCTTCAGCGGGGGGGGGGGGGGGAAGAATAAGTATTTATTAAATTCCTACCAAGTGCTAGGCGCTCTGCTAAGCGCTCCTTCCCCCAACAAATACGATCTCATTAGGTGCTATTACAGTTGAGGTAACCGAGGCAAACAGAAGTTAAATGTCTTGCCCATGATCATGTAGCCAATACGCGACTGAGAATGGATTTGAACAAAGGTCTTCCTGACTCCAGGCTAAGCACTCTACTGCACAGCCGGCTTCCTAATGGAACCTCTCGAATGCCAGAGATAGACCCTGCTTCAGAGAGTCCTCACCGGGTGGTTGACAGGACACTTACTAGCTATGTGACCCTGGGCAAGTCATTTAACCCTATTTGCCTCAGTTTCCTCATCTGTAAAATGAGCTGGAGAAGGAAATGGCAAAATCGGTCTAGTATCTGCCAAGAGAACCCCAAATGGGGTCACAGAGAGTCAGACAGAACCGAACAATTTCCTAACTCCAGGTCCAAGACTATTCCTAGCTGCCTCATAACTTACTACCTTTGTCACCTTGGGAAAGTCACTTTAATTTCCTGAGTCTTAATTTCCTCATCTGTAAAATTATGCCTGTTGAAGCATGTTGTTCCTTTGGACTCTAGATGGATCAGCTTGAGAATGCTCACTGTGTGATTTCCGGGCTTACTCTGACTCTATGGGCCTTGGTTTCTTAATCTGTAAAATGGGAGGGTGTTGGACTCAGTGGCCTCTGAGGTCCCTTCTGGTTCTAAGCTTATTATCCCTCTAACCCACAGGGTACAGAACCCTCCTTAGCAGTGTTACTGGGCCGGCCCAGAAGAAAAAGCAAGGATAAACAGATGTTTGGGCCATTGTAAGGGATCACTTATACAGATAGGCAACATCCCTCAGAGCTAATTCAATCGGAGGCTACATTAAGAGAAGCCTCATTTCTGACATTGAGCATGGAAATGTGTATCCTTCTTGAAAATCAACATATGTCATACATGCATTATCTACTTTAAGCTTCGTGACAACCCCATAGGATAGATCCTGAAGATAATTTAGAGGTTAAGTGACTTGCTCAGGGTCACACAGCTAGCAAACATCTAAGGCAACATTTGAACCTAAGACCTTCTTACTCCAAGTCTAGTCCTAGTCCATCTGGGTGGTGCAGGGGATAGAGCACCAGAGTCAGGAAGATCACAGTCCAACTCCATTCTCAGACTCCTATTAGCTGTATGACCCTGGGCAAGTCACTTGAGTTCTCTCTACCTCCATTTCGTAATCTATAAAATGCAGATGATAATAACATCTACCTTGCAGGGTTGTGGTGAGGATCACATGAAATAACATTTGTTGAGTAGGATGAAGGACAAACAACAACCTCTGTAAATAGTAGAAGGAGATACCCCATTGGGGACCCAACTGGAACTGGCCAGTTGAGTAACAATTCTTCCTTCCTTCCTTCCTTCCTTCCTTCCTTCCTTCCTTCCTTCCTTCCTTCCTTCCTTCCTCCCTCCCTCCCTCCCTCCCTCTGTCTCTGTTTCTGTCTCTTCTTCCCTTCTTTCCTTCCTTTCTTTCTCTTTCTTCTTTTCTTTCTCTTCCCTTCATTCTGTCTACACATGGTATCATGTCCTTACCTGCAGATGCACTGCCCAAAGGAATGTAAATTTTGATCACTGAAACCTCACAAGATATCTTGGGGTTTATGGGCTAGATTTCTTTCTTTCTTTCTTTTTTTTAAGTTAATGTATTTTTAGTTTTCAACATTCACTTCCATAAGTTTTAAATGTTCTCCTCCTCCCTCCTCAAGATGGCATACAATCTGATATAGGCTCTACATATACATTCCTGTTAAACATATTTTCACATTAGTCATGTTGTATGGAATTATAACAAACAGGAGAACCCATGAGAAAGAAAACAAAACAAAACAAAAAAGAAAATGGTCTGCTTCGCTCTGCATTCAGATTCCATAGTTCCTTCTCTGGATGTAACTGGCATTTTCCATCATAAGTCTTTGGAATTGTTTTAGGTCCTTGCATTGCCAAGAAGGGCTAAGTCTATCAAAATCAGTCATTCTACACCACGACTGTGTGCAATTTCCTCCTGGTTCTGCTCACTTCACTCAGCATCAGTTCATATAAGTTTTTCCAGGTTTTTCTAAAGTCCGCCTGTTCATCATTTCTTATAGCACAATAGTATTCCATTACAGCCATATACCACAACTTGTTCAGCCATTCCTCCAATTTCCAGTTCTTGGCCACCGCAAGAAGAGCTGCTTTAAATATTTTTGTACATGTGGGTCGTTTTCTGATTTTTATGATTTCTTTGGGATACAGACCTAGAAGCGGTATTGCTAGGTCAAAGGGTATGTACATTTTTATGCTAGATTTCTCTTTTAAGGACCATGCCTTAAACCCAAATCACTCTGGCTCTCCTTGATCTTTCAACAATAGGTATCAGGGCAGCTAGGTGGCACAGTGAATAGAGCACCAGCCCTGGAGTCAGGAGGACCTGAGTTCAAATCCGGCCTCAGACACTCAACACACACACACAAAAAAAAACTAGCCATGTGACCTTGGGCAAGTCACTTAGCCCCAATTGTCCTACTTCTTCCCCCCCAAAAAAAAAACAGAAAAAAAGAGATAAGGACAGGAAAAATCTTAGTGCGGAGCATTATTCGTATTAAGGGTATGGCAAAAGGCTTCTTGAAAAAGTGGGATTATTATGGATATGTTTTGCATGACCATATATGTATAATCTATATTGAACTGCTTGCCTTCTCAGTGAGAGGTAGAGTGGGGAGAGAGAAAAGAGAGAATTTGGAACTCAAAATTTTAAAAACAAGTATTAAAAATTGCTTTTACATGCATATAACTGGGGAAAAGTAAAATACTAAACAAATACAAAAAAGAAAAAAAAGTGGGATTGGAAATAGAACTTGAAGAAAGTTGGAGAAGCAACAGAACCAGACGTGAACCATCCTCCTCAGATACCAGCCTCTGTACTGCTTCTACTGCAGCATGCTGGGAACAAGCACTGGTCTGCAGTGATGGTTAGGTTTAGTAGGCAGAAAGAAGTACAATTTGTGTTTATCTAAAGAAAAATAATTTGACATTTGTAGCAGTTTTAAAGATATTGGCCATATGGACTGGGGTTTTGTGGGGGTTTTTTTGGTTTTGTTTTTTTTTCTGTTTTCAGGGGGAGAGGCAAAGAGGGAAATCCCAGAGTGGAAATTCCCTCCCCCGTGGCAGATCAGCTACTCTTCCAAACATAAAATATTAAAAGAAAGTTGTCTGAAGTATTGAAAGGTTAACTGACTTGCCCAGGATCACACAGCTGACATGTGTTAAATTCAAAGACAAACCTTGAACCCAGCTGTTCTAAGGTAAGCCTTCTTTACACTATGTCCCCGTCACCTGTCATGCCCCTTATTCTAAGTTAGATCCATTAAGGGACACTGGGCAAACCCTTCTCTGTGTCCTCCTTTCTTTGTCTCTGCTGCTCCACAGGCAAGATGGGCTTGAGCCGCTTTGCAAAAGAAAGACAGCGGTATAGTGAAAAGAAAGGTTGCCTTATAGTTGGGAGAGACTTAGATTCGCATCTTGCCTCCATTATTGTGTGAACTTGGGCAACTTTACTTTTTTAATACTTGATTTATTGTTGCTATTGTTCAGTTGTGTATAGCTTTTCCTGACTCCATTTGGAGTTTTCTTGGCAAAGCAGCTCATTTTACAGATGAGGAAACTGAGGCAAACAGGGTGAAGTGACTTGCACAGGGTCACACAGCTAGAAAGTGTCTGAGGCCATATTAGAACTCAGGTCCTCCTAACTCCAGGGCAACACTCTATCCACTGTACCACCTAAATGCCCCAATCCTCCATTTCTCCATCTGTAAAATAGGCATTTTCATACCTACCCTACAGTGCTGAATGTGACAACAAATATATAGCTTTTTGCAATCCTTAAACTGGATATATAGGGCTAGGGACTAACATTTGACTACATTGGTGTAGGGAACACCTATCTGGGAAGCAGGCTGGCTCCTTCTCTGCATTTTACAGTTAGACAGTTGTCTAGGGCACTGAGAGGTTAAATCACCCAGCCTAGGTATCAGAGATGGACCTTGAATTCAGGTCTTGCTGGCTCCACCTCTCTCAAACTCCTCTAAACATCCACCATTAGTAAAACCCTGGCAGATCCAGATGAGCCTCCCCAGTGTGTGCAGACAGCTTCCTCTGTCTTCTTTGTCCTTAGCTAGCCTTTGAAGCCCTCCACAGTCTGGCTCTCCCCCTCCCCTTCCATCCCTTGTGTGACCCTGTCACATGCTCTGTGTTCTAGCCAGCTCGGGCTACAAGCTGCCCCCCTCCCGTCCTACCCTGTCCTGCCCCTGTGCATTCACGCAGACCATCCCTCGTGCCTCCTCACCTCTGCCAGATGAAAACACTCTGTTCCTTTAGAGCTGAAAGTGGAAAGATATACGGATCAAAAGATTATGGATAGAAAGCTGGAAGAGACCTCAGAGGCCAATGAGTCAAACCCCCTCTTTTACAGATGAGGAAACAGGCCTAGAGGAACTTTAGAGATCATAAGATCAGAGTTCAAGCTGAAAGGGACCTTAGGGGTCATCTAGCTCTAGTCTTTCATTTTACAGATAAGGAAACTAAGTCCTGGGGAAGTTAAATGATTTGCCCAAAGTCACACAGCTTGTAAGTGTCCAAGATGGGCTTCAAACCCACATCCCCCTAATTCCAAGTTCTCTTCCTCTTCAAATTTTCCTAGGGTACATTTTCACTTCTCCCCTCCCCTCTCCATTCTCTCGGACTCAGATTTATATTGTACTCATCTACGTTGACTAGGCAACAAGAATTTATTAAAGCGATGCCAAAAAAAAAAAAAGACCACCGTATCACTTAAAAGCCACACAGAAGGAAGTTCAGAAGGAAACACAACCAGGACAGTTTTAGAAGTAAAAAATATAATTTCTTCTAATTTTTTAAAAACCAAGCAGTATGAAATAGAGATTCAATGCCTCATAGAGAATCCTCTTTTTTGTATCCCATTTTCAGTGTGAAAATGCTCTTTTTGGGTGAGTGTTTAAGCCCAGAATAAAAATGTTTTTCCAAAAATGCTCCCAAGCACTTATTAAGCATTACCATGTGCCTATAACCGAGGATAGGTTAGGAAAGGTGAGCATGGAATGGGTTCATCATGAATCTCCCTGCTCGTCTTGGAGTTACCTGTGGCAGGAGAACATTTTAGACTGTGTTTTACAGTTTGAAAAAACCCAAGCCATGTGGATGAGGCCCATATAGATGTAAAGTAAGTGAAGCACTTTGTAAATCTTGGAGAGTTATAGAAACGTTAGCTCCTATTATGAGCGGCTCACTTAGTCCATCCATACAGATACATATTTTTCAACAACCTTTTATGTAGTATTTCTCTCCATTAGAATGAAAGCTTTCTGAGGGCAGGAATCATCTTTTTGTAGTTTGTGTTTGTAGCCCCAGCACTTAGCACTTATTGCCTTGGACGGATGGACGTTGATGAGCCTAGTACTGAGTAATAGGAGAATTAGCATGTTTGTAGTGGGGAAATTGTACAGCCCTGGGTGTTACATTTTAGGGAGGCCGCTGATGAGCAGGAAGAAGCCCAGTACAGAGAACTGACCTCAATCAATCATCAAGTATTTACTAATTGTCTGGTAGGTGGCTGGGAGTACAAAAAATGAAACAATCCTTACTTGCAATGAGCTTACATTCTGATGGGGTGTGTGTGTGTGTGTGTGTGTGTGTGTGTGAAGACAATAAGTACATATAAAAATGTATATAGCACAAATATCAATATGTAAATAAATATAAGCATATTACATAAATAAAATAATATTAATACAGTATAAATATAATATAAATAAAATTAATATATTAATATTCATATGCACACCCAGAAGAAAGTAATTAGATACAAAGTGGTTCCTTCCTTCCTTCCTTCATTCCTTCCTTCCTTCCTTCCTTCCTCCCTTCCTTCCTTTCTTCCTCTGACATTGCCACCACCAGCTGGTTGATCTCCCTGGCCAACCAATCTAACAGAGGCAGGAGAGAGGGAGCTAGCACTTAGGGGAAATCAGGAGGGGCTTTGTGTAGAAGGTGGTGCATGACAGGCATCCTAACAGATGAGAGGTACTCTATGAGAGGGAGGTAAGGATGGAGTGCATTCCAGGCATGGGAATGGTTTCAAGTCCAGGTTCTGACATATACTGATTTTGTCACATCCTGGGCAAGTTGCAACAATAAGAAACATCTATTAAGTGCCTACTATGTGCCAAGCACTACACCGAGTGATATGGATACAAAGAAAGGCAAAAATATGATTCTGGCCTAGAGGAACTCACATTTTAATGGAGGAGACAAGATGCAGATAATTATGTACAAAGAAGAGATATGCTGGGTAAATCTTTTCTTCCTGCCTCTCTTCAGGCATGTGTGACTGAGGTGTCTTCCAATTATTGGCTGATGAGCCAGACCCCAGCAGACAAACAAAAGGAGACTACATATCCCTCCCTCTCTCCCTTTCTCCCAGGTAGTAATATGAGATTTCATAAAGGGGGGAAGAAAAGATGGCTCTACCCAATCTGGTACAAAGTTTCATTTAAACACTGTTATTCTCCTGTTGATGCTATATGACTGTAAATCACAGAATAAATTAATATTTATTATTATTAATAAATATTTATACAATTTCCAGAGAATATCAAGAACAGCATGATAAAGAGATAATATGGTGGTTGTAACGAGTAGTCCATTAGCAAGATCCTGCCACATCTCTTTTGCTACCTGTGTGATCTTAGGTCACTTAATCTCTTGGAAGCAGTTAGTGAGTGCCATAGTGCACAGAGTGCTGGTCCTGGAGTCAGGAAGACCTGAGTTCAAATCCAAGCTCAGACACTTGCTAACTACATGATCAGGGGCAAGTTACTTAAATCTCTGCTTGCCTAAATTTCCTCATATGTAAAATCGGGATAAGCATAGTACCTATCTCCCTGAATCATTGTGAGGATGAAATTCGCCACTTAGCCTGGCACATAGGAGACACTTAATAAATTTTTAAAATTATCTCTTTGTTTCCTTCCTTCCTTCTTTCCTTTGTTCCTTCCTTCATTCTTTCTTTCCTTCCTTTATCTCTCTGACATTGCCCTTTCTGGCTGGTTAATCTCCCCCAATCAACCAACCTAACAGAGGCAGGAAACAACATGAAATACTGTTAGACGACATCACAGGCAAAGATAATGTTATTGGAGAAGGGAGAGATTTAAGTCTCCAGTTCATCCTCCAATCAGCTTCCATACTGATCTCCCTGAAGTTCAGGTCTAACTCTGTCACCTCCTCCACATCTCCACCCCCGCCCCATGTAATCAATTCCAATGATTTTCTATTACCTCCAGGATCAAATATAAAATCTTCTGTTGAGCTCTTAAGGCTCTACATATCTTCCCCACCAGCATGTTTCCAGTCTTCTTACATCTTACTCCTACACTCTGTTCTCCAATATATTCTGTGATCTAATACTGTCCTCCTTGTTTTGCCTCAAGACACTCTATCTCCTTATATTTAACTGGCTGTTCTCCCATTCCTAGAAGTCCCTCCCTCCTCATCTCTGTCTCTTGGCTTCTCTAGCTTCCTTCAGGTGCCAGATAAAAATCCCACCTCCTACAAGAAGCCTTTCCTGATTCTCCTTACTGCTAGAGCCTTGCTCTGTTTATCTCTAATTCATTCTTTATGGATCTTGTTCGTACATAGTTGTTTGCTTGGTGTCTTTCCCATTAGACTGTAAGCTCCTGGAGGGCAGGGACTGTCTTTTGCCTTTCTTTGTAGCCCCTGTGTTAACAGAGTGACCGGCTCATAGTAGGTGCCTAAAATACTTGTCGACTGACTTACTGACTGACAAGGTCTATATTCCTTACTGACCCTCTAGACCTAATAGCAGGGCCTTGTATTTAGGAGAAGCTTAATAAATATTTATATATTGAAACTGAGTGTAGGTACCATCTACTCTAGGAAGCCATCTTTGACCCCACCCCATGCCCCCCAACTAGCAAAGTGATTTTCCTAAGTCTGACCATCATGTTCCTATTCAAGAAACTCCAGTGGTTCCAATTAACTTCCAGGATCAAATACAAACTCTTCTGTTTGGTATGTAAAGTCCTTTATAACCCAGCCCCAAGTTACCTTTCCAGTTTTATTGCACATTACTGCCCTCTGTACACACCCACATTACTCCCCTCTATGCATACCTGAGGGACCCTTCACACCCCAATTCCTTGCACATAATACCCCATCTCCTATCTCCGGATCTTTCCTCTGGCTGTTCCCCATGCCAGGAGCATACTACCTTTTCACCTCCATCTCCCTGGTTTCCTTTAAGGCTTAGCTCCAGCACCACCCCTGCATGAAGCTTTTCCTTAATTCCTTCAGTTGCTAATACTATTCCTTTCAAAATTACCTTGTATTACCTAGCAAGATGCATACAACAGTCAGTCAACAAGCATTTGCTAGCACGTTCTCTGTGCCAGGCACTGCTAAGCACAGCAGATACAGAGAAAGGTAAAAACAGAGTCTCTGCCTTTATGGAGCTCACTTCTAGGGGAGGAGATAATATGAATATAACTACACACATGCAAATTATTAAGGGTGTAAATGGAAGCTAATATTGAGGGCAGATGGGAGGGGATAGCCAAAGAGGTCTCCTGAAGAAGGTGGGCTTTGAACTGAGTCTGGAAGAAAGTCTGGGAAACTAAGGATGCTGAGGTGAGGGGAGAGGGCATTCCAGGCATGGGGGACAGCCAGGACAAAGACATGAAGATTGGAGAAGGGACGTGATGGGAGAAACTTCAAGTAGTCTGTTGTAATTGTTTCTGATACGGTAGAAAGGCTTTAAAAGCCAAAAAAAAAATTTTTAATGTGATCCTCAAGGTAATAGGGAGCCATTGGAGGTTACTGAGTAAGAAAGGATCAGATTCATGTTTCAGGAAATTCACTTTATTGGATGTGTGAAGGACGGCTTGTACGGGTTGACTGATTAGGTTGTTGTCTTTTGTTCTCAAAAAGGACCAAAACGACATCAAATTACAGTGTTCACGATTGTGGTTCATCAGACCAATATAAGCTCAGAAGGTTCTACCACAGGTTGAGCACAAATAGTCCATGTGAACATTTGGGGAGGGGGAGATTCTCTAAATGTGCACGTCTCACGTTTCCTTTGAACTACCAAAATTCTACTTTGTTTGTAGAGCATAACACCTTTGATCCAGGTATACCATACTGAGCAATCTTTTGCTAGCATCTCCTAGGTAGCACAGTGGATAGGGCACCAGGTCTGGATTTAGGAACACTCATCTTCCTGAGCTCAAATCTAGCCCCAAACACATACTAGGTATGTGACCCTACACAAGTCACTTAAACATGTTTGCCTCACTTTCCTCATATATAAAATATGTTGGAGAAGGAATGGCAAATCTCTCCAGCATTTCTGCCAAGAAAATGTTGAATGGGTCATGAAGAGTCAGACATGACATAACAACAACAAGTATATGGATTATAGTAAAGGGCGACTTGAAGCAGAGGGACCAACTAGAAAGGCAGTGCAATTGTCACGAGACTGTGCTTTTGAGCCACAGTGAAGACCGTTCATGCATGAAATAAAAAACATAAGATTGCAAAGATGGTTACGCTGAAATAGTTTTTTCGAACTCTATGTTCATGTAGCCCAGGTTAAGAGCCCTTGTATCAGGCCATTGTAGGTGCTAGAATTGACCTGCCAGTCATTTGATGCAGACAAATGCAAGTTGTTATACTTTGTGTCTCTCAGAGTCAGACAGGCTACTAGAACAGGAGACATTGGTGACCTCAGGAGGCCCCTGGAGGATGATGACAGCTCACACCTGTGGTGTTGCAATTCTGAACCCTGGATCCCCTCCCCTCCACCCCCTATTGTCTTATCAGCATGTGACATCCCGAAGTGGCCAGGACAGGGAATGGGGTGCAAAGAATGTAGCCTGGACAAAAATAAACCTGCTGCACATTCCCTTGGCAGACCCCAGCCTCTTTCCCTCTCCCCGAGTCTGTCCCTGCTGGAGGATTTGAGAAGAGAAAAGTCAGCAAATTGGAGTGGGAATCTACAAAGGCTTTTCACACACACACACACACACACACACACACACACACAGAGGGGAAGAGAGGAGGAGAAATGTGGCCTTATATGGATGGGAACGTGCACAGATTGTACATGGTGATGGCTCTGCTTTGGAGAACAGCAGAGGTCAGATACCAGACAGAAGGAAGAAATTAAACACGGCCGGAGCATGTTCCCGAGCCCTAAAAGCGGGTCTGATTTCACAGAGATCCCTCCAGAAGGCTGCCTGTTTTTCCTTTTCTGTGAAGCCTAGCAGGAAGCAGGCACTCAACTTTCTCTGTCTGATTTCCAAGCAAGCCCCTTACTGGAAACTGCTTTGCAAAAGGTCTGGATCCCTGGAGATCTGTTCCTTCCCCATTGAGGTTCTGTTCTGCTTATAAGCATCATAGCTGCTCTTCCCAGCTTGGGTTAGGACACTAATGCCTGGCTCTGGTGCACCGTGGGAGAAGGACTGATGGTTAGAACACTTAGGACCCAGCTCTGGGCACTGTGCCTGGCGCACAATAGGTGCTTGTTGATTTACTGCAGAGCAGAAGGGCAGAATAAGGTGGAAATAGCAACTCGTCTAGATACAGTAAGAGAACTTGGGTTCAAGTTCCACCTTTTCCGCTCTTTGCTTGTGACCTTGGCCAAGAAATTTCATTTCTCTGGGCCCCAAGCCTCTCCTGTATAAAATGATAGTGACTGAGAGTGATTGTTCTTTTTCCAGGTATGGGCTAGACTCAATAGCTAGTCTACCAGGTCCCCCACGGACATGAGTGGGAATCAATTGGCATCATGGGAGAGAACTCCAGAACCAAAGAGAAACAGATCAGTTTGAGTGTTAAGCATGTCTGACTCTTTCAATAACCCTGTGAGGAACGATAAGTGTTATCCATTTGACAGAAGGGGAAAATGAGGCTGAGAGGTCAAGGGATTTGCCCCAAGGTCAACAGTGACAGATTTGAATCAAGGGTTCTCCTGACCATGCTTCCACCCTGCCTTGTTGGATTTTCAGTCTATAAAATGGTGCCACAATATGATAATACTGCCCATTAGGTAATGTTCACCCAGCTCTGTGCTAGGCATCATCCTTAGGAGCCGGGGATGAAATTACAAAGAATGAGACCCTCCTTGCTCTCAAGGAACTCATGCTCTGATTTTTATGGAAGAAGTGATGGCTCATGGCCTCACAGGAATGGACTCACTGGAACCAAGATGGAGGAGAAAAGGCAGAGACTCACCCAAGCTCTCCCTAGAACCCTTCCAAAAACCTTGAAATAATGTCTCAAGACAAATTCTGGAGCATCAGAACCCACAAAAGGACAGAGTGAAACAATTTTCCAGCCCAAGGCAACTTAGGAACAGACTCATTGATCTCACAATTCTAACCATTATTGGGAATCTCTTTTGAATCTACATTTTAAAAATGAAGCTGTGTATCATAACTCCCTTCATACCCTCAGTGTCCACAACAGTACCTTGTGAGGGTGACAGTATGAACCAGTAAAAGATCACTACATTTGGGATCAGAATTCAGTTCAAATCCCAGCTCTATTACTTGACTGCCTATGTGACCATGGGTGAATAATTTCACCCCTCTGTGCCTCAGTTTCCACACCTGTAAAATGAGGAAATTGTAGTAGATGGTGTCTAAGGTACCTTCCAGCTCTAAATCTGTGATTTTTTAGCCTAGAACTCTGGATATTAAGGCTGGAGCCCAGTGCCTACCTCAGTTACCTCCTATGTGGGTGATTATGGGTGAAGCCCCTAAAATGTCCTAATGTGCCACTTTCACACTATTCATATCACAGGAGTTTTCTAGGCAAAGGGTTTTGCATCCTGGCTGTGTGGCCCCAATGACCTCTCTCTCCAAACCCTAGACAGTTCTCTAAGACTATAAATTCTGGAGAAGGTGCCAACCTGCATTGGCAGAGGGAGTCCCCTACATCAGTGAAATTATAGGTCCATCACTATCCCTAGGATGCTAGAGAAGCAGGAATTAGTGTCACTGTTATTAGAGTGGGCATTTGGTAAATACTTGTTCAGTCAAAGTCCTGGAGTTGGCTGTCATCAGGATAATACAAGGGGAAATCTCCCTGCCTGAAGGACAGGGCAGGCTTAAGCCCTGGCCTCTTCTTTCCCTCTCTGTCACTCCTTGTCTTACACAATCTCTGGCTTCTCAGCAGCTCAGAAAGCAGCCTCAAAGTCAGCACACTTAACTACTCCCCCTGAAAGCTATAAATACACCAAACACTCAGCTAGAGGGAAAAAAAGACTTGAAAGCCTTCTGAAGAAAAATTATTGGATTTCTTTTTTTTCTCCTACAAATGGCAAAGCCTTTTTTGTCTTCCTGCTTTGTCTGTTCTATTCCAGGTGCTTTCCTAGGTTGGGGGGAGGGCCTTGGGGTTAAGCACCTGAGCTAATGACGAACCAGCCAGCCCACCAAGAGGAAAGAAGCAAGTCTGTGCCCCCAGGAGCCAAGGGAAGCAACCTGTCCATGGTCCATGTAATGCCTGGCCTTCCTCCAATACACAGAAGAGAGATTCACCAGAAGCTTGGATCCTAAGTACATTTTCAAAGTCCACCTAGCTAAGAGGATGTCAGGGCTAGAGGGACCCTTAGAACAGGGGATGTCAGGGCTGGAAGGGGCCTTAGAACAGGGGATGTCAGAGTTGGGAGAGGGCTTAGAACAGGGGATGTCAGAGTTGGGAGAGGGCTTAGAACAGGGGATGTCAGAGCTGGGAAGGGTCTTGGAACAGCCAATATTAAAAAAAAGTTAGATTTGAAAGTTAATAGCTTCAGAAGCTCTCTAGTTTAACCCTAACCCCTTCCTCTTTGGTTTAATTTAAGTATAAATCTCTCCACTTTGCCCAGGTTGAAAGTGCAGGGGCTGTTCACTCATGCAAGCTCAGTACTGATCAGTTTAGAAACTTTGACCTGCTGCATTTCCAACGTGGGCTGGCTCCCCCTTCTTTAGACTACCTGGTAGCTTCCTCCCTACACTGGGGCTTACAATATTAATTCTGAGTTTAGCACAGATAAACATTGGTTTATCCCTCCACAGCTCAGAACTCCAGAGCACGAGATTCACCAGCCTTAGCCTTCCCAGTAAAAGGAACTACAGACATGTTTCACTACCCTGGACCAATCCCCTCATTTTACAGGTGAAGAGGTGA
Organism: Pseudocheirus occidentalis; assembly: GCA_028646575.1. Classification (NCBI taxonomy): domain Eukaryota; kingdom Metazoa; phylum Chordata; class Mammalia; order Diprotodontia; family Pseudocheiridae; genus Pseudocheirus; species Pseudocheirus occidentalis. Next base: position 27,315,203 of record CM053594.1, on the reverse strand, counting down.
GACCCAAAGAGTTTGTGACTTGCCCAAGGTCACATGGGTATTCATATTATGGAATCCCAGAGACTGAGATGGATGGGACTTTGGAGGTAGCTGAGCTCTGGAAACTTGGGGTATTTTTCCCTAATATTTTTAAAATTTTGATTTCATCTAAGTTTTCTCGGTAATCCTATGTATCTTATTTTTTAGGTTTTTAAAAACATGATTCCAAGTAGGGACCCAAGTCTTCACCAGACTGCCAAAAGAGTCTATGACACAGAAAAAGAACAGAACCCCCAATCTAGTTCAAGTGCCTCACCTTAGAGTTATCCGTCAATCCACAAGCACGTTAAGTGCTTATGATGGGCTAGGTACTGTGTTAAAACATAATAAAGTGATATAATAAATAACATGATAATTACAATGTAATTATAATAAATATCTAACATAATATAATACATACAAAATACAATATAACAAATACAAAGGGATATAATAATTACAATACAATATACATAAAAATGTATAACAAATACATAACATATAATAAAGACAAAATATAATGTAATAAAGACAAAGGGATATAATAAATAATATGTAATGATTACAATATAATTATAATAATATATAATAACTATGTAACATATAATAATATAATTAATACAAAATACAATATAATAAATACAAAAAAGAAACGCAGTCTCTGGCATCAAGGAACTCACACTGTAATGACTGAAGGCGATAGGCCAAAGGGGCATGGGGGGGAGGTCCTGGGCGTGGTCCTGAAATCCCAAAGTAGTATAGTCAGGCAAGAAATGAGGAGAGATAAGGATAAAGAAACTGAGGCATAGAGAGGAAAAGCCTCCTCCTCAAGGTCACAGAACAAACTACTGCCTCCTGCCTCCCATCTCTGAGTCAGAGGCAAAGGTAGCACTGGGTCTGGACTCAGGGAATCCAGAGTTCAAATCCAGCCTCAGACACACTTAGCTGTATGACCTTAGGTAAAGCCATTTCACTTCTATCTGCCTCAGTTTCCCCAACTGTAAAATGGGGATCATAAAAGCACCTACTTCCCAGGGTTATTAAGGTTGAATGAGATAATACTTATAAAACCCTCAGCATACAGCCTGGCACACGGGTGGGGAACCAGCAGCCTCAAAGCTACATGTGGCCTTCTAGGCCCTCAAGTGTGGTCCTTTGACCGAATCAGTCGATTCCCCACCCCTAGAACATAGTAGGCACTCTCTGTCACTCTTATTCCCTTCCCCTTCTCCCCCCTTTCTAGCTCTGAGCTCTGCCCGTGCTCTCTCTATGCAGCAGAGCAGAGTTTATCTCTCTGTAGCATTAGACACTCTCATTAAAACCCCTGGAAGGTGAATTTATCTGCTGCTTGCTGCATACCTTGGATTACTATTTGCCTTTTAAGAAAGGCTACAATAAGTCAAATTTGCAAGTGTCATTCATCATTGCTAATGAACACTCCATGGATATAGGCTTAGAACTGAGACTGCCTAAATAACTACCCTTATTTCAGTTTCAAATTTAAATTTTTTAATCTTTAAGTAATCTCAGTGGCAAGAGCATTAAATGGTGATGAATAGCAGAAAGCCTTTGCTTCCCAGATCATTCCTGTGGCTGGTTTTCCTTCTTCCAGGGTCTAAGGAATGTGAAATGGAAGTGGTCAGTATGACCACAGCCCCAGCCTGGATAACATCTTTTGTCTCAGCGTTCCTTGAATATTTGTACGCAATCCGGAAATATCTCAGGGTAAAGATGAAAGATTTGAATTTAAAACTAAAATATAAAGTGGCTCTTGGCTTCACCAGCATCCATGCAGGTGAGTTCTGGTTTGGAAGCCTTGAGAAATGGAGAGATCTCCAGTGGGGCACCACACCCTAGACTTCTGGGAGAACTGGGCTGGGCTTTGGGCTTCCTTATGACCTTGCAAGGTAAGCAAGAGAGAATTCCAAGGGAAGGTCATTACTGATAGAGCCATAGAATCACAGTTTAAGAGTTGGAGGGGACCTTGGATATTGTCTAGGCCACTCCCATCATTTATTATTATTATTGCTTTTTTTGCAGGGACAAAGGCAGGGCAGTTGGGGTTTAGGGACTTGCCCAAGGTCATACGGCTAGTAAGTGTTAAGTGTCTGAGGTTAGATTTGAACTCAGGTCTCCTGACTCCAGGGTCAGTGCTCTATTCACAAATCCCATCATTTTAGAGATGAAGAACTGAGACCTAGAAAGGGAAAGTAACTTGTTCACTGTCACTCAGGTAACAAGACTCACATTTGAACTCAGATCTCTGATTCTGGAGGAGGTGCTCCTCCTTGCACTGCCCCAGAACTCTTCTCAAATTTTCTGGTTCTGGAAGGGACCTTACAGATCATCAAGGTGCTAAGGTCCTCAGAGTGTCCTGTTCCAAAGGGGTGTGAATGAGTTGAGCAGATTAAGATCTGAGTTCAGATTCGGATGCTTTTACTTCCTAGCTGGGTGACCCCAAGCAAGTTGCTTTGCAGGTCTGTCTTGGCCTCTGGTTCCTCCTCTTTGCACTGAGGGAATTGGGTTAGATAACATCTAAGGTTCCTTCCAGCTCCAAATGTATATCCTTATGACCCCTCATTTTATAGGGGAAACTGAGACCCAGAGAGGGCATTCCTGGAGCTAAGGATTCAAACCCAGGTTTGCTCTTGACATCCCACCAGAACAGCCTCCTGACCCAGCTCAAATCTTAGGTCCTTGGAAAAGCAAGCCTTCCCAGGTCACCAAGGTCATTTTCCCTTCTCTGAACACCTATGACAGGATTCCCAACCAATGGTTATTCATCCCTTGTGGCAGAAGGTGGAAATGGAGGAGGCCGATGGCCAGTCCTCCCGTCCTCCTGCCAACCGGCCTGTGAACATACAAAACATACATCCCAGTCTGCATTCTTCTTCCCTCTCTCCCATGGGGGTTGGGGGCAGACCAGAATTCTGGCACAAAAAGGTCAGGGGAGCCCCTGCTTATTATATCTACTTGTGATAGAGCCAATGAACTACAAATGTGAACTTCTACAACATAGTGGAAAGAGAGCTGTCATCTAAGCTTGGGAGACCTAGGGTCAAATGCCTTCTTTGACATTTACTAACTAAATAGCAACTCATTTAATCTCAGTCAATCTCAGTCAATCTCAGGCAACACTGTAAGAATCTTCAATCAACAAACAAGCATTTATTGCTCCACTTACTCTGGGTCAGGCATTTTAAGTTCTGGTGCTACAAAGAAATAGCAAAAACAGTCCCTGCCATCAAGGAGCTCACAGTCTAATGAAGGAGACCACATGTCCTGCAGTCAATAAACATTTATAAAATGTCTACTGTATGCTGAGTGCTACTCTGTACTAAGAGTTGGGGTTACAAAGGGAGGCAAAAGCACATTCCCTGCCCTCAAGGAGCTCACAACCTAATGGAGGAGACCACATGTCCTTCAGTCTACATCAACACATCCTAGTACAGTATTTGACATTTAGGTCCAAGAGCACTAAATGTAAAATTAGAGGAGCTAGTTGACGAATACTGCCGCTGTCAGCAATGTGATCTTGACCTTGGAGAGATCCCACAGCTATGGGTCTTAGTGTCCTGTCCCCTAAAGAGAAGAGGCTTGAATTAGATGTCCTCCAAGGGTTCTTCCAGTTCCTGGTCTCAATTTGCCTTCCACCTGACAGGAGAAGGAGAGATCCCTAAAGCTGGACCTATGTCTGGAAGGCCCATCTAAGCCAGGACCTTGTTTGTACCACGGACCCCTTTAAAGTCGGTGTGGTGGAGCCTGAATGTCAGAATCAGTGTGTTGAAAGCAAATGCAATAACTGCCAACCTCTTCATTTTACAGATGGAGAAACAAACCCAGAGAAACTATTAAAAGATCATGGATCTGGCGCTGGCAAATCCCCCTTGGCAAGGGCTTGGGGAGAATGGGGATGGGAGCTGCCACAAATACCTCTGGGATTGGTCTGGGAGGAGAGGAAACTAACCTGGGATCAATAAAATAAGAAGGAAACCCCTGATCAAGAAATAGAGCGGTCAAAGAATCGTCCGCCCTGGGACTCCACGCTAAGCACGTATGAGCTAGTTCAATCCCCTCTTTTTTAGAGAAATTCGGGGTGGGGGGAAGAGGTGGCTGTGCCTTCTGCCTATAGAGCCAGGGGTCCCAGCACGAGATCTGTCCTGCAGCGATGCAGTTTGCAAGACCCGACCGCAGGGATGCTGCATCCGCAGTCAGCTGCCTTTCACATCTTAATGCAGGCGCCTAAATCCTCTTTGAGCCTGCGGAGCCCTGAAGGGTAATAGGTTGGGTTTTTGAAATTTTTTTTTTTTTTAACAATAGCATGCATATAATGGGCTCGGCTCTGATGGTTCTAATTCCAGCCCACTCTGCAGAAAATTATAGCGCCGTGGTCCCCAGGTGCAACCCTCTGCAGTGTACAGAGCTGCAGCGTTCTGAGGACCGCCTTGCACCCCGCGCACGCGCTTTGCAGCCAGAGCTGGGCGCGCGCCTCCCTCCCTCCCCCTCTCACCGGCCACGCGCTCCTCAAGGAGAACTGGTGGATGCATGAGCGCGCGCCCGCTCCTCCGCCACTCCGCCCCACCGGAAGTGACGACGTACCCTGGCCTAGCAACCGTTGCCAAGCGGCTCTGTCTCCTGGAGCCCCCACACCAAGGCTCTCCCCCGCCCCCAGCCTCAACCCTGGGAAAAAAAAAAGTCGCGTGGTGAGGAGAAGTGGAGGTAACGCCGACCCCTTCCGGGCCCCGGGCGCCGGGCTCGGGGCGTCCAGCCGCCGTCGCCCTGAAAGGCCCCCTACTCTCTTCTCCTCAACGCTTCCAGGCTTTGAGGCCGAGGCGAGGCCGGGGGGGGGGGAGGGGTAGGGGGGGGTGGGGGGGAGGGGGATGGGAGGGCCCTCCAGAGAGAAAGGACGGTGGGGGCGGGAGAGCCCGAGGGCCCGACCTCGGGGAGGGCCTCAGTTTCCCCAGCTGTAAAAGGAAGAGGGGTGGCCTAGAGAGCCTCCGAGGCTCCTTCCAGGGCCCGGTCTGAGATATCTGTGGGTCTCAGTTTCCCCATCTGTAAAACAAAGGAGTTGTTTTAACGGCCTTGAAGGCCCCCTGCCAGCTCCAGCCTTCTGATATTTGAACAAACTCTCTGGGTCTCAGTTTCCCCATTTGTAAAACGAGGGGAGTTGAACCAAATGGCCTTCGAGGGCCTTTTTCGTTTTAAATCTACGTAATCTTTTAACTTCTCCGGGCCTCAGTTTCCCCTTCTGTAAAAACTAAGGAGCTGGCCTCAGTTTCCCCATTGGTAAAATGCGAGGAGTCGGACTAGCAGACCTTGAAGGGCCGGTCTAATTCCAAGTCAATAATTTTGTGATCCACTGAACCCCCAGCCCCTTCTCAGTAACCGTTAACCTGGTTTTCCACTGGAACCCAAGGAGAGGGGATGGTTCTGCAACCTGGAGCAGAAGCCACAAACTTCCCTTAATGTATAGCACAGCTTTTGTGGGGGTTGGGCTGGGAAGGACCCCTTCCCCCCATGCAGCGTGTCAATGTACCCTTTAACCAAGTCAGTGGCAGAGATGAACCAGCTTCCGTGTCTCCAGACTCCCCAAACCAAGGGGATTTGGGGGGGGGGTCTGTAAGCTTACCTCTTTTTCAGCCCTGTCTCATTTCTGCCCTTATTATTTCTGAGGTGAGAGCAGCATTGCTTTCTCAAGCTTCTTAAGATCCAGAGGGCCATTTAGCCCAATCTAATTTTACAGTTGAGGAAATTGAATGAGGCTCAGGTATGCTCAAGGTCAGTTAAGGTAGTAAGTAAGAAAAGTGGGATTTGAACCCACATCTTCTGATTTCCACTCTATAAAGCTATTTGAGAAATGTGTGATGTCCTGGTTTTAATTTCTTTCTCCCCTTGGGTTCTAATTTGGGTAAATGGTTTGTGAGTTCGTGTGATGACCTTCTGATGAAATTTGGAGATTAATTGCTTTACTTATTTTTAGAGCAGTGAACCCAGTGGGCAGAAAGATGGGCCTACCTGTTCAGTACATCAGTGTCATGTGCGTGGTGTGCCTTCATTAGGGAGAAATTGAGCATTTGAAAATCAGGATAAGAAAACCTTAGAAAACAGAGGACCCAAAGTAGCATCCTTTTACTGTTTTTGCAAAGTCATGTTGTTCATTTGTGGATGGCTTTTTAAAAAATCATTACCAGGATTTGTAAGAGGCAGGAGTTTGCTTTTCTAACAGGTATAAAATGAGAATTTGAGCTTTCATTTGGGGGTCTTACTGGTTCAGGTTTACTCCTTCTACAGATGCAGATCATAACCCATCAGAAATCATTCATACACAGTTTGTGAATTGAGTATGTACATAAATATTTTAAAACATGAAAAGCTTGAGTACTTATCAGAAAGTTCCATTTACATAAAGGAAATAACTTTTATGAAATGACTCCCAAAACTACAAATCATTTACTTTTTATTATCATTTTCTAGTATCATCATTGCCTTTGAAGAGGGGGCAAGTGGGTTTTCTTGATTTTTTTATTTTCCCCAACCTCTACTAAAGATTTACTTGGGTAACTTAAAGGGAAACCTAGCTGTTGGTTATGCCAGCAAGGTCATAGAATGAGAGATTTGGAACTGGAGGCTTTTTGTAAGTTGTACCAAGTTAATAGACTTGCATCTGACTCTGGAGGACCAGCCTCTGGAGAGACTTATCACCTGAAGGTTGACTACCAGTTAATGAATTTTGGGGGCTGCAGCAACTCCAAGAGAGTCCTCTAATTTGTGAAGATGTGATCTGTGTCAGTGGAATTGATGAAGTCAGAGATCCTTCAGAGTTTAGAAGAATTTATTACAAGGGTTCAGCTTTTCAAATATTGGCTTCAAAATATCAAATAAGTATTTGATATTATCATTTTTTAAGAATTTAAATAATTTATAGATTAATATTAATTCCCACTGGCTTAATTTTATATGCCTACTTCAGTCTGAGATCCTACTCAAAAAATTCAGTTAAAATTAAAGCTTTTTATCCTTGTAGGTAGGTAAATTTTCACCATTTCTTCCTTTGCTTAACTAGTAATGTATCAGAGGTGGGAAACTTTGGTAGTTTGATTGAGCTATGCTGATAGGTAGATCAGATTTTAAATTTTTACTAAGGTCCTTTCATGTTCACAAACCGATTTCTTTTAGTCCAGGTCTTATATTTCTAGTCTTTGGCCACAAGCCACTGTTAATTTGATTGTTTTTGCTCCTTATTCCTTTAAAATTCAGATCAAACTCTCTGGAACCCTTACTTACCGCTTCCTCCTCTCCCACACATATAATACCTTGTATTTATTTTGCACATACTTAGACATGGCCCTGCTCCCTTTCCTTTTAGAATATATTTCCTGGGGGAGAGGGGGCAAGGACTATTGGATTTTTGTCTTTGTGCCCCCTTTCTCCCCCAGCACAGGACCTGACATACTGTAGTGCTTAACGATTGTTGGTTGGTTGACTGAAGCATCAAATGCTCAATTCAGCTTGCTCTATACAAGGACTGTCCTTAGTGCTGAGGAAGGTTACAGCTCTTACCTGTGATCTTTTTGGGAGCTATCATTGCTTAGTGGATAAAAGACTGAGTTCAGGGTCTGCCTTTGACAGATACTAGCTGTGTAACTATAGGATCATTATTGAAATTCTCTGTTTCCCAGGTGAGATGTTGAATTACACAGTTTCCACAGTAATGAAATAAGGGCCCACATACCCTCCTCTCCCCTCCCCCTTTAAAAAAGGATAAGAGTGTAAGAAATAATTATAATGAAAATCAAATATATTAGGGGCGGCTAGGTGGCACAGTGAATAGAGCAACGGCTCTGAAGTCAGGAGAACCTGAGTTCAAATTCGGCCTTGGACACTTAACACAAAAAACTAGCCGTGTGACCTTGGGCAAGTCACTTAATCCCAACTGCCCTCCAAAAAGCAAAAAAAAAAAAAAATCAAATATATTAAGTGTAGAATAAAAGTGCAAACAAAATAGTGTAGTATTCAAAGGAAGGACCTCCCATCTCCTATCCACAGGAGACTTTGCGGAGGAAATGACATTTGAGTTGGACTTGGAAGAATAGGATGGGGTAGGAGGAGAAGGCTAAGAGATGGGGAGAATATGCTGAGGGAGAAGAGTAGGTCGTGTAGAAATGAAGAGAGTAGAGGATTGTTGTCCCCAGTGAGCAATGGTTCCAGACACAGCCCCTCTGACTGGTGGTTGAAGGTTATTAGAGGTGAACATCAGTTAATTTTCTAACTCTTTTTTACTGTGGTTGACTTACCCTGATTTCTCTGCTTAAAAATACCAATTTTTCAGTATCATGCTTGCTATGTTGTACTGTAGTGCATTTCCGTGTGCTTCGTGATTCTTACTATTCATCTTTTATAACTTCTATTTCCATCATTGAAGAACTTTGTATTTTTGTCCTTTAGTATAATTTTAAGGGCCTAATTATGAGTGATCAAATCAAATTCATTGTGGAGAAGCTCAATAAGGAGCCTTTTAAGAAGAACTACAATTTAATCACATTTGATTCCCTGGAGCCAATGCAACTATTACAAGTTCTCAATGATGTTCTTGCGGAGATTGACCCGAAGGTAAGAAGTGAAATTTGAAACAGAGAACTCAAGTAGAAATTAATTAAGGCCATGTCTGTATCTCCTACATTAGCCTCTCAGACTACAAGTGTAATTGGGCTGCCCAGTGTTATAGGAGGGACCCTGAGCTAGGAATCAGAATATCTCGACACTGCTGCTGATCTTGCTGTGTCCTTGGGCCAGGAACTCGAATCTTCCAAACCTCCATGTTGCTCCTTCGTGAAACAGACCTCTCTTTACCGCTCTAATCTATTTAGCCTTGGCTAATAGAAACATAGAAATAGGGTTGGAAGGGACTTGGGAAGTTATCTAGACCACCCCCTGCATTTTGCAGGTGAGGAAAACGGCCCAAAGAGGCAAAGTCACTTTTCCCAATGTCACACAGGTGGCAGGTAGATTTGAAATCAAGTCATCTGCCTCCAAATCTAGCATGGTTTTTCACTGTGCCACACTACCAAGGGCCCTTCTACTTAAAAAATTCTGTAATCTATTTGTACCTTATATAGGAATTATTCTCCATTTCCAGGGTTGAGCATTCTTGGCCTTGGAATGAAAAAGCTTTCACAATAACTGCTATTTTGGTGCAGGCTATCACACGCTTATACACTAATCCCTTTCCTTTGTTGGCTGAACATATTTTAGCTTGACAGCCATAATATGACTCCTGGCCCTACTTGTATGTATAATCTGGGGGCCTTGAATGTTTCTGAAATAATGTTTCTGAAATAATACCTGCTTTATAAGAAACTGTTGTGTTACTTAACCTGCAATAAAAGCCACATTTCATCAACATCTTTTTCTTTTTTAATGTGTCCATTGTTCCATATTTGTAAGGTATGTGTTCACTTTTCTTTACTTACTAGCAAGTTGTTGACATAAGAGAGGAGATGCCAGATCAGACAGCTAAGCGGATGTTGAGCCTTCTTGGTATCCTTAAGTATAAACCTCCAGGAAATGCCACGGACATGTAAGGATCTGCTTGGTTTTTTTGCTTCCTTAAAATATTTTCATAAATTCAAAACTTTATACAGTCTGCCAAGGAAAGTTCATAATTTGACTGTATTGTAAAATAATATTATGCTTCTTATTAGGTGTATCATTATGTTTCTGTTCTGTCATTCAGAAGCCTTATGAGCATTTTAAGTGGGTCAGTTCTTTCATCAGAGAAAGCCTAGCTAATCAGGTTTTCTTTCAGCTGAGATATTTCATCACCTTCATCCTTTCATAGTTTTTTTAAAAATAACAATATAAACACCACTTAAGTGAATTAATCGAAATGCTAGTTAAAGGTGACTGAACCAATTAATGCCTTTTTCAAATCTTCCAGTTCTGGAATAAAATTGATACTGCAGTGCCTAGTCTATGCTTCAATTTTTGGATAATAGGCAGATTTGCTTCACAATAACCATCCTTTACCTCTGCACACACTTCATTTTTGACAGTAGTCAGAAATGATTTGGATTTTGAGCACAATCTGTGGCTTCAGTTTCCCCATCACAGTGTTTTGCTCTTCAATCAGTGAACTTCTCTTGTTTGTTTAGGAGTACCTTTCGCCAGGGTCTAGTTACTGGAAGTAAACCTGTCATTCACCCAGTTCTACACTGGCTTCTTCAGCGGACTAATGAACTCAAGAAAAGAGCATACTTAGCTCGTTTCTTAATAAAACTCGAGGTCCCAGCTGAGTTCCTTCAGGATGAAATTGTGGCTGACACCAATAAACAGGTATGTCATAGGTAAACCCTGAGTTTTAAAGCCAGCTATAGTGGGCTTCCAGTTCTGTTTTAATAGATGTTCATTTCTCTACATGATGCCAAATATCCACAAAAAAAGTGGAAAATATTGAAAATATTTAAGTATTACTACCATATCTCTAAAAATTGATATAATACATATCAAACAGCTGAATGATTTTCATCTTATTATTTCAGTATTATGTTGACATATATTAGAACAGTATTTTTCACTTGTAAAATTTCTGGGTTGAAAGGTTTATGAGAATTATATTTTATGTTATACTAAATAAAAGAAATATCAGAAACATGAGAGAGTACAATGAAATTACACTATCATGTTCCCATATAACAGTTTCCTGTGTATAATTGCAAGTCAGAGTGCCTCAAAACCTTTCTTAAGAATGAATTTATTGAGCAATAGATAGAACATTGTAGTAGACAATTCTTTGGGAGAAATGCAAAAGAATTGAAAGACTCATTGTTTGATACTTAAAGAATTTAAACTCTTAATAGGGAGACAAATGAAATATTTTTGACTCTACCTTCCCTCACTTCCTGTACCCACTCAGTTAAAAAGCCTTACTAACTACCTCTGGAATATTTCTAGCATTCATCTCCTCCTTTCTACTGCAGTTACCCTAGTTCAAGCCCTTATCACTTCTAATCTGGAGTATTGTACTACCCTGCTAACTGCTCCTCCTGACCCTGGTTTCTTCCCCATTCATCCTTCATGTAACTGCCAAAGTAATGTTTCTAAAGCATTGGTCTGATCACATTACCCTGCTGCCCAAAAATCCTCCATGCCTCCATATTGCCTACTTAAATAAAGCACATACTCTTTGGTTTGGCATTCAGGGCCTTCTGCAACTTGGGTTTTTCCTACAATCTACCTTATTTCACAGTATTCCTTTCATATTCTCCATGCTCTGATCAAATTAAGCTTTTTACAATTTTCTGCTTTTATTGTGCCCTCTGTAACCTCATGTCTTTGGATTTGTCGTCTCCCGTACCTGAAGTAGTCTGTTCTCTTGTCTCTGTCTTTTGACATGCAGGACATCATGGTAGAGTGGAAAGGGTGTTAGGTCTGGCATCAGGAGAGATCTGAGTTTTTACTCCACACTGAAATTGTTAGCTGTGTGACTGTCTCCTAATTTCTGAGCCTTGGTTTCTTCATATCTAAAAATGGGGTAATCATACTCAGAAGGTAGTTATGAGGATTCAAAGAGATGCTTTATTAAAACACTTTGTAAGCCTGAAAGCATTTTGTAAATAGCAGCATTCTTCGCTTCCTTTGTGACCTTGTTCAGGTGTTCCTTCCCAGTGGAGGACATTTGATAGGTCAGCAATAGAAACTGGGGGCCTCAGTTTCCTTATCTGCCAAATGAAGGGAGTGGACTAGAATGCCTGTTAAATGAGGGGGCTGCACTAGATGATCAGGTGCTCAGGTTAGTTTTGTTGAATTGATTTTATCCCTCTTATTCTTTGTTAGAGTAGATGGTTTACTGACTAGGGGATGGGAGAAGGGTATATGTGGAAAAGATATAAAAACAACAGGTACCAATGTTTGAGACAAACAGCGTTAGAAGGATTCAAGTTCATCATTTGCTGAAGGTGGTAAGGAAAGCCAACAGGAAGAAAAGGTATTTTTTTTCAGTCTGTTGGGAAAAAAAGAAGCATCAGAGATGGGATGGGACTGATGAGATACGCTAATGTACACATGGAGAGAAGACAGAACCACTTGATTCCAATTTTGCTTCTCTTCTCTTTGCCATGGAGAGGGATCTTTGGACCACAACAGATTCAACCAAAATGACAAATCAGGATTTGAAACTCAAACAAGAAGACAATGTGTCCTTAATGAGTTGTCTTTAAGCCCCAACGACAGTATATCACTGAAGGACATTGAAGGAAGTGCAGATTGTGATCACTAAACCGTTGTTAGTGATCTTTGAAAGACTGTGGAGGAGATCTATAACACCACAGGAGTTTGTCCTGATTTTCAAAAAAAAGGAAGAATGGAACCTACAAGCAATTTGTCACTGAGTTTTGTTTGAATTCCTGGCAAAATTCTAGAGTATATTATTGAAGGGATGGTTAGTGACCATTCAGAAAGGAAGCTGTGATCACAGAAAGCCAAGATGACTCTTTCAAAGATTAGATATACCAGACCAATCTTTTCCCCAGGCTGGAATATTGGGCCAATATAGTAAGATAAAATTTATTAGGCATAAATAGAATCTTATACTTGGGTTCAAAAAAGTCAGCTTCAAACACACAAGATGGTGAAGTTTGAAAGTTTTTAGTGAATAGCAAACCCAATGAGTTAATAGTGTGATGTGGCAGCTAAAAAAAAAAACAACTAACTTGATCTTAGGCTGCATTGAGAGAGGCATGATGTCCAGGAAGGGAGTTGATGGTCCTGCTTTGGACTCTGCGGTCAGACCATATCTGGATATGATAAACATAAGTGCCTGCTGTGTACCAGCCAGTGAGAGGCCGTGGGAAGTGTGTTTGCCGTGCTCTCTAGCCCTCCAGTCAGAAGCAACCAAGGGTACTGATGAGGCAGGAGTATCACAGCTGAAGCAATCTCCATGATGATGAGTTTGTCCCAGAGGAGTGGGAGGGGAGATGATAATGATGATGGCAGTACAGTCAAAGCCAAGCCCGGTAGCTGGGGGCCAATGACAAGATGCTTGTGTTCAGTCCTGACTTCATATTTTAGGAAGAACACACAAGCATAGCTTGTATGTTGAAGGGACACTGAGGTCGTGTTATATGAGGATCAGTTGAAGGAATCGGCAGCATCTGCACTGGACAAAAGAAGACTTGGGGAAACATGAGAGCTGTCTCCAAGGAGCTGGAGGGTTTTCACATGGAGGAGGAACTGCCCTTGTTCTGTCTGATGCTAGAGGTCTGATTTAGGAGCAGTGAGTGAATATTGCAAAGAAGCAGATTTTGACTTGATGAAAGAAAAAGGTTCCTCAGAGCTCTATCCAAATGTGATAGGATTCTGTGGACCTAGAAGGCTGTGGATTACACAAGGACAGGGTGGCCCTTTGTCAGAAGTGTGGTAAAGGAGATTCTGCTCAAGGATAGATCGGTCTGGAATGGCTCTGAGAACCCTTCTGACTCTGCAATTGGGATCCCCCCAAGAGTCGAAGTTAAATTAACGTCCCTTTGTTGTTGTTGTTGTTGTTGTCAGTCTGATCGTGTACAACGCTTTGTAATCCTGTGCACCTTACTGCCGTGAGTGTTTTGGGGCGAAGATACCTGGAATAGTTTGCCATTTCCTTTTTCAGCGGATTAAGGCAAAACAGAGGCTAGATGACTTGGCCAGGATCACAAAGCTGGTAAATGCTCAAGGCCAAATTTGAATTCCAGTCCCAGAGCTCTGTCCACTGAGCCAACTAGCTGCCTCCCTCAGCAGTCATTTACTAAGCTCTTATTAGGTGCCAGACACTGGCTTAAGTGCTGGGGATATAGATCAAAGGAGAAAGACAATCCTCGCCCTCAGGGAGCTTTTGTTCTGCTAAAGGAAAATAATGCTTCAAAAGAGCTGAATGTTGGTGGGGAGTGGAGAGGGGTGGGAAGACCCCCACAAGGGGCCATGGTGGAGAAAGCCCAGAGTCAGTAATGGAGCACAGAGAGGAAGGAAGACATGTCTGTCTTGGATACTTCCCTTAAAATGGAAATTCTGGAGAGAATCAATCAGTCAGAAGAAGGAATTGAAGTCGTAGAATGTACTTACAGGGTGAGGAGACTGCTTTAGCAGAGTGGACTTCTGCTGGGGAAGGAGGACAAAGCCCAGACAGTCAGGAGTAGAACCTGGAGAGGGATGGAGGCTTCTGTCATTGCTGTAGCTCAAAGGGATCCTTCTTGCCTTCAGTCTCTTCATCCATTCTGCAAGGCGCCTCTCTTTGGCAGTGAATTACTTAAATTACTCTCATGTCAGCCAACTCTAAGCACTTTTCTTCGCACCTTGTGTAACATTGGACAGTTTTGGATTTTATTGATGGGACTTTTGATCCAATCAAGTTAATAATGTTTGTGATTCTGACCATTATTGATTTGGCCACTTGGAGCAAACTGAATAAAAGATGATAAAAAAAGATTTAAATAAAAACTTGTGTTATCATTTTTGTTTCAATATCTCAACTCTCTACCATATTATAAGCCTACAGTTTTGTTTTGGACATATACATGAAAGAATTTCTTTCATAAATAACATTATAAGAATGAATCCCTCTGGAGGAAATTTATTGGTTTTATTGTGTAGACTCAGTTAAATAACCTAACAATTATAGATTATAAAGATTTGCTTCTTATGGAGCATATCAAAGATGTTTGAAGTTGAAAGTCAATTATTTTAATTCTTTGAATCGGTATGGCATATTGAATTGAACTTTTATACTCGTTTTTTTTAACTTTATTTTTTTAAGTACAATATGAGTTAGTTATTATATGTTTACCTCCTTTGGTATGCTATGTTTCATATTATGTATGCTGTGTTCCCAAGTCACTTTTTGGTTGGTCTTATGCACTCAATAAATCATTTAATAACAGCCATAATTAAGAAAATATGTTTATTATCTTCTTCAGTAAGAAGTACTAGATGTTTAATATGTGAATTGTTTAGAGTGTTAGGTGGAAAGAAAAATAATTCATTTCCTATCAGCTTCCTGTGGAAAAAAAAGACCCCCTACTTTTGTAGCTACATTTTAAAGGCCTTGTAGGTTAGCACCCTTATTTTCAGAATGCTAGACTCAGAAAATAATGTATTAAGAATATATAAATGATTATTACAAATCTAATTAAGAAAGACAATTTGGATACAGAGATACATTTATGGATTTCTTTTACTTACGTTTTTAGTATGAAGAACTGATGGAAGGTTTTAAAACTTTACATAAAGAATGTGAACAACTCAAAACATCTGGATTTTCTACTGCAGAAATACGAAGGGTAAATATAAGGGGAAATCATAACTAGTTCAGGGATATTTAGATAGCTTGGTATTGCTTTTTCCTTTTAATTCAGGGGATTTTTCTGTCTCATTCAGCATAAACCGTAGACTAAGTCAACAATAGCAGTTGGCAGGTTTATCCTATAGAATCGGTCTTCATTGAAGAAGACATTAATGTTGAAGACCACCTTTCACAAGACAGAGAATTTTTTTTTGAGAGATTTTAGAGAATTGGTCAGAAAGGAAGGAGGGTTATTTATTAGGGACATTATTTTCAAGAAGGGAAAGGTTTATTAGCAAAACTGGATAAAATTCTGTCTTGAGGCCATTGTCTTGAAATAATTTTCATGAAAAATTAGCAGACTCTAGGTCAGTGGTTCTCAACCTGTGGGTCACAAGCCCTTTGGGGGTCGAACGACCCTTTCACAAGGGTCGCCTAAGACCATTGGAAAACACATATTTCTGATGGTCTTAGGAACCGAGACACGGCTTCTCTATCCATCTCCCAGCGAGTCTGCCCACATACAGATACCCCCACATACAAGTATTAAAGGATTGCAGCATTAGGAAGGTTGAGAACCACTGCTCTGGGTCGTTGTGATTCTGCCTTGGTGTAGCATTTAAACAGTGCAGAACAGATGTAATTGCTGCAGTTCTTGAGTGATTAGGACACGCGTACCTCCATTATGAAAAGTTTTTTGTAAAAACCTCATTCTTATGTTTGGAACCAACAAAGATAAAAACATTGTTGGCAACCTTACCTTGTTTCATTCTAACCTGTTTTGGTTGCTTTTCTTGATTGAATGTCATGCTGCCAACTAAATTTCCTACATAAACAGCCCCAGGGAGAAAAAAAGAAATGTGCACTTTCTAAAAGAGACTCTATTTTCCTTAATGTTATAGCTATGAATTAGGAATATGGCAGTAGTGTTTTATGCTTATAAGATTTTCAAAGCCCATTGTCATCTTAAAGTGTCTCCTTAATTGCTTTTTAGGACATCAGTGCAATGGAGGAAGAGAAAGATCAGCTCATTAAGAGAGTAGAACGTTTGAAGAAAAGGGTAAGGAAAAAACTAACAATGTAAGGTATAAGTGTCACAGTCCAAGGATTTGCAAAGATTTAGAAATGCAAACAAGGATTAAGATGAGCATAGTGTTCATACAAGGATGGAATCAAGGAACTAATTGATGGAGAGGAAATGTCTGCAGGCTGAAGGCCAGAGCTTGAAAGGTCCCTGAGTCCAGAACCTTGCTGTCATATGGAAACACTAATGTTTACCCAAAGAAAGTGCTTAGTGGATTTCTGAGTCACATGTTCCTACCACTTTTGTTCTCAGCCCCGACAGTGATACATACGATGGGTTGCTTTTTCTCTAGGTGGAGACAGTGCAGAACCATCAACGGATGCTTAAAATAGCACGACAACTTCGAGTTGAAAAAGAAAGAGAAGAATTTTTAGCACAACAGAAACAGGAACAAAAGAACCAGGTATTTATAAGAAAGTCCCTATAATTACAATAACAAGTAATTGTTCCTGATGATAATCCACATGAAGGGAAAAGTGAAATTTCAGTATTTACTATAAAAGCTCCCCCAGGTTTTTGTCAACACTGTGGCTTCTAGCATTATGATAAAAATAAAAATATTATACTAAAAAGAGCATTTTAGAGTGGAAGGTAGGCATTGTCCTTATTTGTAATGTTGATTCAGGTGGTCCTGATGCCCTGCCCAACACTTTGGTTATCACCATACTCAAATAGATAATTACTACTGAAATAGGTTAACCAAGACCCAAACCTCAGCATCTCTGTCACCTGCTTACCTCTGGGCATTATCCTTGGAGCCGTTTTCCTTGGCTCAGTCTGAGATCCTCACTAGCAGAAAACTCTCTGAATCCTTGACAGTTTCCTTGGATGGCATAAACTGAACTCCAATGCTTACTGTTAGCATTCACAAAAAGATGCAAAGAGATCTTGGTATAAAAATTCATTTAAATGTTTATATTTAACTGTAAAGTAGGGGCGTTAACTTGTTGGACCCTATCTTGAAATCTGAGTTATTACAAATAAAACATATTTGATTTCAAGTCAGTTCTTTCCCTACTAACTTGGCAGTCCCTATATGTGTTTTTAGATTCAGCCCAACATTACAAACTATTTACTTCAGGTGAGCAACTTCTTGGTCTGAGCTTCAGAATGATAATTTTCTATTTGCCTAGACTTTTCTCCTTCTAAGCTATTAACTTAATGAATACTAAGATTCTTTGCATTTGAAAAAATGTAAATGAACCAAAAGAAAACATATGAGCTTCTTTAATTAACAAGTATTTATCGATAGCAGGACTATGGTCTCACTCACTCTGGTCCTGACACTTATGCTTGAATTGTCATAGCTTTTATGGCTATCATCAGACTGTTGGCTTCTTTTGAATTTTCAGTCCAACAAAAACCCCAACTAACTATAAAAAAACAAAATAAAATCCATGAAAACAAGGCTCAGAACATAAAAGGTAAAAAAGAGTATAAATCTTTACACTGAAAAGATATAGTAAAAGATGGTGGCATAGAAGCAGGAGAACTCCACAGCTCCCAACATAACCACCTCAAATACCTATGACTCTAAACAAATTTTAGAGCTCTAGAATACACAAAATTACAGAAAAACACATCTCCTGCTGGGGGCAGCCCAGCAGGCAGAATAGGAAGGGCTCATCACAAAGTGCTGAAAGCCGAGCCCAGCCTGAAACTGAAGCTTAGCCCAGGGCTGTCAGGACAAGCCGCAGCTGGAGCACTCCAGAGAGTGGATCACCTGCAGCTGTGGCAGTTTCCAGAATTATCAACCCATAAGAAACAAGGACAAAGTGAAAGGTCAGTGGAACTCAGCTAAATTTGGGGGAGAAAAGCAGGTCCAACAGACTACCCCCAGGGCAAGAAAGCAGAGGAAGCAGCCCCTGCAGCCACCTCCACATGGCTGGTTCAGAGTGCACGGCCTGCAGATTGCAGGGGGTCCAAGTGATCATTCAGAGGCTAAGTATCCTTGCCTTAACCTGATTGGATCAGAATCACGGTCTTGGATGGTGTTCCTGAGGTTCATGACCAGTGAGCCAAAGCTGCTGGGGGCTGCAGAGATGGCAGCCTCCTAATAGCTCAAGCAGCTGCGAAAACTCTAGCAATTTGGGACAAAGCTCTTCCCTCTGAAAGCAGAGTCCTGCTGTGGCTCAAAAATCAAATTAATTGACTGGCAACATAAGCAGGCAAATCTAGCTCATCTAGATTTGCTCAGCAATCAAGCTCAGCAATCCAACTTTAAATTCCTTTTTTGGGGACAAAAAGGATCAAAACGTGAAACAGGAGGAAGACACCACAGTCAGAACTCACACACCAAAAGCTTCCAAGAAAAATGTAAGCTGGTTACAGGCCATAGAGGAGCTTAAGAAGGATTTTGAAAACCAAATAAGAGAAGTGGAGGAAAAATTGGGAAGAGAAATGAGAATCATGAAAAGAGAGT
>CM053594.1:27255754-27295872 GCA_028646575.1 Pseudocheirus occidentalis | reverse complement strand
TATATGGAGAGAGAGAGAGAGAGGGCACAGGATCAATTGGATATTAGAATAGAAGGGATAATATTTAAAAGGTGAAATTGAGAGGTGAGAGAGGAATATAATGAGAGGAGATGGGGAGAGACAGAATGGGGTAAATTATCTCATATAGAAGAGGCAAGGGATAACTTACAATGGAAGGGAAGAACAGGAAGGCAAAAGGGAATGGGTCAAGCTTAATCTCATTGAATTTGGCTTAGGGAAGGAATGACATACACTCTAAATTGGGTATCTTACCCTACAGGAGAATAGAGGCTATGGGGATGAGAGGGGGTAATGATGGATGGGAGGGCAGTGTCGGGGGGGAGGGTTGTTAGAAGCACACATTTCTGTAAAGGGACAGGGTAGAGAGTAGAACAAGGTGGGGGCAGGATAGGAAGAAGGGAAATATAGTCCGTCTTTCACAATATGTCCATTGTGGAGATGTTCTGCGTAACTACACATGTACAGCCTGTATTGAATTAATTGTCTTTACAGTGGGGGTGGGTAACAAGGGAGGAAGGGAAAGAATCTAGAATTTAAAGTTCTATAATCAAATGTTTAAAATATATATGTGTGTATATATATATATATATTATCACTATTATTTATATGCATCTGGGAATTAAGATATACAGGCACTGGGATAAGGAGACCCATCCTGCCCTACCAGAAAGTCAGTGGGGTGATGGGAAAGGATATAGGAGAGAGCAGATTGGGGGAGGAGTATACAGAGGGATTGCTGTTTTTGGGGTGGTGGGTGGGGGAAAGATGGGGAGAAAATTTGTAAGGCAAAATCTTGTGGAAATGAATGATGTAAACTAAAAGTAAACAAAAGTTAAATTTAAAAAAAGATACGGTAAGAGCCCATTATATTTGACTTTAATAAAAATCATCTCTCTGGTCTTTGTTAGTGGCCATGTAAGTTTGTATTTTTCATCTCATAAGTTTATAAATGGAACATTTCAGTGGAATATCTAAGTAATGCATCTGATTATATTTTAAAGCTTTTTCATGCAGTGCAGAGACTGCAAAGGGTGCAGAACCAGCTGAAAAGTATGCGGCATGCGGCAGTAGATGCAAAGCCAGAAAGTAAGTGAAGGTCACCTGGTGAAACCTATTGTGTCATGGTGGGGACTCTCAGGAAAAAAGAAAAGATGTTTCAGTTGTGTTTTGTTAGGGAAACCAGGGATTTATTAGTGGGCACTGATTAGTGAGCTTTTAGTTGAGGGATATTTGTCTGATTCAGAACACTTTACCTATAGCTTCCAGAACATTAATGAAGACATTTTTGGTATGAAACATTGTCCTGGCTTTCCATACTGCCATTTACTAGGTTTTGAATCTAGAGGGTAGAAGGAATAGAGACCTTAACTATGGTATGTATATTAACATGTCAGGATGAATGGTGTAGTTGGACAAGTAAATGGAAGGAAGACATTGGGAGAGTATTGGACCCCCTTAATAGGCTTCAGCAAGTTCACAAGTTGATCACCAACTAAATACCAGTGTTTTAGGGCTAGAGTGAGACATAACACATGATGTGGAGCCATTAGAAATGAATATTATCCATAACTCAGTGAGTTGGACCCATAGTTTTAATGAGACCAAGGTACTTGCTCCAATCTCCTTCTGACTTCTGCACTGAGAAAAATTTCTGTCCCATCATAGATGACATCTGGCATCTTTCAAATATAATGTTGATTCAGAGGGGAAACATAGAAATGGGTTGGAGCAAGACAAACCATCAGAAAGAAGGATGTCAGAAAACACATGACTGCTGGGACAGGGAATCAGTAGTATTATCCTCGAATTGGAAAGGTAGCGCCTAAATGACTGTTGTCCTCTACTGTGCTTCCACCATAAGGTGATGCTCGGATTCACTACTCCTGAAACTCTGTATCTGGGAGAGTCAGTAGATACATATGTGTGGTCCCGGTCTTGACTTCAGCTACTGTGAATTAATAAGCACTGTCAATGTAGGCAGGATGGGAGCAGCTAGATGGCACAGTACATAATAGAGCATGGGTCATGGAGTCAGGAGGACCTGAGTTCAAATCTGAATTCAGACACTTAACACTTAATAGCCCTGTAACCTTGGGCAAGTCACTTAACTCCCGTTGCCCTGTAATAGGCAGGATGATGAGGATGATAATAACTAATATTTATATAGCACTTAATTTGTTCTGGGCACTGTGCTAAGTACTTTATAATTATTTCATTTGATCCACACAGTAATCCTGGGAAGTAGATGCTGTTGTTATCATCCTCATTTTACAGATGAGGAAACTGAGGCATATGGGGGTTGTGACTTGCCCAAGGTCACACATCTAGTGAGTAACTGAGGTCAAATTTGAACTCAGGTCTTCCTGACTCTAGGCCTGGTGCTTTATCTACTACATCATCTGGAGGCAGTATCTGAAAACTACTTTGTATTGAGTTGCTGGTGTCTCCTTATTCTCTCTCATTACTCTCTAATCTTTAGCAAGATCTTTAACTTTGCACACAGGAAAAAAATCTCTTTAAAATTAACTTTTTTTCCTAAATGCTTAAATGAGAGCATTTTATTGGTCTGTCTGGCAAATCCTATTTAGATCTGATAGACATTATTTTATCTCTAGGCTATGAATATAGGGTACTGTCTTCAAAACAAATCCAGAGGACCCATTTTCTTTGCTTTTTTGGAGGGCAATTGGAATTAAGTGACTTGCCCAAAGTCACACGGCTAGGTTTTTGTGTTAAGTGTCTGAGGCCGGATTTAAACTCAGGTCCTCCTGACTCTAGGACCTATGCTCTATTTATGCACTGTGCCACCTAGCTGCTCCCATCCTGCCTACATTGACAGTGCTTATTAATTCACAGTAGCTGAAGTCAAGACAGGGACCACACATATGTATCTACTGACTCTCTCAGATACAGAGTTTCAGGAGTAGTGAATCTGAGCATTAAGAAGGTTGAGAACCATTGAAGGTAAAGCTTGTCAAGACATCCAATGTAAGCAAAGTCAGACTTCCAGTGGTATGGAAGGAGGAAGGCAAGCAGAAGAAAAAACGGAAGATTTATAAACAAAAAACAAAAAAAAATTTTTGTAAAAATGTGTAAAAAAAAAAATCTTCATCAAGGATGGTGGTTGGACTTTAACATTACCTTACTAAGTGTGTTCATACAGTAAGATAGAAGTGATACTAAAGAGAACAAAGGAGAAAAGCAGCCATATTTAACCAACTATTTAGAAGAGATCCATGTGAAAGTAACACAGTTGTGACAATTAAAAGATCAATATATATGGCAACTGAATTAAGGGAAGATATCAAAAGTTTGGGGGGGAAGTCTGATCTGACTAATACTGGAAAAAAAAAGAGTACTAAGATTATCAGTAATGTCTGACTCACATACTTGTACTCTCATCTAAACAAAAAGCTTTATGAGAGTAATACACAGATCAAAGACATCTTCAATGAGGATAGAAAGAGGGAACAAGCAGGTTTTTGTAAATGATATTCAATGATGGATCACATTTTTACCATTTTCCAGTTAGCTGAGAATATAAGATCCCACTAAGCTTCTTATCCATTGATAATAGAAAGCATAATTTGGTAGAATAAAATGCTGCCCTGTAAGCTGTTTTTCAACGAAATATCTCCAAGACAAAAAAATCATTCAAGATTCTTTGAAAGATATGAAAATAGAAATACCTTGTTCAGTAGCCCTCTGATCATAAATATGCAAAGTAAAAAATAGCGATTTGTACTCACTGAAGGTGTTCACTGTAATGAAGTAGATCCAGCATGTAGATTCTAGTTTGGAAGAGGGATACCATATGGATGGTGAGGTCCTCCAGATGCTCGTGATTGCAGATGACATCAGGCCCCAGAACTTTGCAAAACTTCCTGGAAGAGACCTGTAATCACTCAGAAGAGTTTGGCCTGATAAACCATACAGGAAAAACCAAGAGGATAAAGAGTGAGTTTTGCCCAGATTATTAACATGAATTTGAACGGACAACTTACAGTACTTGTTCATCAGTATGTATGTCTGAGACATAGCACAGATCTGGACAGTGAGTTGAGCCCAGAATTGCGCAGGAACAGAGAAAGCTGGGTTAACTTCAGGAAATTGGAAAGCTAATAGTCCCAAGCTTCCCATGAAAGTCAAGGCCCATTTTTTTTAATAACAGCATTCCACCAGTGTTGTTGCATGGCAGTAAGACTTGATATGTAACAGTTTTTAAATAATTAAAAATGAGTATCCCACAGAAAGTAATGAAGGAGCACAAGTTGAGTAAGAGCAGATTACAGCAAGTAAGGAGTGAGAAACTCCAGAGAACAGGACCATAAGATGTGAAGAAATCATATGACAAGCAAAGATGGGCTGATCACATGGTGAAATTGTTACTGTCCTGTGAAGTTTGGATTCAGTCAAAGGGCCACGCTTCAGGACCTAAAGGGCCACACATGGCCTCGAGGCTGCAGGTTCCCCACCTCTCAACTAGGCTAAGATACAAATTGGGCAGTTGGTTGTTCTTTGACAGTTTGATGAGTCTAGGATTTGACTGATGTGTGTACCCCTACTCTGTTACAGATTTGAGTCCTTCCACATCATCTCATCTTATGTAGTTCTTATCAGTGTCTTTCCATAAATGTTTTTAGAACAGAACACTGTTTTTGTTTTTTAATATCTCAGATATCTCGTATTATTCAGCCTGTCAGTCTGACTTTTGCTTGCCTAAATCATAGGTCCAACCATATCACCCACAAGCCCCCAGTCCCCATTGGCTCCCTATTACCTGAAGGATCAAAAATTAATTCCTCTGGTTGACTTAACACAGTTCTTAGCACATAGTAGGCATTTACTAATTCTTGTTGGCTTGACATGTTGTCTTGGCCTTTAAAGTTCACTACAACTTGTCTGTACCCTACCTTTCCAGCTTCTTATATATTACTCAGTGCCTTCTGTGGTTATTGCCTGTCCCTGATGCCTGGAATGCTCACCCTTTTCCCCTTGAATTCTTAGAATTCCTGAATTCCTTCAAGATGCAAGTCAAATGTTACCTTCTATAGTAGGCCTTTTCCAAGCTCCCCAAGTACTAGTGCCTAACCCTCTAAGGTTACTTAGTGTCTGCTCTATCTCTTATATAGATCTGCTGTCTCCATTCAAATGTAAGTAAGCTTCTTGGGGGCAGTAATTCTTTTTTGCTAAATTCTCTGTTATCGCTATTAGGTCTATAGATAGTTGCTGTTCCATTACACACCAGTCTTCCTGCTTCCAAAGGTAAAGGGAGAAAATGCCATTCCCTCAATCCTCTTTCTCTTGGGAAGAGAAGGAATGCCATTCCATGACACCAGCTCTTCTGCCTGGGAAGAAGAAAAAACCATTTCATTATGTACCAGCCTCTTGCCTTTGGGGTAACAAAGGAAAATGCCATTCCCTCATGCCAATTTTCTGCTTGGTCTTTGTCCCTCTGGAAAAGGAGAAATGACATTCTATCCAGAACCACACCTTGCTTGAAGTGAGATCTTAGCCTGAGTTGTTATACTAGTTTCCTTGGTGAATTCATATGGCAGACTGTTTGTGTGGAGGGTCTTTAATTCAGTTTTCACTCTTCTCACTTTGTAGCACCTAGTTAGCCACACGCAACTTTCTGTCCTCTTAACTTCTTGTCTTCTTTTTCCACTAATTTATTTTTTACTCTTCATCTTACTTAAGAGCTACCTTTTCCCAAGTCCTTATATTCCTTTTCTTCTTCAAGTGTTTCTGATGAAGACCTTTCTCAGTTGTCCTCCTTCAGCTTCTCAAATCCTCTCGAATTTGGGGAAATTCAAACTTCTTCATAATTTCCAAAGCCTGCCAGTCATCTTCATAATTCTCCTTCCACACAACCTTCTTCCATGTGTAGTATATGTCTGTTAACTTTTAAAAGAAGGAAAACCTAGTAATGAAATAGCCTGGAACAAAAAGATTTGATTAAAATTTTGCTTAGTTATTTTGTCACTTTCTATCTTCAGTTCTCCCTCAGTTCTTCCCCCAGCCAAAAAAAAAAAAATCTGAAAACCTTAATGGAAAACATGAGGTTTGCTGTTAGTATCTTTCTTTATGTGGTTCGGAAAACATAACTAAAAATAATTTCAAGGCATTGAGCCAGTTTTATTGTGTAATTTAAGTATGTAGATTACCTAAAACTGGAAAGTCAGTATTTTTTTAAAAGCCAAATCAGAATTTGTAAGTGTGTAATGGAAAGATTTGAAACAAGCTTCCAACACGTATGCTCAAAGGGCTATAAAACTGCATACCCTTTGGCCCAGTGATATGTCTACTAGATTTGTATCCCAAAGAGATCAAAGGAAAAGAAAAAGGTCCTATATATACAAAATATTTATAGCAGCTCTTTCTATGGTAGCAAATGATCAGAAACTGAGGGGATGCCCATAAATTGGGGAATAGCTGAACAAGTTGTGATATACGATTGTGATGGAATACTATTACTTGGTAATAAATGATGAGCACGAAGATTTCAGAAAAAAACCTGGGAAGATTTTTTTATATAAACCAATGCAGAATGAAGTGAACAGGACCAGGAGAACATTGTACCCAGTAACAACAATATTGTAATGGTGATCGGCTGTGAAAGATTTAGCTTCTCTGATCAATTATCAAAGACAGTTCCAAAGGACTCATGATGAAAAATGTTATCCAACTCCAAAGAGAGAGCTAATGAACTCTGAGTTTGAAGCACGCTTTTTACTTTTCTTTGTTTTTCACTTTTTATTTATTTTTGCAGCATGGCTAATATGGAAAGTTGTTTTGTATAAAAAAATAAGCTTCCTTCTTAGCTCTTTAGTTTAAGACAGTGGTTCTCACCCTTCCTAATGCCACGACCCTTTACTACTTGTATGTGGTTGTATCTGCATGTGGGCAGACCCGCCTGGAGACCCATAGAGGAGCGGTGTCTCAGTTCCTAAGACCATCGGAAATATGTGTTTTCTGATAGTCTTAGGTGACCCCTGTGACCCCTGTGAACAGGTTGTTAAACCCCCAAAGGGGTCGCAACCCATAGGTTGAGAATCGCTGGCCTAAGAGTTTAAAATGCAACTAATTTGTGTGTATGTGTACATAGACATTGTATCACAGTAAAAAAAAATTTAAACTATAATAATAGATCAGTACTAATAACCCTGATATTTACATAGAATTTTAAGATTTACAGAGCATTTTACCTATATTATCTCATTCAGTCTTACTTTATAGAATTTAAGTAGCAACCCAATTATGACTAAGATTTCAGAAGATAAAATATACTCAAACATTAACAGCCTACAACAAATTGTGAATGTAACTAGTTTTCAGGTTTTAACTTGTTTTATGTTTTGCAATGTCATATTACTGGTTTGAAATTGAGAAATTCCATCAGAGATTGTTACTACCATTTTTGAAATAGTGACGATTTAGTAGTTAGGCACAAGTTTGACCATTTTACTCCCTGTTTGAGAAGAAACTCCAGTGGATCCTAGCTCCCCCTAGAAAAAATACAAACTCTTCTCGTTGATATTTAAAGCCCTTTGCCATCTGGAGCCAACCTACCTTTCCAGGCTTATACAAAGGTTGTGTCCTTCATGAACTTTCTTGTTGTTCCCTATTTATGCGCTCTCTCCCAATCTTCACCTTTTCCCAGGCTGTCCCCTAGGCCTACAATGTCATCTGTTCCCCTCTGACTTCCTTCCAGGCTCAATTCACATATCATCTTTTACACAGTACCTATCTTGAATCTCATGCCCTTCCCCATCCCTGACTGAAGAATCATGTTGCATTTTCTTCTACATATCCATATTGTTTCCCACCACTAGATTGTAAGTTTCAGAGGGCAAGAACCATTTTAGATTTCTTTTTGATCCCTAGTGCCTAGCATACTTTGTAGTATATAGTAACAAGTCTTTAATAAATGCTTGGTGAATGTATGAATGAATAAAAATATAGCTTACTTGTATCTTTTTGCATTATATAGAATGTAAACTAAGACTATGACTTTTCTTTGTGGGGCTGACTTTGCAACTCTTAAAAAGGGTGCCTAAAATTTGAATAAACATGTAAAACAAGAATAGAAGTATTCTTTGACCAGAGGTCAGACTATTATCCAAGAATTCCATTTGTTTATTTGTATATACCCTGGAACCAGCAGAGACAGTTTTTTTCCTTCTCTGACTTAGATTTCTTTTTTTTAAACAGTGGAGCCAAAAAGAACGAACCAGATAGAGTGTATGTTATTTTAAGTTTGTAGTTTCTTCCAGAAAACTTTATTGTTCAGTTGTAATTATCATCATCATAATCATCATCAAAAGCCCTTCTGTAGTTAACTTTGTATTGTACTTGGTTATACACTGTACTGAATGATTTAGACATAATCAGGGTCCTCTAGGGATTCCTGTCTGAGATGGAGGACCTGGAGGACATTATTGTGCCCTCTGCATTTTCAGCTGAATTACCCATTAATTTACTTGAATGTTTTTAAGGTTTAATGAAGAGACTTGAAGAGGAGATAAAGTTTAATTCATATATGGTATCTGAGAAATTCCCCAAAGAATTGGATAATAAGAAAAAAGAAATGCATTTCTTACAGAAAGTAGTTTCAGAGCCAGCTATGGGACATTCTGATCTTCTTGAACTTGAAGCCAAGGTATTGCAAAACAAATCATTTACTTTTACTCCCTATTCCATCACATCCCCTCCAAAATCATATCCTCTCCCCATTTATTTTAGGCGTTTGTTTTATGAAGTATCCCAGTCTCAACTCTTGAAATTAGGATCTATAAATTTTAGCATGAATGACAGCTTCCTTTATAAGTAGTGGTGAAATGTGGAGTAGTTACTCAATTTGTGTTTTTGTGTTATGAAGATGATTGTGAAAATGAGGAAATCATTTATCTTTACTTGAGAAGAGATCTTAATTTATGCTTGTGTGTTGTCTCAGATTTTGTATTTTAATACACATATATATGTAATGCAAAAATAATCTGTATATTCAGGCGTCTTTCATTTACGTTTTCATTTCAGATAGCAATATTATAGCTAACTTCCCCTTCAAAGCTAATGTATCTGATTAGTCTTTTATGCCAGAAACTGCA
Organism: Pseudocheirus occidentalis; assembly: GCA_028646575.1. Lineage (NCBI taxonomy): Eukaryota > Metazoa > Chordata > Mammalia > Diprotodontia > Pseudocheiridae > Pseudocheirus > Pseudocheirus occidentalis. Next base: position 27,286,741 of record CM053594.1, on the reverse strand, counting down.
TTATTAAAATTTAAAACTAATTCTCAGTGACATCCTTTAGGATTTGGGGTTCTTAAGTAATAAACATTAATCAGGCACATTTCCTAAATGATAGGTTGTATTGAAAGACAATTTTAGCTTACAATTTCCTATTTCAATACTTCATGACTAAATACCTTATAAAAAGAAAGAAACAATCATAAAAAAACAGGCATATTTATGAGCCACTGAAAATAATGTCTATTTCTGTCCCTTTCATCCCTTTGACTGACCTCATTTGATGAAACATCTAAGACAGATTAGAAGAACACTGATTTATTCAGACATAGGTTAGATTAACTGAAAGCCATGGCATTATCATATGTTATTTATTACTTGTAAAAACTTTTAATATCTGGACTCTGGACTTAATCGGCTATAATTTTCAAAGTTTGGACGATTTTAGATTTTTAAAAAATACATGTGTTTGTATAAAATATATTTATACACCAGTTTTTTCACTGAAGTTCTATAAAATCATCCTTTTATGAAATATAATAGTTAAGAAATTTCATGGCAATGCACTAAATTGCAAATTCAGTGTGATACAGTATAGAACAATACAATAAGTAATTTAAAATAATTAGCATGCCACTTTTTCCATTTAGGATGATGTTCCTCCTATTCGATCATTAGCAGTATTGCTTCTTGTGTATGTGAATACTGCTAAGAGCTATAGAGTCAAAGAATAGTTTGATCTGATCATTTTTGGTTTACTTTATGTAGTCACAAACTGTGTAGTCAAATGGATTCCCAGCCCAGGGAGACATGGGAGAAATCCTTAATCTCTCTTTTTTTTTTTAACCTTGGACTTGTTTCAGATAAATGAAGTGAATACCCAGATCAGTCAGCTCATTGAAAAGAAAATGATGAGAAATGAGCCAATTGAAGGCAAACTTTCATTGTACCGGCAACAGGTGAGGGTTCCAGCTGTTCTGCTTAGTGCATTTAGAGCAGTGATCCTATTAAAGAGCTGCTTTTTACAAAACTGGAATGTGCTATCTACCGGTTTCAAGTGCAAAGGAAGTAAAGAACAAATGTTCTTTTTCAGTACTAATCTACAGATAAGAATTTGTAGAAACACCATGAAAGGTGTGTGTTCAAATATGAAACTGAATATGTTTCCTGATAATGACTAGTTTCCTTAGAGTCTGCCCTCTAGAAAATTGTTTTTCTGCTTTTCTCTGTGATCATGAAGTTTTATTACATTTTTCTTGAAGATTCCTTTGAGTCTTAAATTTTTCCAAAATGCAATGAATTAAAAACTATTATAACTTTTCTAATTAAAACTTCTTTAGATTTGAATGCATAAATAAATGGGGTACAGTGTCCAAAACTCTTTATTTTAGCAACAAGTATTAGATGTCCTCCACTGAAGCCCTGCATTGTGGCATTGATTCCTGAAGACCATGCCCTGGGGAGCACAAAGCCTGGCATGTCTTGGATTGTCTTCTGGAGGACCTTTGGCTGATTGAGAAAGCCTCATCACTGGTTTGAAAAATGATGAATCTTTCAGCCATAGGAACTCACAAGCCTGGATACTAAGTTGTACCTGAATTGTGGTCTGGGTCAGTAGAGAAAAGACTCATAGACAAAAGCATGGATCTTTGATGTAATCAAGTGCCTTTGGCAAGTGTCAGTATTATAGCTAACCAGAAAGAGCTTAGGTGCCTCCTCTGGGTGGAGAACATTTTATAACTGAATTTTTTTGTTTTGTTTGCAATGTCTAAGCTACCAAAGAAATCCCTCTAGACACCTTGCAGCATTTCCCAAAAAGCCTCTACAAGAATCCTGGCTGCTATTGAATATTTTCAAAGAACTATGTGCACTATTCCATATATAGACAGTTTGCCAGATATTTTGACCTAGGATCCATGTCTCATTTAGGGAAGTCTCACAATAGTTTCTACCTGGTACAAAAGTTGGCAGTTATGGGTATAAGCAGAAATCAACCTAGTAGAAGCTTTGTCTAAATACAGTCAATCAATGGAATAGGTTTTGAACCTGTATTTGAACTATTAGAATTCAATCAAATAAAATAGATACTTGACAACATATTTCAATGTGCTTACCTTCTTAATTAATTGTATGTTATTTAGGTCAGTATTTAATTTCTTTGTATACTCTGATATAAGGAGCTAACAGCATATGAGGCAATGGAGAAAAACTCCAGTATTGTTCATGTATCAGATTATCCATAAAGTGACTTATTTTCACACAGATAGTTGATTTCATTGTCTGACTAATTTTATTAGTGAGCAATAAGACCCTGTTTTGTTGGACTTATCACACTAATATACAATGAACACACAGGCATCAATAATTTCTCGTAAAAAAGAAGCCAAAGCTGAGGAACTTCAGGACGCCAAGGAAAAGCTGTCCAACCTCGAGCGGGAAGTATCGATGAAGGCTACTCAGACCCGTGAGTTTGATGGGACTGAAGTTCTGAAAGGAGATGAGGTAATTATAGGGACCTGGTTAGAGCTACTAATGCCCTTGCCTTTCTAAGTTTGAATTAACCTAAAAAGCCAATTTATTAAAATAACAAAACTAAATAAAGTAGTAGAATGTAGTTTATGTACCTTTAAAACTAAAATGAAAATGTTTTCATGCTATTACTGAGATTTCCTTGCTATAAAGTGACAGTCAGAAATCTTCAAATTAATTCTCTTAAAATGGTATAGTCTGGTGTTTTTATTTTAAAACCAAATTATCTTTATTATTGAGTTTACTAGTAACTTGACAAATTGGAAATGTCCAAAATGAAGCAAAGTAAATGGGTATCAGTCAAAAAATTTCTAATTGTAGAGTCTGTAGGCTTGGCCAAAGCAGTATGGTATATGTAGTGGTTAAAAACACCAAATTGATGTCAGGAGTCAGAAGACCTGAATTTTAGTCCTGTCTGTGCAGTCAATTATTATCCGTTTGACCTTGGGGAAGTCACTTAACCTCACTGTATGCTAGTCTCTTCATCTTTAAAACGGGGATATTTACTAAGCTCTATGACCTTAAATTGGTCAGAAAAAAGAAATTTTACCAAGAGACTTTTATCCCAATGGTTCTGGGACATTAGAACCAGAACTATTACAACAATCATCTGACTGATAACAATAAAATAATGTCTTACATTTTGGTAGTACTTTTCAATTTTTAGTTGTTTTCACATTTTGTCCTCATAATTGCCCAGATATGTTGGACGGATTATATTTTCCACATTTACGGAAATGAAAGCAGAGAAATTAGCTGATTTAGCCAAGTTGACAAAGTGATTTAGTAGTGATGATTCAAGCAGAAACTGTCTGCTGTCATTCAGCTGATTGTTTTTCCCCATGATATTAGAATTCTAGTCATAGAAATTCTACAAATGCAGATGGTGTCCGTGCTTGAGCATCAAAAAAAATCTCAGTGTTTCTATGCTTCCTGAATGAGCTCCATTTGGTTTTCATCAGTCGATCCAGTGTTAGTGCGTGCCGTGCGTTAGGTACTGTGCTCTGCTGTACAGTTAGGACACACAGAAAGCAATAGAAGTCTCCACTCACAAGGAACCTGTGTTCGACAGGTGGAGGAAACATGTAGAAATAAATGAAAACAGAGCACACATGGAGTAAATGCAGAGTCATTTCTAAGGACAGGGTATTAGCAGCTGGGGATTAGAAAAAGCTCATATAAGAGGGGATGCTTGAGCTGAGCATTAAAGAAAGCTCGGGATTCTCAGAGGCCAAGGTGAGGAAGGAGTACAATTCTGGGATAAGAAAGAGAATATTGAGCAGGAAGAATAGCAAGAAAACCAGTGTGGTTGTCAGAAAACCAAGCACTTACCACATACTAGGTGCTCTGCTAAGTCCTGGGACTACAAAACCAAAGCAAGACAGTTCCTACCTTCAGGGAGCTTACAGTAGGACAAGGAAGATCACAGGTGTATATACAAGCTATCCTCAAAGCCTAAGCACACCACAACTGAACCAAGACTTTGGGGACAGCCTGTGTAAGCGTATGTAGAATATATGAGTACAGAATGGACACCAGGTAGTTGGGGGAATCAGGAAAGGCTTCAGGCAAAAGACAGCACTCGAGCTGAGTTTTGAAAGAAACCCAGGGATTCCAGGAAGTAGAGGGAGCATTCCAGCATGGAGGGCATCCAGGGCAAAGGCCAAGAGAAGGAAACAAAACCTTGTATACAGGGAAGGTGACAAGACCAGTATTGCTGGGGTGTCAAGCGTGTGGTATGGAAGAAATACTGGAAAGGAAGGAAGAGGCTCGAATATGAAGACCGAAAACTACTCACGCTTTTTATCTGTTTTTTTATTTTTTAGTTATGAACTGGACAGTCATCAGTCATGAACATTCATACACACGCACACATACACACACATACGCAGAATAGAAAAAGAGGGTTGCATATAAAACCATACAGTTTGGGCTTGTTTTTGTTTTGTTTTAGTATAAATGATAATGTAGTCTTCACACTGCCCTTCTTGTCTGTGTCCTCTTCTGAACTGCTTTCTGCTCCCTTCCATGTATTTATATGTTTGATGGATCATCTCTTCTCTCTTTTTTTTTTTGGCATCACTGTCACTCCTCCCAATGCTACTTTCAACACATCACCCCTTCTCCCAATAAACATTATTCCTTGTAACTACTTTAATCAAACAGATTTTCTTTGTATGGGCCTTGTCCAAAATTGTCCATCTCAGTCTGTCTCTCTGGTCTCTCCCCTCTCCTTCAAGAGCGGGCCCTTGAGGGCTTCTTCATCAGTTCAGTTGCCTTGTTGTGTTATTTTCATTTACTGTATTATATTCACTGGGTATTCTCCTTGTTTCATTCTGTATTAATTTATAAAAAGCCTTCTTCTGTTCCTACAACTTCCTTATGTTCATTGTTTCTTATGCTATGGTAATATTACATTAAATTTAGATGACACAGTTTGTGCAGTCATAAACTGGTTGTGACAAAAAAAAGTACTGCTATGATACTTTGGTATATAGGGAACTTTTCTTACAGCTTTGACCTTCTTGGTGTATGTGCCCATTATAGGGATTTATGGATCAAAGAGGAACTTTTCTCCAATAATTCTCAAGTATTTTTCAGACAGTTGGACCAGTTCGCAATTAGATCAGTACTTTACCAAGTGTGCCTTCTTAGGAACAGCTAACATTTATATAGCGCTGGGCACTGTGCTAAGCATTTTACGATTATTGATCCTCATAACAACCCTGGGAGGTAGGTACTGCTATTATCCTCATGTTACAAATGAGGAGACTGAACTGCCAGAAGTTACATGACTTTCCCAGGGTCACTTGCTCAGCTAGTAATGTGTGAGGCTGGATTGAAACTCAGCTCTTTCTGACTCTAGGTCCAGTGCTCTATCCATTATGCCACCTAAGTGTCTCTTTAACAAAAGTTACTTCAAAAAGGCACATAATTAAATTTAACAAATGTTTACTGAACACTCATTTTGAATAAAGTACTCTTTTGGATAGCCTTAGATTTTGAGATTGAAGGAAGGAAAGATAAGGGAGTGTTTTGTGGATGCCCTTTCTCTTCTGGGTAAATTAGGATGTGAATCCATTTACTAAGATTGAGTTAGGAAACTGATAATGGAATCCGTTTGTCAAGTCACTATAGGGAGTCATCCAGAAATAAATTGCCAAATCCGTACATAATGAGGCGCCTCACTGAACTGAGATAGCATCCGTTTATAATGGACTAAATCAGCCTGGCTTTGTTATTTTATTTATTTTGTTGCATTTTATTTCATTTTACTTTTTGGCCATGAGTAGCATTCTGTAAGTTGGAGTTGAAAATGCAGGCATTGGGGATTACCCAGGTCTGAGAATTGTCAAAGCCACAAGGGAAGCTACTTTGGCAAGGATTTTAGAGCAGTAAGAAACACATTGAAGTAATGGGTCATGGGGTATAGCAGGTCAGTAAGGCAGTGGGGGGATGGGGAAAGGGAGGAGCTGCCAGCTGCAGGTCATGAAGGACACACTGAGTAGGAGTGAAGAATCAAAAGTGTTGCAGATTATTGTCAGGAGGGTGGATGTTGGAATTCGAATGGAGAGAGGTTATTGGAATTAAAGAGATGAAGAATCTGAGGTGAGAATGTTAAAAGAATTACATTGGTGAGTATCAAAATTGATGAAGATGAAAGGATGAAGAGGAAGATTTTGAACCAAGAATCAAATTGTCCAAGTCATTAAAATCTCATTTTTTGCTTTGAAGATATTGAAATTGGCAACATATCATCACTACTTCAAGATCAAATCAATTCTTAGTACAATACCATTTTTCTCTGTAGTGCTACTAGGTCCTTCAGCTTGCCTTTTGATATATCGAAGAAGTAGTATCAAGTGGGCCTAAGAAGACAATACTTGCTTGAAATATTTCCCTTTGACCTTTAACATCAATGCCCATGTTTCCTGATGCTAAGAGAATATTTTAATATTTGGAAGCTGACAGTCTGTGTTCTATGACAGCCCTACTGTACGGGGTGGGGGGGTGGGGGGGGAAATGATTAATTACCCAATAGAGATTCTGCCATCTACTAACAGTTTGCTCTTTTCCCACACACAAAAAAAGTGCTGCACAGCAGTGGAGTGTAATTCACAGGCTCTGTGCATGTATGTAGACGTGTTTGACACAGTGCTTATAATTCAGTAAAATTAGACCATCTGCTAATGCTATAAGGCTTTTCTTTGTACTAGAAAAGGAGCTTTAAGCCAAGATATTCTAGGTTATTTTTGAAAATGTATGGTAAACAGAAGTCCCTTAAGACTGGAAAAGGGCAAATGTAATGCTCATTTATTTAAAAAGGTTAAAAAAAGATGCCTCTGATTATTATGATAGGTAGAGTTGATTTTGATAGAATATCTAGACAGTTATTAGAACAAACCATCCAATAATCATTTGTCAGTTAACTAAGAGAACAGAAAGTACTAGGGAGCAGTCAGTGTGATTTTGTGAAAAGCAAATTATGATATGCCAATTTTACTTCCTACTTTGATAAGGTGATAGGTCATGAGGAAAATTTGTGGGAAGCAAAATATGTATTATGTAATATATGATTTTCAGGAAAGTTTCTGATCTTCTCACAGTTTCAACTACAACTGGGAAATGTGTTCTATTCCACTCTTCAAGTTCTTATGGTTGGCTAGTAAGTGGCTTAGTGAGTCAGCATGTGATTGATGTCCCTCGAGGGTCAGTTCTGAAAGCTAAATTTTTACCACAGAAGACCCTGCCTTTTCTTAAGGGGTAAGAAAGAGCTCCCAGGCAGGGTGTGTGAATGATGTGAATAGTATTACAAAGTGGATGGAAAATAAGGTACATGGAATGAAAGAGAAAGGTCTAGTCTGAAAAGACTAAGAACAAGGCATTTTAAAATTGGCAAAAAGAGAATCATTTGGAACCTTAAGCAGATTTGGGGAACACATGATAGCTGGCTTCAAGTATTTCAAGGATTGTCATGTGGGAGGAAGGAGTAACTCTATTCTTCTTTACCCCAGAGGACATAACTAGGAGTAACCCTTCCTCCTCCTCGTTCTCCCCCTTCCTTTACCCCCCTCCCCCATCTTGAAGCAGAGAAAGGATGACTTCTTGTTAGGTGGGTAGCAGGGACTCTCATTGAAAGGAAAGGTTGGACTCAGTGACCTCTGAGGTCCCTCCGTTTCTGAAATTCTGAGTTTCTATGGTTCTGGGAATATGTGTAAGAAATACAGGGAATGGGGGTCGGCTAGGTGACGCAGTGAATAGAGCCATGGCCCTGGAGTCAGGAGGACCTGAATTCAAATGTGACCTCAGACACTTAGTCCTTACTAGCTATGTGACCTTGGGCAAGTCACTTAATCCCAGTTGCCTTCCCTTTTCCCCTCCAAAAAGCAAAAAACCAAAACAAAAAGAAGTACAGGGAATGGATATTTGAACTACAGAGATTAGAGAGATTAGAATTTAGATTTGTGAAGATTAGAAACCAGAGGAATAAAAGAGATTGTACAGTAGATAGAAAATATAGCAGTAGCTAGGAGATTGATTGCCTTGGCCCCTCATTTTGCTATGACATTTACTATCTCATTCTATTTGGAGCAGCTGTATAATTCCTCCTAAATACTTTGTCTACAATTACTGTACATTGCCACCAATTCAGTGGGAGTACTTTGCTTATGTACTAGCTTACCCAGTTAACATAGAGAAAGATCTTTTTCTTTTCAGTTATGTTATTTTGAAATAAAATTATAATTTGTCCTCTAATACTCAAGTGAATCTCGGATATCATCAGTATGGTAGTTCCTTCCCATGATGTAACTTACAAGTCATGACAGAGGGTCTCGCTGTGCTTGAGGCCTCCCTCACTTCTTCGTGACATTGTGAGTGCACAGGCAGAATCTTTGCCATCCCACCTGTTATCTCTTATTACTGCAATTAACCAAACCATTTTCCCTTCCTAGCATTTAAACCCTTGATTTCATACTTTATTCCTGTTCTTCAAAGTTCCATTTTGACCATATATTTCAACTGCTTGCATCCACCATGTACATCTCCATTGCCCTCTGTGTGAAACTCACTTTTTATAGGAAGTTTGGAGTCATTAAAGGAGTTTTGCAATTTCCCAATCCAATCTGCTCTCCTGTTTAATTCTGTACCCAACTCCTTGTTCATCTGTACTGCCTGCCCCCAATATTCATACTTTTGGATAAGCTGCTCCATAGGATATCCATCCAAATGCATGTTGAAATCTGGGCAGTAGATATTCTTCATTTGCTTGGTGTTTCCTAAATGGATTGATGCACCAAACTCCTTTGCATGATTACAGATCTCTTCCAGGAGCCCCTGCAGTGTTCTGGAGTTTGACACAGTTAGCACAATGTCATCTGCAAACAGGAGCATCTGGATGAGGTTACTATCCACAGGGTCTCTGATGGATCTCCTCCACCCCAGCTCATAGCACTTAGTGGGCAGTTTATTAAGTGTTTATTGACTGTTACGATGACAAATAACTTTGATAAGCATGTCTCCCTATTTTATGCCTCAGCTGATGTTTATTATTAAAAGATTATTAAGCAGGATTATTTCTTCCAAGGAATCTTGAATGATTTTGATGTATGAATATGAAACATCTTGCTGTACCCTCATCAAGAGTGTCCCTGATTCACACATACAGATGATTATCATTAAGATTCTGTATAGATGAAAAAGTCAGCACATGGATCAGTAGTTACTGTTGTGTTTTTTCAGTATTAATAAGGTCTGAACTTCTCCCCCCACACTTTTTATATCTCTTCATTCCCTTTGGGTACCTGGAATGTCCATCCTTCTATGCTTTCAAAACCATCTCCCTTCCGTCATAGAGCTTCTCTGTCTTAGTTCAGTCTGACTGCCTGCCTTTCCTATTTTTGTTCTCTTTGGTGACGTTTCTTCCTTTTCTGTAAGCACATCTGGGGCTGCCATCTTCGGGTCTCCAAGTATTACTCTGTTGTCCTTAATGGAAAAAATTTTGTTAAAGTGATTACCCGAAGTCTCTTCCGTTTTTCTTATTTGTAGTCCTTCCATTTTTAATCCTTTAATGCGTTTGCAATGACTTTGCTTAGTTGGATATCTTGCCAAATTTTCTTTAAACCTGTTTTGCCCTCCATGACTTCTTTCTGCTTAATGAGACTGCTCATAATCATCCATCATCCTGCTCCTTAAGATCTTACAAATGAGCTTATATTCTATCCCAGTGTTGCCTTTGGCATCATCTCTATTTGACAAGTAAGTCTGATGTTTGCTGACTAAGCCACAGCACGGACTCTTTTGGTCTCATTGTGGAGGGTGATTTACATTGGTTAAGTGGCTGGTAAACTTACTTGATGTTGGCATCATTTTTGTTCATAACTCATTTCTGATTGTCAGCTAGGTTTAATTAGTTCAGGAAGAACTCTAGCCATGTGACCTTGGGCAAGTCACTTAATCCCAGTTGCCCTCCCTTCCTCCCTCCAAAAAGCAAAAAGCCAAAACAAAAAGAAGTACAGGGAATGGATATTTGAACTACAGAGATTAGAGAGATTAGAATTTAGATTTGTGAAGATTATATACCATATCTTTTTCGCATTCTTTTTTTAAAAACTAATTCTGATCTTCACTTTGATGAGGTGATAGTCTGACTGTAACGTTAACACTGACTCGAGGATAATTCCTATGTCATTACCAAGTCTTTCTCTTTCTCTTTACTATATAATCTGTTTTATTCTCTGTTGTGTTATTTGGTATTTGTCATGTACCATACCACCAATTCTTAATAGAAGTATTCATGATATAGAGGCATATGGCTTGATAATCTACAAATCTTTCCTCTCTCATTCCTTCTTCCTGAACTGTGCATTTCCGTATATTTCCTCCCCATCCTCATCTTTTCCCACCTTTGTACCATGTATCAGACTTTGTGTTAATTTAATTGGAGGATCTTGTCAGTTTCTTCATAGAATTTCTTGACTGCTTTATCTTCTTCAGCTAATGTTGGTGCATGAACTAGTTATTTTCATGGCGATCTTTTTGCAATATATCTTATTAGTACCATAATATATTATGGTCAGATATTCCACAAAATAATATTTCTTGTTGCCTTTGGGCATACAATAAAACCCACTCTACCAACTCTTTTTTTTTTTTTTTGCTGTATGAGCCATCTCTCCATTCTTTCTTTTCATTTCATACATAGCATGCATATGGACAGCTAGTTGGCGTAGTAGATAGAACGCTGGGCCTAGAGTCAGAAAGACTCATCTTCCTGAGTTCAAATCTGGCTTCCTACACTTACTAGCTTGTGACCCTGGGCAAGTTATTTCACCTTGTTTTCCACCATTTTCTCATCTGTAAAATAAGCTGGAGAAGAAATGGCAAAACCACTTTGGTGATGACTTTGCCAAGAAAACCCCAGATGAGGTCATGAAGAGTCGAACATGATTGAAAAATCGCTGAACATAAGCTGTATATCAAGGTTAATAGTATTCATCTCCTCTAACAGTTAATGTTCACTTATTGGTCATTAATCAGTCAGTCAATAAACCTTTATTAATGTGCCCTGGGGTGGGGATGGGGAGTCACTGGTATCTGACAGGGAATGGTTAGGATATAATGGGAAAAATAATAACAGGGGAAAAGTATTGTAATGAAGAGACAGCTGACCTGGTGTCCTTTTTAAACTCTTCACTCCTGCCCTCCACTGAGGAGGTTCAAGGGGCAGAGGGTACTGATGGGATGTGAGGACCAAGGCTCATGCATTCTTGTAGGGTGACGTTGTTCCCGGTGATGAGTTTTCCAGGCATGATAGAGGAGTCCAGAAGAGTGGACAAGAAGCTCACACATTTTGAGTTAAATTGAATCATCAAATTAAAATTTATTGATGATCTAGAAACTGTGTGCTTCTTACCACTTTCTGCTCTGTTGTTGCCACTCTGCCACCATTACCACAGAAGCAGAAGAACCATCTTCTCAGTTTGCTTTGTTTTTGTTGGGTTGCCATGGCCAAAAAACAAGAATCATCAGATGAGCCTACTTATGCCTCTCTATGGTTGATTCAGAAAACAAATAAAGATAATGACTTTAATCAGTATTCTTAAGCATTTAATTTTAAAATATTATATAATATCAGAACTAAGTTTTTTTTTAAACTTAGTGACTTTCTCACTGATATTAATTGCCATCCATTACTGCCTAATCTAGCCCTAATTGACTGTATATACTAATTGAAGAGATATCTTTCCAAGTTGTCCTCAATTTCCTAGAGTCCATTCCTTCTAAGGATGAGTTTGTATCTGCAGTTTTATAGCATTTTCAGAAATGTTTGAAAATAGCTTTTCTCATCTGCAAGCAGTTTCCTTTAACCCTTGGTCTTCTCTTTCTGACTCAAAGTGAATAACAGGAATCCCTTTTATTTGATGCTTTAAGGTTTCTAAAGCACTTTCCTTGTCAAAACCCTAAGAGATGTAGCCTAAAGGCAATGTTACCTTCTTTGATGGATGAGGAAGCAATTATGAAGTGGCCTACTGAAGGCCACACAACCATGTGGCTTCTCTACTCTGAAGCCAGCACTTTCTCCACTAACACCTGGTCACTTCTCAACAATCATCTGGATTGCTTCTTCCTCTTTCTTTATTCCACAAGAGAAATAGAAGGAAAAAAAGAAAGAACATATCTGACAATAGTGATGTTAAAATAAATACTTTTGACATGAAAGAATATCTCCTTCTTAAACTCATATTTTCAATTTTTACATTTACATTTTTTTGCTATTGGCAGTTTTGGCTAATTTTGTCTGAATTTGAATTGAATGGTGTCTTAAGAAGTGTAATATATGCATTTACTTTTTTTATAGTGGATTTAGAATTATTTTTAAAATCTCAGCAATAGTGAGATTAAGCAGAGCAGAATAAGGTTTTTAAACAAATGAACAAAATGCCTTCTCTACAGTTAATTTCACTTTTCCTGATCAGTACAGGTAGAGTTCTTTGTAGCTGATTGTATAACTCAAGGAAGATTGATTAATGGATTTGAGTCATCTGAGAAAGTTCTCTAGAAAAGTGTCACCCATGTTCCTCCTCTGGCCTTAGCCCTAGTTAATATCTTTATCAATGATGTGGTGAAAACATAGGTTTAATAAATGGGGCTTGAATTCTAAGAGAATGAAGTCATGCTTACCAAGTTTACAGATAAAAGAAAGCTGGGACTGATAAATACCGTAGAATAAATTCAACTGAGGCTAAAAACTAGCTGACATTGACACCACTTTTAATGGTTGCGGAGCACTTTATACATATCTTCTCATTTAATTCCCATAATAGCCCTCCATTGTTGGTCCTGTAGATGGTATTGTCCCCATTTGATCGATGAACTAATGGAAGCAAAGCGAAGTTAAGTGATTGATAAGTGTCTGAGGTGGCATTCAAACCCAGGTCTCTCCTGATTCCAAGTCTAGTGCTGTTTTCAGTACACTATACCACTTCTGTTCGAAAATTCAGTTGTGCAAATATAGGATATGCATGCAGGGGTGGGGGAGCCTGTAGCCTTGAGACCACACGTGGCTCTCTAGGCCCTCAAGTGCGGCCTTTGACTGCATCCACAAACCCCCTTAATAAAAGGATTTATTCTGTAAAACTTGGACTCAGTTAAAAAGCCACTCCCAAGGATCTAGAAGGTTACATGTGGCCTAAAGGATGCAGGTTCCCCACCCCTGAGACAGAGGATTCCTGGCATGGCAATTTGTGTGGGTTTTAGTTACCACAAATTTATTATAAGCCAGCAGTATGATGTAGCTTCTATAAAAGCTAGCATATTCCTAGGCTGTGTTCATTAGAAATTCAGTGTCCATATTATAGTCAGACTATATCTGTAGTAATATATTCAGTACATGTACCATGTTTTTAGAAGATTGCTGACAGTAAAGACTTGTTCCAAAGGAAAATGTCAGAATGATGAGTATTCTGGAAACTCCTCTGAGATAAAATGAATTTGGTAAGGGAAAAAAGTAGGTAAAAGAATTGAGATTTATCATGGGGACTAAGGGAAGATAGGATAACTTTTTTTCTCCTGTGAAAAGGGAGGCTCTCATGTGAAAGAGGGAGTAGCTTTGAGTAAATTTGTTCTTTGTTGCCCAAAGCACAGAATTAGGACCAAGCCAATATTAAGTTTCCATTATATACAAAAATGAACTGTCCCTACCCATCATGCTACTTATTGTCATATATCTCTTCTCCTTGTTGTGGCTAAACTCCCTGAGAAGGCTGTCTACAATGGCCACCTCCATTTCCTTTCCCCTTATTCTCTCAGTTCTCTAAAATGTACCTTCTGACCTCATCGTTCAAGTGAAACTGCTCTCTCCAGGGTTCCCCCTGTTCTGCCAAATCCAGTGGTCTTTTCTCAGTCCTCATTCTTCTTGACCTCTCTGCAGTCTTTGGCACTGTCACCCTCTTCTTCATAGTTCCTCCTCTCAAGTTCCTGTGGCGCTAACTCTTAGTTCTCCTTCTGCCTGTCTAACCACTCATCTTCAGTCTCTTTTGCTGGCTCTTCATGTTCATTAACCATGAATGCTCCCCCAGGCTCTTCCCATCCCCCCATTCTCCTTTTATACTCTTTTACTTGGTGATCTTATCAGTTCCCATGGAATCAGCTGTTATCCCTCTGCAGATTTATTTGTCCATCTCTAACCTATCTCCTGACCTCACGTCTCCAACTGCCTATTAGACATCTCAAACTAGATGTCCACAGGCAGCTTGAACTGAACATTCTGAAACTGAATCCATGATCTTTTCCCCAGAAATCTTCTCCTCATCCTGACTTCCCTATTACTGTCAAGAGCACCACCATCCTCCTCGTCACCCAAGCTCCCCACCTGGGTGTCTTTCTCAACTTCTTACTATCTCTTCGCCCCGTATCGAATCACTTGTCGAATCCTGTCATTTCTACCTTTGTAACATCTCTTACCTGTGATAGATAGATCATCTCCACTCACACTGCTCCCACCCTGGGGTAGGCCCTCATGACCTCACGCCTAAACCATTGTAATAGCCTCCTGGTGGCTCTGCCTGCCTCAAGTCTGCTCCTGCTCCAGACTGTCCTCAGGCAGCTCTCAGACTGCTCTCCCTGAAGTACAGGTTTAGCCGTGTCACACACCTTCCATCCAGTAAACTGCAGGGGCTTCTTATCCTAGGTGCCTCTAAGATCAAATAGAGAATCCCTGGTTTAGCTCTTAAAGCCCTCCGTAACCAGACTCCTTGCTACCTTCTCAGTCTTGTTACACCTCACTTCCCACCACGTGCTCTCAGGTGCAGTGATCCTAGCCTCTTTGCTCTACCTCACACTCCGTCTCTCAGTTCTGAGCATTTCCTCTGGCTGTCCCCCATTCCTCCTCATCTCCACCTCCTGACTTCCCTAACTTTCTTTAAGTCTCAGGTAACACTTTACCTTTTCCTGGAAACTTTTCCCAGTCTTAAATCTTTGTGCCTTCCCTCTGAAATTAGCCCAGACTTAGCCCAGATATCTCCTTTTTGCCTATAGTTGTCTGTGTGTTGTCTCCTCACCTTAGATTGTGATCTTGAGAGCAGGAGCTGTCTTTTGCTGTTTTTAAAAAAATCTCTAGCCCTTAGCAAAAAGTCTGGCATGTAGTAGGCACTTCAAATGACTGAATGACTGACTCAGGGAGTTTACACTCAAAAGGAGCCTGTAGAATGAGCTTGGGCATGATACAAGGTCAGAAGTGAAGGGGGCAAGAAAGAGGAATATTTGAGAAGGGAAAGGGCACACGAAATCAAGGAGATCAGGGGAGGCCACATGAAGGAGGTGGGAGGTGGGAGAACAATGGAGCCTTCAAGGAGAATGAGAAATCTGAAAGACTTGAGATCCAGGATCCCAGAGTTGGAAGGAACCGCTGAGCCTGACTCCTTCCTTTTACAGATGAGCAGGCTGAGGCCTCCCATAGAGAGTGTGTGCCAGAGCTGGAATTTGAACTCAGGTCCTCTACCTCAAAATCCAGGGTTCTTTTCAATACAACTCATGTTTGAAGAAAAGAGAAGACGTGCCACTTTTGAGAGATGGCCTGTGCGTATGAGTCTGTGTGAAACAACTAGAAGCCTGGTTTGAATGAAATGAAGAATGTGGGAAGAGAAGGATGGAAAGTAGATTGGAACCAGACTATTACTAGTCAGTTTTTTAGTTCGATTTTTTACTGTAGGTATCTTGGAACTACTGAAGGCTTTTGAGTTGGGGGAGTGACTTGATTAAACCTGTGCCTGAGGAAGAATTGCTGGCAGCATCGTGGAGGATGGATTGGAGAGGGCAGAGATCAGAGTGAGGGAGAGCAGCGACTAAAAGTTAACAACTAGACAAGAGTTCAGCCTTACAAATCACTTGAATTACTCATCCACAGAATGCTTCATCAAGTAATGAGCTCCTTTTCACTAGGAGTATTCAAGTAGAGACCCTAGCATGTTGTAGAAAGTATCCCTCCATTATGCTAGTGCTTGGGTTCTGAGGCCTCTTGCGAGGATTTAGAAATCAAGCCCCTAAGTTTTAGTCTTGACCCAGTACCATAACTGCTTGGGAGCCATTTTCTTCCCAGGTTTCTCCACATCTCTGCATTTAATGATTTTTTTTTTTCTCTTTTTTGCTTTGTAGAGGGGAGAAGGTAGGGCAATTGGTGTTAAGTGACTTGCCCAAGGTCACACAGCTAGTTTCCTGTTGAACCCAGGTCCTCTTGACTGCAGGGCTGGTGCTCTATTCACTGTGCCACCCAGCTGCCCCCCATTTAACAATTTCTTGTCCAAACTTCTCACTCCTAACAATGCTGCCCTTGGGACTTGCCTTTCCCCAATGTACAGCCCGATGACTGTCTTGAGGATTCTTTGTTCTAGTAGCAGGAGAACTGGGTGGTGAATCAGGAAACCCTGGTTCTGCTCCAACACCAAATAGGACAAATTACTTCACCTCTCTGCTCTTATGTCCTCATGTGTAAAATGAGGAGGTGAGATTCAGTGTTTTCCCTTCTCCTTTCCATCTCTGTTGTTCTGTGATCACTTCCTCTCTTGGCAGTTTCTCCAGTGAAAGGTCAGTTCTAGCTTGTGTTTCCAGTAGACTGATATATGAGATAACATGGGTGCAGCATTTTGCAAACACTAGTGCTATGTGAATGCCAGCTATTATCATTAACATTATGATTATTGGCATTATTACACTACTTTCTCCATAATCACAACGGGGAATTTCTATTATCAGTAACAGCCAAGTTAGTTTTTAAAAATGTGAATATTTACATCAATAGCTGGTGGTTGACCAGTTTTGTTATATAGCAAATGACACAGATTCTAGTGCACAACTGTCTGCCAGGTTGTGAAATCTTTACAAAGGGCTTCCCAGAGACGGTGAACCCAAGGGAAAGCTGGCAAGCATAGTGGCAGCTGTCAGATCCCAAAAAATTAGAAATCAAATTTCGACACTTCAAGGGGGAGATGGTTCAGTTACAAGTGATCCCTGGGTAAACCTTTGATATTTTTAGATCCTTTCAAATTATATTGTGCTCTTTAGCATTCACAGCAGGGCCTGGCGGTCCTAAATGTTCCTGAGAGTTGGAACAGAATAGAATCAAAGTAAATTTGACTTCACTTGATGAATTTTAAAGTAACATATTAAACAATACAGTCCATGTCACACTGTAATTTTAAAATTCAGGTTTGGGGAGAATTTTGCATTTTCTTTTCTTTCTGGAGAGCTATTTGATTTGTTTGCCAGAATTGTTTTAAGCTGTACAAGAAATCTAGCAACAGCTGGTGGTGTTTTGATTTATATGGCAATACAAAGGCCTTGGATGATAGTGTGAATCCGTTTCAGAGGAATGTCCCAGTCCAGAGTTCAGAAAAGGACAGATCTCTCTCAGTACACCAGATCCTTTTTCATGGATCATCCGACAGTAGCTGAGCTTAGTGATCCCTCTACCATATGTACTGTTTATATTTGGCTCTCTAATGCTGATCAGACATAAAATGTAACAAAGATAGGAAAAGGTCAGAATGGTGCTTATTCAGTTGGATTGTACCAATTGGGATAGGGGACTTAAAAGAAGACTATTTTGGCATGAAATAATCAAAGTATGTTGGCTGATCCAGAGCAGGTCTTTAGGAGTCCACATGATTTATTGGAGGGTTTTTGATACTGACAAAAAAAAAAAAGATTGGTTTGTTTTTTTTTTCATTTTCTCTTGAAGTCTAGGATCAAAAAGAAAAAATATGCTATGACGAGAAGAGGAAAATGTTTTGTGCATTACCCATACAATTCTGAAATAGACTTTGACACTTGCCCCTGGCTTATTCTTGTAGGTTTCTTGGGCTTTTAGAAAAATAACATTATAGTATAACTGACATAAGAATCGAGTCTAATTAAAAAATGGAATCCCTGCCCTGGCTGGCTAGAACCAAGGGGCTTGAAGGCAGGAGTGCAAGCGGATCTCATTTTTCTTTCTGACTGGTATAACCTTGGATGAGTTGTCCTATTTTCTTTTTACCTGTTTCCTTCTATATAACATGGGAATACAGCTATTTTTAGCACTTTGTGATTCTGAGATAAACAGTACAAAATATATTATTATGCTCCTGTGTCTTATATGCCAGTCTTCAACCTTACAATTCGTTGCTATGGAAATAGCAGCTTGTCACATCAGAGATAAAGGTAGGAAGTTTACAGAAGGTGCAAAGACCCTTTTTTTCCATAAGAATATCCAGGGTGATAGCTACCTAGAGTAGCCACCTTGATGTCTAGATAGATTTGAAAAGTAGGCCTAATATTTGCTTTTGGAGTGGATATTTAGATAGTACTGAAGAAAACAAGATGGTTATATATATAGAGACAGCTTGCTCGTGTGCGTTAAAGCAGCAGGCACAGAGTTCAGTCAGTTCTGCCAAAGACTCTATAAACACATTCAGTGGAACGAGAAGGAACTCTACTGTCAAACTCCTCTATAAATAATAATAAATACAAAGAAACTGATTCTATAAAATTGTTACTGAAGTGAGAAGTTTGCACTAAAAAGCATTAATTCATTATTGAAACCAAATTTCTGCTGCATTTCAGATATAAAATGCAGCTTCCCATGATTGAATGCTCTCTCAGCACCCTTTGGCATGAATTAAAACATTAACCTTTTTGACCTCAGCATCTGGCATGATAACTTCGTAATAAAACACTGTCTAAATTATTAGCAGTACATACCATAATGGGCCCTCCTAGCCAAAGGCAAGCTTCCTAGAAAATACTTTGCAGTTCATATTTAATGAATAACTTGATTTGACCAATTTGACAGCTTGCCATAAGATCTTTTTTCTCTTTTAATGTAGCAAGAGGTTATTCTTTGGGTTCTGTGCTAGACTTTGCTGATCTGTGTGATTTCTTATCATCTTCTAATAATGCAGTGGTTTGGTTCAAAGGAGACTTCTCAGAGCTTCACTTCATTCCACCTTTGAATTGCTTGAAAATCTCTTATTACTTTACTATTTGGACTAACTAAACAATAGCCATCTACTTAACTCCTTGCACATATCTGGATTCACCTTAAGACATTCAGAAGCTGCTAACATTGTTAATTATTATTGTCCATATTCTGTTTATTCGGAACTCAGATATACTTACGTCTTGTTTAAAGGCTGCAGTGTATACTTTTATTTCAGAAAAATTATATTCTTCCTAAAATTTGACAGTGTCACAGGGGTCACCCTGCAACCTTGAGGCCTCATTTGGTTCTCTAGGCCCTCAACTTCAGCCCTTTAATTGGATTCAGACAAAGGTCTGCACTTGAGAACCTAGAGGGCTACATATGGCCTTGAGGCCTCAGGTTCCCCACCCCTGAATACCTTTTTATACTAAAAGTATACTAAAGTACTTTACAAAATACTTTGTAGCTATATGCAAGAATCAGTTCCTGAATTGATCGCTGTGTTATCCCTTCCTTGTAACAGATCAGGATAATAAATAAATGTTTTCTGCAATTAAAGTTCAGGAGATCATTATGGAGATGGAATTAATTATCCTCTTGGAGTATTAGGCCTTTAAAATGTCAGCTTTAAATGACTATAATGTGATATCCATTAATTACTAAATGAAATCACATGAGGATCTATGCCAGTTAAAATACCATCATCTTCACTGCACAGAACTATTGAGTAATTCCAAGTTCTTACTCTTTGATCATTATTTCAAAACTTTAATACCTTATAATATATATCATGTGTATTTTTGAAGACTGATTTTAGAAGTAGATGATGAGCTGACAACTTGTTTTAGCATTGAAATGTAAATATGAAATGTTACTTATTCTGTGATGTGTAAAAACTTTTTAATTTGATATAATCAGAATTATCCATTTTTACATCCTGTAATGTTCTCTATCTCTTGTTTGGTCATAAATTCTTCTCTTGTCCATAAATCTGACAAGTAAAATATTCCATCCTCACCTACTTTGCTTATGTCTAACCCTTTATGTCTAAACCATGTACCCATTCTGACCTTATCTTAGTATATGGTGTGAGTTGTTGGTCTGTACCTAGTTTCTACCAAACTACTTTCCAGTTTTCCAGAAATTCAGATACCAAAACCTTTGATCTTTGGGTTTATCAAACACTAGGTTATGATGGTCATTTACTACTGTGTGTTGTGTGCCTACTCTGTTCCACAGATGTACCATTCTATTTCTTTGCCACTACCAGATTGTTTTGATGATTACCACTTTAGAATAGAGTTTAAGATCTGGGACCGCTTTAGCCTTCTTCCTTCACATTATTTTTTCATTGATTCCCTTGATATTCTTGACCTTATGTTCTTTCAGATGAATTTTGTTTTTTTCTAGCTCTATAAAATAACATTTTGTTAATTTGATTGGTATAGCCTCAAATAAGTATATTAATTTATGTGGTATTGTAATTTTTATTTTATTGGTTCAGCCTACCCATGATCAATTAATACTTCTCCAGTTATTGAGGTCTCATTTTATTTGTGTCAAAAATGTTTTGTGATTGTGTTTCCTCTAATCTGTGGATTTGTGTTGGTAAGCAGACTACTGAGTATTTTATGTTGTCTGCAGTTATTTTAAATGGAATTGCTTTCTTTTTCTTCCTGCTGGACTTTGTTGGTAATATATATAGAAATGCTGATAATTTATTGAGGTTTATTTTACATCCTGCAACTTGGAGCAACTATGACAGGTAGTGGATAGAGTGAGAGGCCTAGAGGCAGGAAGGCCTGAGTTCAAATCTGATCTCAGACACTGTGATCCTGTTTGCCTGGATTTCCTCATTTGTAAACTGAGCTGAAGAAGCAAGCCACTTCATTATCTTTACCAAGGAAATGCAAATGAGATCACAGAGAGTTGGTCCCCTT
Source organism: Pseudocheirus occidentalis (assembly GCA_028646575.1). Taxonomy (NCBI): domain Eukaryota; kingdom Metazoa; phylum Chordata; class Mammalia; order Diprotodontia; family Pseudocheiridae; genus Pseudocheirus; species Pseudocheirus occidentalis. The sequence continues at coordinate 27,265,840 of CM053594.1, read as the reverse complement.
TGAAACAAGTGAATAAGAAAAACTAAAAAAATCTTTGCTGAAGTTGTTAATTGTTTCAGCTGCTTTTTCAGTTGATTCTCTGATATTCCCAAAGTATACCATCATATCATCTACAAAGAGGGATAGTTTTATTTCCTCGTTGCCTATTCTAATTCTTTCCATTTCTTTTTCTTGTCTTAATGCTATAATGAGCATTTCTAGAACAATATTGAATAATAGTGGTAATGGTGGGTATACTTGCATCTCCCTCTGAATTTACTGGAAGCACTTCTATTTTAGCCCCATTATAGATAATGCTTACCAGTGGTTTTAGAAAGCTAACTACTTATCATTTTAAAGATAGCTCCTTGTATTCCTATGCTTTCTAGTGTTTTTAATAAGAATGAGTGTTATATTTTGTAAAAAGCTTTTTCTGCATCTATTAAGATAAGCATATGATTTTTGTTGGCTTTGTTACTGATATGATCACTTACGCTGATAGTTTTCCTACTAGTGAACAAGCCTTACGTTCCTGGTATAAATCCCACCTTGTTACAGTGTATGACCTTTTCTTAATAGTGTTTTATTTTTCCAATTACATGTGGAGACAATTTTTAACAGTTTTTTAAAAATTTTGAGTTCCAAATTTTCTCTCGTCTCTTCCACCTCTCTCCATCTCCAGAAAGGTAAGACTTTTAAATAAGTTTATATGTGTGCGATCATGTAAAATATATTTCCATATTAGTTATGTTGTGAAAGAAGAAACAGACCAAAAGAAAAAAACCCACAAAGATAAAGAAAGTGAAATTAGTACTCTCTGCTCTGCCTTCATACTCCACTAGTTCTTTCTCTGGATATGGACAGCGTTTTCCATCATGGGTCCTTTGGGATGATCTTGGATCATTCTGTTGCTGAGAAGAGCTACGTTATTCATAGCTTATCATCACGTAACTTTGCTATTACCGTGTATGTGCAATGTTCTCCTCGTTCTGCTCGCTTCGCTTTCCATCGGTTCATGTGAGTCTTCCCAGGTTTTTCTGAAATCTGTCTGCTCATCATTTGTTAGATCACAATAGCTTTCCGTTACTTTCATACGCCACTACTTGTTTAGCCATTCTTCAACTGACAGGCATCCCTTCAATGTACAGTTCTTTGCCACCATAAAAAAAAACTGCCATAAATATTTTTGTACATGTAGGTTCCCTTTTTTATGATCTCTTTGGGATATAGACATAGTGTATAGTCTTTGTGATATATTGCTGTAATGGTCTTAAATTTTATTACAAAATTTTCCATCAGCATTCATTAGGGAAATTGGTCTATAGTTTTCTTTCTCTGCTTTTGCTCTTCCTGGTATATTTATCATCACTATATTTGTGCCATAAAAGGAATTTGGTAGGACTTCTTCTTTACTTATTTTTCCAAATAGTTTATAATAGTATCAGAATTAATTGTTCCTTAAAATGTTTTATAGAATTCACTTGTGAATTTATCAGATCTTGGAGATTTTTTCCTTATGAGGAATGATGACTTTTCAATTTCTTTATCTAAAATAGAGTTAAGTATTCTATTTCTTCTTCTGTTAATCTGGGTAATTTATATTTTTGTAAATATTCGTTCATTTTGCTTAGATTGTCAGATTTACTGGGCATATAATTGGGCAAAAAAAGCTCCCAATAATTGCTTTAATTTCATCTTCCTTGGTGATAAATTCACCCTTTTCGTTTTTGAAACTAGTAATTTGGTTTTCTTTTTAAAAAAATTAAATTAACCAATAGTTTATTTTTATTGGGGTTTTTTTTTTCATAAAAAACAGCTCCTGGTTTTATTAGTTCAATAGATTTCTTTTAGTTTTGTCAATCTCTTCTTTGATTTTCAGAATTTCTGATTTGGTGTTTAATTGGGATATTTAACTTGTTCTTTGTCTAGTTTTTTTGTTTACGTGCTCAATTCATTTATCTGCTCTTTCTCTATTTTATTGATATAAGCATTTAGAGATACAGATTTTCCCCCAAGTACTGCTTTGGCCGCATCTCACAAATTTTGGTATTTGTTGTTTTTTTGTTGTCGTTTTCTTTAATAAAATTATTAATTATTTCTATGATTTTTTTCTTTGACCTACTCATTCTTTATTATTAGATTATTTAGTTTCCAGTTTGTATTCTGTGTTTCCACAGCCCTTTATTGAATACAATTTTAATTGCATTATGGTTTGAAAAGTATGCACTTAATATTTCTGCTTTTCTCCATTTGATGACCTAATTCATGGTAAGTTTTTGTAAAGGTTCCATATTCAGCTGAGAAAAGATGCTCTCCTTTCTATTCCCATTCAATTTTCTTCAGAGGTCTATCATATCTAACTTTTCGACAATTCTGTTCATCTCCTTAGCTTCTTTATTGTTAGATTTATCTAGTTTATGAGACGGGAAAGTTGAGGTCTCCTATTATTATAGTTTTACTGTATGTTTCCTCCTGTAACTAATTTAATTTTTCCTTTATAAATTTGGATGCTATACCATTTGATGCATATATGTTTAATATTGATGTTACTTCATTTCCTGTTATACTGTTTACCGAAATGTAGTTTCCTTGCTTATCTCTCTTAATTAGTTTTATTTTTGCATTTGCTTTGTCTGGGATCATAATTGCTACCACTGCTTTTTTTTTTTTACTTCAGCTGAAGCATAATAGACTCTGCTTTAGACCCTTATTTTTGCTCTATGCATCTCTCTGCTTCAAATGTGTTTCTTGTAAATAAAAATTGTTGGATTCTGGTTTATAATCCATTCTGCTATCTGCTTCCATTTTATGGGTGACTTTATCCAATTCACAATAACAGTTATGATTATTAACTGTATATTTTCCCTCCATCCTGTTTTTCCCCATTTATTCTCTCCTCTCTCTCTCTCTCTTTCTCTCTCTCTCTCTCTCTCTCTCTCTCTCTCACCTTCCCCTGTCCCCCTCTCTATCTCCCTCCCTACCTACTCTCTCCTCCTCTTCTCAAAAGTTTGTTTTGCTTCTGACCACTGCCTCCCTTAATCTGCCCTCCCATCTATCAGTCCTTCTTCCCCTTCTATAGATTTCCTTATCCAGCTGAGTGTGTATGTTATTTCTTTTGAGCCAATTCCAATCAAAGTAAAATTCAAGCATTTCCTACCGTTCTTACTCCCCCCATATTCCCCTCTACTGTAAAAACCTCTTTCTTTTACATTTATTTTATGTGAGATTGTTTTCCCCATTTTTCCTCTCCCTTCCCTCTTCTCCCAGTACATTCCTCTTTCTCACCCATTAATTTTATTTCTTATAATTGTCATAATAACGATAAAGTTCTTAGGTGTTACAATTATCATCTTCTCATGTAGGGCTCTAAACAGCTTAACTTTTATTGGTTCCCTTATGATTTTTCTTTCATATTTACCTTTTTAGGCTTCTCTTAAATCTTGTATTTGAAAGTCAGATTTTCTATTCAGTGCTAATCTTTTCATCAGAAATTCTTGAAAGTCCTCTATTTCATTTAATATCTATTCCCTCCCCACAAAAGATTATACTCAGTTTTGCTGGATAGGTTACTCTTGGTTAATCCTAGCTTCTTTGTCTTTTGGAATATCATATTCCAAGCCCTCTAATCCTTTAAGGTGGAAGCTGCTAAATCTCATGTTTTCCTGACTGTGGCTACATGATATTTGAATTATTTCTTTCTGGTTTGCTTTATTTCCTCTTTGACCTGGGAGCTCTAGAATTTGACTATTATATTCCTGGCAGTTTTCATTTTGGGATCTCTTTTAGGAGTTGATTGATAGATTCTTTCTATTTTTATTTTACCCTAGGATATCAGAGTAGTTTTCCTCGATAATTTCTAGAAATATATTGTCTAGGTTCTTTTTTTCAATCATGGCTTTCAGGTAATCCAGCAGTTCCTAAATTATCTTTCCTCATTCTGTTTTCCAGGTCAGTTGTTTTTCCAGTGAGATATTTCACATTTTCATCTATTTTTTTCTTTCTTTTGATTTCATTTTGTTCTTTGTGTCTCATGGAGTCATTAGTTTCCACTTGGCTAATTTTACTTTTTAAGGAATTGTTTTCTTCTAGTATTTTTGTGCCTCTTACCAAGCTATTGACTCTGTTTTCATAATTTTCTTGTGTCATTCTCATTCCTTTTACCACTTTTTCTCTGCTTCTCATATTTGATTTTTAAAATCCTTTTTGAATTCTAAGAGTTCATGTTGGGCTTGTATCCAATCCACATTTTTCTTTGAGGCTTTGCTTGTAGCTGCTCTGACATGTCTTTTTCTGGATTTCTGTCTTGTTCTTCCCTGTCACCATAGCAACTTGTTGTGTAGGGGTCGGGTTCTTTTTTTGTTGCTTACTTATTTTTCCAGTGCATAGTGGAGCAGTGAGGCAGCATAGAGGATAGAATACCAGATCTGAAGTCAGGAAGAATCATCTTCCTGAGTTCAACTCTGGCCTCAAACACTTAGTAGCTGTGTGACCCTGGGCAAGTCACTTAACCCTGTTTTGGCAGCTAGGTGGTACAGTGGATAGAGTGCCAGGCCTGGAGATGGGAAGACCTGAGTTTAAATCCAACTTTAGACACTTCCTAACTGTGTGACCCTGGGCACATCACCTTGTTTCTTTATCTATAAGGTGAACTGGAGAAGGAAATGGCAAACCAGTCCAATATCTTTGCCAAGAAAGTTCTAAATGGGGTCATGAAGAGTCAGACATTATTGAACAACAAACATTTTTCTAGCCTTTTTCTTGACTTTGAACTTTTTATTAAAGTTGGACTCTGCTCCCAGGGTGGAGGGCACACTGTCCTAAGCTTCAGGCCTTTCTTGCTGCCGTGTTCAGAGCTGAATCTGGAGACGTGTAGGTTTTTGTTGCTTCCGAGGTTGGATGATCTAGGGTGAGGTGTGGTCACCACTCTTTTGTCCCGTGCTCTGGTCTCCACCCAGGAAGGGACATTGTTTCCCTGTAGCACCAGTGCTGGCATTCCTCCTGGCCCTGGGACTGTGACCATGTCCCCTGCTCACCTGCAGCAACAATTGCTAATACTCTCTTCAGCCTAAGAATCGAGACCAGGGTCACCACTTCTCCATGAATTCTTCCTCTCCACCCTGCAACCATGACCAGTGCCCTTCCAGCTTAAAGTACTATCAGTTGTTTTTTGGTTTTTGGCTTTTTTGGCCCTGGAACTGTGACCCAGAATTGCATCTGTGCAGTGCAACAGGGTCCTGAACTCAGTGCCAGGAAATGGTCCACTGTAGTCTCCTGACCTGTTGTAGACAACCCCTCCCCCAGCCACCATGATCCAGGGGCTGGGAACCCCTGAAGGTGCTGCTGCCAAGCCTGTGCTGCCTGAGCTGTGCTGAACTTCAGGAGCCCTCCACCAGCCAGGTGAGACAGACCTTTCCTGCCAACCTCCTGAGCTATCTTGGGCTGGAAAAATTGTTTCACCAGACTTGTCGTTGATTCTGCTGCCCCAGAATTCTGGGAATTTGAAGAGCTCAGCTGAGTGCTCCTCTGTGTTGCCATCTTGGCTCTGCCTCTGTCATCTACTTCCTAAGTAGGGTCTCTCCCCACTTTCTCCCTCCTCCCACCCCACCATGTGCATCAGGGCCTAGCAAAGTACTAGTACGTAGTCAGTCCTTATTTCATTGAACAAAATGCTAATAGTGACAGCCTGGGAAGAGAGAAAATGTAGGTCACAAACCTCTTTGGATTTTTCTTTGTCTGCTATCTATCTCCCTGCCAAAAGGTAGCTTTCAAGTAGTCACTTAACCCATTTGCTGCAGTAGTTGTATATTATAAAGAATCGTCGATGGAGAAAAGTTTAGTGTAATTGTGTTGTTACTAGATCCTAAAACAACCATTGAGATCTCCTTCTGTTCCTCTTGGAAGGAGTACTTCTTATTTTGTTCTAGGGGGAAAAAAGTAAAAGGTAATTGTTTAAATGATAAAAAATTTGAACAGAATTTGCTTGTTCATTTTATTTATGAACCTCAGCATATTGACATTGATTTCATACATTACATACTTACATACATACTTATGCAATAGACAGTTTATGTGTGAGCACAGTAATTATAACAAAATCAATTCTAGCAACAAATTCACTAAGCCTAGCATGCTTTTGAAAGTATTCATCTGTTTTCTAAACTTTCTTAGTTGGTCAAAGTATATGAACAGGCAGTTTTTAGAAGAGATAAAAGCTGTCAATAATCACATGGAAAAAATGCTCTACATCACTAATAATCAGAGAAATTCAAATTAATACTACTCTAAGGTACCCATCTTACACCCGTCAGATTGGCTAACCCAACAGAAAAGGAAAATGACACGTACTAAAGGGAATGTGAGAAAATAGGGACGCTAATGTGTTGGTGGAGTTGTGAACTGATCCAACCATTCAGGGAACAATTGGGAACTATGCCTCAAGGGCTACAAAACGGCACATGCCCTTTGACCCAGTAATACCATTCATAGGTCTATACCCCACAGAGATCAAAGAAAATGAAAAGGAACCATATGTAGAAAAATATTTATAGCAGCTCTTTTTTGGTGGCAAAGAATTGGAAATTAAAGTCATGCTCATCAAGTGGGGAATGACTGAACAAGTATATGATTGTGGTGGATACTGTCATGCTATAAAAAATGACGATCGGGATGGTTTCAGAAAAACCTCAAAAGACTTATATGAACAAATGCAAAGCAAAGTACGAACCAGGAGTACATTGCACACGTAAGGTAACAGCAATATTGTTACAATAATCGATTGTGAAATACTTGGCAACTCTCATCAATATAGTGATCCAAAACAATTCCAAAGGACTTGTAATGAAAAATGCCATCTGCCTCCAGAGACAGAACTGATGGAATCCGAGTGTAGATTGAAGCATATTTTTTTCCACTTTATTTTATTGCTTTTTTTTGCAATGTGCCTAATGTGTAAATATGATTCATATAAGTTCATATGTATAATCAGTATTGTATTTCCTGCCTTCTCAGTGAGTGAAAGAAGAGGTAGGAGGGAGGGAGAGAATTTGGAACTTATTTTTTTTTATTTAAAGAAATATGTAAATAAACCTTGCATAGTCAAGTCTATACAGCCATGGTAAAGTAGTGGATTTAGCTATTATGTACTAAGTTTATGCAGTTTTTGATAATCTTAAAAATAAATACATAAATGACTGAACAAATAAAGTGAGGCTTTATTGGTCTACAGTTTTTGGGGTGCAATGGATCATTATAGAGGTACAGTGGAATGAATACTGCCCTTGGAGTCAGAGGACCTGACTTCACATCTTTAACTCTCCTGCTTATTTCCTGTGTGACCTTGGGCAAGTCAGTCATCTTTCTGGGTGCATTGGACTGGATGATCCCCAGATGCCTTCCAGCCTTCAGTCTGGGGCTCTCCATTTCTGTGGAAAAGTTTTTGCCAATTCCTCCTCAATGTAATAATAAGGATAATTTCTTTAGTGCTTTATGGTTCACAAAACACTTTCCCCACAGCAGCCCTGTGATACTGGTATAGTACAAGTTTTGTGATTCCATTTTACAGATGAGGAAACAGAGACATGGAGGTGAAATGATTTACCAAGGTCCACATGGATAACACATGTGAAAGTCTGGATTTGAACCCAAGTCTCCTGGCCTTAAGTCCTCTATCTATAGCAAAGCTACCTCCCTAAATGTAAAGTGTTATTATTAATAGAATATTTATGTTGTCATTTTCTTTCTTAACGTTCTGATTTTTCTTCATTATCAGCTGCTAGATACCTTAGTGATTATTAAAGACCTCCCTTGAGAGCCAGTCTTGTAGCCAACCAAGGAAGCTGTCCTAGAAGCCTATCTTAATAGGAGGTGGGAAGCTAAAGAAGATCAGGGTAGGGATGAGAGGGTCAGTCTGGTTCAAACCTGGTCTCTGAGCTCCAGAGAAGGCCCTGGGGACAAGACAGAGGCTGGAAGGCAAGTGATCAGCATTGGGGCTTGGGTGGAGCACTGAGAAGTATTCTAATTTTAGGTTACATTTCTCTGTGTATCTTTTAATCTTTTAAATAAGTCCCTGGAGTACAGTCATCACATATCCTGTTTATCTTTGCATTACCCACAGCGGCTAGAGAAGTGCATTGCATTGTATGTGGTAGGTGCTTAATCATTGACTAGACAGTGTGTTCAGCCTTCTATTCTTTACACTGAGCTCCACAATATCAGTTTGTAAAGAAATAAATGAAACTCTACCATTAGGTGATAAGGGTAAACATATTTTCTAAGTGAATTCACAGTTGTCATAATGATTTAAATATACCTATCCTTCTATGAAAACATTTCTTCTAAAATAGTTGTGTGATTTGTTTTTTTTTACTGAACTAATAGTACTTTAAAGTATCATTGAGTCAGAAAGAGTTGTATCATTCATTAAAACTGCCCTAGAATAAAGGGATAGGCAGCAAGGTGGCATAGCTGATAGACCACTGGGCCTGGAGTCAGAAAGACCTGAGTTCAAATGCTACCTCAGACACTCACTAGCTGTGTGACCCTGGACAAGTCACTTAACTTCTGTTTGCCTCAGTTTCCTCATCTGTAAAATGAACTGCAGAAGGAAATGGCAAACCAGGCATCTCTGCCAAGAAACCCCAAGTGGGGTCATGAGGAGTTGGACAAGTCTGAAACAACTGGAACAATAACAGAAAGAATAAGGGGAAGGAAGGAAACCAACCCCATAACCTGTTGCTTACAAGAAACACACCTCAAATAACCAAGCTGCCCCCCACCAAAAGGAGGTGCTAGGACAGCTACAGGACAGTTTGCCCTAAGACACTTTTTTCCTCCCGCATAGCTTGGCCTGGAACATTGACATTCTCTTTTTGACTGGAGCATATGAATATTAATTCTTCTGTTGAGCGAGCACTGCTCTAGAATGCCTGAGTACTTTCTTTTCCCCAAGAACAAAAGTCCTGAAAATATCTATTACTTTTTTCTTGTTAGTTGCATTTTTAAGTATGTGGTTTAAAAAAAAAAAAAGACAATAGTGGTCTCAGCACTCCAATAGACCGCAATGACTTTGTTGTACGGTAGGGTGATTGATTCAACCTTGACTCTCCTTGCCATCGGTAGGTAGTGTGTACGATGTAAAATGGCATGTAGTTAGATGCTTCATGTAGTCCAATCTGTATTGAGCACATTGAGTAATTTGTAGGTTTGTTCTTTCACCAAAAACTTTTATAGCTTTTCACTTTAAAAATAGTTTTGGAGTACTGCAAGATAGAAAAAGCTCTGGCCTAGATCTTACAAAGGATGGCAGATGAACAGAGCTGATTTCATTTTGGGCGCTTTGCCCAGGACACTTTTAATAGAACATATAGTTACTCTAGGGATTCTGAATCTATGGTTATGTCAGACTTGAGCATTGATTCTTCAAAAGGAAACTTCACAAGTTATTAGACCCTAGTTAACTTTGGTGCAATTTTAAGTTTTAGAAACTGTTTCTCATTTACTGTGAATGGCTTGGTCTTCTTCATTAACAAAACATTTGGAATCATCCTTATCCCCCAATTCATAATATGGCTCCCAAATTATTTTAAAATTTTGACGTAGAAAATCTTTTTCAGAGGGCCAAAAACTGGCACGGTGAAACTATTTAATGTTAGAACTTTAGGTTAAGTCTCTTAAGAATTGCCTGACAGTTCTCTTGCATATTTAAGAATCAGATAGTTCTTTGAGGAAAACCATACTTTATAAATAGTTGAATTTTATAAAGTAGAATATGTTTTAATTGGAAAATTTTAATTATTATATCTAGAAGAAATAGCCTTTACAACACTGAACATTTAAAAAATAAGATAATTTCAAGAAAGATTCAATTTCATAAACATTTCCTAAGGGCCTAATATAAACACTATGCAAATAATTATTTTGAATTGCTATGAAGTTTTTTTTATTCTTTTTATATATTTTTGAGTCATTTTTTAAATTTGTTTTCTTGTTTACATTATTCATTTTCATTACATTTTTGCATTAAAAATTTTCTCCCTGTCTTGCCCCTGCTCCAACCCCAAAACAGCAATCCCGCTGTAAAGCCCCTCCCCTGCTCTGCTCTCCTATTTT
>CM053594.1:27181999-27255254 GCA_028646575.1 Pseudocheirus occidentalis | reverse complement strand
TCTTGCCTGGCCATGGCTGCGGTTTTGGGCTGGCCGGGTCTCTGCTCCGCTGCAGTGCCAGCTGCCTCTCTCCCGTCCAGTTCCTCACGCCTTGGCAGATGTGGAGGTGCTGGAGGCTGTAGAACCTCTGCAGGCTGGCTGCGGGGCTCGGCTCAGCTCCTTCCCACTGCCCCAGGCCTGGCCAGGGTCTCGGCTTCCGGCTGTTCCAGCCTCGGATCTGGCAGCCGTGCTGAGCCCCTGCTGCCGAGCTGCCTTCAGTGAGAGGTATGGTCTCTGTATTTTTGTGAGTCTGAGAGTCCTGGACTTTCCTAGACTTTGTCTGGGCTCATATTTTATGGGTGTTTAGGGTGGCAGTGTGGGAGCTGCGGGACCTTGCTGCTTCTACGTAGCCATCTTGGCTCCGCCCTGATATGAAGTTTTATATTTTTTTGAAACAGCAAGCTAAGTTCTTTCTGTTGAAAACCTTCATCAATAAACTACACTCTGTCGAAGTATTAGAGTATGTACAAAATTTATGGTACATAGCAAAAAGCTCCTGAAGTAAGCAGCGTTTGGGGTATATATGAGCTTACAGAAAAGGTATGCTGTGTTCTACTCGGCAGTTTCAGAAGTATCAGAAACTGTTCCCATTCGTTGGAAGGTTTTCAGGTACTTTCTCTCAAAGCCACCAACTGGGAGCGGTGTTCTGCTGTTAGCCTTGAAATTGATTCCTTTAAATACTCCACTGTTTTCTGCCTCTGGCGTTTGTTTTTCAAGTTATTTGGCACAAACTTCATAAATGCCTATTCTTTCCTTAAGTGATGGCCTATCTGGCCGTGTCACTTTTTTCCAGCAATGATAGCTAATCATATGACCTAGTTTATCTCTATGAGTCCCCCACAGCTTTCCAATACTTGAAGGTGCATTTTATCCTGATGACTCAGACACAAAGATCACAGCTTCTTAGTGTGTATGGATTTCTCAAATGAGAAATGGTAACCACCGTTGTTCAGCTCTTGTTTTTAATCCTAATGTGTCTCCTGCTCTGCTGCTAAAAGAACATCACCATTGACCACCCTTTAAAACTGGGGTCTTTCTCCTCTCTCTTCTTCCCTCTTTGGCTCCTATCCATTCCATTATTTCTTTTTAACTTGGATAAACGAATTATAACATATAGAATGGATACAACAACTCACAGCTTATTGCAGCCACTTGTTTTCAATAATATTGCTGGAACTTTATTATGGGACAATATTCTTTTGCTTTGGAGCATTGTAAAGCCTTATCAATGTATAAATATTTAAATTGTTATATATGATGTATAATAATATACTGTGTTATATAATATATGTAATATAGCATTTATATATTAAAATATATTAATATACTAAATGTTATATTATATTAATAACATTAATTATTGATTATCAATAATATGTTAATAATTAATATTATATTAACTATAAATATATATTATATATTAAAATATGTAAATAATAAAAAGACCAAGGTTTCGCATGTTTGCATTAAATCTTAGGGGCTGTTTAGGTGATAATAAAAACCATCAAAATATTTTAATTTAACCGTGGTTTTTAAATATTTTTAAAATGTGATGGTCCCAAATTTCCTAATGAAGCAAAATGATTACTATCTCCTAACTTTGTGACACATGAAATAAAGCTTTGTTGCCTGTTGGGAAGTATAACGACAATAATAGTAAGTATTTATACACACTCTAAAACATACAGATATGATCTCATTTTGTCCTCATAATAATCCGGGGAGGTTGGTGCTGTTATTATCCCTAGTTTCAAAGGTAAGGAACCTAAGACAGACAGGGGTGAAGTGACTTACCCGTGGTCACACAGATAACTTAAGTTTCTGAAGCTGGACTTGAACTCAGTTCTTTCTGATTCCTGGTCCCATGCTCTATCCACTGTGCCACTTAGACGCCTCACATACAAGAGAAAATAATGTTATTCAACAATTTCTCCACTCAGCAAATTGAATTACACATCACTATGTTCTCCTTTCTTCCAGTTTAAACGTTATGTTAGCAAACTTCGGAGTAAGAGTACAGTTTTCAAAAAGAAACATCAGATAATAGCTGAATTTAAAGCAGAATTTGGCCTTCTACAGAGGACAGAGGAGCTCTTAAAGCAGAGGCACGAGAACATTCAACATCAGCTGGTAACAGAACGTCATCGGCTCTCCCCTGCGTTGTTGTCCACATAAGAGCAAGAAAATGCATGGATTTGTACCTCTTTGTTAAGTCCACATTCTTCCTGGTAAAACCAGGACAGTTGTGTTATTTGTTTAACTGCAAAGGAAAAAGCACTGGAATTCGGGGCTTTCATTTTGCCTTATGTTACAGACATTCTTGAATAAGATCGATGCCTTGTTTAGACTCTTTTAGCTCCCACTTGAGCACATGTACTGAGTTCGGTTGACCCTCGTGGAAGCTGTTAGAAGCCCACATAAACACAAAGGTGTATGTCTCTAAATGGGGCACCCCCATCTTTTAAAGTCTTGTCTCTTGACCACACTAGTTACTGTCCAGGCTCATTCTTTGGCCTCCAGGTCCTCATCTGCTATGGCCACTTCCCTCCTTAATCCCCACAAGTTTCATTTTTTCCTCTCCCATAGCCAGTCTGTTCCCCCTAAAGTTCTTAATGACTTTCATCTCTCTGAAGTCCTTTGCATCTTTTCAATCCTCATCTTCTTTATGCTTTTTAATTCTTTCCAGGCTTTCGTGACCCTTCAGACTTTCTAAAAGAAAGCATAGTTTTGCCTTTTTACGAAGTATTCACTTAATAATTTCATTATAGGCAAACATTTTTATTTTAACAAACTGCTTTTGGCATCTGTATATATGATAATCAGTTATCATATATATCTGCAACCTTTAATTTCCACCTTTAGTAACAGATATAAGCATCAAAATATAAAAATTTTTTTAGCAAATAAAGCCCTCCCAAAACTGATGAAATGAAAATTTCAGGGGGAAAAATGCAAATCTAAAACCAACCAACAATTGACTGGCTTCTGTGATAGAGAAACAAAATGAATGGTTTCCAGTAAATGTCGTTTATGGAGCTACAGATAAGGAAACATGGAAGCCAAAAAGAGACTACAGATTCCTTTAGACAAAGATGGTGCAGTGCTTGTGGTTCTCTGTTTTTAGATGCCATTGATCGTTAATGTGGATTTTAAATATCACCCTGAAAACACATCTTTTATATGCCAGTATTAAATACCATAGGTAAATTAAGTATGCTCATACCCATGCAGGCATGTAAATCTCTTGAATTTGAAAATGTGCAGTGTACTTCTAAGGTTCTCATGAAGTTTATTCATTTACCTGTGTTGATGATAGCATCATTATAATTGTCATAATTTGTGAATTTGTTTTGTGGATTCTGGGCCTTTCATGTGCACTCTGTGGGTTGTTTTTTCCCTCTTTTCTTTGCTCGCCAGCAAACCATTGAGAACAAAAAGGGCATCTCTGGTTACAGTTACACCCAGGAGGAGCTAGAGAGGGTCTCTGCACTAAAGAGTGAAGTGGACGAAGTGAAAGGACGAACATTGGATGGCATGTCAGAAATGGTGATTCTATGACTTTTCTTTTTTTATTTCTTTTTCTTTGTTGGGTGTCTAGGAAGCAGAAGACAAACTAAAAAATGAAGCAAAAAAATAGTTCTGGGACAAAAGAAAGAGAATGGTTTCTGTAAAGGATGACCTGAATACTCAGACTGTCTTTATAAAATGTTTTGATACCAATAAACAAGCTCTCTGTGGTACCTAGTGGAAATAATTGCAGGTCCAGTGTTTGGGGAAAGGTTCTGATTTTTAGTGTCTCTCCAACATGGTAGGATTTTCAGAGTTCTTCACCTCATCAACCTTTTTTTCCTTTCCAATTACATGTAAAGATAGTTTTCAACATTGATTTTTATAAGATTTTGAGTCCCCAAGTTTTCTCCCCTCTCCCCAAGACAGCACACAGTGATATAAGTTATACATGTACACTCATGTTAAACATACTTTGACATTTGTCTTCATTAGCCTTTTAAAAAAATTTCCCTTCATTCAAGTGAGATTATTGATCTAACGGCATATATGTTTATACTTTCTGTTCTGACAACAGGTAAAAAAACTGAATTCACTGGTGGCTGAAAAGAAGTCAGCATTAGCCCCAATTATCAAAGAGTTAAGACAGTTGCGACAGAATTGCCAGGTAGGTGCACTAGTGGGGAGAGACTCTCTGGAAACACCTTGGTGTTCTGTGTTGCCACTTTGCTGAAGTAGTTGGAATTGTAAATGTGTTCTTTCCTGTTTACTGAGGCGAGTCATGGAAATTATGATTCATCAAAAATGAAGGAGTAAATTATGTGTCGTTAAAAGGGTTTTGTGTAATTTATTTTACTTAATTGTTGTAGACTTTAGATTATCTGAAGAAATTATCTTAAACACAAATCAGTTAGGTGACATTCCCAATTTAACTTTTATGCAAGGAAGTGCTTTAAATATATGGTCAGACTCTTCTGTGACCAGGTGAAGCCTGAGAACCTGCTCGTGTGGAATGGCGCTAGGCTAACTCCAAAATAATGAAGTTACTGTGTGGTATGCCATCATATCTTGTGATACGCAATGAGATGCCATTACTTGGAAGTCAGTTCTTACTTAGCACCGCTTTAAAGATTAGCAGAATGAAGTTAAGTACACTCCACAAATCCAGGTCATTTGGCCTGAGCCATTTGATACTCGCAGTGTTCGTTTAATCTGTCCGTGTTATAAATTTAGTTTTGAATCCCATCTGTTTTAATAGTGCAGTATATGCCTGTAAGATATAAGTCTAAAACTTACCCTTAGAGCCATCAATCTTTCAGTGACCGAATAGTGTCAGCTGCCAGTATTAGGACTATTAAAGGTCCATGAAGCACAGCAAATTGAGGATAAGTTTTGTATCCTGCCATGCCCAAGACTAGCTTTAGCGTGGGATAGATGGAATATGCTTTAATAGTTCAGCTCTACTAATTGTAGAAAGCGCTCTGAAATAAATGCAGCATGCCCTCTGGACTGCTCCCCTAATTTGTTGGGAGTCCCCAGAGGGTGATTGTTACAGTTGACCTCTAGAGAATAACCCTGTGGGCTTGCATCCTAACACCGTAGCTCACAAGTCCCCATACTTTCACATTTGTCTTCATTAGCCTTTTAAAAAAATTTTCCTTCATTCAAGTGAGATACTTTATATTGGCAATCAACCAGCAGATACAATTGGCCCTTAGCAAAGGCATTTTGCTAAGATAGCTTTTTTTTTAAGTAGTACATAGCCAAGTCAACTCACAACTGTATCACCCACCACAGGGCCTTGGTGTCTTTTCTGTACATACGAAGTTCTCACAAAGCTCTACCCTGGGTAGACTGCTTAACTGGGCTCCCAAAACCTGCTCCTCCCCGTAGTATGAAAGGGGAATATACTGCTAGGACAAAGGGTTTTAAGGTATAGAATGTCCTTTCTCCCACTTGTCTACCCCATGGCTAGGCTCCAGTCAGTGTAAACAGGAATCCTATAAAGTGGTCACATGCATTTGAATTCATACTCTTAAAAGTAACAATTATGCAAAATATGGTTGTTGGTTCTAGCCCAGTAGAAATAGGCTGCATGAATAATAAAATAGGGGTTTTGCTTATGTATCTGAATGAAAAGGCATTTGAAATTTCCTTTGCTTTTTCTTTCTGTCTTTCTTGATCTCTGTTTCTTGCTCTGGAGCAGAGGTGCCAAACTCAGAAGCAGATACTGGCAGGTGCAGTGCCAGCAGCCAACCCACCAGCTGCAGGGTTTGGGTTCAGATGGCTGAACCTCTGCCTCTTTGTCTCTTCGTTTTGACCTTTTCTGACTCCTCTAATGTGACTTTAAGATAACCTAAATTGGAACCTTAGAATTAGAGATGACGTTAGAGGTCACTTAGTCTAACTTCTCACCCTTTGTGAAAAACCTTTTTCAATACCCCTAACAGTTTGGTATCCAGGCCTTGTGATTTACTTAACTGTTTGACACTTTTAACTGCCCTCTCCTCCTGGATACACTCTCCTCTCTTGGCCTCCATAATTCTTCTCTCTCCTGGTTCTCCTCCTCCCTCTCTGGCCATTCCTTCTTAGTTTGCTCTGCTAGTTCATCATCCAGATCAACCCGCTAAACATGAGTATACTCCAAGGCTCTGTCCTCAGTCCCCTCCTCTTCTCTCTCCTTATCTTCCTGACAACCTCATCATCTTTTGTGGATTTATCAGCTCTATGCCAGTGACTCCCAGATCTGTTTTATCCAGACCCTCATCTCACCTCTGAATTTCAGTCCTGCATCACCAGCATCAATGTGTCTGCCACCCTGTTTCCTTATTAGCTTGTATGTTGTGATAAAGTTAACCAGTGACATTGATTATAAAATAAAAGCCACTCAGTACTCCATTTATTGCTCTATTTTAAAACCAGCCAGGGGCAGCTAGGTGGTACAGTGCATAGACCACTGGCCCTAAAGTCAGGACAACCCAAGTTCAAATCCGACCTCATGAGGCATGTGACCTTGGGCAAGTCACTTAACCCCAATTGCCCTGCCTTCCCCCCTCCAAAAAGAAAAAAAAACAACCAGAAACCAATAACTTGGAAAATATCCTATTAGACCTTTTTATGGGGCTAGGTCTAACGGACCTTTGATTTTCATTGGAACTCTCAAATGAAACTCCCTTTACCAATGAATTGCAGAGCCTTCTCTGCAATTCATAGGCTTAGAGAGTAGCTCAGAGCACCAAGAGGTTCAGTGATTTGTTCTGGGTCACACGGCCAGGATGAGCCAGACACAGGACTAGCACTCGGCTCTTCCTTGCTCCAAGGCTCGTTCTCTTTTATCAACTACACTGTCTGTCTAGACTTTTTATCTGTAGTATTTATAGTACTAATTCCTAGTACCTTCAGGCTGATTCTGCTTCATTCTGCCACTGTCATAGTGAAACAGAAGCGGCAGTACCACTCTGAGGGCCCTTTTATATTTATACCTGTTACATGTATCCCTCAAGGTCAAAAAAATTGCTATTGAGTGTCTTAGCCACTGGAAATTAGGTTCTCCCTACTTAAAGATCTTTAAGGGCTTTGCTAGGGTCATGTTTGAAGCCTTTTTAGTTTAGTAGAATATGCCAGGCCTCAGGTACCACTGCTAGTCCCTGATAATCTAGGCTGGTGAAATATTGGAGCAGGGCTATAATTATTTAAATGACCATGATCATGAATTACTACAGACATGAGGAAAAGCTGTAATACTTTAGATAGCACATGAATTAATTTTTATGGATAAATCTTTATTCCTGATTCCCCACAACTGCTAGCATCTTCACACACAAAGCTACCTTGTGTTTATTTAGTATATATACTTATATATGTATTATATCTACATGTTGTCTCCCTCAAAAGAATGTAAGCTCCTTGAGAGAATATACTGTTTCATTTTTGTCTCTGTATCTCCAATATCTAGCACAGTGCCTGGCACACAGACATGGTAGGAGCTTAATAAATTTTTAAAATTAAGATTAACTTCTCTTAAATATCTTTATTAATATTAATGTAAAGGGGACAAGCATTTATTAAGCACCTCTTATGTGCCAGGCACTGTGCTAAGTGCTTTATAAATACTATCTCAGTTGGTTCTCACAGCCACCCTGGGAGGTAGGTATTATTAAGACCCTTATTTTACAGTTGAAGAAACTGAGGCAGACAGATTAAGTGACTTGCACCCACATTCTAAGGCCAGATTTGAACTCAAAGCATTCTAGTTGCTCCACCACCTAGTTGCTTCTAAGATGTAATGAATATCCCCATAAAACAGAAGAGGAGATTAGAAATCAGAATCCAACAAAATGTTGTTTATGAGAAATATACTTGAAACATAACAATACATAATGAGTTGAAATAAGCAAAATCTATAATGCTTCAGCTGAACTTTAAAAAGCAGGGATAGTGATCATTATCTCAGGAGAGATGATAATAAAAATAGACTTGATTAAAAGAAATAAATAAGGAAACTACATTAGGCTGAAAGATACCATAGATGGTGAATCAGTATTAGTACCTATGATAAATGCACTGAATGACATAGCATCTAAATACTTTTTAAAAAGCTAAATGAATTACAGGAAGAAATAAATAATGAAACTGTAATAATGAGAGACTTCTATATATCCCTTTCAGACCTAGAGAAATCTAATAAAAAATAAAGAAGAGGTTAAGAACCTAAACAGACTTTTAGAAGTTAGATATGCTGAATCTCTCACAGTTACTGAATGGAAATAAAAAGGAGCTTAAATATTTTTCAGTTGGCTACAGCACTTTAAAGCATATAAATGTGAGCTATAATTATTACTATTATTTAAATTGGCCATGGATCCAAGCACTGAAAGAACAAACAAAATCAAAAGAGGTAATAAACATCCTTCATTGACCACAATGCAATAAAAATTCTTTTCAGTAAAGGAATATTGAAAAAAGGATTAAACATCAGTTGAATTAATTGCTTCTTAAGAATTGGAGAATTGAAGAACAAATCTTACTTGGAAATAATAGGTAATGCCGTTAAAAATAATGGCAACAATGAGACAACATACCAAAATTTCGGAGATGTGGTAAAAGTAATCATTAGAGGAAAATTTATGTCTCTAAACACTTTCATCAACAAAAGAAAGAAAAAAACAAAAGAATTGGGCATGCAGCTAAAAATGTAGAAGACAAAAAAAAAATCAAATAACCGCAAGTAAACACCAAAATAGAAATTCAGAAAATCAGAGAAAAGATTAACAAAATTGAAAGCAAAACAAAACCAATGGTTAAATTATTTTTTAAAAACTAACAGTTTTTTTGAGGGGGAAAAAGATTAAATAGACAAGCCATTAGCTAATTTAATTTTCAAAAGAAAACTAGAGATAAGGACCATTAAGAAAAATAGGTGAACAGCTAGGTGGTGTGGTGGATAGAGTATGAAAAAAAGGGAGGAGAAAAAATAGAAAAAGTTGACAAATATGGGAAATAGAAATTACTGATCTGGTCTTCAATAAAGTGTTTCTCAAGTTGGAAATTAGAATTAATGTCCATTGGGAGAAATATTGAATGAATAAAGCACAGGTTTTTAATACAAGGAAAATTAATGTACTAAAAGTTGTAAGTATGGTCAATAGAACAGAACAGATAGATTTCTCATTTTTTCTTTATAAAAATCTTGTTTTTGCAAAAAAAAAAGTTTTAAATATGATCTAAAATGTATTCTATGAAGTAGAGTATGTTTTTACTGGTACTTAAAATTTTTCCTAATGCATTTAAGGTGATATTTCTGTAGGCCCCTCCCCTAAAATCCTAAATAACCTAAAATTTAATGGTTCTTTTTTTTCTAGTATTGGTCTGTGTGGTACATGTGATGAACTTGTAAATTTTAAAGTGTAAAATCTTTATGACTCTATTGAGTGGCACAAGCCAACCAAATGTCATGGCACTGAATAAACATAGAAACATTAGAAGAAATTTTGTATGTTGTTTATTCACCTGATCTTCTAATGTGCAACTTGAGCAGCTGCCTCATCTGTAATGCTTCTCCTATGTCCCCTTGGTTTACAAAAACAATTCCGGGTCTAAGGCTCAATTAGAGGATTAACAAGAGCAAGTACTGCTTTAAAGCTGAATTCCAATTGTCATTTTCACAATTCTCTACCCTTTTCCTACCAGGAACTGACCCAGGAGTGTGAGGAAAAGAAAACGCAGTATGACAGCTGCGCGGCAGGCCTAGAGAGTAATCGGTCCAAACTTGAGCAGGTGAGAAGAAAGGGTTAACCACATCAATGTAATTAGTGGCAGTAGCTCCTTCTGTCGCAAACACATCCTCCTGCAGGCCTGTGCTATTGGTGGGTCTGTGGTCCTTTCATGGTCGGTCAGTTAGTGTGCTCATTTGCCCAGGTCTTCCTGTGTTCACTGTCCTTTGCCACGCTGGGCTGGAATTCATTACCTGTGGAAGAGTTTTAGTCCAGCCAGCTGTCTTCTGAACCTTGACCTTTCTTCTCACTTTGATGTCAGTCTTTGCTTCGTTGTTATGTCCTGGAGTAAACTAGCAGCTTTCTCCATAGTCATAGACCATATGTTCCTGAAAGCCCTCACATACATAGATAGCATCTGTTGATACTTCGGGTAAGTTAAAATCACTAAAGGAAAAACTGTTAGAAAATTATCTTTTTTTAAACTATGCTTAGTGAAACAGAAGGTTGTTTCTTTTAACATATTGAAGAATGCTGCCCGTTCTTACCTTGTTGTAGGAAGTTAGAGGGCTTCGGGAAGAGTGTCTTCAAGAAGAAAGCCGATACCATTATACAAACTGCATGATTAAGGTAAGATAAGGGAAAGTGAATTAGAAACTTTGGAGAGAGTTTTCATCAGCAATGTCTCCAAAGCTCTCTCTTTCCATTTAGAATCTAGAAGTACAGCTGCGGCGCGCAACTGATGAGATGAAGGCCTATGTCTCCTCCAATCAGCAGGAAAAGCGGAAGGCCATTAGGCAAGTACATCTCTTATTCCCAGCTGCTTCACTCTGATCTGCAGGATTTCTTCAATGTAGTTCAGTTAGAAAAATCTTTAGTTCAGAAATGGGCATCTTCAGGTTTAAATTTTGAAGAATATTTTTTTGTTCCAGCATACTGTTCAGTTCTACTCATCTGTCCATTCTGTTCAGTTGCTCGTTTTATCTTTAAAAAAAAAAATTCTACTGAATTAACCAGTTGTTTTGTTGTATAATCATAACCTAAAAATCACTGGAAAATTCTCATGCCCCAAATCATTCCACTTACAATACATACTTTAAAAAAAACTTCTCAGAGGAAAATTTAGATTGCAGCTTTCATATTAGAAGCAATAGCAATTCTGTTCTAGGATTTTAAAACCTAGAAGTTTGGGATAAGGAGAAAAACACTGCCTTTGGAGTCAGAGGTCCACAGCCCCCCTGGGCCAGAGGGAATGCTTGATAAATGCTTCTTCTGTTCACCCACCTGGCCTGCTCTTGATGATTTCCTGGCACTGCATTCTCATCTAAGAAGGTGAGACAAAGAGGATACCTAAGGTATCTGCAGGTCTCATTCCTTAGAAGAGTATCTGAGTGATAAGTCTCAAAGATAATTCAGGGGAATTTGTTTTAAAGTTGCATATTTTCAGCCCAAAACTACCACATGGTAGTTTTAAGTTGGACTTAGACCAACTCAGGCAGCACTGAGGGAAATCACAACCCCACGCAGCTTGTTGGGGATATCTTCTTAATACCATCACGACTCAAGCTTGGCTCTTCTTGCTGTGAATCCATCTCATCCCATGATCTAAAACCTTTTGGAAGCATAGAGCTTTGCTTCTTTGGACACATCCCTTGTGAACTAAACCCCAATTGTCTGCCTGGCTATTGCTTTGTACCCCGGAAGTGGCTACGTTTCAACATTCAAAATTTATTGAGCATCTGCTGTGTGCAGTGCCCAGTAAGCAGTGGTGAAGAATGAAAATAAGTGGGCAAATTCTAGTAGCCTTTTCAAGGCTTTGTTCAGCTCTTGATTGTGCTGGGAATAAAGTCTGATAAGCAGACTACAATATAAACACAAGCTGTTTTGTTTGAATTGTCAACAGAATAAGTTGGGGTTTTTCCCATCCTGAATATAGTTATTTTGCATTGACCTTCTAGATTTGGAGTAAGGTTTTTTTTTTTACTTTCATCCATATAGCAATAATTTTGAAGTGATAGTTTTCTTAGAAAGATAATGGAATTAAGAAACAGGGTTTCTTTCCAGAATTTAAATATTTTTTCAATTTGTACAGGAATTTAAGAGAGGCCCAAAGTATACTATTTATAAAACAGGCCATTTCCTAAGGCTACAGCATATTGGACCAAAAAATGTACTTATTCAGATGTCTTTATTGAATGTCAACTCAGCTCAAGTAAATCAGCATGGTCAGTGCTAAGGAATGTGAAAAGTTAATTTTGGCCTCTAAAGACAGAAAGTTTTTAAAAATTAAGTTACATTCCTTCCAATGTTGTCATTATAAATAGTAAAGAAGAAGACGTTACTGCTGAACTTTTTGGTCAGTTTTCCAGTTAAGATGCTTTGCTTCATTCCTTTATTATAATCACCTGCCACTTCACTGCTTTTCCTCATCCTGTCCCCCAAAATAGTATTGTGTCAAGAGTAGAATTATGTGGTAATGTGAACATGTTTAAAAAGTGCAATTTATCGTGTTATGGTTTTGTCCGTATTTGTTTTGAGTATTACTGAGAGACACTTTTAAAAAATTCCGAAGATTTGTAGCTTTTTTTCTGGCACAACCACAGATACAAGTGATTAGTTTGGTTTAAAAGTTGTGTCTGATGTCCCAGTATTTATTTTGAAAAGGGGTATAAGTTTTATTGTTGTTGTTGTTATTGTTTAAAGAATTTTTGCCCTTTGAGAAACCGAAAGAAATCTACAATAATTAATGATAACAAGCCTCAGTTGTTTCTTAATATTTACAGACTTTTTTTCCCCACAACAACTCTGTAAGGTGGGTCATGCAGATGTTATAATCCCCATTTCTAGATGTAGAAACAGACATAGGTAAAGTGACTTGCCCAGAGTCTTAGAAAGTGAGGCTGAGATTCAAACTCAAGTCTTTTCACTGTCTGAACTCAGACTTTTCATGGTTCTGACACAATCATTGGATAGATTTCATATAATCTTTACTCTCCAAGAATAGCTTTAACTGACCCATGGTATAAAAACTGTCACATTTAGCAATGTGATTATCGTTGGTGCTTAGTTTTAATCCAATAGATGGAAAATGAACCTCCTAGACTTGTTGTTGGTGTTTACTTCCACACCCTCCACTCTCAACGTAAAACAATTCTGAAGTGGTTTTCCCAGGATTTCCTTGAACTTTAGCACCCAACATGATCTTGTTTACAGATTTACAGAAGTAAAAATAAGAGCTGAGTTACTAACATTAGCAAAGCACATCCATTGGAGCCTGGACTGTGCTGTCCTGCCTGGCTTTTTATAGCACCTTATACAGTAGCACTGGGAGCATCCTCCTGGGCGATAGTGAGACAGGACGTATAATTGTCATCGTTATGTGATAGCCCCAGTCTACAGTTTTCATGGCATTCTGGTTTTGTTTGCCCTTAGCTAATTCCTCACATAGATTCATTCTGTCTACACATTTTTATCTTCATTTGTTTCATTCTTTGTTCTTCTGTCTTCAGCCTGTACTATGGATCTTGTACATAGTAGATGCTTAATGAGTGCTTTTGCTTGAACCAACATTTTGTATCCTCTTAACTCTCATCGTTCCATCTGGGTCTGCCTCCCCTTTTGGTAAATAGCCGTCTTTCTTCCCCTAGGACTACCCTAGTTTTTTTTTTTATTCCCCAGATTGTTTTCTCAGTTTTATTTTATTCAAAATACAGTAACATAGTCTTGAACTCAGTTATTCTAGTCTTCTCTTCATCCCAGAGGTGGGACCCCAGTAGCTGCCTTGTCTTCCAGGACATCTACAGCTTTGTCCTGATTCCACATCCTTTGTCTTTCAGTCCTTTGCCCTTCCTATGTCGGCCATGTTAAACCTGACTGGCTGCTCATCTTGTGATATGCACGTATTCTGTTATCATGGAACTTTTGTGTCAAAGCAGTTCAGTGTCAGTTCTTTGTTTAAATAGAAGTTGTTTTAAAATCTCTTTAAAATTATGAAGTGACATTTACAGAAATGTGTTGATGTTGTCTGAAAAGAAGATTAAGTAGAAATAGTATTTAACATACTTGTTCTCTTACTTTTTCTGTGAGAGGCAGCATGTTATCGTGAATAGCAAATAGCTTGTTGTTGAGCAGGTCACTTAGCCATTTGGGAGCTCCCTAAGGCTTCAGGACAGGCAAATAGAGGAGACGGAGCACTTAGGAGAGGAAATCTCTTCACTAGGAGTTCCCCACACCCATGAAATCACAAGATATTTGTGACTTTATTTTCTTCCTTACATTATCATTTACTGGGACCAAACAAAGTTGAGAAAGATAAAAGGTAATTATGATTATTAAAACACTGTAAGGGGCTACTGCATTCTTCATATAAGCATTGTAAACTACATAGAACTTTGAGATAGAGATGTTGGTGTTATTGAGTTACATGAGCAAATTCATTCCAATAAATTGAAGCTAACTTGTTGTCTGGCTCCTTAGGGAACAGTATACCAAGAACATTGCTGAACAAGAAAACCTTGGGAAGGTAAGGACACATTGTTCATTCAAAACCACCTGTCTACCAGCGTACAAACCACTAGTACACAAATGGTGCTGTGGTCCCGTGTGCAGAGAGGACCATGTGGGATGCAGGCAAAAGTTCTGTCCTTAGTGGATTCCCTTAAGGATTCCCTTAGCTTTCTGATTTGTTTTTCGTAAGAGGGGCAGCATGAACTGTTTTGAAAATATACTTAAATGGCTTTAATATCACTTTCCTGGTCATAATCTAGTTAAGACCCGTAAATGATGACAGAATGAACTCCCAGCTCAAAGTCTAAATGATACGTTGACAATTCTTAATTATTTTACTGATCAGTCAGCACAAATTATAATAATCCAAAAACTGCACTGTATACATTAGTTTCATCTTTCTGCCCCATCAAAACTTTATCAGAGCTACTGCAAATAATATTTACTCCCTTGAATGTCACCAGTACTCTTTTTTCTTGCCCACCTTCTGGTGGAGGAATCATTGAGCACTGAAGGGACCAAGCGATCAGTAGAAAAGGTCTTGAGACTCAAGCATTGAATGTATGGATAGCACTATCAGCAGATTTCAGGCCCTGTCATCATCAGAAATCATCTAAATGTATTACAGACTCATAGGTAACATTAAAAATTAGCATGGGGAGATGGAAACGCCACTCAAATGAGAGTTTGGAGACGGCTTGTCGCCCAGTTCTGCCGTCCATGGGCAGTAGGACCTTAGGCAGGTCACTCCAGCTCTCCAGGCTGCCCCTGTCGCCCTTTTCCTGCTAAGTTTCTTTTCTTCCTACATCACGTTACATAGTAAAGAATAATCCACACAGACCATCCAGTTTTCCTCACTGTCATTTACAGTGGAACATCGGCCTGTGTGTCATTAGCAGGGTATTGACATGCTTGTGTACTGACAGCTAAGACCGTGGAGGTTCAGTTTTCTTTGTCAAGTACTATTAGGGGATTCTAAATCCGTGATTGAAATGTGTCGTATTCTTCACCTTGTGTGGCAGTTGAGTCTAGAAATGATCGTGTATTTAAAAACAAGATTTATTTATCCTTAGCTCACTTAAAAGTAAAAATGGAATTGTGGGCATTTAACATCTTTACAATTTAGTAGTAACTGCAAAGATATCCACACTTGTGTTGGTTTCTTTCTGGCTTAAACAATCATTTACTTCAGTTGGATCAACTTCTAAGAAATGGATGGCTCCAAAGGTAAACATCAGAAATGGAAAACGGTTTCCATGACAGCAGTGTAGATAATAGAGCAATCTCCCTGTATAATTTGGGCATAAGTTTCCTCTGTATTAGTGTGGAAATGAAAGGGACCCCTTGAAAGCAGATTTTCTCCCTTGCGTTCGTTTTTGAGTTCCAGGTTATTTTTCCCCTCTTCATACTGACACTGCCATCCCTTCAGAGAAACAAAACAGCCTTTGTTACATTGAGTAACAGGTATTTTTAACAAACGATCGGTGTCTGCTCGTAGTGTCACTAGTACAGACTCACCCCTACAAAGTCAGTCTGATATCTCTGGGCTCCAGGGTGTGGGCACACATTTCACTGTCCATATGACCAGGAGCAGATCCCTGAACTTCTCAGTCTTTTCCCTGAGATGGATACTATGATATTTAGCCTGCCTTTGTCAGAAGGCTGTGTGAGAAAAGCCCTATTACAGAAATAGAAGAAGTTAATATTATTGCAGCCAACATGCCTGAGACACACAGCACGTGGCTTTTTTTATTAAGTGTATTTTATCCCTTTCTATTTTTTAAATTTCCGGTTTTTGCTTAGAAAAAAAATATCACATAAAAACGGCTTTTAGTCTCCGAGTTCTTCTGTAGGCCTAAACTTAATTGGCCAGATACCATCTCAGAATTCTGGCTGTTCGTTCTGGCAACTAGAGGATCTTTAATGAGAATTATCATAGTAGAATTCAGCAAAGCAAAAATCGTTCCTCATTCACCAGTTAAGATACTTAGCCCAATACCTTACATGCCTCTTCCCCTTCTAGGGCAACAGACCCACAACTAAGCTGGTCTTTCCAGAAAAGAAACACACAGGGCGCTCCAGAATCCTCTGGAGAGCTACATGGGCTCGACCTGCATCTCTGCAGCCAGCTGGTACTAAGACCACCCTAAGGATTTGAGAGGCATCATTTAAATCACTAAGTACTATTTCAAGGAAGTCAAAAGTTAATTTTTTTTTTCCATTCTGGAAGCCTTAACTCACCTTCAAAGTTTTGTTAGTCTCATCCTTCTTCAGTGGCCTCAAATTCTGAATGATATCCCATAAAGAATTTTAAAAATAATTTTGCAAGTTTAAGCAAAACGATTCTCATTCTCTGAAGAGTTAGTAATTTAAAAAATCTAGCAAGTAAACTATTGCATAAAAGAATTAGTTGTCTTCATACAATACCTTTTATCATCATCATAACTTCTCAGAAACAGCAGGAGTATACAGGTAAAAGCTTAGCAACCATCTCAGAAAAAATGTACTCATGATACATTGCTAAGTTTAAACCTCACAAAAATTTCTTAAGTCTAGACAGTGAACGAAACTGTAGATCAAGGCTTGGCTTGTAGGACTGGTGCTCACACTAAAAGTTTGGTAGTTGGCTCCCATGAACCGGTTTGAGCTGGATGCAGCATATCCAGGCACTGAAATTTTAGAATAACGTGAGAAATGTTGTCATTGAAGCACTTTCAACTTAGATTTTTGTTTTTGTTTAAGACTATTTTTGTTAACTAGCATAAAATATAAATTTTAATCAGTTTTACTAATAATTCCCACTTAAACTGAGTTAATATACCAGTTGTTGTATAGTAGTTTATGAAATACGTTAAAATTATATCTTCTTAATTTTTTCTTTTTTGTTTATAGTAACTAGCTGTGGGCCAAACCTAGACATGAATTTATTTGGTCTATAGGACAAGTACTAAGAGAAGATATTCTAATTTGTTCATCTAGTTGCAGAAATGCAATATAACTCTAAAATTTTTTAACAGGGTATAGGAATGCAAAGGGTTTTGTGTGAAATAGATTTTCACTGTCTTATTTTTTGTGTCCATCTCATCTGAATTCCTATGTGCCCTTGGGGTTTATAACAGATAATAGCATTAACCACTCTCTCATGGTAGGTGTGGGTTTTTTTTTTTCTGAAAGCATTTTCACTGTCTTGGAATGTATTTATTTCTTAAACACTTTCTCTGTCTTTACAAATATGGGGCTTTGTTTCTCCCTTTTGTTCCTCTGATCTTTTTTCTCTTTCTCTATATATTTATTTCTATAGTGCAACAGTTCTCAACCTGTGGGTTGTGACCTCTTTGAGGGTCACCTAAGACCATGGGAAAACACGTATTTCCCATGGTCTCAGGAACCGAGATATCGCTCCTCTCTCCGTCTCCAGGTGGTTCTGCCCAGATGCAGATACACCCACATACAAGTATTAAAGGGTCACAGCATTAGGAAGATTGAGAACCACAGCTCTAGTGCATTTCTTTGGGTTTATGTGTCTGCATCTCTGACCATTTCTCAGTGAAGCCTTTTTCTACCTTTGCCATCTCCCTTTTAACTGGATACAGTAATGAAACAAGATGTATTTTGGTGGTTTTTATCGAATATATGTATTTGTATTCTTTGTTCTTGTTGCAACTTCATAAACAATATTGATTGAGTAACCGGTAACTTTCAGCACTGCTGCTGGAACATCTTTAAGCTTTCCTAGTGCTTGATAACAACACCAATACATATCAGGAGTTTTTTCTTATCTGTATATTTCCTTTTGTGGCCTATTATTAGATCTTTCCCCTTTTTCTAGCAAAAAAACTGTTTTCTAGGTTCACATTGAATATTTCAAGCTAAAGCAAAGAAGTTGATCTGTAAGATATACTTTCTATCAACACTTTTATTTTTAAATTCATGATATCTCATTACAATTAAATTTGTTACTTATTTCAGTGAGCTCAGTTTTGATGAATCCTAGGACAGCCTGGGTAGAATTTAGCCAAGTAGTCAAATGTGTGACATTCAGTATATTCTTATAACTAAAAGTTGTTATGCTACTTAGATTCACTTGTCCTTCATGTTTTATAACAGAAACTTCGGGAAAAACAGAAAACTGTCCGAGAAAGCCACGGGCCCAACATGAAGCAAGCTAAAATGTGGCGTGACTTTGAGCAATTGATGGAGTGTAAGAAACAGTGCTTTCTGAAACAACAAAACCAAACCTCCATTGGTCAGGTAATTCAGGAGGGAGGTGAGGACCGGCTGATACTCTGAATTCATGTGTAATCTCTTTGGGTTGATAATAGGTACTAGTGATAAGCTTTTCCCTGTGGTGTTTTTTGTTGTTTTTTTACCTGGAAAACAATCTGTCACTTTTATAGAATGCATTAATTACAAATGAGCTATTGCCTAATGATTTTTCATGGAAAGTCATCTTAGGGCTTAGATTTGGAGCTTTGTTCAGTTGTTTGTTTGTTTTTTTAATTTAAAGGAATAGGCATTTTTTTTCCTGTTTAACCATTAGTGATGTCTTCTGGTTTTATTGGACAGGTGACTGAGTTTTACAACCTGAATATTTAAACATGTGCCCACTAAGAAACATGTAGTTTTGTAAAAAATCATAATAACCTCAAACTCTTAATGTTTTTCTCAATTTTTTTTAACTTTAGAAGAGTCTTTTAGGAGCTTTTCTCTCTTGTTTTGAAGAAACATTGTTCTGAGGTTCATCAATTCCTTCAGTTTTCTTCAGAGTTTTTCTTTTTTCTGTTAAATACAAGTAAAATTAAATTTATTTTAATGTGTCAATAGCTTTGTTCTGTTCATGTAACTTAAAGACCAATAAAACTCGTTGCAAGTACCATGACTGTTTCTTTTTTAAATGATAATAGGTACTAGTGTCAAGATGTATCATTTTTATAGTAGCTTTCCAAACTTTAGCATGAATGAAAATTAAGAAGTCTCGTATGAAATCAGAATTCAGAGCTAGCAAGGATCTTTTAGTCCAACCTGTTCATCTGATAAATGAGGAAGCCAAGGCAGGGAGAGGTGGCGTGACTGCCCCAAAAGTTGTACAGGTCACAAGGACCAAGATTTAAAACAAGGTCTTCTGACTTCCAGTCTTGTGTTTGTCCCACTACATCAAAGCACTTGTCAAAAGTATTCTACGGTAAAGTGGCCTCAGAAACACAAGGACACAGCTGCTATAAAAGTCAGTATCATCTTGTACACAAACAGTCGTAAATGGGATCGAGGAGTACAGGACATGACTTCAGACCCAGCTTCTGCCTCATTTGGGCAAGGGAACTTGAAACTGTCCGTACTTGGGGTGTTTTTGTCATCTAGATTTTGAGGCCTTCAAGGGAAAGGACTAATCATCATCTGGTCTTTCGTTTCATTTTTTTGTGTCTGTATTAGCTCTTGTAAAACTTTTTGTCTGTACTTTTTGGCATGTGCAGATTGAGCCGATTTTAGCAATCCTAAAAAAACATAAGCAGTTAAAGCAGAAAGTGGGGACATTACTAACTTAAGAATCAGAAAAACAGGGGTGGCTAGGTGACACAGTGAATAGAGCACCAGTCCTGGAGTCCAGAGGACCTGAGTTCAAATTCGGCCTCAGATACTTGACACAAAAACTAGCAGTGTGACTTTGGGCAAATCACTTAACTCCAATTGCCTTCCAAAAAGCAAAAAAAAAAAAAAAGAATCAGAAAAACTGAGTTCAAATGGTGCCTCTGATGCTTACTGCTTATATATGGCTGTGGGCAAGTCATTTAACCTCCATTTTCTTATCTGTAGAAATGAGTAGGGTTGGACTAACCAACCCTATGATCTCATTATACTTTTGGATTTGGTCTGTGTAAAGTCAGCGCTTGAATTAAACCCATCATTGCAGTGGTCTCCATTAAAATGTTGGCGTACACAGCTATGTCTTGCTGTGAATGCTGGTGAAAACCGGGAGTTGGCATTTATGTCACACTTAAAGGTTTGCAGAATGTTTGCATGCACTTTCTCCTTCCATCCTGACAACAGGCATATAGGACAGCAGCTAGACTGTTGTTATCCCCACTTTGCAGCTGAGGACGCTGTTTATTTCTCCAGTTAAGTGACTTGCCCACATTCACAGAACTAAAGTGCTTAAGGCCAGGTCTGAAGCCAGACATCCACAGATTATCCAGATTATCCCAGCGTCTTTCGTATCACAGCCCCCTTAGTGAACAGGAAGAACTTCTGCCTTGTAAGAAGTACTGTTTCAGGTGTGGCTTTGAGGTCTGTATTCTCTAACATAGAAAGTAGTAGGCTGTATTTAAATTTGGACTGGAGAGAGTTTGGAAGCAGCTTGATTACGTGTGTTTCTAATAGCAGCAGTGGCAAGAAGGGATGAGATTCATAAGAACAAGGAGCCACGGTCTGAAGCTATAGACACCACAACAGGGATACATCGTACTGGAAGATGTTTTTTTTAATAAGAAAGGAAATTTCCTACAAGTAAAATAATGCCTGAGAAAAACCATCTTTAGTTTTATGAGAACTTAAATCTAGTCAGTCATTTTTGTACAGTGTTGATTGTTGTTGTGCAGCTGTAACCCAGCGGGTAAATCCAGAGTCCTACTAGGGCAGAAATGAACATGTCGTATTCTGTGAAGTGGAGACATCTCAGGTTAGAAGCTGCCATGCATATGTCGATGGGGTGAGCTGTGGTGGAAGTTTTTAATAGGGAGAAAATTGGAAGCCTTCAACTCAGTGACCTCTACGTTTTGTGTATATGTTCCCACATACAACATGTGTATATATTCAGTAGACACATACATGCGCACGCACACACACTGCTGCCTTCTTGTGACATGACAGATAAGCTAGGTTCCCAATGACTGTGCCAGTGTAGGACAATCTCTCGCATGAAAGACTGGAAAGGTTGTCCTTATGGGCCCAATGTAAATCTTTTTCCATGGACCAGTGTGGCTGAGTTAGAAGGAGTCACCACAAGGTTGGATCCAGGTGATAAATGTTTCAGCCACAGCAGCTGCAGAAGGCCAAGTATTAGTGAAGCTGCAGTCTGTATTGGTGAAGGACGGGGGAAGTGACCCACACCCGCAAAGTCACAGAGCCTTGAGGCACTGAATAGGCATCTGTATTGCATGTGTGTGCATATATACGTAGATACACGTCTATGCATGTATGTGTATATTTAGTACTTGAAAGACCCATGTTGGATGGATGGATGGATGGACAGATAGGCAGGCAGACAGCTAGTTAGGTATATAAAGATAGATAAATAAGCATTTATTAAGAACCTACTATGTACCTGATATTGTAGACAGTAATTGTATACCTTGTGGATAGGTCCATATATAGAGATAGATCAACAAGCATTCGTTAAGAACCTGATGTGTTCCCGGTATTGCCCTGGGAATAACAAAGAAAGACAAAAATTCGGTCCTTCCCTCAGGGAGATCAAAATCTAGTGGAGACAAAATGCAGACAACGTCTACACCTTGTTAAAGGGAATTTCCTTGTTGGGAACTCCAGTGAAATCACAGACCCAAAGCCTCCCTGCAAAAAAACAAAACATAGTGTTTGTGTGCATGTTAAGGTTTGAGGATAAAGGTTAAACCTTTGGAACTTGGATTGTGTCTCCCTGTGCAGGATCCAGACGTGCTCATTCAGCCCGCTCTCTACTTAGTGTGGATCTTTTAGGGAAAAGCTGATTTATGCAGTGGATAGCTGTGGGAAGACTATAGGGTCACAGATCTGGAGGTAGAAGGGGCTCTGGAAGCCCTCACTTTACAGATGAGGGCCCTGAGGCACAGAGAGATTCAAGTGACTTGCCCAGGGTCCTAGAGCTAGTGTGTGTCTGAAATGGGGCAGGACTGCAGGTCTTGCTGGCTCTGGATCCACTATGCCCACCCCCTTGGTGCTGGCCCACAAAAGGGAATCTTCATAGAAGATTGTGGTGCCCTTTTGCTTTTGGGGGGGGGGGGGCATTGGAGTGGTAGAGATCTGAACCATATGAATAAATCAGTACTTGCAAATAGGTAAAGTCCAAGACTTCTCTCCCCTCTTATCACAGCTTCCCTCCTTTGTGGTTACCCTACCTTTAAGAACCACATGTGCAATTCTCTCCTCCCCAAGAGTTTGACACTGCTGAGAAACTCTCCTCTTTTCTCTGGAAGGATAGTTTTGAATCAGTCAGCAAGCACTTTTTAAGTACCTACCATGCACTAGTTACTGTTCTAGGTGCTACAGATAGAATTTTTGAAATAAGACAGTCCTAGTTTTCAAGGAGCTTCTATTCCACAGGGGAGAAGTAAATATAAGATATATGCAAAAATGTTTTGGGGATCACTTTCCATGATTCTCTTATCTCTCCTAGAAGCTGGCACTGCCTAGGAGCTCCCTTTCTCTTTACAGAAGGCAAGGGTAGAAGAAATCCTTTAATTGTCCACATCGTTCTCCTCTGTCAGCTCCATGCTTTGAGGTGCTGTGTGCTCCCACTACTCTCTGTCCAGCACTGGTCCAGGCACTCCGCATCTGGGAACCTCCTCAGGAGGAGTCCATTGAGAGTACCTGTATTTCCCAGGAATAAGGATATTCTGTCTCAAGGCAGCCATCCATCCCCTGGGGAATCAGGTCTGCTGTCATTTCTGCTCTTCTCCAAGAAGGGAAAAAGGCAAAGGCCAAGTCCTCATCAAAACTCCTTTTGATGAGCCAGTCCAAAGGGGTGGCTTCTTCCACAACACTGTCCCAATGATCTAATTGAGCCTTTTAATCTCTAGTGGATTCTTACTGAGTGGAGAATGAGCTAGTGAGTATGTCTGCTGCCTGCATGAGAAGCTATATTGAAGACCCAAACAAAGCCTTGCTATTTTATAAGCTCATCAGGTTGATCACACATTCGTGTGTGTATGTGTTTGTGTACTGTTTCAAGAGCTCACTTATTAAATAGCACCCTAAAATTATATATACCTTTATGTACAAATGTCAGTATATGTGTATGTATGATGTATGTCTCTTCATACAACATGATAATATACTCATATTAATATATTGCGAGATAGTATTTTCTGTTATAGCATATGGTAGTATTTCAGGGTACTATTTAATAAGACATCTCCATTCCCCTCCCCACAAATTAAAATTTTTCCCAGTAAAGCATACAGTCAGTGAAAACCCAGCCCAGTGAATGTTTGATGTTTTCATTTAGCTTCCCACTGCCTCTTAAAAACATTCTCTTCATTTAAAATGTCAATGACAGATACTCAAAGCAGTGTGGTAGATGTGTCCTAATCTGATCAGTGCTAGCCATATTCATTCTGCCTAGAAAGAGGCCATGGATTCCACTTGTTGGCAGCTCCAACTATACTTTACTAACTGGAGCAAGAAGTCATCCCTCCAAGAAAACTGAAAAAATGAAAGCAGCTTCATGGCCGTTGTCATTTTTGTGTACCATTGATGGAGCTTAACAGCTTGAGGTTGGTGACTTTAGACAGGGATTTGATTGGAGGGTTCAAAACTACTAACTCAGACAGGTCCTTTATAGATTATTCTTTTAGAAGAAGAGCTCATTGGGGGTTTTTCCCCCCTTCGGGTGGATAGCCTTCCTGGGCATTTGGTAACAATATTTACTCATTCTGGAAAATTGTTTGTCTTCATTGGGGGGTGGGAAAGGAGAAGAAATGGGGAATAGCCTGTCAAAACTGCTTTTGCATTCACAGATTTCCTACTTCTAAGACTTAGTGCTGCCAACAGTTGTATGGGACGCGTCGTAGGAACTGTACATTTCAAAAGGCCCCTGCTCCTCTTGCTTTTCTCTGCTGGATCAGGAAGAAATCCGACTTGAAAGGTTGTCTTTTTACTTTAAAGAGTTAAAATAGTATTATGTGGTATTTGTTGTGAATCTTCACACATGCTCCAAAATCATATACTTTCTTTTTCAGACAGTGTAGCAGCAGCTAGGTCTCTAGGACAAGGCCTAAAGATGTAGGGAAACCCAAGTGAGCCCCAGGAAATAGCAAGTCCTTTCCTCTCCTACTTATTACCTTCTGTCCTTGGGGCTTCTCAGCGAGGGACAGTCAAAATGAAATGCTGCTTCACTGAAATCCCAGAGAAGCCCCAAATAAACCCCTCCACCCAATTCGTTTATCTTAGCATACTTTCAGTTCTTAGAAAAATGTAGACTCTGTAATTACCAAACTTTTTGGCTATCTTCTGACATGATAGAGGAGCCCTTTCTGGTAACCTGGGAAAACAAGCTGTAGAAACATGTTGCTCAGCCTTCAAAAGTGTTTTCAGAATTGTTCTGAATTGAATTTGAAATGGGTGACAGGCCAGAGTCATCTTTAGGGAAACAAAATAAAAGTGCAAATTGAAGAATGGTTTTGGTTTTGGAGGCGTTTGTCATAAACCTCCTTGCCTTGTCACCGCTAGGCATTCAGCCATGTTAGTGACCAATGAGATGAGGGTAAATAAAAGACTTGTTTCTACAAAGGGTTCCAGGTGCTCAGGTCATTTCTCTTCTTTGGAATAAAGGAGTGTTTAGCCTGAGGGAGCCAGTAAGACAGCACCCTAATGATTAACTCTCCCAAAGTTTGGTCTATTAGACGTTTTAAATCTTCCATTGTGTTGAAAACTCGATTATCAACTCGAGGCATACTTCTTTGCCAACTTCATATTTTTTGGTGACAGACAATTCATAGCAGCCCAGGAAGGAAATAACACAGTGCCTCTGGGGCATGTGCACCCCCTCTGCTCCCAGCCGAAGCCCCTGCCCTTGCCCTTTCCCTTGTAAGAGCTGCTTCATATGTTGCATGCAGTCCTGGAGGTGGGTAGGTTGTCATGTCTGGAGATGATGATGGAAAGGGGTCATTTAAAATTATCTGTGTTTTTTTAATCTTTGACCCCACCCCCATCTCAAGGCTTAAAAATATACAAAGTTGACTTCATCAAGGGTTTACTTCCAACACATTCTGGCAAAGAGATTAAAAAGTAAAATATAGTGCCAAAATAACATTGAAGAGACCCACAAGTTTTTTGTTGTTGGGGGTTATTTTTCCTGCTCATGTGTGCCCTCTGTTGGCGATCCTAAAGTACTTTCACAGCCCAGGCCCTCCCTGAGAACGTGCCATTTTCCTTTCTGGGTTGGTAGATTGTTTTGGCATGTCACAGGCACATGGAACAGGGGAAGGAAACCAGTATTCAACCAATAGGAGCGCAGGAGCTAAATTATCCATATTTTCCCATAAAAATATTAGTTCTTGCTTCCGTTGGGAGGCAACAGCCAGTTGTTTTGATAGTTGAACGGATCCAGGCAAAAGAGAATGGCAGAGCTGGACCATCTAGTCTAGCCTTCCCCTCCCCCTGCTGCCTGCCTGACTTGGAATCTTCTGCTGCTGGCTGAAGACATTGCATTACACATAGGAACAGCTTAATAAAGGTATTTTGGAGAGGTCATATGGTATGGTGGGTAGAGAGCCAGACTTGGAGTCAGAAAGATCCAGGTTCAAATTCTTCCTCTAGACTCATACTAGCTCTGGAACTCTACAAAGGCAAAACTCCTCCAAGGCAGCTCTAAGATGAAAATGAAAGAGTAGTTGCTGGTGTACGTTGGAAGACAGCCCCTCCTCACTGAAAGTTCTCTACATCAGTCAAGTCATGGGTCTAGACCGAAAAATAAATACATTTATTCCGTATATGTAACTACATATAGTATGTGTTTAAATCTGTTATGTTTATATAATTCTATATCCTATATATTCCTACATATTTAAATAAATATATTTTCATATATATTTAAATAAATGTATATGTGCTACATATTTAGATAGATATTTATAGATTATCTATTTAAATACATTTACTTACACTTACTGTGAATTTAAATAAATGTATTGATACATTATTTAAATATATGTATTTATACATACTATGTATTTAAAGAAATATATTTATTTCAATATTTTTATTTAAATAAATGTATTTATTTTTAATTATCTATTTTAATAAATGTTACTGAAAGTCACTGGCATATAAGACAGTCTGTCACTTTATTGTATAGCCCAGCCGTGTTACTTTCAGTTCTGAAAAGGAGTGGAGGATTAAGAAGGGAAGGTGGAGAAGATGGAGAGATATGGCTGAGAAGAGAAGGGATCTGTAACACAGTTTTCCAGTTTTACAAGAATATAATGAATAGTTGTAGGATTTTTATTTTCCAGTGTTCCAGAAAAAATATTACAAGAAAGAAAAAGGCAATAGAGTGACCAGTTCTCTACGTTAAGGCCTTCCTCCAGGTTCATACCCATGGCATGGAAGTGGCCCTGTGTTTTCAAAGGTATGGTGGTAGGGAGCAAAGTGCTAGCACAGTGGTTCTCAATGCGACCCTTTAATACAGTACCTTATGTTGTGGTGACCCCCCAACCATAAAATTATTTTTGTTGCTACTTCATAACTGTAATTTTGCTACTGTTATGAATTGTAATGTAAATATCTGATATGCAGAATGTATTTTCATTGTTACAAATTGAACATACCCCACAGATTGAGAACCACTGTGACAGCTAGCAGGTCCTTCCAAGCAGAATGGCTGTTGGTACTGCCCCAGGATGTTTGTCCAGGACTAGCCTGGCTAAATTTGAAGAGGCTCATTGGAGGATTTGGGGCCCAAAGTCACTCTTAACAGCTATCTTCTGAGCCATAGTGCTGGGAGAACCATGTTAGCTAGCCATGTGAAGAGAGCACAAACCCAGTGAAAGAAATTTACTAAATTCAGCCCAGCATGAGCCGTTCACAAAGCATTTCCTCATCACCCGCTACAGAGAGTGGCACCAGGCTAGGCTCACCTACATTGACTGAATGTGAACCTGGCAGATGATACATGGAAATGATCATTATAGATTTGGAGCTGATTGAACCTTCATGTTACTTTACCCTGTCTATGTATGTGTATAGATTTAAACTATATGAATATTGGAATAGACAAAACAGTACATTGAAATATCAAAAATATATTTTACTTAGTCATGTAGACTCTTCAGAAAAACATTTACACTTTTCTTGTCTCCCCTAAGTAGAAATGCTGAGTCTAGACCAAAGAAATCAGCAAGGTGAGTTGTGTCTAAAAGAGTTCAGTGTGTGTGAGAGAGATAAAGCAGGACCCCCTTATAACATAGATGATTATTATTACTATTATTATACAGATTCAATTATATTTCTAATCAAATCATTTCTCCTAAAATATAACCTACAGGAAAAGCCTTCTGTGATATGGCTAACCAGTAGGCTAGATTTTAACCTTTCAGTTCAATTTGATAATAAAATAGAGCCGTTTCATGCCTGCTACATGTTGGTCACTGTTACATACAAAGGTGATACAGAACAAGGTGTCTACCCTCTGTCTCTTACACTGAAGTGGGGAAAGGGGGGCCTCAGGAACACGATCTAGATACAAGGCCAGAAGATTGGAAAGACTCAGTCAAAGTGCTTTAAGACCCAAGGAGGGAGAAAGGCTTCATGGACACACAGAGAGAGCTATGAAGGGCGTCGAGATGGTGGCAGGAGTTCAGTGCTGCTGGGACTTGGTGTAAAAGGGGAAGAATGTGGTGCGAGGCTGGGAAAGTCAGTTGGAAGCACATTGTGGAGGGCCTTGAATGCCAGGCCAAGGAGTTTGCAGAAGTCATGGGAAATCACTAAACTTTGAGCGTCAGAGCATCATGGTTAACCCTAAGGATTAGGAAGATAAATTTGTTAACTGTGCAGAGATGGATTGGAGACGGGAGAGATCTGACCAGCACCAGTTAGGAGACGGGGAAGTGGCGTGAGGACCTCAGTGAGAGTGATAAGAGGCAGGGTGTGAGAGAGATAGTGGAGAGGGGGAGAGAGAGGGCAGAGCCAAGGATAAGGATGATGCAGTAGCTAATGCTTACAGGGCGCCTCCAGGTTTGCTTTATGAATAATCTCATTTTATCCTTACAACAATCCTGGGAGTTAAGTGCTAATATTTCCATGTTACAAGGGAGGCAGACAGGTCAGATGGCTTGCCCAGGATCCCACAGCTGATGCCTAAGGCTGAATTTGAACTCAGGGCTTCCCGATTCCCAGTCCAACATTCTCTTCCTGTACCACCCAGCTGCCTCTTAGATAATTCCAAGGATTGGACAGGTGGCAGATGCATAGACATCAGAAGATTGACAGAAGGGACGGTTTTAAGGGGAAGATGATTTTAGTTTTAGATTTGAGGTGGGGGGTTTTATTTTTTTGCTTTTGGAGGGGGGAAAGCAAGGCAGTTGGGGTTAAGTGACTTACCCGAAGTCACACGGATAGTAAATGTCAAGTGTCTGAGGCCAAATTCGAACTCAGGTCCTCCTGACTCCAGGGCCAGTGCTAGACTCATGTTTTAATGCTAGTGAGACATCTAAGTAAGTAAAATGTCCAGCAAGTTACGTAGTTAGAGATGTTGGGAGAGCTTAGAGGAGAGATTGGGCCTGGAGATGCAGATAGAAGAGTTATGTGCTGGTGTTTTTTTTGTTTTTTATATTTTTAAGGGAAGAGAATAGAAGCGGCAAACCAAAGACGAATTGAATGTGATTTTGATTTCTGGCAAAATTCTAGGCCATGTTAAAAGGACTGGTAGCTGACATCTAGAAAAGACAATAGTAATCCCAAAGAGCCAGCCAGCCCAGCTTCATCCTGAACAGGCCGTGCCCGACCGAATGAGGAACTTTTAAAAAATTTCTATAAATATAAAGGGTATTCCTTTTTTTTTAATACAGCTTTTGGATAGATTAGTAGATCATGGAAATCTGTATACATAGTTTACCAGTAGTTTAGAAAAGCATTTAATTAAGGGTATTTCTGTTCTTGTGCCAAAGACAGTTGTGGGCTAGAATGACATTTTGTGGAAAATGATCATTGAAAGCAAGCTCGTGAAGGGCCTTGAGTGTTCCCTGTGTGAGGATCGGTCAGTTAAAATACGAGGGTAGAGAAGGGAAGACTCGGGGGGATGGGGACTAGCACAAGTTGCTGCCCCACTCGGCTCTGCCATTCTGTGATTCTGAGCAGACAAGGTCCCTAGTGGAGGAGACCAGTAGCAGAAGAGAAGAGAATCAGTTGAGAAGACAGCCCTTCACAGTCCCTGACCTTGGGCTTCAGGAGGACGGTAGACCATCAGTGAAGCCAAGAAGGACCATGGTGATGCAGGTAGGTGGGGAAGCAGGAGGCAACATGAAAGCCCAGAGGCACGGAAGCTGGCCTGTCCCTCCAAACAGGCTTCAGCCTCAGCATTAGCATTCTCTCATGTCATGATATTTACATTTTGAATTTACTACAAGGCTTTTAATAACATGTTTTTCACTGCTGCAATAGCTAGATGGTACAGCAGCTACAGTGCTGGATTTGAGGTTGGGAAGGCCTGAGTTCAAATCCTGCCTCAGATACTACCTGGGCAAGTCATTTCACATCCCTCAGCCTCGATTCCCTTGTCTGTAAAATGGGATCATAATGGCACCTACCACACAGAAGAGTTGTGAGAATCAAATGGGTTAACACCTAAGTAGTTGTTATTCAGTCATTTTTCAGTCATACGTGACTCTTCATGACTCCATTTGGGGTTTTCTTGGCAAAGATCCTGGAGTAGTTTGCCATTTCCTTCTCTGGCTCATTTTACAAGTGAGGAAACTGAGGCAAACAGGGTGAAGTGACTTGTCCAGGGTCACACAGCTAGTGAGTGTCTGAGGCTGGATTTGAACTCAGGAAGATGAATTTTACGGCTCCAGCTAGTGCTCTGTGCACTGTGGCGCCACCTAGCTGCCTCAGTAACATGTAAGGTGCTATATAAATTCTAGTTGTTATTATTAAAACGCTTTCAGAACCCTAGTCATGTATTGTTATACTTGGTTGTCTTCCATAAGAGGACCAGTAGTCAAGTCTTGAATGGAGAATCAGCTACATGGCCGACACCTTGCTTGGGTCTATATAGAAGACCCTCTCCCTGCCTTCAAAGAGTGTTGTTGCCGTCTGTCTTGTGATAGGAATAACCTCCATGAGATAGTACCAGATAATGGGAGGAAATGGGAGATGAGAGGGAAGCCAGTGAAGTGCAGGATCTCCTGCTCTTTGGAAAATAGGGGGCAGTTTTCTCCAAAGAGAGAGTGAAGGGCTCCCTGTGCTCAAGGCACTGGGCTGAGCGGGATACAGAAGTGCCAAGTCTCTGCCTTCAGGGAGCGCCCAGTCTAATGGGAGAGCTTACAGTCGTCAACAAGTGAGTCTTTATACACGTTTAATGTTTGCACAACATAACGCTGTGGGAGATGCAAAGAAATATGACATTCAAAGCCTGACCGGGACCATAAGTCGTGTGTGTGTGTGTGTGTGTGTGTGTGTGTGTGTGTGTGTGTGACCGGGATTGGGAAATCCTGGATGAGAACATTCCTCCTACCAATCAACGCTGCCACCTCTCCAACTTAGAGACTTTTGGAATTGCCTAAAGCACGAGAAGTCAAGTGATTTGTCCAGAGTCACACAGGGGTAGGTGTCAGAGGCTGGGCAGTGAGCAAAAATGGTTGAATACAATGTAATTACTGAATGAGTGATACACATAATGGGTGCTTTAGGCGCTGAAAAGAGAGTTCCCCATTATTTGGAATAGTCAAGGAAGCCTGGAGGAGGTGAAATTTGAACCAGAATCCGTATGGACAAATACAATTAGAGCGAAGGCTGAGGAGGGGTCGTGTGAAGGACATCCTTGGGCAACGATAAAGAGAGCCCTGCCCTTGGAGAGGAAGCTCTCCATTGGAAAGTCATGGAAGACAAGGTTGGGAAACGTTCTAGGACAGAATGCAGAACATTAGCAGCTTGGTCTGGAATCACTAAAATCATCTTCAAATATTCTCCACTTCTTTTTAAATGGAATAAAACAATCACACTTTGAAGAGAAGGACCTCGATTAGCATGTCAACTCCCAAAGGCAAACCCAGAGTCTCAGTCAGGACCTGGCACCGTCCCTTACCTGTAGTAATGCCTGATGTTTGTGGGACAAACAGAAGACAACAGTCGTGTTTGTAGAGATTTACGTGATAGATCAAGAATCCGGGGATGAGGAACCGGGATAAGACGATGCCTTTGCACCTATCGTTAGCTTATCATCATCTTGGGTCCAACCAGTGGTTGCCAGAACTCGCTGGCTCCAAATGTGCATGACGGAGACTCGTTATAATTTTTTCTTTTGTTGGTAACTCCCCCCCCCCCAGATTTCTGAAAAGTGCACTAATCCCATTTTGCAGTGATGAGGGATTTATTGATGCAACTCTAAAGATGAAAAGCCGCGTTTTTATTGGAGGTGTTTGTTTTATTCCCTCCCCAAATTTGGTCAGATTCCCTCCATTTCTGAGGAACGGGGAGGAACCGGAAAGTAGAGAAAACCTCCAACCTTTTGTTGTTTCAAAGGGCTTAGCAATTTTTCCTGAGCGAAGGGGAATAGCCCGTCTTAATGTCCTTCTCGCAGCTGCCAGAGAGATTCTCAGCCTGTACAGAGATACGCTTGCGAGTGACTCGGGAGTGTCAAACTAGCGTCCAACTTTTATTCTGACACTTCCTAAAGAATTTGATCGAAACTATATATGTCCAGATAACATGCAGCCAAGTGCCCCTCTTGCGTTTGTTTCAAGATATTTTTGGAAACAACAGAGGCGACCTTGGACTCAGCTGCTTTTCCAATTTAGGACTTCTCTGGAGCTGCTGAATAATATTTCTCAAACACTCAGAATCCAACAAATGGCTAAACATTCATGTATACTGTTATCTGGTCCCCCCTTACCCCCCCCCAATATGTTCTGTTGCTACACACCTATTAGCATTCTAATCATTGCCCTCAAAATGTACTTATAAGCACATGCACTTTCCCTCAAGAGTACCTTTTGGTAACCTTAATTGAACTAGACTAAAATATATATGTGTGTATGGGGTATGTGTATGTGTGTGTGTTTGGGGGGGGGGGCTTTGTATACTTCTTACAAACAAAAAGTAATTGGGAGTTAATTCTTTGTCATTTGTTACCAACATCAAAAGTCTGGTTGGAAGCCAGAGTTCACAGGGACTTGGTGTCAGGTCTAAATGAGGACTTTGGTCACTGTGACAGATCCCTTTCAAGGGGCACTGCCACCTGTCCAGATTGTAGGAGAGGAAAAAATCTTGCTCACCCTAGCCTCAAGGTTAAACTTTGTGCTCTCCACATCTCATCTGAGAAGAGTAAAGCTTTCTTCTGTCTTTGGGGGTGACATTTGTTTGCATTTAGAGTTTTAAAAAAATAAAATTTCAATCTACCACTTATCAGTTTGCCTTGACAACCATGGGGCTGGGTTATATAGGCCCTCAGATAAGGCAGTTCTACAACGAAACAAAAAAGGGAAGGAGAATTATAGTGGTGGTTTCTGTTTTCACTGAGTTGCCCAAGATGCTGTGGTTAAGGTGTGTGCAGTTATAGACTGGATTCTGGGTGGTATGGGTTCACAAGACATTCCCAATGACAAGACAGTGTGAAGTTCAGAAGTCTTTAGGCAAAGGCTGGAAGGTCCCTTGTCCCAGGTGTTCGCAGAAGAGCCTCCTGAGGAGATACACATTTGACCATTTGGCCTCTCCATACCCCTCTGACCTTGGGCTTCCAGGGTTCCATATAAACAGACACACTCAAGGAAACATTTGAGCGCATGGACCCTACTCCCCACACTAAAGAATTCATTGTTCTTGAAGACGCCTTGTGACTTGGTTTGGAATCAAGTAAGATGTCAGCAATAAGGGATCACATGCAGATTTGATGACCCAAACTTGCTCCTCATTTTAGGCACTTTAAAGCATGCTCTTCCTGGTGACAGTAGTGGTGGTCCTTTTTTTAATTGTCAGAAAACTTTATATGACCATCATGCTACATTTCATTTATTCAAAAGCCTGTGATTTTTTTTTAAAAACTGACATTTACTCTTTTATACAAACAGGTTTTTCATGGGTGTGGCTTCCCTGTGTAAATTTTCATTCTTTTATGGATGTTGAACTAGAGTCTGAGCTAAGTCACTGAACTGCCCTGATTAAATAAATAGCAGCTAATCCTGCTCTGGTAATGATCTTTACAGGCTAAGAAGTAAAGTTTCCTCTCCCCCGTACCACAGACTCTTCCATCCACTCATCTACCAAATGCTTCTAAGAGCCAAGGATTCTTTATGAGGTAAAAACTGAATAATTTTTTAAATCACAATTTCAGAGTTGGAAAGGATGTTGGAGACCACCCCATCTAACAACTATTTGAATAAGACTGTCCCTAAGAAGTTGTCGCTCCAGCTATTGTGTAAAGGCTAGTGGTGAAGGGGAGCCCTCGCCTTCCTGAAGGCTTCCCTGCTCTTTTCCTGTGTCTCTCTCTCCCCAAACTCTCTCCTGCCTTAGTTTCTCTTGTACTGTGCCTATGCTGTGTCTTCATGAGGCAGTGGGGGATTCTCCCTCCCAGAGTTCTAAAAGCAAAAGGCAGGATGACCACCCACTGGAAAGCAGATCCTGGTCCTGACGCAGCTGAGTCCAAGTCCAGGAGTCTACAGTCTCTGTAAAAATCCCAACAGTAGAACATCAGCTCCTCAGAAGCAGAATTTTTTCATTTTTGTCTTTGTCTTCTCATCACTTGGCACTGTGTCTAAAGTGTTGATGCATATGTGAGAGAGCCTTCACGGACCCCAGAGGCTACCTAGTCCAACCCCTACCTGGCTAAGGGTCCCTTCCACCACCCTCCCAGCAAGGGCCCTCCAGCGAGGAAGAAGTAATGGCTTCCCGAGGTAATCTGTCCCACTTTGGGACAGCTCTCATTTGGTAAGAGAGCGTTTGCTGATATCACACCTCACTCTGCTTAACTCTGACTTCCATTGCTTCCTGTTCTGTACCCGGGGCCAAGGAGAGTGAGTCTAGTCCCCTAAAATTCCCCCAACTAGGCCGAGCATCTCCCCTTCCTTTGACTGATCCTCATGTGGTGTATTCCCGACGTCCTTCGCCATGTTTATGGGCCTCCTCTGGACGTTGTCGTGCTCTCCCTAAAATGTGTCCATTGACTCATGCTCATACGGAGCTCGCTGTCCACTGTAACCTCCAGGGCTTTTTTGCATATGCATACATTAGATCACAGGGTCATGGGAGGGTAAGGGGTCAAGAGAGTAAGGTCCTCATAGCTATTCTTCCAGAGAAGGAAGCAGGCCCAGAGAGGCTAAGCATCTTGCCCAAGTTCACACAAGTAGTCAGAGAGCCAAAATCAAAACCCACTCCAAAGCCTGCCTTCTTTCTACTCTAGCCCTTTGCTTGCCTCACCAAGTCTGCCCTATCTTGGGCTTTTGAAATTGATTTTTTTTTTACCCCAAACTTAGGACTTTACATTTATTTCCATTGAATTTCATCTTATTTGATTTAACCCAAGTGTAAATCCATGTGAAGAGACTGTTTGGTTTTCAAAACTGAGCTGGGTCTTTTATTCTCTAGGAACAAACACAAAGC
Source organism: Pseudocheirus occidentalis (assembly GCA_028646575.1). Taxonomy (NCBI): domain Eukaryota; kingdom Metazoa; phylum Chordata; class Mammalia; order Diprotodontia; family Pseudocheiridae; genus Pseudocheirus; species Pseudocheirus occidentalis. The sequence goes on along the minus strand of CM053594.1, from coordinate 27,220,470 downwards.
TGAAGCCAAGGAACCCAAGTGTTTCCTGGGGCAGTTGGACCGATTGTATGTACCACTTTGGCCCTAGGACCTCTAACCAAACCCTCTCTGTCCCCAGAAACTCTCAGTCAAATGAATGCCTCCTTTGATGTTCAGTGGAACTGATTACTTAAGAATAAGCACCTCTCTGTCAACCTGCCTATGACAGGAAAGATTTCTAGCAACTGCCACACAGACCTGTTTCTCTAAGCCCTTATTATCTGAGCCTGCCTCCTGAGAAATCCATATTCAGATCCCTCCAAGGTTGTACAGAATCAGTTTATCCAAATGTTTGGGGTGTCACTGAATCAAGGACGTTCTTTGTGTGGCTACAGATCCTACCTTGGTCTTTCTCCAGGGTTAGATCAAGATGTGTTTGTTTATTGGGAACAAATCTAACGTGTTTCCAGCAAAAACTTGTAAAAATTCTTTCTCCCTGTCTCCTTCCCTCCTCTGTTTTCTTTTCCTCTCCTTCCTTTTTATCTCCGTGCTTATGTGCCCTTTTTCATTTATTCCTCTAACTCCCTTTTCCTTACACTATCACCCTTTCCTTAATAATCTCACTCTTCTTGCCAGGAACAAGTTAGATTTCTACCTTCTTAAGTTGTGATTATTTCTAAGAGGTCACCAGGATTGGGCAAAGAGTTTCTTTTTTATTTGGGGAAAAAAATACAGATGTGACTCATCTTTCCCTTTTAGAGGAAGACTTAGATTGATTCAGTTTCTCAGGGGCTTTGGAAAGTGCTCTGAACTCTTAACATGAGACTGCTCCGTAAATACTTAGTGAACTGATCTCTCTTCTCTGCAGAGCTCTAAGGATCAGCTTAGTGGAAAAAAATCTCTCCGTTGTTTCACTGGCTCAGCACTGTCACAAGCAAGGCTCCCACTGGCTAGGCTTCATCCTTCCTAGGTGTGATTTCATTGTGGTAAAGGGGCTAACATTGATTGCCTTAACCCCATGGCAGTCTGTGGCAACAGGTAACTCTTTTTAAATTTGAGAACCTTTATCATAATTGTGGAGAGATACCAATGGGCCAGAATATTTATGTTGCCTTGATCACAGGCTGGTTTCTAGGGTACCAAGGATTCCTAATTGTTGCTGGTATAATCATGAAAGGCAAATTGGACTTCAAATCAGGGCTGGTGCATTTGACTCTCACCTGATGAGACAGATGGAGTATCTAGGGGACCACCCCATGGATGGATAGAATTATCTTTCGCCAAAAAATATGGCACTGCCCACTTCCCAGTAGCCTGGCTCGGTAAATGAACTCTGTGGGCTCGGGCTTCTTCATCCAGGGGCTTCCTGAACTTGCTTTGTTTATCTGTTTTCATAACTGTATCTCAACAGAGTTGTTTTCTTTGACAATCCTATATATTTTGAATGCATTTAAAAACATTGTTCTGAGGAGTCCATGGGCTTTGTCAGACTTCCAGAAGAGTCCAGGGCACAAAAAGATGGAGAGCCCCTGCTCTCAAGAAAGGAAAGAAAGCCTCCTTCAGCTTCATGAACAAATGAGCCGTTGGCCCTAAAGGCTCCTCTCTATGGCCTGTGTTTAGGCTTCCACGTCTTAAAACAGAGTCACTATCTCCCAGCTAAGATTTAAGTTTCTTGCTAAAAATCTGGTCTCAGACATAATTCCCACCAGATTTAGTACAGAAGGTGTAGAGGTGACGGCCTCTTACCATTAAGATAGGGACAAGAGCATCTGCCTGATGGCTTTTTAAGACGCTGATGATGCAGAGGAAAGATATGAAGTGACTGTGCTCACAGCTGAGCTGTCTCGTGAGTGCAAGGAGCAACATGAGTCTTTTCATATGTCACATCGGATTGTCAGAGAAACTTAGGCGTAAATGTTTCTATTTTGGAAATTTGCTGGCTATCAGGATCAAAAAAGCCCTTCTTGGCTCCTGGCATCAGCCTGACTCACAAGATGGATTCCATGACCTTTCCAGTTTGCTAAAAGGGGAAGCTGGTGGACGGTGACACTAGTGAACAGATGAATTTGCTTGAAATAACATCAGTCATAAGCTCGGAAGGAAGACAAATGGCCCAGTGGCTCATGTGCCAGATTTCAGGTTTGTTTCAAAAGAAAAAGTCTGATGAAAAACTCTCCTTTCACGTAAAGGAGATGTTTTAGGGCAGAGACTTGAACTTTCCCTCCCCACATTTGTTGCAGAATTGGGCGGGGACAAGGAAGTGAAAATTATTGCAAATTTAGGCCAACTGGACTGTTTTCGTTTCTCCATCAGTAGGGAAAGAAACAAAGATAAATGTAGTCAGCGAGGTTTGTTTTTTCCTTAATCACACTTTAAAAACCTCTCCAGGTCCATGTATATGTTTCCCTAGAGGAAGAAGAATTATTGGATTAAGCTAATTAGTCTGTCATCTTAGTCCTCACCCTTTTGGAAGCTAAGCCTCTGGACCAGCCTGTCACCTGTCTGCAGGTAATAGGAACATCAGCCGCTCCAGAACACAAGCAAACATACTTTCTCACAATTACAAGTAAGATGAAATGTTCTCCTTCAAGCTTCCAGGCTCCCTTGCCAATAAATCACTGAGACAGGGGTAAGAAGACTATTTGACCCTAGATTAGAAGTTCAGTCTTTATCATGTCTTGCTGTAGTTATGGTTTGTCCTTTGTTCTGGAAGAGGACCATGATATCAGGAAGATGATGCCATGATATGCAAGTGAATTGGATTTAAGTGAGGCAGGGCTGTGCAAAGTCACCGGCCTCACTTTTTCCTCCAGAGTCATCTGGGTCTAGTGACTAAATGTTCATCAGGATGACTAGAGATGGCCCAGGGTGCAATGGGAGACCCTGGCTCTTTTAGGATAAGGTCTTTTCAGGTTCTCCCTTTGAGTGAGGTAAGGCCTATTCAGTGAGTAGGCCTCTTTAAGAAGTAAGTGAAGAGATGACCCATTTAATAAAATTTTTTTAAAAATTCAGACTGGGAGGGTAAGACCCTCAGGGTTTCTCCCCAAAAGAGAAACAGTTACTATTGACATTTACTCTGAGCTAGGAAGACCGAAAAAATAAGCATTAATTGTTGCTTGGGCAGGAACTTATTGCCAGATCTTGAAGGGAAACCTCCTGTGAGCTTTTTACACCAGAGAGGAGCATTGCTGATTGTAGTTTCTGGAATCTTAGAAAAGCATTTTTCGTGTTGTTGTTTAGTCATATCTGACTTTTTGTAGGTCTGACCCTTTTGGGGCTTTCTTCACAAAGAAACTGGAGTGGTATGCTGTTCTGGCTCATTTTACAGACAAGGAAACTGAGGCAAGCAGGGTTAGGGGACTGGCCCAGGGTCACACAGCTAGGAAGTGTCTGACTCTGGATTTGAACTCAGGTCTTCTTGACTCCAGGCCTGGTGCTCTGTCTACTGAACCACCTAACTGTCCTTATTGAACTTACTAGAAATCAGTTATAATCCATCCTCGAAACTAGGTTAGAAACAAACAACCCGTGGTGTCTACAGACATTTTCTCCATTCCGCCAGGCCTGTGTCAACCATGCCCCTAATTTACTGTCCCTCACCCTGTTACGTAAAGACAGGCTCCCACCCGGGGGTGCACGTTCAGTGGGAGAAGCTTGTCAAAGGAGCCTGGGGAATATCTGGCCATGTATGGCTCTCTTTGAAATTAATGAAGCTGTTTTTATTTCCCTCTGTGTGTGTGCACACGCTAAACTCTAGCATATGGTCTGGGCAGATGCTGTTCCAAAGGCACTGGTTTCCTTTGTCATCCTAAGGTATTTTAGGTACTTAAAACCATTGTTCTGAGGAGCAGTCCCTCAGGCTTCACCCAACAGGACCAAGACAGCTTTATTTTGAATAAGAGGCAGAAAAAGGTTTATTGACAACCAGGGAATCCAGAGACCAAAAAAGGTTGGGAATCCTTGAGTGAAGAGCACGCAGGGACCAGTGCTAGCCTCGGGCCCAGATTTCTATTGAGAAATAAGCAATAGCAGTAGAAAGGAGACGTGGGTCTGGCTCCCGTTTTTGGCCCCATCTCCCCATTGCCTCTGGCCCCTGCGTGATTTCCTTCAAACACCGGTTCTGTTGGCACACGTTCCTTGAATCCGTGCACATCTCAGTGCCCCCTTTCCATTTCTAGTTCCCACTTTTTGTACAGCCACATTTGCACCTGACCTGAAGGTTCTCCCCTGTAACGTTATCCTTGTCTAGCCAGAAATGGTGCATCTCCCTTCAGCATGTAAACATGTACAGGGGAGAGAGTAATGATCTAGGGAGACTGTCTGAGAGGGAGAGCTCTGAGAGGGGGACACCAGCTGGCCACTGACCCATCCAGTAAAAGGACTGCGTCAGTGGACCCCTCTGGTGGGACAGCAGGGTTCCATTGTGTTCTAGTGAGGGGAATCTCTCTGGTAGATGCTCCCGCTCTGCTGCCACCACACACAGACCAAAGCTGGGCCCTGCTTGTGGCCTTCCCCCTTCCTCGCCACCCTGCATGCTGCCGGCCATCACAGCCATGTCCAGTTCCAATAGAAACTGAGTCCTGCTGGCTGTGTGGCAACGCAGAAAGTCACAGAATTATCTGTGCTGTATGTTTTATTCGGTTAAACATTTCCCAGGCACATTTTACTCTGGTTCTGGCCACACTTACGGTTCTGTGGGCCATTGTAGCCTGACCCCTCTGAACTCCAGGACATTCTCTAGACAGTTTGATACAGAGCAAATTGTACCATGAAGTTAAGGCTCCTCAGCGTATAGGATCCCAGACCTAGGACTGGAAGGGAACCTCAGAGACCATGTAACCCAAGCCCCTCATTTCACATGAGGGAACTGAGGCCCAAGATTACACAGGAAACATCAGAGGTAGAATTTGAACTCAGGGCCCCTGAATTCAGAATCAGGGCTCTTCTCAAGGGAGTAAAAAGCAGCGTGGTGTTTCTAAAGAGCTCTTGAATCAGAAGAGATGAGTGTGACTCCTGATCAGCTGAATATGCAGCCTCAGTTTCCTCATCTGGACAATGGGGATCTTGAGGCTCCCAGTCTCTACCTCCCAGGCCTGTCCTGAAGAAAACATTTTGTCAGCTGTGACTTGCAGTCTTTGTGATGGAGATTGCCCTGGGCCTGGGGCAGAAGATGCCACTCAAACCCTGACTCTTACTTTTCGGTCCCTTGGCCTCCCAGGGCATGAATGCCATCCCCTGTGCAATGAAGAGGTTGCATTATGATCCCTAAAGCACCTTCCAGGTCTAACTCCTGCTTCTATTATTATTTGAGCCACAAACTATTTATTGTGAAGGACTTGGATCAGTCCAGGTCAGGTTACCCAAGTTTAGATGCACTTGATCAGCCCTTTGGCTGAGGCCACTGGAGGTTTACCCAGGTGCTGGCTGCTGGCTGCGCCCTCCTTTAACCCCCGGGGTCTCTGCCAGGCCCTTGTCACTCCTTTTCAGCTCTCCTCTCCAGCCTCTCAGCACTAGGGCCACCTTCGCTATATCTCCATGCTGCACCCCACCCCCTACCCCGGCCCAGCTTCCCCTCGCTCCTTTCTGTGGCCTTGGCCCAGGGCCCACTTTCTAATTCTGGCCATCCTTGGCATTTCTACAGACAATTTCTTTGCTGCGTGGTGGCCTTTGAATTGTCCCATTTACGCACATACACGCAGAGCTTCTGACGTCTGTCAGCCTTCAAGTATACTCAAGACCCTAGTTCTTGAACCCCAATAACTTCAGCCCTGTCTCTAGGGTACCATCCTGCCACAGAGAAGACTGGCCATGGGAAACCATCTGCCTACCACCATATACACCCACCGCTTCCTGTTTGCCTTTCACCCATGATCCCAAACTCACATATATAAATATATTCACTTAAATTAAAAGATAAATACACATTATATGCATGTTTATATTTTAATTAAAATGGAGTGTCATGAGTGAGGAAACAGTCAATTTGGCAAGATAGTAGAGCCCAGGAAGGTGAGTAATGTCTAATGGGATGGGAAAGTGTAGGTTAGGGCCAGGTTGGGTAGGGTTTTAAACAGAATTTTATATTTGATCCCTAAGGCAATCAGAAGCCACTGGAATGAGCTGAGTATGGGACTGACATGGTCAGATTTGTGCTTAAAGAAAATTCCATTGACAACAGTGCATATATAAAGTGGACATTCGGTGGTTCCTGCTGCCTATGAAATTAAGCCCAAAGTCCTTAGTCTATCCCCAAAGGCTTTCTACAACATGATTCCAACATACCTTTCCAGTAACCTACACTCCATGCAAATTGGACTAGTCATGATTTCCCCAAATGCATCCCGTACTTTCCCACCTCCATGCCTTTGATTGTGTTGTTCCCTCTTCCTGTAATCCCCTTCCCCCTAAAGCTGCCTGTTGAAACCCTGTTCATCCTTCAGGTTCTGCCTTGGTTAGGCCACATCCAGGTGTCTTGTTCAGTTCTGGACCGTCCTGTTCAGGAGAGCTGAAGGGTATCAGACAAGCATTCCAATGGCTTTCAGTCCCCTAAATTGTGGAGACGGTGGGTGATTGGCCAGTAGAAGAGAAGTCTGAGGACAGCCTCTGGGGAAAGAAGATGAGAGTTCTTCTCTTCTAAGGTGGAAAAGACTGTTAAGTGCTCTGCTTGGCCCTGAGGGCAGAGCCAGAACCAGAATCAGAACCAGGTGGGAGATGCAGAAAAAGCCAAGTTGGGTTTGAGGTCAGGAAGCAACTTCCGGACGAGTGGCCCAACAGTGGCCTGAGCTGCCTTTGAACCCTGTGCATTCTCCTTTATCGGAGGCCTATAAGCGAACACCAGGTGGTTGTGTGATAGAGGGGAATCCTGGGCAGGGGTCTGGGCTGGATCAGATGACCACCAAGGTCTCTTCTTATTGTCTCCCACTCAGTGCTGCCTTCTAGAAAGCCAGCCCCTGGTTTCTCCTTCCCATTCCCCCAGGCTGAAAATGACCTCTCCTCTCGTGGCACTTTTATTCCTCGAACACTGATTGCCAGTATTTACGCAGTGCTTTTACATCGATGATTTCATCTGACCCCTACAAGAGGGTCCCAGCCAGTCAGCTCCATCTCTGTGGAATTTGAGAAGAAATAGCATGCCGATCAATCAAGCATTTATCAAGTACCTACTGTGTGCCAGACACTATGCAGGTGCTGGGTAGAGGTAGAGACTACAAGTACAATATGTCCATTTTACAGATCTAAAGGTAGAGGCTCAGAGACCCATTAGCTTACACAGCTACAAATTATGTGTGAGAGGCAGGATTTGAATTCAGCTCTTCCCAACTCCAAGCCCAATATTCCTTCTACGTTCCCTCTTATTCTCACAGAATCGTCCTCATTTTCTATTTTATCCTGAATATAAAACAGGGAGCTCACAGAGGAAGAACCAGAGTTGCTCATCGTAACGGCACCCTCCATGCCTGGCTGGTGCCTTACACATAGTAGGCACCTCCAACCATGTTTTCTTCATTGTTGAAGTGAAAGTAGGATAGATACGCATGGTATTTGCAAAGCTCTTGTCTGAAAAGCTCTTCCCCAGAGGCTCTGACAGCCTGTTTTTGATGAGAGGCTTAACGGCTGCGGGTCTCATGGTTCCTCTGAGACCACCGACAGGGAGGCTGCTAAGGTTTTTTTTCCTGTGAGCAGTTTCCACTTGATCTGGTGAAGGACAGCCTGGGAGTTTGCTTTGGAACCTGGGGAGAAACACTGGCCTGATTCTGAAAGGAGAGCCGCTGCCTACCAGGTCTGATTGCCGGGACTCTAAGTAGACTGCTTGCGACTGTTTTTCAGTAGTCAAGGTTTCCCAGGCTCCCTTCTGAAAGGCTTGGGAACATTGGCCATGAGTTTTAATCAAAGGAAAAACAACAACAACCCTGTCCACTCAAAAAAAAAAAAAAAAAGCAAGAGGGCTCTGAGGTCTCTTCTTGCAGACCTCTCCCTGGCCCAGAAACTCTCTAGCAGGTTCTGGTACCAAGCCAGCAGCCCTGAGGGTAATTTGTTTTTCTTTTTCTCAGTTTTCCTTTTCCCTTTGAACTCTTCTGTGAGTGACTGCTTGGGGTGGGTCACAGGTTATGGGAGAAAAGAAGGACCTAGCTGCCCCGGTCTGCCTTTGGAATAATGAATGAATCAGTCCGGTGCAGCCTGAGACAACTGCAGAGCACGTTTATCCAAGATCTGGAGGGCTGAAGGGTGGGTTGGTGGCAGACTCTTTGAATCAACAAACTATTAAAAAATTGGAGAGAATCCTCCCAGTTTCTGGACCTTCAATGTATTCTTCTCGTTTTATTCATGCAGTAGGAGATCCATTTTGCAGATGGATAAGAAATCAGTCAAGGGCTACATCCTACCAAAAGGCTCTCCTAGCCCTCCTAGCTCCTAATGCCATCCAGTCTAGGGTTACCTTCCCTCAAGTTTGTTTTTGTGTTTTCTGACATACAGATTATCAATATAAAATTGTCTCTCCTTAGAATATATGCTCCTTCAGGACTCGAGTTGGATGACCGCTATGGTCCCTTCCACCTCTTAGAGGCTTTAGTTCTTTAACTCACCCAGAGAACCCAAGTCAACTCAATGCATTAAACATTTATTGAGTATCTAAAAAGTTCCAGGCACAGTTCCAGGCTCTGGGGATACAAAGAAAAGACAAAAATCAGTCCTTCCCCTCAAGGAGCTTACACTCCAAATAAGTGAGACAACATGCAAACAACTGTGCATAAAAGATTCGCTGGACTGGAAGCTCCCAAAGATCAGGGATTCTCTTTTCTGTAAGTATCCTCAACACGTAATCTCAGTACACAGTAAGTGGTTAATTAAGGCTTAACTCATTCAGACAGGACAGACACAGGAATAATTGGAAGGCATTAAGATTAAGAGGGACTGGAAAAGTCTTTTTGCCGAAGTCTTTTAGCTGATAATTGAAGAAAGCCAGGAGGTGGAGATGCTAAGGGAGAGCATTCCAGACATGGGGTCACTCAATGAGAAGTCACAGAGTTGGAGATGAAGTGTCTTGTGCAAGAAGACCAGCGTCATTAGATTGGAGACTACAGGGAGGGTAGTGAAGGGTCAGAAGACTGGGGAAGTAGGAAGGAGTCAGGTTATGAAGGATTTTAATGCAGGGGGGTTTATATGTGATTCTGCCCATCACAGGGAGCCATGGGGTGTGGAAGAGCTGGAATTCCTAATCACCTGCGCCAACCTCCCCATTCCCTATCCATTTACTAACTAGAGTTTGGTTAGTCCATTGAAACAATGCACATCCCTATTAAAAGTCCACCAAGTAACAAATATGGCGGCCAGCCTCTTAGTTCATGGAGAGAATCCTGGTTTTAGAATCCCAGTGCTGCTATTTTCTAGCTATGTGACCTTGGGCAGGCCATTAACTTTCCTGGGGCCTCAATTTCTTCATCTTTAAAATGAACAGTTAAGTCTCTCCCAGTTCTAAGCCCTTTGACTCTCCATGTAGTGAACTCTCCACATCAGTGGCCACCAGAGATGGTGGTACCTGGTCCAGCGTGCCAATCTTTTAAGTTCAAGATCCTCCCCTGTCTGACTTTGCTGAGAAAAAGTAAAGGGGAACAAGCTGACTTTGACAACATCGCCAAAGGAGAGGTGGTGTGTGTCTGTTTACCTGGGAACGTACTGGCTGCTTTAGGCCTGGAAGGGAGAGAATATAGAGCTTCAGATGTGGGCCAGGAGGGTGCCAGGCCTATCCATCCTAATTTCCACTACCCTAGTCTCTAACCCCTTCTCATTCCAAGCCCCTGCCTTTGACAGTGCCTGTTCAAGCTAGTCCTGGGTATAAGTTAGAGTCCAGGAGTCTAGGGAGAATATAATGGGTGCAGTCCTTGCAACATCTGCCCAGGCAGAGCAGCAACAGCATCTTTTAAAGCTTTAAGAGTTTCCCCACTTCCTTTTTCTGCCCACACCAGGATGGAGGGCTGACCACAGGCAACAGGCAAAGGGAAAGAGGGAGAGGAGGGCAAAACAGATTATTCTGATTTATCCTGGATTAATTTAGAGTTATCTTCCCAAGTCAAATGAACAAGGCTTTATTATTAAACCCTTCTTATGTGCCATGGAGAAAGAGAGCATCCCTACCTCCAAGAAGCTTACATTCTATTGAGGGAAGATGCACACTTAAAGTTGAAAGGGGGAAGGAGGAAGTGGAGAAGGATGGGAAAAATGGAGAAAGTATTGAGACAGGAGCCAAGTCTGGAGAGGAAGCAAGACACGGCTGGCCTGGATACTTTCCTTAAAAACAAGGGTTCTGGAAGGAGGGCACTGACCAGTAGAAGGGGGAACCAGATAAAGGAATGACCTGCTGAGCAAGAAAAATATCAGATGCTCAAGATATTCCCCCTTTTCCCAGTTTTAGAATCAATGCATCAAGAAGGAAACTGCCGAGGGGGGAAAAAGAAGAAAAAGAAAGAAAAACCCCTATTTCCAGACTTCAGAGCCTTTCTTTTTTAGTTTGGGGTATTTTCTATTGTTTGAAGGTTGCCTTGCAACCCTTTTGCCTGGAAGATTTAAACAATATCGAGTTTCTCTGCTTAGCAGCAACGGTAGCCAAGGATAACTGAACATAAACTTTTCATTCTCTTTTCTTCTCCGAGTCTATGCATTAGCAACAACTTTAAACAGAATGGTCCCTGCCCCCTGGCTTGCTGTCCTGGGGTGCAGTGGGGGGCATAGAAGGAGAACATTATGTGTTCTCTTATCTTGCCTCCAAGTGGAACGGGACAAGCACCAGAATGGGAAAACAAAATCTCTGGCTATTAATACATCTTAACTTTTCTAGCACATGCATTGGCTTTGTTTGTTTGTAAAAGAAGGGAAGGATATTTTTCTCTGACCTTTGTGGATCTTCAGCCAGCTGGGAGAGAACCAGCCCCCAGAGTGCCCTCGGAAAGGTGAAGGGGGCTAGGGAACCAGGGCATAGCATCCAGTAGACACTTAAAGGGGAAAACCAGATGTCACAGCTCAGAAAATTAGGGACCTGAGAGATCCCATCAAATCTTTCATCAGATTTGGGTATCCTACTCTGCCACTTATCAGCTGGGTTGGTTGGGTGAGCATCCAGGTAGGACTGTCCCATGATTGTGCCAGAGATATGGGTTGCCTCTATATGTGTCCTTCCTGGACTTCAGTCTCCTCATCTATAAAAATTTAGAGGTAGATGGGACTAGATGGCCTCTGAGAACTCTAGTTCCCTGATACTATGATCCCTTTAGAAACCCCGCTATGGGAGGCGGCTAAGTGGCACAGTGAAGTCAGAAGGACCTGAGTTCAAATTCGACCTCAGACACTTAGCACAAAAAGTAGCCATGTGACCTTGAGCAAGTCACTTAACCCAATTGCCCTACCTTCCCCCCTCCAAAAAGCAAAAAAAAAAAACCCCAAAAACCCCAATACCCTATGAGAGTGTACTCCCCTCCCAGAGAACTTTCTTTGTACCCCTCAAATAGGAATCACAAATATTTATGTAGTACTTTTAAGGTTTGCAAAGCTCCATGCGTACATTATTTCATTTGACCCTGACAGGAATCCCAATCCAGTTGGTACGTCCCTGTGATGTGTGAGGAAAGCTGCATGCCAGGCAGTCAACAAATATTCATTCATTAAGCTCATTTTGCACAGCCCTCCCTGACTCAAATCCAACTCACTTGTACGTCATGGCATCTCCTCCCTGATGCCATGGTCCTCTTGGAGAATGAAGGACACACAGACAATGTACCAACAACCATGTACCAGACGCTGGTCTGGGTGCTGGGTAGAGGCAGAGTTTACAAGGATAGTTTTAATGTAGCCATTTTACAGATGAAGAAGGAGAGGCTCAAAGACTTGCTTACACGGCTCCTAAGCTTAATAATAAATGTTTGTTGATTTGACTTGGGAAGATGACTCCACGAGGTAGAATTTAATAGGACAGAGAATGGATAGGGAGAGGGACAGGACCTGGGATTTCATTAGCGTAGAAAACTCCCAGCTGAAAAGCCTCCTAGTAGCACTAAAGATTCCTTCTCGGCAGTTCCTGGCCTTGTATGCAAGAGTCCTTCCCCTTTTTTTGTGTCCTGGATCCCTTGTCCAGTGTTGGGTGAAGCCTACAAATCCCTTCTCAGACTAGTGTTTTTAAATGCATAAAATAAAATATATATGTTACAAAGAAGACTAATTATATCAAAATATGGTTATCAAATTATTTTTTTTTAAGTTCCCAGCCCCCAGATTACACACTTGGGTGTTGGAGAGTTTGCCCGGAACCCAGAGGTCGGTCAGATGGCATGCAGCCAGTCCAGAGCAGGGCTTCCTGGTTCGGAAGCCAGCTCTTTTTCCATTATGCCACATGGCCTTTTATTGAAATGTCAGTCAGACAATAAACATTTATTAAACACCTGCTATATGCCAGTTCCTGTGCTGGGAATACCCAAAGAGACAAAAAACCAATCCCAGTCCTGAAGGAGCTCACCAGCCCCATTTTACAGGTGAGGAAACCAAGGCAGACAGAAGTTAAGTGACTTTCTCGGGGATGCAGCTAGAAGTAGCTAAGGCTGGATTTGAACTTAGGTCTTCTTGACTCCAGGTGCAACTTCACTCAGTAATCTGAGTTGTGAGTTGTTGGAATTACCAGTTCAGAAACTGAAGGCTGGAACCTCAGGAAGTGACTTGCCTTAAATCACACAGTGACTCAGGGGGCAGAGCTTGGATTAGTACCTGGTTCTCCTGAGTCCTGATCTAAGCCAGGAGCAGTGCTGCCAATCCCTGCCGCCTCTCAGGGATGGCCTGGAATGTTGGTCCAACCCTTCATTAGATTTAGAATCACACAGTTTAAAGGGAGTGAGGTCAGCTCAGTAGTTCTGCCTCCAGCTACAACTGTCCAGGAGACACGGGACAGCCTTTTTCCATGTGTCAAAGGGGCCTCCATGATGTTTGGAGATTTACCCAAGCCTACCAGAAATTCAAGTCTCTTTCAGCACACAGAATTTCCCCTTATGCTTCCCACATTTCTGGTTTCATAGTAAGTAAAAATTGGTAAATAAGTAAAGATTCTCTGAGGCTGGCGCTGGAGAGGGGACTTTTCCCAGTGCCTGATTCGTCTCTCCTGCCTCTATTTTTAATTCCTCTCTCACACCATTGCTGAGGGGCAGCTAGGTTGTGCAGTGGATAGCGCTTGGAATAGGGAAGACTTGAGTTCAAATTCAGCCTAAGACACTTAGCAGATGTGTGATCCTGGCCAAGTTATTAATTTGGTTTTCCCATCTTTAAAATACGGCTAATAGCATCAGCTACCTCCCAGGGCAGTTGTAAGGGTCTGATAAGACAGTCATTATAAAGTGCCTGGTACATTGTAAACACCATGTCAGTGTTAGCCATTCTTATCAACTTCAAAGTTCACAAAGATGACCATGTTACCCCCAAGAACAAGGCTTACGTTGCTCCTATTTTCCTCCAGAATCCCTAAAATGCCACCAGAGGAGACTCCCCAGTAAGGCTCTAACCCATTTTTTTCAGGTTTATTTTTCCATTTTATATTTACATTTACATTTCTCCAATTTACATTCTCCAGTAGAATGTAAGTTCCTTGAGGCCTAACGTTCATTTTGTCTTTGTACCCCCATCCCTTGGCCTGGTGCCGGACACTTTCTAAATAGGAAGTAAATGCTTGTTGGGTGGGACTGGCCTGGCCTGGCCTCAAGGAAGAAAGAACTTCTGCTGTGACAGCCATTTCCAATGAGGAGGGAACCATGAAGTGGTGTGTCCACACACTGACAACTTCAGCAGCTCTTGGAGTCAGAAGATTGCCTAATCTGGCATAAAAGAAAGGATTTTCTTCTTTCTTCTTCCCCCACCCCTCCATTTTAAAGTTTCTCAAGCTGACATTTCATTGGCAGCAAAGGCAAAACCTGCAAGGAGATTTGCTGGCTCACAGCTGAGGGCAGAGCCAGCAGGAGGGGCTAAAAGCCCTTGTCCCCACCTGTACTTGGGGCATTGCCCTTTCAGATCCCTTAGGCACCCAAACCTAAATGCTTGTATGCCCTGTTGCCCTGGGTAGGGGCCAGGCTTTTGGAGAGAAGAGGCAAGCTGGTTAATGATAAGCCAGCCTTCTGAAAAGAGGCCAGGAGTTGGAAGCTTTCATTTATGGGTGTGCTCAAAGGCGTCCAAACTTCCCCCCCCCCAAAACCCTTTTTGTCACTCTAGAGGTGACTATCTGATCACTTGGCTACCAGCAGTCTCTGTGTACCCTCAGGTGAGTGGAGTGCCCCCTCACAAGCCTCCGGGGACGTCTGATGAATCAGGAACATGGAGCAGAGACACAGCAAGAAGAGGGGAGTGTCTGCTTCCTGGCAGACCTGCCCTATGCAAGAGCAAATAAGGGCAAAGGTTGGTGTGCTAACATGCTGCCTAACCCATCTTTCCTGCCAGGTCAGAGGCCTGGGTTCCCCTGATCTGGTTGCACTGCGCTAGAGACAGTCACCGCTGACTAAATGGGACTGACAGAGAATGAGTCATTCTGCCAGTTCTCTCCACCCTAACCCTACTACCCCAAATTAAATCCTCAAGTCAGGAAACTGAAGGTGTCACTACAGGGGTATAACCACTCTGGAATCTCCCTTCTTCCTTTGTCGTGAATTTGCTTTATTTATTATTCTACTGTTGAATTCAAAATGGAGGCAAGGTGAAGGTAATGAGCATTTTGTTCTGATGGCCGCCTTGGGAAAGTCTGCTTTATGGGGTGAAATTCAAGTATAGATGGGCAAGGGCTAGATAAACAAGATTATACCATAGGGAATTAAATTGGTATTTCAAAGGTAAGGTTTGAGAAATGTCTGACAAAAATGTTTAGACTAGGAAATGTTAACCTGGAATCCATGAACTTAAAAAATATACATTTTGATAACTGCATTTCAATGTAATTAGTTTCCAGCCCGTGCATTTTAATTCATGCATTTAGAAACATCATTCTGAAAAAGGATCCACAGATTTCACCAAGACTGCCAGAGGAGTCCAGAAAGGCGAAGAATTCTTGATCTAGGGAGAAAACCATCCTCCATCCATCTACCTCTTTTCTATCCCACTCTGGATTAATTTCCCCCCAGTTCCAGGGATTGGTCTGGACTACAGAGGGCCTAGAAGGATCAGGGTAGGTCTTCTTGGCCCAGAGTTTGACTTGGGGCTCTCAGACTGTTATAACTTCTATGTTGATATTTTTTTTCTAAAATAAGTATTTTTGGTAAGAATTCCTCCCAGCACAATTATCCTTCCTCTGTAGCACCTCGTGGCATGTCTGGCAAGCTGAAGGAGCTGATACCTCTCCCTCAACTTCAACTGTCCCTCTCTTTAGAGAGACGATCACTTTAATTGTTGGTATGATTATATCCTAGATCAGTGGTTCTCAACCCCGCTAATGAATGCCGTGATCCTTTAATACTTGTACGTGGGCATATCTGCATGTGGCCTGCAGATGGATAGAGGAGCCGTGTCTCCATTCCTAAGACCATTGGAAATATGTGTTTTCCAATGGTCTTAGGTGACTCCTAAGGGGTGACCCATTAGGTGACCCCTTAGGTGACCCCTGTGAAAGGGTTGTTTGACACCCAAAGGGGTCGCAACCCACAGGTTGAAAACCGCTGTCCTAGAAAGTTATATATTCATTACCAAAAGTGTCATTTTCATAGCTTTCTGCCTGTGTAGCCAATGTAATCTCCCTGCATTTGTATATACTTTGTATCAGCAATATAATAATAGTTTCCCTATCTGTCCAATTAGGAGCAATTTTTAAAAATTTATTATTATTATTATTATTATTATTTGCTTTTGTAATATTTGTTGAAGTCATCATGGAAGAGGCTATTCAAAACTAACGCATTGCTGGTGGAACTGAGAATTGGTCCACTTATTCTGGACCATTTGGAATTAAGCAAAGAGAATGACTAGAATATCCATATCCTTTGACCAGCTTCTGCTGATAAGCATATGCCCCAAGAGGATCAAAGACAGAAAGAAAGGCCCCTGAGTTACCAAAATATTTATAACATCACTTTTTATAGCAAAGAACTAGGAATAGAAGATCCCATCAATTGGGAATAGCTAAATAAATTGTGGTACATGAATGTAATGGAATATTTCTATGCAATAAGAAACAATGGATGTGACCTACTATGTCTCCTCCTATCCCTGAGTCTTTCCACTAGCCATCTCACTTTCCTGAAATACACTCCTTGCTTCCCATTGCTTCATAGAGACCTTCTCTTCCTTTAAGATACAGATCAAGGCCTAGTCATACCAGATTCAAAATCAATTATAAAGAAGTAATTATCAAACAATCTGGTACTGACTAAGAAATAGAGGGGTGGATCAGTGGAATAGACTGGGCATACAAGACACAGTAGGTAATGACCATAGTAACCTGGTGTTTGACAAATGGCAAAGATTCAAGCTTTTGGGACAAAAACCCCTCTATGTGACAAAAACTGAAAAGTAGTTTAACAGAAACTAGGTATAGATCAACATTTCACACTGTATACCAAGATAAGGTCAAAATGAGTACATGATTGAGACATAGCAAATTAGGTGAGCGTGAAATAATTTACCTGTCAGATCTGTGGATAAGGGAGAAATTTATGACCAAACGAGGTAGAGAGTATTAGAGGATGTAAAATGGATAATTTTTATTACATTAAATTCGAAAGGTTTTGTACCAACAAAGCCAATGTAGTCAAGATTAGAAGGAAAGCAGAAAACTGGAGAATTTTTTACAGCAATTTTTTCAGATAAAGGCCCCATCAAATATATAGAGAACTGAGCCAAATTTATAAGAGTACAAGTCATTCCCCAAATGATAAATGATCAAAGGATATTAACAGGCAGTTTTCAGATGAAGAAATCAAAGCCATCTGGAGTAGTATGGAAAAAAATGCTCTAAATCACTATTGATTAGAGAAATGCAAATTAAAACAACTCTGAGGTACCACCTCATACCTGTCAGATTGGCCAATGTGACAGAAAAGGAAAATAACAAATGTTGGAGGAGATGTTGGAAAATTGAGACACTAATGCACTGTTGGTGGAATGTGAACTGATCTAACCAGTCTGGAGAGTAATTTGCTCAAAGGGCTATCAAACTGTGCATTCCCTTTGACCCAGCAATACCACTACTAAGTCTGTATGCCAATGAGATTTAAAAAAAAAAAAAAGAAAAGGACGTGTGTGTGTGTGTGTGTGTGTGTGTGTGTGTGTGTGTGTGTGTAAGAGTTCTTCCTGTGCTGGCAAAGAACTGGAAATTTAAGGGATGCCCATCAATCGGGGAATGGCTGAACAAGTTGTGGTATATAATTGTGATGGAATACTATTGTGCTATAAGAAATGGCAGCATGCTTTCAGAAAAACCTGAGAAAACTTTATGTGAACTGCCACAAAATGAAGTGAGCAGAACCAGAACATTGTACGCAGTGGCCACAAGATTGTATCTGTATGATGGTCATTATGAATGCCTTGGTTATTCTCAACTATACAGCAATCCAAGACAACTCTGAAAGAAGAAAAATGCTATTCACCTCCAGAAAAAGAACTGATGGAGCTGGAATGCAGGTGACAGCATGCTATTTTTTTTCTGTGTGTGTGTGTGTGTGTGTGTTTTGTCTTTCTTTCACAACATGACTAATATGGAGATATGTTTTTCATGACTGTACATGTATATCCTTTATTGAATTGCTTGCTGTCTTGGCAAGGGGGAGAGAGAGGAAGAATTTGGAACTAAAAAATGTTTTCAAGTGTTTTTAATGAATGTTAAAAATTGTTTTTACATGCAATTGGAAAAAATGAAATATTTTAAAACAGTGGTTCTTAACCTTCCTAATGCCATGACTCTTTAATACTCATATGTGGGCATATCTGCATGTGGGTGGACCCGCCTGGAGAAGGATAGAGGAGCTGTGTCTTGGTTCCTAAGACCATCAGAAATATGTGTTTTCCGATGATCTTAGGCGACGCCTGTGACCCAAGGATCATTCGACCCCCAAAGGGGTCACACCCCACAGGTTAAGAACAGCTGTTTTTAAATAATTTAATAAAAATAAGAAGAGATATAGATCAAATATCATCTTCTACATGAAGCTTTTCCTTATCCCCCCAAACTTGCCTATATTTAACTACTTTGCATGGATTTGTATTTATTCACTTCATATTTATTCTATATTTGAACACATCCTTGTCTCCATTAGAATATAAACTTGTGGATTAACCCTGTGCTTTGCATGTAGTAGATGCCTAATAATATTTGTTAATTGAACAAATTCAAAGAGAGGTCAGAAGAAACAGGAAAACTATGCATGCCCTCACTTCAACAAGGTAACTGAAAGCACAAGGACAAAGTGACCAAAACAGAATACCTTGACATTATCATGCCCAAGTCCAGTCCCAGAGAAGATATGTGGGAAGGCACCTCCTGCTGCAGCTTTGAAACTCTGGGGGACATGGCTATGGAATGCTTAGAGGAGTAGGAGTTTTTTCAATATATTGGTTTCTTTGCCTTCCTTTTTCCTTCTTTATTATAAGGAATGGCAGCTCTCTGGGGAAGGAGTCAGGGGATGGCTGCAATAGGAAACATGGTATTGTATAAACAAAACTATGGATGATTTTATTTTATTTTTTAGACAAGCTATGTAAGGACAAAGGATGATCAAAGTCTCTATCTCCTGTCTTTTCATTCCAAAATGTGACCACTTGAATAAGGGCCTTTCTATTTAGAGCTTGTGGGTGCTTTTCCCTGAAACCCTAGAGAGTTTGAATTTCTTTCCACATTAGACATCCAGCGTATGTATCCTTAGGGAATCCAAAGATTCAGAGTCCCTATGATTGTTGTCTAACCTTGGCACAGGCTTGGTGCAGTCTGTGTATAAACATCAAGCGTTCCAGGGGAGGAGCTCACCGATTATTGGCCTCAAAAGGGCCCCCAGGGTCATTCTAGTCCAGAAATGAAAAAAAATCCCTTTCTGGATCATGATTCTGTCATCCACTGGGCCAGTTATTCCTCCCTGTTGTGTATCTGCTGCAGATCTGAGAAGCGTGCCATATGTCCCTTTATCCAAATTACTGATTAAAAAAACATTGGCACAAAGCCAAGCACAGATCCCTGGGGCATCCCACTGCAGACCTCCATAAAAAATGGTGTGGAGTCATTAATGATGACTTTCTACGTCCAGAGCTTAGCTCCTACTGCACCATCATCCAACTCACATCCCTCCATCTTGTATTGTCATTAGAATGTGAAACCCTTGACTAAAAGGGCTATTTTGCCTTCGTCTTTGTATTCCAGCACATACCACAATGCAAGGTATATAGTAGGTGCTTAATAAATGCTTTCTTATTTGATCAGATACTTTCTTATTTGGTCAAATACTTTACTAAAATCTGGGTAAACTACATCTGTAACATAATGGCACGCAGATGGAACGAAAGCAGCCAGGGAGCACCATAATGCATAGAACACCGGCCTCAGAAAACTTACTAACTGTGTGACCCTGGGCAAGTCACTTAACCCCAATTGACTCACCAACAACAAAACAAAAAACAAAGGAGGGGAGGAGAGAGACAGAGACAGAGGGAGGGGAGAGGAGGAGGGGAGAGAGAAGGGGGAGGGAGAAGGAGAGAGAGAGGAGAGAGGAGAGAAAGAGGGGAGAGAGAGAGAAGGAGAGAGACTGCTGGGTCCCTCCCATGTAGCCAGTAGTCTCAGGCTGTGGACTAGGGTTTCTCTCCTGTGCTACACTTGCAGGGAAACGGTGGCCTTCTTCCTCTTTCTGAGGGGATGGCATAGGACAGAGTGAGTGGCCTTATTCTGCTCGGCCCCCGGGGGCATAACCAAGTGGAAGTTAAGTCAATAACATTTATTTGTGAAGTCCCTCGGTGCTCCAGGCAGAGTACAAAGAACCTGCAAAGTAAAGAAAGGTGACAACCAGTCCCTGCCCTCAGGGAGCTCACAGTCTAAAAAGCCGGTAAGACTACCCACAAATGAGAGAACATAAATTGGGGCGGTCTCGGGGAAGGCACCAACGTTAAGGGACTGGAGAACATGCAAATCTTGCCAAAAATGGGATTTTAACTGGATTTTGCTTCTACAAAAAAAAAAAAAAGTCATCTTGATGTCAGGAACAGCGTCCTAACATTGGAGCCCCCACATCAGAATGGGGGCCTTGGGAGGCACTTGGAGGCTAGAGGTCTCCAAGTGAAGGCCAGAGGACCACTTGTCAGTGGACAGAATAGTGGGAGTGGAGGCAGACAGACCTAGGTTCAAATTCTGCCCTTCATACTTCCAGCTGTGTGATCCCAGACAATCACCAGGTCACTAATCCCTTTATCTGGAAAATAAGGATAATAATGCCTGTGATTTGTAGCTTATCAA
The DNA here is from genome assembly GCA_028646575.1 of Pseudocheirus occidentalis. NCBI lineage: Eukaryota > Metazoa > Chordata > Mammalia > Diprotodontia > Pseudocheiridae > Pseudocheirus > Pseudocheirus occidentalis. Next base: position 27,200,081 of record CM053594.1, on the reverse strand, counting down.
TTGTTCTTTGGAAATTCCAGGGATGAAAACAAAGTACCTTGTGAATCCTCTGGTGCTAGATAACTGACCTGGCTTCTGGTTGAGTGACAGAGGAACATCTTTCAAGTACCAGCCAGTCCCTTGATTCAGAGGCAATATAGGGCAATGGGAAGAGGACTGCATGTGGAGTCAGAAGTCTTGGGTTCAGATTCCAACTCTGCCCTTACTGCCTGTGTGATGTTGGACAAATGTGATTGTCTCTCTGGGCCTCAGTTTTCCCATCTGTAAAATGGGGAGTTCAGAATAGGTGATCTCTTTGGGACCTTCCAGCTCTGACGTTCTTTGATCCAAACATTCCACAAAGCATAAGCTCTTTGAGGGTGAAGCCTTTTTTTTATTTTTCTATCCCCAGCACCTTGCATAGAACTTGGCATGCAATAGGTGCTTAATAAATGCTTGTTGGTTGTATTTATATGTGTGTGCATATATATGTATGGATAGATAGATAGATGGATAGATGGATGGATGGATGGATGGATGGATGGATGGATGGATAGATAAATGGATAGACATAGAAATAGAGATAGATATAGATACTAATTTATGTACATAGAATGTAGGCTCTTTAAGGGCAGGACCGTTTTCATTTTTCTCTTTGTAAGCCCAGCACCTTGCATAGGATTTGGCATGCAGTAAGTGCTTGATAAATGCTTACTGAGCATAGTGCAGAGCTGTCCTTGTTGCTTTATCATTTTTCAGTTATATCCCTGTCTCCATCACTCCATTTGATATTTTCTTGGAAGAGACACCAGAGTAGTTTGCCATTTCCATCTCCAGCTCATTTTACAGATGAGGAAATGGAGGCAGAGTGAAGTGACTTGCCCAGGGTCACACAGCTAGTAAGTGTCTGAGACTGGATTTGAACTCATGTCTTTCTGACTCCAGGCCCAGAACAAATTAGAAGCCTACTACCCTCTCACTGAGTTGAACTGAAGTGAATCCTGTAATCTCTAACCTTTTAGGTTCCAGTCAGTCTTGTATGGTTTTCATTTTCCAGCATGCCTTTTAAGGCAGCAGGGAAAAGAAAGAAAGAATCCCAGAACTCTAAGAGGCACTGGTTGTGTCCCAGACGCTTCTTAGAGTCTGGAATCCCCATAGTTTATGATCTGTGAGACCATCAGAGGAAGTTGTTAACCTTTGGAACCCAAGGCCCCCCAGGATTCCCAGAACTTGGGTGGGAACAGTAGAGTCAGAAGAACATTGCTTCTTCCTTCTGTTCCCATCCACAAGACTCAGCTGTCTGGCCATGGCCGTGGTATTCTGGGAAAGCACCAGCACCAGCAGCACCACAGCCCTGAACTGCCCATTCCCACAGCCATCCCTGCTGTGGAAAGAGGCCAGAGGAAAGAGCTTTCCCACCCACTTCCCCTTGCGGCAGCTGGAGCAGCCTGGAAACCCAAGACATGAAACTCTGCCTGCTTGAGACTTCCAGAGAAGCCAGCTAAACCTTGCAGAATGTGAAGTGTTTGCTCCGCTCAGCGGGAAGTCATTCTCCAGGCCAGAGTCCTAGTCTGGATGTAGATACTTCATCCCAGACTGCCAGAATGCCACAGCTGGAAAGGATCTGATGGCCTCGCCCCCAGCTTTAAAGAGGAAGAAAACAGAAACTAGGAGAATGACCTTCTTATGATCCCATGACCAGCCAATGGCCAGGCTAGTAAAACCCAACTGCCCTGGCTCTTGGTCCAGCATCTACACACACCCTCAGTACCCTGTATCCCAGTTGGTCTAGGCCAGGGGTGGGGAACCTGTGGTCTCGAGGCCACATGTGCCTCTCCGGGTCCTCAAGAGTGGCCTTAAAAGTTTGGATTTAACCCAAGGGCCACAGTTGAGGACCTAGAGGACCACATGTGGCCTCAAGGCCACAGGTTCCCCACCCCTGGTCTAGGTGTTGAGGACAGTATTCCTTGGAAGCAAGGACAAGACGGCTTCCATAGATGTCGCCAGCCTAATAGAACCATGGCCAAAGCCTGGCAAAGGTACAGTCAGTCAACCAATAAGCATTTGCTTAAGCACTCACTGGGTAGTAGTCACTCTGGGGATGCAGAGAAAAGCAGACATAGCTCCTGCCCTCAAGAAGCTTACATTCTAATGGGGGAAACAGCATACAAAAACTATACATACGGTAAAGTTCCATATCATATTCTCAGGGGCAGCTGGGTGGCACAGTAGATAGAGAGCACTGGGTCTGGAGTCAGGAAAACTCATCTTTATGAGTTCTAATCTGGCTTCAGACACTCACTGCTGTGTGACCCTGGATAAATCACTCAACTCTATTTGCCTCAATTTCCTCATCTGTCAAATGAGCTGGAAGAGGAAATGAAAAGCATCTCCAGTATCTCTGGGGTCAGGAAGAGCAGGGTTCAACAACAAAATCATTTTCTCCCATGGTGTGGTGTCAAGGCCCTTCATTATCCTGGTTGCCTTCATCTGGATGCTCTCCTGATGATCAATGTCCCTCCAACAAAATGGTCCCAGAACTGAGCACAGTCCTCCAGCCGTGATCTGCTGGGAGGGCAAAAAGAGGGACCATGACCTCCAGTCATTATTACTAGACTTGGTTTTTCGTGCATTCATTCATTTACATTGGCTCTTGGGCAGCCACTTAACACTGATAATGATATTGACAATGAGAACTCTCTCAGCTCCTCTTGGTGGCAGCTGGGTTCTCGAGTTATGCCCTAGTGGCATTTGTGTGGGCATAGACTGGCACAGTGGAAAGATCCCTAACCTGGAAATCAGGAGAATGGGATCTAAGTCCCAGTTAGTTATATTACTAACTTAGGACAGCTGAGTGGTGCTGTAGTACACAGAGCACCAGGCCTGGTGAAGAAGACCCCTCCTCTTCCTGAGTTCAAATCCAGCCTCACACACATCTTAACACTGTGACCCTGGGTAAGCCTGCCTGTTTTCTCAGTTGTGAAATGAGGATGAGACCTACCTTCTAGGTTGCTGTGAGGATCAAGTGAAATAATATTTGGAAAGTACTTTGCAAATCTTAAGGCTATAAATTTGAGCCCCACAGCAACCCTGTGAGATAGGAGGTAATATGGTCGGTAATATGCTCATTTTACAGATGAGCCACCTGAGATTCAGACGGGTGTAATGATTTGCCTGCAGTCACACAGGTGTGTGTGAGACAAGTATTCCTAGCTCCCAGCCCCATTCTCTAGATACATTACACTGTTTTCTTTTCTTTTTGGAGGCAATCAGGGTTAAGTGACTTGCCCAAGGAGACACAGCTAGGAAGTGTTTGAGGCTACATTTGAACTCAGGCCCTCTTGACTCCAGGGCAGGTGCTCTATCCACTTTACTGCCCCACCCCCCCCCCCAACTGTACAATGCTTTTTGATGCAGTTAAGCTTCTCGTATCTCTGTCTCTTGAAACTCAATCTAGAGATCAACTTCTTTCTCCTTTCTTCATTTGTTTGATGGCTAGATGTTATGGAGGTAGGTAGCCTAGAAATATCCCAAGTACAATATCTCGTAGCAGAGGGCACCCAATCCAACTTGGGGTCTGAGCTCAACTCTCACAGGGTACTCTCTCTGAGCCTATTCATTGGCAAGGTCTTGCTCCCCTCCCAAACTTCTCCAGGGCAGCTCATTTCCACAGGTGCCTTTCAGAGGTTGCCCTGGGCCATTTTCTCTCTCACTTAATCCGTGTCACAGTGGCACCTCAAATGGAGTCATAACTAGAGTGGAGTTAGCAGGGCTTTGCCCAAAGGGTGCTGAGAGCATTTCCAGCCTGGCAGCAATATGAAACTACTGAACTTAGCACCTACTTTACAAGAAAAATTAGTTAAGGATGATTTTGAAAGACTAATACAGTGAGACCAACCAGGATTCCAGAGGACCCACTTCCTGCCAGAGACATAGGGGTTCAATATGCAGAATGAGACATGCTTTTTTGAACATGGACAGTGCTGGAAGTTGGCTTATTTGATTATGCATCATTATTGGAAGGGATGCCCCTGCCCCAGGGGAGGGTGGGGAGTGGGAGGGAGAGAAAATAAAACCTTGTACTTGAAAAAAAAATAAAATTTAATTTAAAAAAATGCTTCAGTGAAGGAGAGAATCAAAGCAATTAACTGGAAAAAAGAATAATTACTTAAAATAGGAAGTTATCAAAGCTATACATCCTCCTTCCCCCAAAGTATCCCCTGGCCAACTTCTCTTGGTGATGTCATCAGTTCCCATGGATCCAATGATCTCTATGTTATTGTTTGTCCTTCCGTCTCAGATCTGTTTATCCAGATTTAATGGAGCAGTGGATAGGACTTGGAATGGAGAAGACTCATCTTTTTTGGGTTCAAATCTGGTCTCAGAGTTCTCAAAGTTCTGTTGCTTCTACCTTTCACATCTCTCCTTGCCCTCAAGGAGCTTGTGGTCTAATAGGGGTGAATACTATACAAACACACATAATTGTAATAGATGACATTGTATCTTTCCATGGATCACATAAACGGTCATTTTAATAGACTTTTATTAATCTTTTGCTTTGCCTAGACTCCCCCCAATAGCCCTCTTCTACAGAGCTATCCTTTATGAAAAAAAGAGAAAAATCAATTAAATAGATTAATGTTTTGAAAAAACTTGGCACTGTATATGGTGTTCTACAAAAAAAATAAAGAGCAGTGTCCTTAATATCTCTTCTTTGAGGATGTAATTTTGCAACATTCGCTTTAGGTTGTTTTGTGTTTGGTCTTTCCATGCACACTGTTGTCATGACTGTCTACCATTTTTCCTGCTGTGCTTTCTTCTCTTTGTATCAACCTATTCATGTAAATCTTTTCCCATTTCTCTGTATTCATCATGTTCATAATTTCTTACAACACCGGAATATTCCATAGTCCTTCCTCAGTTGATGGATATACTTGTTTCCAGATCTTTGCTACCAAAAAAAATGCTACTATGAATATTTTGGTGCATATGAAACATTTCTTTTCACCAATGACCCCCTTGTGGTCATTTTTAATAGATTCTCTGATTCTATAATCTTACTATACCATAGAATATGGCTTTAAGTAAATCACTTTACCCCCTGGGCCTCAGTTTCCTCAATCTGTAAAATGCAACAGTTGGACTAGATGTCCTCTGAGGCCCTTCCAGCTCTAGATTAAGAATCTAGGTGGCCACCAAACTTCTACCATTCTGATAGTCAACTTCTCAAGATCATGCCCAGATCTGGCCATCTCCAGTTGTCCTTATGTGTATCTGGCCGCTGGACCCAGATGGCTCCAGAGGAGAGAGTAAGGCTGGTGACCTTGAACAGTCCTGCTTCACTCAAATCCAATTCACTTGCGTGTCATGGTATCACCTCCATGGTGTCATGGCCCTTTTTGAGAACAAAGGACAAACAGCAACAAGATCTGGCATTCTAAGAACCTTTCCCTTTTAGACGTTCTCTGACAGCACAAACTTCTTAACTCTTCCCCTATCGTGGGGTCATTGGCTTGTTTCCAGTGTCTTGCTATTCATAGCACGTCAGGGGACATCTTTATTCCAATCACTTCTTTCCCTGTAGGATATTTTGGGGGTATATTCCCCAAAGTGAAGGGTTTGGGTCAAAGGCTACAGGAACAGATTCATAGCTCTCATTACATACAGCCAGATGGCTATTATCCAGAGAGAGAAAAGTGACTTAGAGAAATACCCCTGAAGAGGTACCCAAAGAGAGCTAGGGCTGCCTGAGACCCCAAAATACAACATGCCGGGTCCTGCGGAAAGAATTCCAGTGAAGTCTTCTCAGCCAAAGAAAAAGTAAAGTTTACTGAAAGTTCTAGTTTGTCACATGGGGTAGACTCTTAAGGAGCCAGTTTATGCTAGGTCATTCTATGGCACTCTCACAGAGCAAGTCTCTGCTAAGCTATTCTATGGAGCTCTCACGAAGATGGAGGGAAGATGGAGTCTTATATACAGAGGAATCTAGGGGTGGTTCAGAGGAGGAGCCTGGGGAGGGTCTTCAGGAGGAGTCAATGAGGTCAGACTCCAGTAAGGAGTTTGGGGAGGGACTTCAGGTGGAGTTAATGAAGTCAATGCAAGATATCTTGATAGGCTCCAGGGTGGGAAGCAGATGGACAGTGGAGGGCCAGGCTAGTAACAGGTCTGGGCCCAACCACCATGGCCTCTGCAAATGCCTCCTGAAGATTCAACCAGACTTTAAGGGGTTTCCCAGAGTAAGTACCTCAAAGATTCAAGGAGAGCTCCAAAGGGGGCAGGGATCCCAGAACTTACACCTCATCACCCCCCCCCCCCAGCACCATCTGAGTGGGCACATTTCCCTCCCTGCAGCCTCTTGGATACGGGGCTCTAAAATGTTGGTTTCTATTTGGTAGCTGGATAGACACATACAACAGCAATCAGTCAACAAACACAATGTAACAATTCCCTGACCTCAAGAAGTTTCCATCCTATTGAGGCTAACAGTCTAGATTCCTTCCTCTCCCTCTCTAATCCCTCTCTCCACAGATATAATCTGGGACCAAATCTTGTTTTAGATTCACAACAGCTTTCCTAAGGTGTCTTCTTCTCTCTGCTCACACAGACCCAGCCCTGGTTCAAGCCTTATCCCTTTTCACCCGGGGTCTCAGAAGACCCTGATCTCTGGGCATCAAGTCTCTCCCCATCCCAAGCTTAGCTTCGGCACAACCTTCCAGAGGGATTTCCCTAAAGGGAAGGTCCACCAGTATCATATGCCCCCAAACCACCTTCATTCAATCAACTCCAGCCGCTGCCAGTTAGATCTAAGATCACATGTCAATTCCTCTGTTTGGCATTTCAAGCCTTCCCCAACCTGGCTCCTTTCTACTGATCTGTCCTTATTACATATGACTCCCCTCCACACACTCAGCTGTTCAGTTGATCTCCTTGCTGTTCCTGATATATCACACTCCCATCTACATGTCTTTGCCTTGGCTATTCCGCACACCTGGAATGCTCTCACCCCTACTTCCTGGAATCCCTGGTTTCCTTCAGCTCAATTATCATCTTCTGCAAGTGGGCTTCCCTGCTCCCCTAGCTGCCTTCTCTTCCAAGGTTACTTGGTATCTGCTTAGCATGTGGGGTTTGGGGTATATTTAGATAGATGGATGGATGGATGGATAGATAGATAGATGGATAGATAGGTAGATTGGTAGATAGATAGATAGATAGATAGATGGATGGATAGATGGATGGATGGATGGATGGATGGATAGATGATAGATACACACATATACAATATATAATGTACATGTATGTAGCATGTGATATACAACATAGTATATAATATACACATATATTTGTGATACACATATATGTATGTATATGCTTTATATAGTATATAATATACACACATATGTACAATATTTGTGTATATGTATTGCCACATATTATATACTGTGCATCTATGTATGCCATGTCCTCCATTAGCATGTAAGCTCCTTGAAGGGAGGGTAATTTTGTTTTCTCTTTGTATCCCCAGCTCTGAGCACAGTGCCTCCATACAGTAGGTACCTACTAAGTGTTTGTTTCACAGACAATCAAGATAGTTTGAAAGTAATGTGTGGAATATAGGGCAGCTAGATGGGGCAATGGATAAAGCAGCAGGACTAGAATTAGGAGGACCTGAGTTCAAATCTGACCTCAGAAACTTAGCCATGTGACCCTGGGCAAGTCACTTAATTTGGTTTGCCTCAGTTTTCTCATCTGTAAAATGAGCTGGAGAAGGAAATGGAAATCTCTACCAAGAAAATCCCAAATGGGGTCAGGAAAAGTTGGACACCGATGAACAGCAATGTGGAATTTATTATATATCTTTTTAAAAAATCAAACAACATGAAATGGAGACTCGATTTCATTGCAAATCCTCTTTTTGTGTAAACTGTGTGTATGGACATGCTCTTCTGGGACTGGTTAAATTCAGAATTTTAAAGAATTTTAAACTGAAAAAAATCAATAAATGTTTGCTTGCTTTGTATATATATTAAAATAAATTGGTACAAAATCAATGAAAAAGTTAATGGGGTTATGGAGAGGGACACTAGCAGGCAGCTGGGGATGGCCTTCACTTCCTTTGAATCCCAATTTTTCCCCCCTTTCAGACCTCTCCAACTCTGTCCCCCTCCTCCTCTCATTCACCCTATAAATAACCCCTCCTGAAACGCCTCCCAGGCAGGCTCTCTCTTCTAGCTCCCCATTATTTCCCCTGGCAACTTCATTTGGTCTCAAAGACCATAAAGCAGGAACCCAGGAGGCCTCGGAAATTTCTAGCACTCAACCTAGGGAAAAATCACTACCACTGTATTCATCACCAGAAATGTTCTCCCTCCTGCTGCTCCTGCAAGCCCTTCCTCTGCTGCCCTGGCTCCCATTTCTCCCTGGGTGGGGGTGGGAGGGTGAAATTTGTTCCTGCCAAGTCCCGGCCCTCCCTCTGAATTATGTGCATGCTTGATACCAAGGGGCTCTTAGCTTGTCCTCACTCAGTTATCACCTAGCCTAAGATAGACTTGTAGCTTCTCTAATCTTTCCTGTAACCCGAGCTAGTCCCCACCCCATCCTCTCCCCTCAGCTCCTTAATCGGATTAAGAGAATGAAGAGGATTTAGATAGTCACTAACTACGTTTCTGGATATACTAGGGAGAAGGGAAGGGGAGGAATAAGGAAGGGGGTGGGATTTCTGGTTGAAGTGTGGTCCCTAAAGAGCCTTCTTCCAACAGGAAAAGCTTTTGAAGCCCCTTAAATAATTCACACTTGGAGAGGGCTTCTGCCTCTCTGTATACATTATCTCATTAGCTAGTGAGCCCAGGGGGCAGAGTGCCCACGCCCCACTTAGAAACCCAGCAAGACCACATACAATGCATGGGTGAGCCATCCTGACTGGGCTTACCACGTCTCCCAGCAGTAGCCGCTGCGTGAGCCCAGTACAATTGGAGGGGGCTGGTCATGCCTCTGTAAGTGAACAGGGGCGGGGTGTGGTTGGCATAATTTCCCTGCTTTATGTTCACATAGAAGTTTTAAGAGAAATCATTACCCAGAGGAATTGTCTGCCATGCCTTCAGGCACCTTCCTTATTAGAGTCAAGGAAGTAGAGTGAGTTCAGGCTCAGCTTTTGGAAGGAAACTTTCATCTTACAATTCAAGTCACTGAGGCAGAGAGATGGGGAGCCCAGGCTGTCTCCATGAGATCCTTCAGGACCAGACACCAACTTGAACTTCAGGTCCATCTCCTTTCTCAGACCAGGAGCTCATGCCTTGACACAAGTGCTCTTAATCTGGGGGTCACGGACAGACAAGGACAGACAGGGCCTTGAACTTGGATGGAAAAATAATGACGTCTTTGTTGTTGTTCAATCATGTCTGTCTCTGTGACACCATTTTGGGGTTTTCTTGGCAAAGATACTACAGTGGTTTGCCATTTCCTTCTCCAGTTCATTTTACAGATGAGGAAACTGAGGCAAACCAAATTAAGTGACTTGCCCAGGGCCATACAGTTTGTGAGTGTCTGAGGCCAGATTTGAACTCGGTTTTTCCTGACTCCAGGTTGTCCACTCTATCCACTGAGACACCTAGCTGCCCAATAACATCTTTATTTCACTACAATTGGTTTACTTTGTCATCCTATGCATTTTGTTTTTGGTTTTATTTAAAAACATGATTCTGACAAGGGCTCCACAGGTTTCACCAGGACTACCCAAGGGGTCCTTAACAGGAAAAAGATTAAGAACCCTGGTCCAAATGTTTCCCTTGGAGAAGTCTAGCCTTTGTATAATCAAAGCTGCTTAATAAATGCTTGCTGATTGAATGGGGTGTGCTGTGTATTGAGTTATTATATGAGAAAAAGAATGTAACTCCCCTGGAAAGGAATAACAGAGTGGATGGGCCCTCTGGCAGAAGGCAGCTATTCCCTGAATAACATTGTGATTTTTGCCTTGAGTTTTAGAGGCTCCATGTTTGGGTTGCTTTACTCCAGGGAAACCAGAAGGTCTAAAGCTGTCTCTGAGCCCGGGAACTCCAGGGAAGCGACCCGGTCTGGCTGGGGTTGGAGACCAAGGCCTGGCAGAGTGAAGAGAAGAAATGGGACCAGAGTCCTTCACTACACCATAACTTGGATTTGGGGCCTGAGGTAGGAGATGAGCCCCAACCTGGGCTCTGAGTATAGACGCTTTTCTTTGTCATCTTAGCTCCTGGTAGGGCCAAAGAGAGACCTGGGAGGGAAATACCAAGGTGGATTCAGAGCAGCCCATGGAAACTTTGTGTCCTGGATAGTGTCAACACTGAAGTCACTGGGAAATTAAAACAGGACCATGAAGTGCTTACACCCTATCTCCCAGGGTTGTTGTGGGCAAAGAGCCTCTCATACCTTATAGGGTCATTGAGAGGCAAGTAGTGGCCGTTATTATGTTCACCATGTATAATTAATAGACTATATGGAAAGGATGAGGCGGGCTCCTGCCTCCCAGAAGGGTTTGAAATCAAATTGGAGAGACTCTTCTGGTCTCCCAGTCTCATAACCCTGGTGATGGTCTCTACTTGTCATTCTCCCTCGCCTCACATAGCCAGTTCATGGCTGACTTCCGTTATTTCTCCTCCGTAACATTTCCCACCCAGATCCCTTCTCACTGTGACATGGCCATGGCCATCATTCTGGTTGAACCTTTGTCACCTCCCAACTGGAATATTGCAATGGCCTCCTAGCTGGCCTCCCTGCCTCTCCTGCTCTTTCTACTCCAATCCATTCTACAAGTCAACAAGCACATTCTAGGTGTCTGGCGCCACGTTAAATGCTGGGGATACAAAAATGGGCGCACGCACACACACAATTGCCAAAGTAATTTATCTCATTTGCTGATCTGGCCATGTCACTCCCCAACTCAATAAATTCCAATGACTCCCTACTGCCTTGGAGAAGAAAAATATATAAACCCTCCTGTTTGGTACTTTACAATTTTACCCTTCATCATTTGACCTCAACCTCTACTTCCCAGCTCATTATACAGCATTCCTCTTCCTGTATGCTGCAGTCCAGACAAACCATCCTTTGTGTTCTTCACACAATCCTCCATCTCTCATCTCCATGCCTTTGCAATGGCCATGCCCCCAAGCCTAGAAGGCATTCCCTCCTCACTTCTACTTAGAAGAATCACTTCCTTGGAGAAGTAGATGATGCATCTTCTCTATGAAGCCTTTCCTGATGGCTCAGATACAAGAGCTCTCTCTCTGTAACTACCTGGTGTTTCATCAGTCTTGTATTTGTCCTACATGTTCATCAATATGTATATGTTATCTGCCTTTAATAAAATCTAAGTTCCTCAAGGTCAGGAATGGTTTCACTCTTTGCATCTGGATCCTCAGCATGTAGCACCATGTCTGGTACACAGTAGGTGTTTAAAATATGCTGCTGATTGATTCCGTGATAGGGAAAAGGAAGACACAGGAAACAATAATGAATAATATAATTATTTTAATATGTTGGATGTGTAATCTCACTGATGTGGACATGCTTTCACTGGGACAGATCACAATTCATTCACACCTGTTCATTCCTATCTGTGCCCTCCCACTCCCATAGAGAACCTCCCCATAGTGTCAGAAGTCTCTATCTGAGTCTCCCCATATTTCACAGGTCCTGGGGTAGCACTGGGGCCACACATCTGTTAGCCTTCAATCTTGCCACTTGCCTGGCCCAGCTCCCTTTGCAATCAGACATTTCCTTAATGAGATTTTTTAGGTCACCAATTATGTTCAAGTTATTATTGGAAATACAGCCTGCTCACACCCATCATGTGTCTCTCCATTGCCCTTTGGGTGACCTGATTCAGAGATCATGGTGTTCCAGGGTGTCCTATGGGAGAAAGTGGTATCTAAGCCCTAAATTGTACAACACAGAGTTTACATGTGGTAGGCAAAAAAAGAGAGCTATTGGCACAGTGGATAGAGCACTGGTCCTGGAATCAGGAGGACCTGAGTTCAAATCTGTCCTTATTAGCCATGTGATCTTGGGCAAGTCACTTAACCCTGATTGAGAGAGAGAGAGAGAGAGAGAGAGAGGGAGAGAGAGAGAGAGAGAATTATTCATAAAGGAAGCAGGATCTGAGCTGGTTCTCAGCTGGATGGATGGATGGATGGATGGATGGATGGATGGATGGATGGATGGATGAAAAAGCACCTATTATGTGCAAAGTATTGATGATACAAATAGAAAGGCAAGACAGTCCCTAATTTCAAGGAGCTCACTTTCCAAAGGGAGAAGACAACAGAGTGTGTACAGGAGAGGTAATTCTTGGTGGATAGAGTACTTGAGCAAAGACTCTTCAGCAGAAGTCAGCCTGGTATGATGCCAGGAATGGCATGGTAATGTTCCCCCTGCAGTTTCTGGCTTTTAGAATCCTTGGCTTCCTTCCACACTTAATCAAAGCAAGTCAACATGTATTGAGCGCCTAGTATGTCCCAGGCACTATGCTAAGCACACATGATACAAAGGACAACAAAAGACAGTTGCCATTCTTGAGGAGCTCATCATCTAATGGGGGAGACAATAGGCAAATAACTATGTACATAGAAGATGTCCAACAGTCTGGGTTCGAACACCTCCTTCTGCTGTTCTTGGTCACCCCCTCCCCCAGTTCCTCCTGCCTTTCTCTCCCTCAGGTTACCTTGTATCTCTTTTGTATGCTTGAAGGCAGGAACAGTTTTTGCCTTTCTTTGTAGCCCCAGGGCTTAGCATCATCCTTGATACATAGTAAAGATTTAATAAAAGCTTGTTTTTGATTGATTGGAGAAGAATTTAATGAAGTAGAAGTTGTATGGACAACTGAGTCAGATGCCACCAGAGTGGGGGAAGAAGCAGACTGAGAGAAGCCCCTTGGAGTTGACCAGAAGGTCCCTGCAGTAGGAACGATTTAAAATCAGAAAACTTGGGGTAATAGCCCAGTTCTGCCACTTACTACTTTGGTGACCTTAGGCCTTAATTGCTATGTCTCTCTGATACCTCTATTTGCATCAGCAAGTTGGGTTTTTCAGAGGGTGGCTGCTATTTGTTCCATTAGGGTTTGGGGGTGTTTTTCTAATGTTGTAGTTTGACACCCCCAACCCATCAATGTGTTGTTCCTATGGTTACTGATTGATATTAGTCATCAAGATAGTTCATTTTAAAACCTAGAAAGACTTACCTGAACTGATACAAAGTGAAGTGAGCAGAACCAGGAGAATATTGTACACAGTAACAGAAACATTGTGTTATGATCAAATATGACTGGCTTTGCTCTTCTCAGGAACACAATGATCCAAGACAATTCCAAAAGACTCATGATGGAAAATGCCATCCACATCCAGAGAAAGAACTGATGGAATCTGAATGCAGATCTAAGCACATCATTTTCACTTTATTTTTTTCATAGTTTTTTTTCCCTTTGTTCTGTTTCTTCTTATACATCATGACTAATATGGAAATGGTTTACATGATTGCACATATATAATCTATATCAAATTGCTTACCATCTTAGGGAAGAGGGAGGAGAAGGAGAGAGGAAGAAAATTTGGAACTCAAAATTTTATTTAAAAAAAGAATGTTTAAAAAAAGACAATTTATTTTTAGAAAGAGGTTTTTATTAGAATAGCTTAGTAAGAATAATTGATATATGACACTTTCCCCAGTACCTCCAGTCCAGAGGAAAACGGACCCAGGCTTAGGGAGCACATGTGCTCAAGGATGTGACAACTCAGCCCTTGATTGCTGGGAGTCCCTTTCTACCCTTTGTAGAGAGCTCATTAATTTCCCCTTAGGCATGGTATAACTTTCTCTTAGATTCCTTGTAGATACCTGAAGCTGCTCTGCCTTAGTGGGTCTACTTTGCCCAATGCAGATATGATGTCAAATGTCTGAGGCCATGACAAGGACTGGGATGCCAACAAGGAGTTCAAAATACACCCTCTAAAATTCACAAGATCTTCTTCTGATCAAGGTGAGTACAGGAGGGAGGTTACTTGAAGCTAGGACTCTTCACTTCCTGTGTCTCCTCAAACCCCCATCTGACAGTTCCTTCTCAGAGACGTGGCTGGAATGGTTCCTTGTCCTCGCCCTTACCAGACACTTGCATGATCATTCCAAATTAGCTTGATGGTTTTACGCAAGTCCTATGAGGCATGACCGACACAAACTGACTTCCTGTCTCCTGTCACACTTTTCAAAATACACTTAGTCAAAATGCCTTTCAATAGTTGATTCAATAGATGTCTTTCAACCTAGAATTATTTTCATCTATTAAAGATCTCAGGGTTTAGTAGAAGCAGAGCAGCTATGCAGCACAGTGGATAGAGAGTTCTGGGTTTAGAATCAGGAAGATAACTTCATGAGTTCAAATCTGGCCTCAGACACCTGTTTACACAAACCCTATTTGCCTCAGTTTCCTCATCTGTAAAATGAACTGGAGAAGGAAAGGGTAAAACCACTCCCTTTGCCAAAAAAAAAACCCAACACCACCAAATGTGGTCAGGGAGAGTCAGACATGACTGAACAACAACAGGAGTGGGATAATTCATGTACTCAATGGATTTCCACCTTTGCATTTAAAACGAGACTCTGAATGCCCTTCTAATTCTACATCAACAGCATTTCTAGATGCTATATGATTTGCAAAGTGCTTTACAATATTATCCCTTTTGATCTTCCCAACCATCCCAATGACGTAAGTGCTATTTTTTCCCCAATTACTCGTAAAAACAATTTTTAACATTCATTTTTTATTTTTTGCTTTTTGGAGGGCAGTTGGGGTTAAGTGACTTGCCCAAGGTCACACGGACTAGCCGGATTTGAACTCAAGTCCTCCTGACTCCAGGGCCAGTGCTCTATTCACTGCGCCATCTAGCCACCCCCAACATTCATTTTTTAAAAAACGCTTAAGTTCCAAATTCTCTCCCTCCATCTATCCTTCCCATCTCATTGAGAAGGCAAGCAATCTGATATAGGTTATACATGTGCAGTCATGCAAAATATATTTCCATGTTAGTCATATATTGAAGGAAAACAGACAAAAAGAAAAACAAAAAAAACTAAGAAAAATAAAGAAAAAATATGCTTCAATCTGCATTCATACTCCATCAGTTCTTTCCCTGGAGATGGAGAGCATTTTTCATCATAAGTCCTTCAGAGTTGTCTTGGATCATTGTATTGCTGAGAACAGCTAAGTCATTCACAACATTGCTGTTACAATGTTCTCAGTGTATACAATGTTCTCGTGGTTCTGCTTATTTCACTTTGCATCAATTCATATAAGTCTTTCCAGATTTTTCTGAGAGCATCCTGCTCATCATTTCTTACAGTACAATAGAGTCCCATCACAATTTTATGCAACAACTTGTTCAGCCATTCCCCAGTTGATGGACATCTCCTCTATTTCTAATTCTTTGCCACCACTAAAACAACAACAACAACAACAACAACAACAACAAAACAATTGCTATAGCTTTGTACATATAAGTCCTTTTCCTTTTTTTTTAAATCTCTTTGGTATATAGACCTAGTAATGGTAATTGCTGGGTCAAAGGGTATGAAGGGTATGCATCGTTTTATAGCCCTTTGGATATAGTTCCAAACTGCTTTACAGAATGGATGAGTTGGTATATTTGAAGAAAAAAAAATCCCAAATAGGGTCAGGGAGAGCTGGACATGACTGAAAAGGACTGAACAACAACATGACAAATAAAAACCTGACATCTAAAATAAAGGAATATTTTTAAAATTCCTGATGGATAAATGGTTAAGACATCAGGGCAGAAAGCTTTCAAAAGAGGAGCTCAAAGTGTTAAGGAACACGTGAAAAATCTCAGTTCCAATGAATTAAAACTACTAAGGGGCACCACCTCATGTCCATCAAATTGGCAATGACAAAAAAATACTTAATTCAAAGCAACAAAGTTGCTCAATTTCTCCAGTACAGATTTGTGAAGAAACAAGGAAAGTCATTCATTGCTAGCAAAATTGCAGATTTGGTAGAATCTTTGGAGAGTATTATGAAGAGGAGGGATCATCATGGTCGTTTTCTTTCCTCAGGAAGCTGCTGAGAAGCATGCTCTAGGAGAATCTTGACAACATACAAAAAGTGTCCTGGAGAGACCATAGTGCGTGTGTAGACATTACCTAACCAGCTCTGGCGGACCAACCATGTAATGAAAGGGAGGCATATGTAACATGAGTGCTCTGACCCCTCTTCCGGGCCCAGGCTGCTACATTCCGCGCCCCTTGTGGCATCTCTTCTCCACTGACATAAGCTTGAGACCCTATCAGCGATGTCCCTTCCATCACAGGAGGCCAGTGATTAGTACCTCATACCCATTTACCCCCTTAACATCAATTTTGCTTTTTTTTTCTTTCAAAAAGGGGATATTTACTTCAAACATACTAAGGACAAATATACAAACATTTTCTCCAATACTTCTGAGACATAATTTCCTGTAAATCATCTTGGTCTCTGGGGTCAGCATTGGCCCCACCAAGTCCATGTATAGCTATCACATGATAGTGAGAAGAGTCTTTCCTTTGGGATGGGGTCCTAAAGGATATGCCTGTAGGTTAATCTTCAATCGTCAGGCCAACAAGGCTACAATGGCTATAGAACCCAGATTCTGGTACACCAAGATTCCAGGGTCATGAGTTCAACAGGTTATTCCTATATCTGTTACTTATAGGCTAATCTATGGACTGACTTCTTTCTCCTTTCTTGCTTCATTTCTGTTTGATAGCTAGGTGTTATGGAGATAGGTATCCTAGGTACGAGAAAATACAGCCTGATCTGTGATCTAAACTCAATTCTCCCAGGGAGAGAACACTCCCTGAGCCAATACATTGTTAAGGTCATGATCACCTGTAAAAATTTCCTACGGGGGAGCCTGTTTTCAAAAGTTCCCTTTTAGACTTTCCCATGACATTTTGAATTTAGAAAGCCCTGTACAAATATATCTTACTTAATCCTTATCACAGTAGCACCCCAGGGGAGAAAGACATAATGAGAGTGGAATGATCAGAGCTTTGCCCAAAGGGTGCTGAAACCTAGAAGGCACTAAGAACATTTTCAGTCCTTTAGCAAAATAGAAATGACTGCATTCAGCACCTAGTTAAGGCTCTAGTCAAGTGATACTTAGCTAAGAACAACTTTGAAAGACTTAAGAACTCTGCTCGACACAAATGATTCCAAAGGACCAGTGATGAAGAATTGTTGGCCGTTTCTTGACTAAAGAGGAAAATATACTAATTATGCAAAATTTAGACACATATTTGGATACTTGACCAAAGTGAGAACTTATTTTGCTTGAATGTGCCTATTTGTCACAAAGGTTTTCTTTTGCTTTGGAGGGGAGAGAAAATGAATTATTAATTATTCATTAATTATTAATTGAAAAAGAAAATGTAAAAAAAAATGATCTTAGATGAAGAGGAGAATAAAAGCAGTTAACTGGGGGAGAAAAGAATTCAAAATAGGAAGCTGTCCAATGATACACTTCCTCCTTCCTCCAAAGTGTTCTTTTTCCAAGGCTCTTCTGTCCAGGGCACTCGTCTCTTCTCCTGTACTCTGAACTGCTGGTCTCCTCAGTTCCCATCTCTATGCTAATAATTCTCAGCTCTATTTATCTAACCCTAATCTCTTCCCAGATTTCCAGTCCAATATCACCAACTTTTAGTCATGAGAGATTGTGGGCTTCTCCAAGTCACCATTCCAAAAGAGAACTCATTTTTTGGTCTTCTCCTCTACTTTCCCACTGCTGTCTAGGGCACCACCAGCTTCTCAGTCACCCAGGCTTGAACCTCATCATCATCCTTGCCCCCTCTCTCACATTAACACCAAATACCTTTTTCTTCAAATATTCTTTTTCTTTTTTAAAGAAGTCATTCTTTGATGCCCATCAATTGGGGAATGGCTGAACAAGTTATGGCATATGAATGTGATGGAATATTATTGTGCTATAAGAAATGGGAAGGAGATTGACTTCATAATTACCTGGAGAGGCTTCTACGAATTGATGCTGAATGAGAAGAGCAGAACCAGGAAAAATTTGTACAGTCACAGATACAT
>CM053594.1:27022381-27181499 GCA_028646575.1 Pseudocheirus occidentalis | reverse complement strand
GGAGTTTATGGTAGTAATTCAGGGTCAGATCATTGCCACCAGAAAGTATAGGTTGCAAAACTTTAGCATCTACCAGAGACATGATAAAGTGACTAGGATTATATACCAAAAACTCTCTATTCCTTATAAACAGAGGACAGATACTTGTACTCCATATATAAACCCCCAAATACTCTTGAAAATTCAGCAATTAAACTGTTCTTAACCTAGAGCAGCGGTTCTCAACCTGTGGGTTATGTTCAATTTGTAACAATGAAAATACATCCTGCATATCAGATAGATTCATAACAGTAGCAAAATTACACTTATGAAGCAGCAATGAAAATAATTTTATGGTGGGGGTCACCACAACATGAGGAGCTGTATTAAAGGGTCCCAGGCATTAGGAAGGTTGAGGACCACTGACCTACAGCATCATTACTCAGAACTGCTACCCACAGTCACCTGCAACATAAATGTTGAAGAATGTCATTTCTAATAGAAATTGTATGCAGAAGACTCATAATCTCCAAACTACATGAAATGAAAAGCTTTCAAAATATAGAGACCCAGCAGAAGATATTAAATCCATGTGGTACAAGATAAATGTCACTGCTATCGTTTTGTCTCATACAGCAATTGTCCCAAAGATGCTTTTGATGAGTCTACAGAAGATGAGCCAACATCCCAATGTACTCATCCAGCTACAAAAGTAGTCAGTGTATCTACCTGTGCAAGAATTCACAGAACAGGGTGTAATGGGAATAGGAATTTGAAAATCTTCCCTGCCCCTTAATAGACCTACAGGGGGGAGTTTGAAGACCTCCCCTGCTTTGAAAGTAATAGGCTGAATGTAAGCACATGGAGCCTGTGATGGAGGGAATTTGCTGATGGGTGGAGCAGAGCCCATAGGAAGCTTCCCTGCTGTGAAGATAAACTCTGCTCCCTAATAGACTGAATGTGGTCACATGGAGCCTGTGGTGGGAGGAGTTTGCTGAAGAGAAGCAGAGCCCACAGGAAGCTGGTCAGAGTGAGCCAGAGGAGTGGGGGGGGGCGGAGTGGGGAAAGAACACCCAGACAACTAGTTAGATAAGCTGGTAAGTAAATATTGATCTTATACTGCCTGGTTTGTGGGAAGGCTGAAGGATGCTGTGGATCTCAGAGTTATTATGGCTTCTGAATATCTTTGGTTCTATAATGGAATTGGCTTGCTGGTTTTTCGATTCATTTTTCTGGTGCCTAAATAAATGTTTCAGTTTTGTTCTCTACCTGGAGAATCTGGTATATTTTGTGATCAGCCATCATACAATACTTATAGTCATGATCTTTATAGTGATTGTGGGCTCTGTAAGTATTGCATTGGTGCTACACAGGGGCAGCTAGGTGATGCAGTGGATAGGGCAGCAGCCCTGAAGTCATGGAGGACCTGAGTTCAAATTTGACCTCAGAGCAGAATCTTGACATACTAGCTGTGTGACACTTTTTAAAAGATAATTTATTTTATTCATTCATTTATTTGTTTGTTTGTTTGTTTGTTTATTGCTTTTTGGAGGAAGGCAGGGCAATTGGGGTTAAGTGACTTGCCCAAGGTCACACGGCTAATAACTGTTAAGTGTCAGGGGGCACATTTGAGCTCAGGTCTGCCTGACTCCAGGGCTGGTGCTCTATTCGCTGTGCCACCTAGCCGCCCTAATGGGCAAGTCACATAACCCCAATTGCCTCTCACCCTCCCCACCCCCCAAAAATTCACGGAATATTAGATATTCAAGAATAGTAAGATAGCGACTTGTCCTTGGACTGCTTCTCTCTGAACCCCATCAACAAAGATGAAAACAAGATAATAACTATCATTATAGTTATGAGTGTTTACAATAACTATACTGTTATGAATAAAATGTATGTAAGTATCTAAATTATTATGTAATCAGCATGTATAATTATCTAATATGCCATTTATAATTACTTAATTATTATGTACATTTGTATGTTACCAACATTGTGGTGAAGTGGAGGGGGGTGAGTCTTCCACGTTAGAAAGATCTGAGTTCAAATTTGGCCTTTGACACATCCTAATTGTGTGACCCTGAGAAAACTCCTTAATTCTCTGTGTCCCAGGCAACTCCCTAAGAGCAACTGTGATCAAGACCCTTGACACTTTAACTAGCTGTGTGACCTTGGGCAAGTCACTTAACCCCAATTGCCTTGCCTTCCCCCCTCCAAAAACCAACCAAACAAAAAAGAAACCAATTACATTGAAAAAGTTATCTAATTAAATAAAAAAAGGTATTGAACTCCTGGTTAAAACCCAGTGCTGTTAAAGCTAACCCTTAAACACTTGATAGACAGACAAACTGTAGAAGGAATGTCCTTAGATGCTCCTTACGCTGATGAAATCCTACATTGGTTTATTAAAAAAAAAAAAAATCCTATCTATTTGTTTTCACTTTTTCAGTTTATAAAGCCCTTTTCACACCCATTGTCCCAGTAATACTTTAAGTAATCCTAGTTTGCTTTTAAATAGCTTTTTTAAGGACTATAAAATACTTTATATTCACTGCTTCTTCCATCTTAACAACCCTATAAGCTAAGGTACAGGCAGCATTGTTAGCCCTGTTTTACAGAAAAGAACCTAAGGCTCCAAAAGTGAAGAGATTTGAGGAGATTTGCACAAATTGACTCAGAATCAAGGAAGGCCATTCCTGGGGGCTCTCAGATTTGGGGCCAGCCTGAAACTTTTTATCTTTCCCCCTCTATTTCCAGCCCAGTAAGCACTTACTAGAGATTTTAAGGTCCTTGAAGGACATATTACCATCTATGACTTTGTATCTTAAATAGCTTTTAGAATGTTTTTTGGCATTTTAAGAGGCTCTCACTGAATGTTTGTTGATTAGACAATTTAAGCAGTTAACACCGAAACCCTCCCCTACCCCCAGATGATCTAGCTTTGTGAGGAAATTCACTACTTTTACGAGGCTCTAAAGCAGGGGTAATTAGCTTTTTAGCATAATGCCTGCCAGGCACACAGTAAGCACTTAATATACAATTCCTTGTTCTTTTTTCCTTCCTTTCATCTTTCTTTCTTTTCTCCCTCTCTTACTCTGCCTCAATCTTTTTCCTTCCTTTCTTCTTTCCTTCCTTCATGGACTCCTTTGGCAGTCTGGTTAAACCTGTAGACTCCTTAGAAAAATGTTTTAAAATGCACAAAGTTAAATATGTAGCATTACAAAAGAAATCAATTACAGGGCCAGCTAGGTGACACAGTGAACAGAGCACCAGCCCTGGGAGTCAGGGGAACTTGAGTTCAAATTTGACCTCAGACACTTGACTTTTTAACTAGCCGTGTGACCTTGGGCAAGTCACTTAACCCCAATTGCCTTGCCTTCCCCCCTCCAAAAATCAACCAAACAAAAAAGAAACCAATCACTTTGAAATAGTTATCTATTTTTTTTTAAGTTATTGAACTCCTGGTTAAAACCCAGTGCTGTAAAGCTAACCCTAAAACACTTGACAGATAGACAGACAGACAGACAAAGCAGACAACTTGAGACTGCCCCATATCAGCTAAAGGCAACTTCCATCTATGGACCATAGCAGTTGTTTAGTCAGTCAGTCAACAAGCGTTTTTTAAGTACTTCCTACGTGCCAGGCACTGTGCCTGGTACTGAGGACACAAAGAACAGATGGTGACAAACATTGGGACTCTCCATCTTTGGGAGTATTAGTGAAAGAGTCACCAGCTTAGAGAATCTTCAAGAAGCCAGCTCTGCTATTCTCTGAAGAGTGGTTATAATTCAGAAAATAGACCCCTGCCTGGAATAGAATCCAAAGGGAGATTCTAAACCAGGACTCTCTTTTCCAAGGAGAGCCTCATCTGTCAACTGAACTCAGCTGTGACTAGATCCCTTACTCCAGGGGACAGACTCTAAGGGCACCAATTTAGAGGGTGCTGATCATACTGTCAGCATAGAAATAGCTTAGCTGGCAGTTAGCAAGATTAATTCATTAAAATAAGAAGCTACTAGATTGTGAACTGGAATGAGTCCTTCTCACATACACAGTCCCAGATTCCCAACCCCTTTCTATTGAAGGAACTACTTGCCCCAGGCATAAAAAGTCCTACTTTGGAATTGTTTCAGATCAGAATCAAGTAACTTTGATTCAATTCAACTAACTTTTACTAGAAGATAACTTAGTTTCTTCTGGGCTCAGACTTTCTGGCTGTGAGAGCATGAGTGGGGTGTGAATT
The DNA here is from genome assembly GCA_028646575.1 of Pseudocheirus occidentalis. NCBI lineage: Eukaryota > Metazoa > Chordata > Mammalia > Diprotodontia > Pseudocheiridae > Pseudocheirus > Pseudocheirus occidentalis. Next base: position 27,177,274 of record CM053594.1, on the reverse strand, counting down.
CAAATTCCATCTCTGCTACCTTGTGTGACCTAGGACAAATCCCTTAACCTCCACAGACCTCAGACCTTGAAAAAGAAATCCAATTTCCTTCACTAGGTCTTCAAGGCATCTTCCACCTCCAAGTCTATTTATGGTTCTATGAGCCTATGAACTTTCCAGGCCTCAGTTTCTTCATCTGTAAAAGATGGCGCTAGACTAGATGGCCTCTTAGCTCCTTCCCACTCTGTCGGCCAATGAGTATTTATTAAGTGCTTAAAATTGCGCAAGGTCCCAGATAGACAAGTAAAAAGAATGAAACAATCCAAAGCTTTCATTCTTCTGTGAGCTATGACATTTTCAGGGACTTGGTGCTAGGAGGCTTCTGGCATCAAGAGGTTATCACCTTCAAGAGCCAGAAAATATGGAAGATGTTAAGTTCCAGTTTGAGTTCTTTGCACTTGGGGACTCAGAAACAGGTTTCCATTCCTTCAGAGGCCCTTGGTAGCACAGAAGAGTGACAGAATGAGGCCATTAGAATCCTTCTGACAGGCAAGAGGGAAAGAAAGAGAAGTTGGTGGCAAATTTCCCCAGAACTAAGAAAGAAAAAGAATCTCAGTGCAGAATAATGGATTGGCAATGTTTTACATCACTAGAGATGGTACATGTCCCCCTACCTATTTCCATGCTCTCCATACTTGACCAAATGATCTGGCAGACCCAGAATATTGATTGTTATTATGGCATACCCCTCCCTCTATAAAAAAAATCCCTCTTTAATTTGCAAGCATTTTTGTCAATAATTAATTTTGCTTTGCCACTGTGCATTCCTGAATAAAATTATTTCCCTCTCTGGATATGGTGCACTCATGAATTTGGAGCAGATAGATATCCCTTGACATGATAGAATCAGACTCCCCGGTGAGATCCCAGAGTAGACTAGATGGAATGCCACCTTGTGTATGGCATTACTCCAAGCAACCCAGGGGACCCACAGGAACCCAAAGGATGATATCCATGCCAGGGGACATTTCTCCATGTTTATTGGAATTTTGATGTGCCAACTGTCTGGGTTCTTTCCAGTTCTATTCCTGTGTTCTACAGGTCAGATGTTGGAGCTATAATTCAATTCAACTCAACACACATTGATTAAAGGGATGCTAATGACCCAGGGCTGGGAGGAACAGCTGACACAGTGGCTGACAGAATTCAAATGATCTTGGCTAGCTATAATATCAGGCCTAAATGAAGCAACTGAAATTTAATAGGGATAAAAATTAAGTCCTGATAAACTCAAAGAGTTTACATCACAAGTTCAAGATAGACACAAGATATGTACTAGAGTCAGCGCTTCTTAAACTGTAGGTCATGACAATCGTGAGTAGAAAAAGTTTAAGAAACCCTGGACTAGATGGCAATTCATCTGAAAAAGATCTGGAGGTTTTAGTGGACTGAAGGTTTGATATGAGTCACCAGTGTGATGTAGCTACAAAGAAAGTGGAAGCTATTTAATGGAGCATTGTGCAGCATAGTGTCTGGGGCTAAGGAAAAGATAATCCTACTGCGCTTCTATCCTGGTCAGCCCATGCCAGGGGTGGATACCACACACTGGGCAGCATGCTAATAAGTTATAGAGCATCTTAAAGAGGACAACTAGCAGAAGGATGGGCTTCAAGTTCATGCTGTGGGAGAATGAGTTCAAAGAATTGGGGATGTTAAGCTTGAAGAAGAGAGAACTTAATGTGAACATGAGATCTATCTGCCACCATTTGAAGGACTGACTCAGGGATTAGCCTTGTTCTACTTAGTTCCAGAAAGACAGCAGAGCTAGGAGCAATATGTACAAATTACAAAGAGACAAATTTAAGTTTGCCAGGAGGAAAAAACTTCCTAATAATGACAATTATCCAAAAGTGGAATGAGTTTCTCTGGAGGTTGGCCTCCAGGGTCCCTTCCAATTCTTTGAGGTTGCAATTCTGCTAAGTGCTTACTATGTGCCTGCCCTCAAGAAATCTGAGGCATATAGAGGTGTATGACACAGACACAAATCAATTTTAGTATGAATGGAATTAAGGGGAGCGCTGCCTGCTGGATTAATTAGGGAAGGCTTGTCAGAAATGAATCTGGAAAGAAGATGGGGACTGTGAGAAGCAGCAGTCAGGAGGGACTCATGGGACATGGTTTGGGCAACCTAGTGGAGGAAAGCATTCAAGGGATACATGGTGGTCTGGTTTGTGAAAGGGAGTAATATGAACCAAGGCTAAGGAGGTGGGTGTGAGCTGCTAGATTATGGATGGCATTAAAAGGTAAGCTTGGGATTTTGTATTTTATCCTGTAAGTAATGGGGGCCCACTAAGGATTTTTGAGCAAGAAAGTGACATGGTGTCTATAGAAGATTACTTTGTCAGATATTTGAAGAGTTGGAGGGGATGTAGGGAAGGAAAGGATAGAGGCTGGAAGCAAAGACTAATGAGGAGATTATTACAGTGGTTCTGGTGAGAGGGAATAGAGACTTAACCTCAAATATTAAGTAACCTTATGAATATAATCAGTCTATCAACAAGCATTTGGTAAGGGTTTATTGTGCGCCAGGCCTCGGGTCAAGAACTAGAGATACATGGGGCGGCTAGGTGGCGTAGCGAATAGAGCACCAGCCCTGAAGTCAGGAGGACCTGAGTTCAAATCCAACCTCAGACACTTAACACTAGCCATGTGACCTTGGGCAAGTCATTTAACCCCAGTTGCCCTGCCCTCCCCCCTCAAAAAAGGCAAAAAAAAAGATTAGGGTTAAATAGGTTTTGGGGATCATGATTCTTGAATCCTTGGGAGCTGATGAGAAAGTACAGAAACAGAAAAGTGAGTCCACAGCAGAACTCTTGTTATCAGGGTCTGGAAGGCACTGGGGCCAAGCGACTAGAAAGAGGAGAGAGAATGAAACTAAGGACCCATGTAAAGGACTTTGTCTTATCTAGGAGAAAAGCTACATCTCAGAGCTAAGAGCAAAGAGGGGATGAGGGGCTAATGAGGTGGAGAGGTTTGATGTGTAGAGTAGGGTCTCCCCTTGCAGTGGATGGATTATAATTTCTCAGCAAAGACAGAGGTAAGGATTTGCACTGAGCCAGAGAGGGTGTGGAGTAGATACTTAGGGACTTGAGAAAGAGAAGGTTTGGAACGGACACTAAGGGGAAAAGGAATGAAAGTAATCAATGAAGAACACAAATTTTGTCCTGTAACAGCAAGGGCCTAGTTGGGACCAGAAACTGTGAGGCTATAGTGGTCCCTACAGTCATGGTGCACCTCAAACACCTAGTCCAGTGCCTGGCACATATTAATACATCTTTGTTAACTGATTGGTTGGTATAACTTCTAGCTTCCTATAGCAGCTTGGGAATAGGAACAGAAAAAGCTGATTGTGGCAAGGGAGTGGAGGACAATTGGACTGGCCAACTCTAGTGAAGAGAAGAAAGTGAGACCAGACCAGGATTGATGGACTGGGTGAAAGAAGAATGAATGTATGAGAGACCCGGTTAAGAATGAAGGAATAGGCAAAGAAAAGAAGGAAGGGCAGCATATTATGATCAAAGAAGAGAATTCCAGAGTTCAGATATGTGATCAGATACATCCTAATGAAATCTGAGTTATGACCATACCTTTAAGTCAATGATTCTCAAAGTATGGTCCACGATCCCTGGGTGTCACCAAGGCTCTTTTAGGAGATTCAGGAGGCCAAAATAATTTTCCTAATGATATTAAGACATGAGATCAAAATGATTTCCATAATGATACTGATAGAATTGCTTTCTTTTTTTTTTTTAGAATTTCTAATAATTTTGATTTTTAGTGAACATCGATAGAATCCATATAAACAAAAGATCTTGGCAGATGACCTCAATAATTTTTACCACTACAAAGAGCCTTGAGATTACAAAAAAAAAAAAAGTTTGAGAACTACTGCTTTAGGTAAATGAGGTAGGGTGCTATTTAGGGGTGTTTTTTTTTAAGAGAGGGAGTAAGGATATTTGCTTGCTGTGGAAATTGTGGGAGTGACAACTTCCGTGTCAAAATTTCCTAGTATGAGGGCAAAGGTTGGACTAGAATAAAATGGTTATGAGCTAAGTCCTGAGCTTCTTGAGGAAGGAAAAGATAGTGACCTGTTGTCTGGGAGATCAAAGCAACAACTCCCAAAGTAGTTGGTTAAGACAAATGGAATGAACTTTGAAAGAAGGAGAGGTTCCTGAATGGTAATGGCAGAAGTAATGATCTGGAAGGGGCCATGGAGAACAAGGGTATACCCGCATCCTCCTCCTGCTCCTCCTGGTTCAGTGTGTTGAGGGGCATGAGAGAAAGAGCAAACATCACTGTAGATTATGATGATGAGGGACCCAGAGACTTCTGGAAACAGGTAGGTTTCCATGACTGTGAGTGTGAAGAAAGAGTGGGCATGAAGAAAAATTTATTAATGATTTAGTGGGGCTCCAAAGGCAACATGGAAATGGAGGACAGGGACTACAGCGCTCAGGGACTGAGCTACAGCTGCCTTCTCACAGATGCCACTGGCTTCTTGTTAAATTTTTTTGTTGTTAAATTTATTCATACATCCTTACGGGATTGAAAATTGAAAAGGACCTTTCTTAATTTCTCTTTTGGTTCCTTTACTCACATAGTTGGGCAAAAGCAATGCCTTCTTCCCTCTGCCATTGGTGGAGAAGTCATCTGGCTCCCAGAATGAGACTTCAGTAAGATGAGGTCAGCAAGATGTGTGGTATTCAGATGGCAAACTGTACAGAAAAAAAAAATGCTCCTGGCAGCTTACATTGTTGTGTGGCTTGTTTGTGTTGCTGTGCAGTTGTAATGGAAAATGAACAAAAATAAAAATCCCGGGGCCCTTTTTTTGGCCAGGGCTTGGCAGTTAATCCCACTGCCCTGGCAAGATTCCAGCTCAGGTCCCTCCAGCCGGTGGCTACTTCAGCATAGTTAACTTCTCATTCTAGGCTGTGTGTTCAGTTAAGACAGCTGCTCTTCCATCCACCCCACCCCCAGGGGTGGCCACATTTCAGTGGGGCCTGAAGTGATTCTTGTCTTTCCCCCATCTCCCAGGGCTGCCTTGGTGCAGCATTCCAGCATTCATTACTGAAAGACCGTGTTTCCATTCCTTGTAATGGGTGAGGAGGGACAACAGACAAGAGTCTGGATTTAGCCTTTTTGTATCTTCCTCTCTTGGAAATTAGGATCCATCTCTGTCTCTAGGCACAGTTCTGCAGTTATGGAACTTCATTCATTCATTCATTCACTCATTCATTCATTCATTCATTTATTCATTCATTCAATTTTAGGGTTTCGGGGACTTAAGCTGTCTGATCCTATATATTTTTTAAATATCTCTTTCCCTTTATCACTTAACCCCAACTGCCCTCCAAAAAGAAAAAAAAAAAAACCAAGCCTGCCTATGAAGATCTTAAGTTTAAGGACCCTGGGTTTCAGTAGAAGTTAGAGGACAAAGGATAGGCTTTAGGCCTGCTTTCTGGAAGTGTTATCTTAGCAATGAGTTTCTTTAACTTGCTAATAGACTGCTGTTGGAAGCAATACTTTCACTTTTATTCCCTTTTAATTCCTGTTCATCTTTCTACTGGATTCCCCAATCAGGAGTTGGTCCTCTGAGATGATACAGACTTTGCCCTTGAAATTGGTGTCTCCAAGACACCATATCAAATTTTGAGAGCGTTTAGACTACCGAGGATAAAGCTATGTGTGTGGGTTGTTTTTATTTGGGGAGTGGGGGGATGGTAGGAGGATGCAACCGTTGCACTGTATTCGAGTTAGAGGAGTCTGTTCTCATCTAGAGTTGCTGAAGGGAAACATCTCCAGCCAAATGATGGGGCTGAGAGCCTCTGCTTTCTTGTATGCCACCCAGCCCTCAACAGTCCCCTGCCCCAACCCCAGCCTTCACCATCCCCACGGCAGACCCACCAGTGAGGACTAACTAGTATGATGCTTAGATTCAAACCCAAATTTGAGACAACTGCTTCTCTAGTCCATTCGGATGAGAAGAAACTAGTGAAAGGAACCAGACAACTGCCTCGTCCCTCACACGTATGTACCATAGAAGCCGAGGCTATGGGGAACCTGTGACCTTGACAGCCTTCTAGGTCCTCAAGTGCGGCCCTTTGACTGAGTCCAAATTTTACACAACAAATCATTTTATTAAGGGATTTGATTGGGAGACAAGGGGGAAGAGAATTCCAGACCTGGTGAGCAATGAATAAAAATGCCTGGAGTCGGGAGATGGAGTGTCTTGTTGGAAGAACAACAGAGAAGCCAGTTAGAGTCTGTGGAGGGGAGTAAGGTATAAAAAAGACTGGATAAGTAGGAAGGGATCAAATTATGGAGAGCTTGAAGAGCCAAAGAGAAGTTTTTATACTGGATCCTAAAGGCAACAGGGGAGCCACTGGAATGGATGGGATGTGGTCAGAGCTATACTTTAGGAAGCTCAGTTTGCCAGCTGAGTGGAGAAAGTATTTCCAGAAACAGTAGCAGTACAAAAACAATGAAAATGAAAAACTTGCATCTATTTAGAGCTGGAAGTAACTTAAAGGTCACCTAGCCCAACCCTTTCATTTTACAAAGAAGGATGTTGAAGTTCAAAGAGGTTAAATGATTTGTCCTAGGACACAAGGTGACAACAATGACAAGCAACAAAAATAGCTAGCATGTGTATAGCACTTTAAAGTTTGCAGAATGATTTATAGGTATTGCCTCATTTTATCTTTACAACAACTTTGAATGTAGGCGCTATTATTATCCCCATTTTATAGATGAGGAAACAGAGTGAAACAGGTCAGGTGACTTGTCCAGGGTCACATAGCTAGTAAGTATCTGAGGCGGGATTTGAATTCAGATGTCCCTTCATTTTATAGGGTGGCAGTGCCAGGATTTGAACCCCAGCTCTCTTACTCCAAAGCTCCAGGTTCGCAGGAACCAGAATGAAAAGACCTTGAAAGTCTAATCCAACCTCCTCGTTTTAAAGATAAGAAAACTGAGACCCTTGAAGATGGAACATCTTGGCCAAGGTCACATTGAGTCGTCAGCAGCAGAGCCAGGATCTGACCCCAAGGTCTCTGACCCCAAAGTCAGACCCCATTGGAGGTTACAAGGTGTAGACAAGGAGTGAAGTGGACACTAAAACTACATTAGAGGAGTTTTGCTTTTTTTCTTAGAGGAAGATAATGATGAGGGAGTCAAGAGCATGAATAGGAGAAAGAAAGGCCAGGAGGAAGATGGTTTTGGCTTCAGTAGATTGCTTGAACTACATGGAGGAGATGCATCATCTCCTCTTGGACCCATCAGACAGGCTCCTATCAGGATACACACACTTGCTGCATGACCTTCGGCAAGCTGCCTAACCTCTTTGTTTATGTTTCTTCATCTATAAAAACGGGGATAATTCTCTCTCTCTCTCTCTCTCTCTCTCTCTCTCTCTCTCTCCTCTCTCTCTCTCTGTCTCTCTCTCTCCCCCATCCATCCATCCATCTATCTATCTATCTATCTATCTATCTATCTATCTATCTATCTATCTAAAAATTAAAGTATAAGGCACTTTGAAAACCTTAAAGTACCAATGCTGCTATTATGTGACTTGCCCAAGGTCATATAATTTGTGTTGGAGGCAGGATTTTGAATCCAGGTCCACCACCCCCAATCAAGAGAGGAAAAGAAAAACCACAAGGTGATTAAAAGGGCAGCTAATGTAAGGAGACCTGTGAGCAGTCGGGTAACTACATCAAGATGACAAAAGGAAACCCTTGAGCCTCCCACCTCCCTCTTTTTCTTCTATGGTTGGGAATTGAGAGAGCCAGCTGGTCAGCTCAGGAACAAAGATCTTATTCTAGGAATCTGCCCACTGCAACATTATCCTTCACATGCCCAGTCCTTGGACTTCTGCCGGACTGAAACTCTACCTGCCTCTGGCTGTTGCTGCTGCTACTGCCATACACAGCTGCCTGGTAACAGAGGGGGAATCCGTCAGACCAGTTCAATGATTTAAAAATTAAAATCACGCTCAACCTTACATCTCTCTCCTGGGTTTGACAAGGCAGTTCATCTCAGTACTCTGAGCACCTTGCTGTTGAAGTTATTAGCACCTTAAGATAGAGGAAAGGGAAAGGAAGTGTGGGGGGGAGGGGTCACAGTAAAGAACTTTTGACATCTTTCCACAAAATTAAAGAGCAAGCTGACTCAGGGGGAAGGAGGTCATGGTGCTATATTTAAACTACATTATCCCACTAGGGAGCTACCATTTTGAAAACCATTCTAGAGGACTTCATTTGACATAACTATATGGGTTCATTTTAAAAATTGTGTTGACATAACTATGCTCTGAGTTTTTTTTCCAAATTATTCTGAATATGTCTTCGTTGTACATAGTTCTTTGAGTGTTGTTTCCTTCGTTATAAGCTTTTTGAGGGAAGAAACTGGTTTTGCCTTCTTCTGCATCACCAGTTTTAGCCTAGACTGTGGCATATATAGTAAGAGCCTAATATTGAAGGACTGACTCAGGAAAAATAACCCCAGAGCATAAGGAGACCACAGTGGGTTTAGAACAATGGTGAAACAGACCAGGGCAGCCATCAAAACAGAAGACTCTCTGATGTTTACAGTTGGTCACTTCTAAGTGACCAGTTGGCATCACCTAAGCTTGGGTCTTGGGCACTTTCCCTTTACTTCATTCAATATATTTATTGATTTCCATGTTTGAAATTTTCTCCTTCTACAGGGTGGAGAATAGAACAAGGGGAGGGTGGGATAGAAAGGAGGGATATATAATCAGTCTCTCACAATATGTCCATTGTAGAGATGTTCTGTATAACTACACATGTACAGCCTGTATTGAATTGCTTGTCTTTTCAGTGAGGGTGGGTGATGAGGAAGGAAGGGAAAGAATCTAGAATGCAACTGGGAATTAAGATATACAGGCACTGGGGTAGGGAGATCCGTCTTGCCTTATTGGAAAGTCAGAGGGGAGATGGGGGAGGACATAGGAGAGAGCAGATTGGGGGAGGGGTTATATAGGGGGATGGCTGTTTTGGGGTGGTGGGCGGGGGAAAGATGGGAAAAAATTGTAACTCAAAATTTCATGGAAATGAATGATGTAAACAAGAAAATAAACAAAAAAATTTTCTCCTTCTACATCAATACTTCCTGGCCTCCCTGACTTCTTTCAAGTCTCATATAAAACTAGTCTGTTCTTTCACAAGAAGCCTTTCTTGACTCCCTTTAATGTTGCCTTCTCTGCTGATTATCTCCGATTTATCCTTTGTGTAAATTTGTATGTATCTATTACTATGTATGTGTGTGTATAGATACATGTGGTCTTGTTTATAAATAATTGTTTGTATGTTGTCTCCCTCATTAGACTGTGAGCTCCTTGAGTATAGAGACTGTCTTTTTTTGCCTCTCTTTTTTAAACTTTCCAGCACTTAGCACAATGCTAGGCACATAAGTGTTCAATAAATATTCACTGCACCCCTACCAGATAGCTAGCCTTATTAAGCAGATACCAAGAACCATACAGAGTATCTGAGGCCTCTGCCCTAAAGAAGTTTATCATCTAATTGGTAAGTCAAGAGAGAAAGCTCTGGAAAAGTCAAAGAAGGGTATCAGGCTAATATTGTATGCACCAAACAGGTGATACAGAAAATAAATACCATAGGAATTCAGAGGAGAGAGAGTGACATAAATGGTGAGGCTTCCTGGAAGATTTGGGGCTTGAGCTGAGCCTTGAAGGATGGATGTGGACAGGTGGAAGGCTGAAGGCTTGATCATTCCAGATCAGGCAAATGACAGTGAACAAAGAAAGACACAGAGATAGGAATGTACTCGGTGTGTCCAGGGAACAAGGAGTACACACAAGCTGGGCCAAATCAGAGAGTTCATGTAGAGTGAAAAATAAAAGCTGGAAAGTAGTTTGTTCTTCATCCTCCATATAACAAGAGAGACTCTGACTCTGCGGAAGGGGGAGAGAGGGGAAGGATCCTGAAGAAAACTGTTTTAGGAATCTTCAGGATTCGTCTGTAATGGGTCCTCTGTCGAACACACATTTAGCCAGCCATTTGAAGGGTAAAGCTAACTTTATTGGAGTTTCAGGAAATCATGGGACACAAACTATATTTAAACAGGCAGAGATTATTAGTTGAACCAACCTTGGCTTGGTTTAGCTTAGAAGAATGATCATTGTTGTACAATTTTAATCAATTTTGGCTTGTCCCCTTGCTTCTCCATTGCATTCGGGGCCATCTCCAGTCATCCTGATGAATATCTGGTCATTGGAACCAGATGACTCTGGAGGAGAAAGTGAGGTTGGTGACCTTACAGCCCTCCCTCACTCAAAGTCAACTGCAAGTGCCTGATGTCATGGTTCCCTTCAAGAAGGAAGGACAAACACAAAACACAAGGGACATAACCTTTTTTTTTTCTTAAACTAGATTTCAGGTTAAATCTTTTGGCTCCTCATCACAACTTCCTTTCACACAGGTACTTAAATATTAATTTAGCAGTTTTCTCTTCCTTGAGTTTCATCCCCACACTTCCTTAGTAAGTGTCCCTTTCCTCTAGAGCAGCGGTTCTCAACCTGTGGGTTATGTTCAATTTGTAACAATGAAAATACATCCTGCATATTAGATATACATTATGATTCATAACAGTAGCAAAATTACAGTTATGAAGTAGCAACAAAAATAATTTTGTGGTTGGGGGTCACCACAACGTGAGGAACTGTATTGAAGGGCCATGGCATTAGGAAGGTTGAGAACCACTGCTCTATAGGAACAAAATGTATCTTAGTTCCTGTTCCCTGACTCCAAGCGTTTTCTATCTGGTCTACTTCCAGTCGGCCAGTCAGTCAATGAATTCCTTTCTCTCCTTATTAGCATTCATCAAATCCTTCCTTCTTCAGAATTCCAATTTCCTATGACAGTTTCCCTTTCTTTCCATCCTTGTCTTCCACTCAGTTTATACATTGAGTTCTGTTATCCAGTGAACCTTGGAAAGAGCATTTATGATGCCCACTTTTAAGATGGTTAACTTCATCATGTGGAAGCCATAGATACAATTCAATATGTTGATGAATCTGTTGATCTCATCATTGCGAGAACTTTCTACACTGGTGCCCTTCTGTAGCTTCTTATCCTGTGCAAATTCTTATCCAATGCAAATCCAAGTCTTTCCATAAAATCTCAATGAAGAATTCATCCAATGCTTTAACCTCTTTGTGCCTCATCTGTAAAAAAGGGATAATAAGAGTACTTACCTTCCAGAGTTGTCTTGAGGATCAGATGAAATATTTGTAAAACACTTTGCAAACCTTTAAATGCTAGATAAATGTTAGCTATTATTACAGATCTTTTGGTAACATTGTATGGGTACCAGTGCAATACTTGGATTTTCTATTATCTTTCTCTTGCTATATGATTTGTCCTTCCCTTCTTTTCCAGCCTCAGGTGTCACAACATGAATAGCAGTAAGGCATAATGGATAAAGTACTTGACTTTGAGACTTGGGTTCAAATACTACTTCTGACACTTGCTGGTTGCATAACCAAGGACAAAACACTTCACGCCTGTAAGTTTCATTTTCCTCATCTGTAAAAATGGAAAAACCATACTTGGGGTATCGGGTTGTAGTGATGATCAACTGAGATAATGCATGTAAAAACTCTCTGCAAACCTTGAAGTGCTATATGAAGCCAGTTATCATGTCCTTGATGATAGCTTTTAAGATATCACGAGGACAGTTCATTGTCAATAATAAGCTGCAACTTCCTTATGTCCACAATGTGTCTTTTCATGGGTCACCTATAATTGTAATTCAACTGAAATTATTGTGTTCTGTGATCTGTAGCCACAAAGCATCCTTGGAAGATGAAGTTGTTTTTTTTTTTAAGTGGACTTCAAATATGGTCCCAGAGATAGGTCTGTATCTATTGTTATAAGAACTATATAGGGGGGTGGGGGCAACAGCAGAAAGTATGCTAGACCTGAAGTCAGAAGGGACCTGGCTTCAAAATCCTGCTTCCAACACAAATGATGTGACCTTGGGCAAGTCACATAATAGCAGCATTGGTACTTTAAGGTTTTCAAAGTGCCTTACACTTTAATTTTTAGATAGATAAACAGATTAGATACAGATAGACAGACAGACAGATAGGTAGATAGATAGATAGAGATATAATTATCCCCATTTTTACAGATGAAGAAACATAAACAAAGAGGTTAGGCAGCTTACCCAAGGCCATACAGCAAGTAAGTAGCTGAGGCCAGATGTCCTGAGCTCTGTCCACTGTGCCCCCCAGACAACCACTTAGCCTCTGTGGTTATCAGTTTCCTTATCTGTAAAAAGAAAAGGTTGGGCTTGACAACCCCAAAGGTCCCTTTCAGTTCTAAAACTATGGTCTTTCTTTTCCCCCTTAGACTTACCAAGCCTCAGCTTCCTCATCAGCCAAGTGGGACTAATAATACTCCCAGGGTGGTCGGGATCAAATGAAAAAAACATCTGCAAAGCATTTCACAGAGCTCTCTTAAAGAACCAGATACTGTTAGCTATTATTATATTATTTTCATCTTTTTAGTGGAGTTCTGACAGAACAGACCCAGGACAAGTTACTAGACTTGTCTTGTTCTTTTTCCATTTAATGTTCTACAGACTATTAATAGCCCAGGTGTGTAAAATAACTGCCTTTTCTAGCTAAATAAAAATACTGAGATATAAGGGATGTCCTCTATAGACTCACTGAAAGCATCCTTGGGACAGCTCCAGGCTCAGGTTTAATAGATACTTCTTTGCATTCCTGCACTATTCTAATTTATTCTGCTGGGTTTTTGTTATTATTATTGTTATCTAATTCTCTCATCTTTTTTTTTTAAATAAGGTTCAGGTAGAACAAGTCATTCACTATCTAGCACAATAGGAGACACACGTAAAAAGCACTTAATAAAATGCTAATTGGCTTGCTGACTTGTTATTCTTGTATGTACATCTAATGATCTTGGGGCTGTTGCATAGATATAGTCATAGATGACTGCTTTGGGTAAGTGAATAAAAGTGCTGGGATATAAACTCACCCTCTTAAACCTCTTTGGGACAACTCCCAAATAGTACAGTGATGACGTGTACTGTGTCCTGTCCCCACGTGACTTTGATATCTTCTGCTAGGTTTCTATATTTTGAAAGGTTTTTTTTTATTCCATGTATTTGTGAGGATGAGGAGTCTTTGGTATGTCAACACCTATTAAAAATGTCATTCTTAGACCAACATCTCACACCATATGTCAAGATAAGCTCAAAATGGGCACATGATTTAGATATAAGGAGTGATATTATAAGCAAATTAGGGAAGGATGGAAAAAATTACCTGTCAGATCTTTGTATAAGCTAAGAGTTCATAATCAAACAAGATAGGAAGGATCATGCGACGTAAAAATGGATCATTCTGATTACATAAAGTTAAAAAGGCACTGCACAAACAAGACCAATGCAGCCAAGATTAGAAAACAGAAAACTGGGAAGAAAAATTTTAAAGCAAGTTTCTTTGTCAAAGGTCTCATTTCTCAAATATGTAGCGAACTGAGGCAAATTTATAAAAATGAGAACCATTCCCCAACTGATAAATGGTCAAAGGATATGAACAAGCGGTTTTCAGACAAAGAAATCTAAGCTATCTAGTCTTATGAACAAATGCTCTAAATCACTATTAATTAGAGAAATGAAGATTAAAGCAACTCTGAGGTTTCACTTCATACCTATCAGACTGGCTAATACAACAGAAAAAGAAAATGACAAATGCTAGAAAAGATGTGGAAAAATTGGAACACTAATGCACTGTTGGTGGAGTTGTACAGTGCTCTAACCATTTCGGAGAACAATTTGGAACTGTGCTGAAAGGGTTATCAAACTGTGCATAACCTTTGTCCCAGCAATACTAGCATTAGGTCTGTATCTCAAGGAGATCAGATAAAAAGGAAAAAGACTCATATGTAGAAAAATGCTTATAGCAGCTCTTTTTGCGGTGGCAAAGAAGTAGAAATTAAGAGGATGCTCATCAACTGGGGAATGGCTGAACAAATGGTGGTATATTAATGTGATGGAATCCTATTGTGCTGTAAAAAATGATGATGGTGATGGTTTTAGAAAAAAAAAAACCCCTAGGAAGATTTGCATGAACTGATGCAAAGTAAAGTGAACAGAACTAGGACAGCAGCGTACACAGTAACAGTAATATTGTAACAATAATCAAGTGTGAAAGACTCAGCTACTCTGATCAAAGTCTATGACTATTCCAAAGGACTCATGATGAAAAATGTCATCCACTGACAGAGAGAGAACTGATAAACTCAGTACACAGATCAATGTAATTTTTTTCACTTTATTTCCCTTGCCTTTTTTTTGGTCTTATAGTATGGGTAATGTGGAAATATGTTTTTACATGGCTTTATATGTATGGTTGTTATCACATTTCTCATCTTCTCAATGGGTGAGTGAAGGAAGAGAATTTGGAAATGAAAATAATTTTTTTAAATGTCATTCTTAAATGTTTATGGGTCAATGTTATATCTTGGTGGTTGTGAGCAACGGTTCTGTCTGTAATGATGCTCTCCTTTTAGTGCAGTTTATTTGGTAAATACATAAGGATATTTTGGGGTTTTGCTTATCAATATCATCATTGTTACTGGTATTGTTATTATGGGCATGTCACTCTTCTCATCTTTATAGGATCAAAGATTTTAAACCAGAATGGAATAAGAAAACATCAGGAAAGAGTTTTGCAAACCTCAAAGTGCCATATAGACTTCTGCTCCCAGTAGCAACAGCAAGACACGGTGGAACAGACGCTTCCCATGCCTGGATCTGCCACTTCTACCCAGTGATCTTGGACACAGGGGGTTGGATTAGATCACTTCCAAGGGTCGCTCCCAACTCCAGAACTATGGTCCTATGATGTTGACATGTTGTTTTCTTTTGCTTCCTACCCCTGACAGAATATGTGTTCCCTGATGCTTGGCACAATGTCCAGCAGCTAGCAAGCACTTAATAAATGGGGCAACTAAGTGGCTTAGGAAATAAAGTGCTGAACTTGGACTTGGAAAGACACAAGTTCAAATGCTGACTCATACTTACTGTGTGATCTCTCTGAGCTTCACTTTCCTTATCTGGAAATTAAGAGGTAATGACACTTCCACAGAGTTGTAAGGATCACATGAAATAACACATAAAGTACTTTTCAAACCTTTATATAAGGGCCAGCTATTATAATAAATTCTTATGTATTGATTTATGGAGATTATTAGAGAAGACTACCTATTTTACAGGTAAGGATACTAAGGTAAAGAGGCGAGGGAGTCACAGAAGTGGGATCATTAGAACCCAGTTCAGCCTTAGGGTACAGAGCTGATATAACAACAACAACAACATCATAATAATAATAATAATAATTTACCTTTATATACTAACTTCACAGCTCTCTAGACCTTTGGGTTTAGAAAGCACTTTCCTTGCAATAATGCCTAAAAATATATTATACCCTTCTATTTCTGGTAGTGTTAGAAGAGATAAATGGGATTGGCTCCACATGGTGTGGATGTGCTCCCAGACAGAAAGTAGCCATCAGCCCCTCAAGTGCAACACCCTAGAATAATCACGGAAAGTTGCTCCATGGCTGTGATCTAACCAGTTTCCACCTTGCTTCACCTGGTGCATTACCATACACAAGAATTTTTGTTTGCTTGCTTCATGGTTGTTGGTTTTTTTTTTTTAATCTTCTTCCAGGTATCAATCAAAACCTCATGCCAGCCTCCACTCCTTGGAAATAACAAAATGAGATGACGTGCGTGATTCTTTCAGGTGGGCAGTACAATGTGACCTGCATCTGGCTGGGGGAATTAATTTGTTTCCAGCCTCAGGCTGAACTCTCTGGGGCAGTTGAGCTGGCTCTCCCCTGCTCCTCTCAGGGTGTTCTCTGTCTCTATTGATAGACAAAATGCTTTACTTTGGCAATCTGCTGCAGGAAAGTCGCTTGTCTCTGAAAACCTAATTTGCACATATTTTGTTCATGGATTCCGTGCAAAAGTCTCTCCTTTCCACCCCCAGTTAAGTGGTGCAACTCCTTTATATTTGGGGAACTTCCTTTATGTCAGGGAGACGTGGGTTTTGTAAAGAATACGTGAACAAAATAACTGCAGCTAAAGTGTAGGCTTTGGAGCAAAATGGCCCTCCTTTCCCCTGTTGGAGAAAGTGACTGAAAAGAAAATATACTTAATATTATGGCTTCAGAGCTTCCATCTTCCCAGCCCTGGAGCCGCTGAGAACTAAGCACTCAGCCATTCTATGCTACTCCAATAACTATTTAAAAGTTCCCAGATCGCAACCTGTGATTTCTAATGCAGACAAGTGGTATCATAAGACCAAGTGTGGGAGTTAAAAATAATAATAATAAATTACTATGCCACTCTCTCCTCTTCTTTTGCCAGGAAAGTATTCATTAACCCTCACCAGGCAGAGTGCAATTTTTCTTAAGGGGCTTTTCAGATGAGGAAATGGCGGCCCACTGAGATGACTTGCCTGAGGCCACATAAGCAGTACTACACAGAGCTGGCATTCAAATAATTTTTCTGATTTCAGATTTAATGCTCTTTCTATCACCCCAGGATGCAGGTAATGGGACAGGTTGGAGGTGGGGAACCTGGAGGTGAGGATAGCAAGCTTCAAGCATTCAGAGTGCCTCCATTTGCAGGAAGGATAAGACTTCTGTCTGCCACCCCCCACTGCCCGGCACTAAGAGCAGTAGGTTGAAATTGGAAAGAAAAACTTCCTAAGGACTAGAGCTATCCAAAATGGACTGGGATTGATCACAAGTTTTCAGAGTTGGAAAAGATTTTTGTGCTCATCCAAATCCACCTATCTTCCGAAGAGTTCCCTCTTCTTTAAGACGATAGTGGTCTGCTCCCCCCACCCCACCCCAAACTCCCAGAGCAGACCATTCTCCTTTTGGACAACTCTTTCAGTAAGATTTTCACTAAGTGGAACCCTAACATGCCTTTCTGAATCTTTGGTTCACTGCCTCATTAGTTCTGCCTTCTGGGAGCAAGGAGAACAAGCTTGTTCCCTCTGCTTGGTCATCAGATATTTAAAGAGTGCTATCATGTCCCAGCTAAGTCTTCTCTAGGTTAAATAGGACTAGTTCCTTCAACCAATCCTCATGGAACAAGGTTTCAGATTTCCTCCTGGTTGCCCTCCTCTGAATATGTACCAGCATATCAATGTCCTGTCTAAAATGTGATACCCAGAACTGAACACAACACTGAAGATGTGGTCTGACCAGAGTAAAGGACAGGGGGATTACTGCCCCAGGAGAGCACCTCCTGTGGCCTTAGCAATTTTGAACCCAGACATCCTAATAAAGAGAATTCTGAGGTTAGTCAATGTCTGGTAAGAAGAGGGTAGTGGTGAAATAGCACCTTAACCGAATGATCCCAAGATCAATTTTAAAACATGTCTCTTAACTTCCCTGGGTCTGTTTCCTCATTTCTAAAAAGTTATCTAAATCATTTGAATACCCAATAGTTATGGCTCCTCTCCAGAGTGGTTCAATTGGGTGTTCTCAGAGATTTCCCAAAGACCCCAGAGCTCAGTGGTTTCTGAGCTACCTCCAAAATGAATCCTCTAGACAAATCTTTATGCTCTCCATCTTCCTGAGGGATACGATATATTTGTAAGGGCAACAAAGTTGGATTCAGGAGAGCCCTAGGTTCCCTCTGACATTGTATGATCATGAACAAATTACTTAATCTACTAAATCAGTTTTCTCAACTGTGAAATGAGATATTAATAACTGTGGTACTTACCTCACAAATCTGTTGTGAAGTTCAAATGAAACAACATAAAGCCATGTGCAATCTGCTTAGATTCATCTGATCTCACCGAACTACATTCTCTGGTACTTCTCTTTGTTCATACCCTGAACTTTAGTACCAGAGTAATATAGAGTCACTGTCAGTAAGTCAACAAACATTTATTAAGTGCTTATCACAGCACATAAGTGCTGAAAATGTAAATGCAAAAACATGTTTCCCGACCTCAAAGAACTCACATCTTGTCCAAGATCACACAGCTAGGAAGGCTAAATTTGAATTCAAGATCCTCCTGACTTGAGGGCCAGT
The DNA here is from genome assembly GCA_028646575.1 of Pseudocheirus occidentalis. NCBI lineage: Eukaryota > Metazoa > Chordata > Mammalia > Diprotodontia > Pseudocheiridae > Pseudocheirus > Pseudocheirus occidentalis. Next base: position 27,159,095 of record CM053594.1, on the reverse strand, counting down.
GCTCTACCAACAGTGCCCTCAGCTCACATTTTAATGGGAGAGACACCATGCATATAAAGTGTACATGCACAAGTGGAACATAATTCCTTCATTCCTTATCTTACCCCAATCCCCACCCTTGGTGATGTAGTGGAAAAAAAACAAAACCCAGTAAGATTGAGATTCTAAGCCTCAGCTCCCCAGCTCCTTAGGTGTGTGACCTTGATTGTCACTCAAGCTCTAAACCTGAGCTACCTCATTTGCAAAATGGGGCTGATCATACTTACCCTGCCTAGCTTCTTGAGCACAGGAACTATTTCAGGTCTGTCTTTTTACCCTCAGCAATTAGCACAGGGCCCAGAATCTAACAAGTACTTAATAAATGCTTATTAATTGGTGCATTATGGGATTGAGGATTACATAAAAAGTGCTATAATTTGTATTTTTTAGTCTCCTGAAGAAGCTGGCATGAGGGAATTATGAAGATCCACTGATCCTCCCAGGACATCCCAGGCTGGAGGCAGATTTCAGACTCTGACAGACACACTGAATAAGCACTGGAAATGGAGACAGGAGATCTGAGTTCTAGTGTAGACTACTTATGCCTTGACCTTGGACTGACTGGAAGGGAAGATATTGGGGTAGTTGGTGGACCGAAAATTCAAAAGTTATCAATATTGCCAAGAATACGATCTCCATTTCACACACTGAGAGGCTGATATCCCAGGAATAGGAGGTAGACAGGCCCACAGCCCTTTGTACTGGTCAGACATCCGGAAGACTCTCTTCAGCTCTGGCCACAATGTGGTGCAAAGTCCGTCCATCAAGTGGAGAATGGACAGAAGTCCACCAGAAGGGCCAAGGGCCTTCAATCCACATCCTGGGAAGCCAGTTGGAGGAATTCCCCTAAGACTGTCCAGTGGGGAAGAAAAGATTTGAGTTGCCAGGTTGTGCTTGACCATGGAGGGCAGACCAGAGGCACAGACTGAGGCTGGACGACAAGAAGAACTGCCCAGCTGGAAGAGCTGGCCGAAGACTGCCGGTCTCGGAGGTTCAAAGGGTCCTTGCCGGAAGCTTTAGCAGGAGTCACGTGGCCGCAGTCAATACTGTCAACGAACAGGATGAAGGGCCTACTACGTGCCAGGCACCGGGATAAAGAGGACAAATGGCGGTCCCTGCCCTCGGGGAGCTCACAGTCTAACTGGGAGGGTGAGGGTCAAACTAGCGACAGACGGCAGAAATTGGAGATCGGCCACTGGGTGGGCCCAGGTTAGGCCTCGTGGGGGGCCTGTGGGCACGGGGCGTCCGGGGTCTGCGCTCAACAGCCAGAGCCGCTTCCCGTAAGGTGCCCCGAGGCCCTACCCAGCCCCCTCTCAGCTTTTCACTAAGGGATGTCCGGCGCTCCCTCAAGAGGAGGCCCAAGGCCTGCGCCTCCACGGACTGGCATCCCCGCCGCGGAATGGCAGGCCAGCGGCTCCAGTACGCCTGCGCCGTGGGCTTCTCGAGCCTTGATCCGGGTCCTCGGAGCCGGCCGGAGGGGGCGGGGCCAGCGCGTCGGCCCCGGCGGCGTGGGTGAGGGAGTCGGCCGAGGGCTGGAGCCGAGGAGGAAAGGGAGGGGCGGGGGTGAGGAGCGAGGAGGAAAGGGGAGAGAAGGGGGAGGCAGGGGGCGTGGCCCGGCCGCCGGCGCCGCGCTGGTGCCTCTCGGCCAATGAGAGGCGTCCACATGCCGCGGCGGCGAGAGGGGAGGCAGGAGCGAATAAATGCTATTCGAGCCGCCGCCGCCGCCGCCGCCGTCGCTGCCGCGCCGCTCGCTCCCGTCCCCGACGCCGCCACCTTCGCCGCAGTCTCCTCCTCGGGTCACCGCCGCCGCGGCCCTCTGGGGTGGGGGCTCCGCGGAGGGAGCGAGCGCCTCTCCGGCTAGCTAGAGCTTCCCGAGCGGGAGCGTCAGTGCGTCCCCGGAGCCGGGGCCACAGCGGGGGCCCAGTGTCCGGCCGACGGCCGGCAGGCAGGCGAGCGAGCCTCGAGGCGCGGGCCGGGCGGCGGTTGGCCGTCCCGGGCTCGGGCGGGCGCCGGCAGAGGGGAGCGGAGCCGGGCGGGGGGCGGTGTCACCTGCCCAGGGGCCGCGGGGGGGAGGGCGCCCGTGGGGTGATTCAGCGCTCGGCGGAGCGGAAGGAGGCAGCAGAGGAGGAGGAGGAGGCAGCGGCATCGCGGCTGCTGCTGCTGCTGCTGGGGGGTGAAAAGCGCTGGAACCGGCCCTCCCACCGCCTGCTCCGGTGAGCCCGGGCCGCTGCCGAGCCGAGAGCCGAGCGGAGCGCGTCCTAGCGGGGCGGGAGCAGTCGGAGGCGGCCCCGGGCGGGCTCGGGCTCGGGCTCCGCAACCATGGAGAACGCGCACACCAAGACCGTGGAGGAGGTGCTCGGCTATTTCGGCGTCAACGAGAGCACCGGGCTGAGCCTGGAGCAGGTCAAGAAGCTCAAGGAGCGCTGGGGCTCCAACGGTGCGTGCCCGCAGCAGCTCGCCCGCTGCGGCGAGGGGAGGGGGAGGGGGCCCCGGGCTCCCGCCTGCGGCGCAGGGGAGGGGGCAGCCTGACACCCGCCCGCCGCCCCGCCCGGGGGCTTCAGCCTTTTCTTGCCTGGGGCCAGGGTTTCCCCCGCTCCTCAAGCGCCCCCCTTTGTGCCTCTGGGGGTCCTTTGCCGTTTTTGGAGGACACAGTAGAGTACCCTCTCCTAGTTGGGGGTCCAGGCCCTTTCCCCCGCCCCCCCACCCATGTATGTGGCCCCTTTTGCGCAGGAGAGGAGGGGGACCCACGCTTTTAGCCAGCCCCCCCCCATATTGGGGCTTCCCGTGGCCTTTTCTCTGGGGCTCCGGGGAGAATGAGAAGGCAGCCCCTCCCAGTGGGGTCCCCGGGCTTCCCTCCCCCGCACTCTGCGGAGGAGGGGGTTGTCGGGGGGGGGGGTCGGGGCCGGGAGTCTGAGCTTGTGGAGTCCGCATCTGGCTGGAAAGGCGGCCTAAGAGAGAGGGAAGATGGCTGACTGGGGCTCCACCTCGTGGGTCTCTCCCACCCGGGCTTCCCCGCCCGGGTTTGCTCGGCCAGCTCCCCCCCCCCTCGGAGGAGCCTTCCCCACGTGGGCAGGGGGCCTCGGGAGGGCCCCCATGCAGCCGCTGCCGGGTCCTGGCCCCTTTTCCTTGACCTTTCTGTGGCTCGGTGAATCACCCACGCAGCTCCAGCCTTCTCAGGGGAATGAGAAACTGATCCATGGGCTGTCAGGAGAAATGGGCCTCTCGTGGATGTGGGGCTGAGAAGAAGCCTCTGACCTTCTGGGCTCCCCAAGTCACCCCCCCCCCACAAACACACTCTCTCATCTGGCAGGAGGGGTGACCTGGCTGAAATGTCTCCTTTTTAGGGTCCCCTCCTTAAGTGGCAAGGTTCCACACTGAAATGTAGGCACAAGGTCATTAACAAAAAAAAAAAAAATGGGTCTGTTAATTGTCACCTACAGAAAGGCTGGTCGTTGGTTTACTCTAGCTAAAGGTTTTGTCTTCCAGAATGGAGATGTTTAAATTTTAACCGTTTTTTTAGAGAAAAAACGAATGTTAATGTTTTCTTCTTTCTTTCTCTCATGTTCCTTTGCAAATCTCTGCATTCTACAGAATTGCCAGCAGAAGAAGGTAAATCATTTGATTAAAAGTTTTTTTTGTTTGTTTCTTGCTGAGGCTATTAAGATAACTAATAATTTGCATTTCTTCTTATAGGGAAAACCTTATTGGAGCTTGTAATTGAACAGTTTGAAGATTTATTAGTTAGAATTTTACTGCTGGCAGCCTGCATATCTTTCGTAAGTATAAAAATTTTCTTTTTCTTTTTTTTTTAAAGGTCAGTTAATTGTTGCAGGGATAAAAATTGTAAAGTTAAAAGCAGAAATGATGGGGCTGAGCAAAGAAGCCACCTCAAAGTATATTGTCTTGGTGTATAATGTAAACTAGTGATTTTTTTAGAAAGTAAATGGATGCTTCAGTCAGAGGGGTTAGATGTTTTTTTTTTTTAACTAAGGGGGTTAAAGCTAATTGGATTTTCCAAAACATTGTAGAACCAAATAAGCTTCTAAATTCAAAGTTGGTTTTGTAAAAAAAATTATTAGACCTTTTATTTTATTTTTAAATTTTGGCCTAAGTTGTAAGATCACATGAAGATGATGATGGGGTCATTGTCATCTGTAAATAGCACTTACCAGAGGAATATTCCCAGTTGTTTTCCCCTTCTGGTAATAGCAAGGTGACAGTTGCTTCTGACGGGGACAAGAATGATGACGCTGGTCATGGCTCTGGGGTTGACCAAATTTGGTCACTGCTCTTCTGGGTGGTGGTATGTTCATCTTAGTTGGACCCCCACCCCCACCCCTTTGCCCTGCCTTGACTGCCTACCAAACACATAGAACTCCTCAGATGAACAGGACAAAGTTCGGCTTGCCCTGTTCCACAGACAAAATGTTTGAACTGGGCAGTGTCCTGGTTGTGTGAGCTGAGGAGTCTAGGTTTGCATGCAAGAGCTGGTGGGGTTGCTAAGAAACGGGAGAGATGCAAAGAATGAGAGCCTCCGGAGGTGATGGGGGCGAATGTGTTCTTGATAAGTTATTAACCAATTCTCTTCTTCACGAAATTCTCATGTGGGTTATCCTTTTTCTGAGCTTAGAGAACATTTGTTCAGTGTGGTAGATAGAGGCCCTTACCGACTTGTAAGGAAAGCTTTGAAAACTCGATTCTCTGGATGAAATAAAACAATCTCATTCACAAAAATTTTTCTTCTCCCCACAACTTGAGGACAGAAAGGATTGGTCCTGATGTGACCACATCTGCTTGGGCAGCATGTGCACCTCTGATTTTCAGCCAGGTATGGCTTTAGTAAACCCCTAAATGGCCCACTCAAGGTGAATTCATTGGCAGTTGGGTATGCTGCTGGCTGCCCCAAGGGGCCACCTTCCTCTTTGCTCTAGCTGTCTTTTCTCTGTCTTACCTTTCAGCAGAAGATTTGAACGGGCAGAGCTGTTGACTTAGAATGGCACATGTCGGAGTTGTTTCTATGTTTTCTAAGAGGAGCAAACGTTCATAGACACAGTCTCAGTGATGTAAGCCTAAAATGAGGCTTTTCCCAGTGAGTGTAGCATATGTCATAATTACAGTGAGAGTGCCATTAATTACCTTTAGGGTCTGACCCTTGGATTCTTCTCTTGGAAGAAAATTGAGGCTTGGTATCACAGCAGACACTTTCCTCAGCCTACAGAAATTGCTCCCAACCTCCTAATATGGCTTTTTTCCCCAGCATTTTTTTAAACCTAAATTACACAGTTTAATTCCAATATATCTGAGAAAATTAGAATCCTTTTTGGTATAGATTAATCAGTTTGCATTTTAGAAAGATCAGCAGCTTGTTACCATTAACATGGACTTGAGCTTTTAACTGCAAATACCGTGTGGATTCATTCAGGCACTAAGCAGCTGCTAATAGTCCTGAATAGTTTACAGAAGGAATAAACAGTAGACGGCCAAAGCACATTGGAAATGACTTTGCTGCCTTACCTTGAACTAATCGCAGCTTGTTGAGAAGTAGAATAAAATGTGAATTTGATTTTGATTCATGAAACAAGGCAGACTTGAATATTTAGACTGGTGAATGTCTTACACCTTTAAACGGCTACATCTCATTTCTGGGCCAACATAGCTTTGTATTTGGGACTCATGAGCCACCTGGGACCACTGAGATGTTACATCAGAAGCATGGTCATGTATACGTTGAAGCATAATTAATCTTAGTTGCTGAGGAGTTGATGGTAACACCGAGAGAAAGATCAGTGTTGGAAGTTTTGATTGAGCTGTTGACATGGATGGGTCTCATTTAGCATCTGTTCCCTTTCAAATGTATGATATTCTCTCTCTCCCTCTCTCTCCTTCTTTCCCCCCCCTCCCCATATAGAGAGACAGAATCTGTATATTGCACGGTATATTTTCAGCATTAGCATGTGGTGGATGTTGAAAGGATAGTTTATTGTGAAATTTTAATAGAGTTTATGGTTTCTGGGAATTCACATCCTCATTTTCAGAGTATTTCAAGCAGTATCTTCTCTAACCTTTCCAACCCACTTATCTTGTGGTACTCACTGGAAGTTGTCCAGGATTGAATTCTTTTTTGAATTTTGATTTCTCTGGGGGCTGCAGCACCATGAGCCTTGTAGTGCATTTGAATTTTAGTTCTGTTATTTAATAACTGTCTGACCTTGAGCCAGTGAACTCATCTCTAAGCTTTATTTTTTTTCATCTATAAAATGAAGAGGTTATATTAGGTGATGCCCAAAGTCCCTTTTGGTTCTGAATCCTGGGATTGTTCGATAAAAAATGACTGGGAAACAATTTGAAAATCAAAGTTGTTTAAATTTGAGTAGCTGAACAGGGTGGATATGAAGAGGGAGAGGAAAAACTACTGTGCTATGTGGCTAATCTTCTGTTATGGCATTTTAAGTGATGCATAATATTTCCTTTATTCTAACAAGTGTATTTTGTAAATGTACAGTTTGGGTGTATGGCTGGTAGAGATGGGAAGACATGTTGTATAATTGGTTCTTCTTAGGTTGTAAAAAATACACTGACTAAACACTTATGTGCCATTTCTTGTGACTACCTGGCGTGCTAAGGCAGAGAGAAAACTGTTCGCTCTGGTTAATGTTCTGCTATAGCAGAGTATAGGAAATTGCAGTTATTTTTACACTGGTGACTTTTAGGGATTTGTTGTCTGTGACCCCATTTGGTGTTTTCTTGGTGAAGATACTGGAGCGGTTTGCCATTTTGTTCTTCAGCTCGTTTTCCAGATGAGGAAACTGAGGCAAACAGGGTGAAGTGACTCGCCCAGGGTCACACAGCTAGGATGTGTCTGAGGCCAGATTTGAACTCCGGAAGATTCATCTTCCGGACTCCCTCCTGGCGCTCTGTGCTCTATGGCGTCCCCCTAGCTGCAATATTCACCAACGAGAACATTAGAAAGGCCCTCTGTCTAGAATGGTGTATGTGTGTATGTGTCAGACATACACAGGCTGGAGAGTGAGAACATCAATGGAGTGACCCTGGAGTTCTAAGGTCAGTGGTTGATGCTGTCTACCCTTTTATTTGTCAGAAAATGCTAGGAATTTTTTTCTTTTTCCTACATAGATTTAGTCCAGCTTCTGATAAGCCACAGTTACGCCACTCTTCATAAGCTTCTTCCTCTTTTACTGTTATTTCCAAGTCTGTTCCCACACTCTGGTTTGCCTTTCCCCCTTTCTAAGGTGCCAACACTGATCCTTCTCTGTGACCCCTTCCTTCCCTCCCCTCCCAGGCCTAGGACAGAGGGCTGCACGCAGGTTCAAAGAAGTAGTCGAGTTGGTTGAACTGGCCAATTGTATGTGGTCGGCTTCTTGTGTGGTTAGTGCTGCTTAGTCCTGTGGGTTTATAGTCTGAAATCAACAGTGTTTTTCTGTTTAAACTTAAAACCCATACTTGGTTGACTGTCTTTTGATGTGTTCTTGCATCCTTCGTTATGCTGAAGGCTCCGTTATTAGTTTTGTGTGATTTTACTTGTAATAGAAATTCTTAGCAGCTCCTTCCTGCCCTTAAAGATAAGCCTATTATGGGAATTCTATCCGCAATAATCAGTACATCTTCATAGAACCTCTCTGTTCTTCCAAAATACTCATCTAGTTAGAAGTCTTTTGTGTTGAGTCTTAGATTCATATCAGAAGGAAAAATACAATGAAACTTTTTTTAATGGAAAAAAAATTTTAATCGAGCTGACATCATCTTACTCTCAAACTGAAGAGAAAAGTCTAGATGAGTGGCTACCAGCGTTTAGTTAAACACAGGTGTTATGTGCCGGCAGTAGTAAGCTGGTCCCTGTACTCAGGAAGCTTACCTTCTAGTGCAGAAGACAGTTACATACAGAGCACATGGAAGGTAACCTTAGGGGGAAGACACCAGCAGCCGGGGAGGCTGGGAGAGGCCTGTAGTTGGTTACTTAAATGTGTGTGCCTTGTGACCTGCTGCCAAGAAGGAAATTCATCCTCTCTCTAACAAGGTGTGAAGCTTATCTTCGAGTTGCTAATGCCTCACTGACCTTTAAGAAAGGCCCTTGTTCCTCCTCAAGTCCAACAATTTTTTTTTTCCTAGCTGGAGAATGAAGTCTCCTATTTCTAATATACTCTCCTTGGCAAGCATTTGGAAGGCTAGCAGCAGAGCAGCTGCGATCTTGCATCCAGCACAATTTATCACTTCCTCAGAGAAGTTGTCTTTTTGGCATTAGGCCTGATCCTCAGGGGCTGAAGTAGTGTGCTGTGTGTCAGAGGCTCCGGGAACAGGGAGAGTCTCCTTTTATACCGTCCGGGCCCTCCAAGGCCCAGCCTACTCCTTTCTGTTTATCTCCTTGGGGTTTACCTTCTCGTTATTTCCAGTATCTTTTTGGAAGTTGGGCTGTATTCCAGGTTTTTTCCCCATTTTTGTCTCTGTGGTTTGCCCTTACAATCATTAAATAGTAGGTAGTAAAAATACCCTTTGGATAGGACCATACCGATTTCTTGTGGCTATGATTTTAGCCGGATGCATTTTGATTGCCCTTAATTCCAAAAATACTAAAAAATACATATTCACTGCCTGTTTGCTAGATCACTTTAACTTATTAGCCACTGCTACTAGTATCTGTTTAAAATTCAGATTCTACGTCCTCAAATATTAGCATGGATTTCCTTTGTCTCCAGAACCTGTGCTAGTTAAAGAGGAATGCTTGCGTTTGAACTCTTTATATTCCACCTATCACTCAATTAAACGTTATATTAAAGTTGTGGTAGCCCTCGTAATGCTGGCTTTGGGTGATGTCTGCTGCTCTCACTTCTGTAGCATGCTCTTAGCATGATCCCATCATTAACTGGGTTGCTTGCAATCCTATATTAATGTTTGAACTTGGACTCTTGTGGTTGAGTCTTTCAGTCATGTCCAGCCCTGACCTCTTTTGGGGTTTTCTTGACAGAGATACTGTAGTGGTTGGCATTTTTTTTTTTTAACCAGATGAGGAAGCTGAGACAGACAGTTAAATGACTTGCCCAGGGTCACACAGTTAGGAGGTGTCTAGGGCCAGATTTTAACTCCCGTCTTCCTGCTTCCAGGTCCGATACTATCCACTGTGCATTCTAGCTGCCCTGCAGTATGTGTCTAAATGATTTTTGTTTATTTATTTCCCTTTAAAAAAAGTTCTTTGTTTTTAGGGCTAACACTCTGGGAGGGAGAGATATAGGGGGAAAGGGAAATGGTATAAAAAAGGAAGGATATCAACAAAACCTGGTTTTTTTTTTTAAAGCCACTGCTTTTTCAAGAAACTTGAAAATTTGGGGTAAAAAATCCCAGATACTCTAAAATATCGTTGGTTGCTTTTGTTCCCATATCTTACATGATCATGTCTACTGCTTAAGGGAGTTTAAATAACTTTTAATTAGCTGGTCTCTTTAGCATAATTTTCATTACTTGTTTTCCCTTTGGATTGTTCGTGAATGAACTCTAGAAATTGCTTTGAGGATATAGTGATACTCAGATTTCATCTTTTTTTAAAGTAAAAGATCATGCTAATTTAGCAACCGTTTCTGCTTCCTGTGTACAAGGCACTGTATTGACCAGTGATTCCCAATTCAAACAATTTTAGGCCAATAGCCAGGGTGTTTCTTTACTAAGTTCTTCTACCCTCTTTGACTGTTTTCATTAGGAGTAAATGTTGTCGGTTTAGATGTAAAACTTTTCTCAAAAGCTAGTGGTTGGTAAACCCTGGGAGAATTCGCAAGAAAAATAAGATTTGAACCCAGTACTCAAGGAAAGTAGAGTCTTTAACAGCAGGTAAATGTCAGGCTTTGTGACTCCAGGTGAGATAATTGCTCTGTGAGCCTCAGTTTCCTCCTCTGCTGCTGGTAGTTATGAAGAAGGTACTTTGTAACACAATACTTAAGATTAATAGGTTAATCATTGAAAGGGTTAAGAGGTATAAAGCGCTTTGGTTGATTTGAGTCTTGAAAATAGGCAGAATTGGACTGGGCCTGTCTAGTTCTGCCCGTCCTCCAAGACCCCAGGAGGCACCAAGTACAGAATGGGCTTGGACTAGTTGGTTTGGAGTGTATAGGTAAAGAGAGGATAAGACAGGGGTGATAGGTTGAGGTCCAGTTGTGGAAGGCTCTGGACTGCTGATTAGGTTGTATTCTTGGGTGATGGAGACCTATTGAGATTTTGCAGGATTCTTGTTTTTGGTTTTCTAGCAAGAGGATAGAGTGGTCAGAGATATTAGATTAATTGGGTTGTATATAGTGTTGGGTGGGCAGATTGGAGGGGGGGGGTGCCTAACCCTCCAGATGAGGGTTCAGGAGGGAGGATGGTGATAACCTATGTTGAGAAGGAATGTGATTGTATTTTCTACTGGTGCTTGGCGCTCAGTGGATGGTTTTGTTGACATTTTGAATATCCACGAATTGTCATGAGCAGCCTGGTGCTGGTCGCAAACACTCTGGCTTGGACTTTTTCTGGGGACTAAGAAAACTCATGCAGCATCTTGCAGTGGGATATGGCCTGCTCTGCTGACTGCAGTGAATATCATTTCCTTTGCAGGTCCTGGCCTGGTTTGAAGAAGGTGAAGAAACAATCACAGCTTTTGTGGAGCCTTTTGTAATCCTGCTTATCTTGGTGGCCAATGCCATTGTGGGTGTGTGGCAGGTGAGCCCGAGTGTTTGCCCTAGCAGTGTTACTGTTGGGTGATGGTGTTAACGGGTCCTCTCATGTTAATTCCGGAAGCAGATCCCTTTCTGTTTAAATGTAAGATCTATGATCTTCTGTAGGGACTCAGCAAAAAGAAACAGTCTGGGTTTGTCTTTTTTGTCTGTAGCAAAACTGTCTTTCTCTCCCCTTGTGTGATTCTTTTCTTTACATTTCCTCCTTGGGCAGCTTGCTGAGAAGCTGCCTGGCTTACCAGAGAGTGAGAAGATCTCCTTTAGGTTTTCCTGAGTCCTGGGAAACAGTTTTAAGACCTCAGCCTCAGCTTGTGATTTGGGCATGTGCTTCATGGAGTAGATGCGGGAAATTGTTCATCACATGCTCCTCTCTTCCCCTCCAATCACTCAGCCAGTTTGTACTCATGGATTATAATCAAGTCAACTCATTAGATATTAAGAGCCTACTATGTGCCAGGCTCTGTGCCAAGCTCTGGGGATACAGAGGAGAAAGAAATTCCCTCCCCTCAAGGAGTGTACAGTGTATAATAATCCAGTAATCATAAACAAGCTTAGCATGGCCCATTATACAATAATCTACTACAGAAATGTGATATACTGTGTTTCAAATCAAATAGGAATGTCTTCTGGATTGTTGTGTTTTGTGTGCCTGTGGTTTGCACTACCCATGCATCTCTTGCAGTGTGTAGGGGTGGAGCTGGGCTCAGAGCCCCACAGCAAGCACAACTAGGGGGTCAGGGTGAGGTGGGGATCAGTGCTCTAGGATGATAATGAAAGCAGCATTTCCAGGACCATTGCTTTACCTGTATTCCAGGTAGCCGCTGATATACTTGGAAAGTTCAGTAGCTCAAAGTTTACCCAGAGCGCTGTGACCTGGGCTGGCTGGGGTCTGGGGAGCCAGAAAAGCTGTTGCAGGAGCTTGGCCAGAATGGGAGAAAGTGACTTCAACCTGAGAGGCTGCATGCAGTCACTTATTTGCTAAGAGTGACCGGTTCCTTGACTGGCCTTTAACTCCCATGTCCAAAGGCCATTCTGAACTGGCAGAAATGAGGAAAACATAAGGAAGAGCTGATTCTCAGGAAAGAAATGGGTGGTGGCAGGATGGCAGCTAAGGGGCCACTCCACGCACTCACTCATAGTTTTCTTACTTATGGAACAAGTATTAATGGATGGTGGGGTGTGGAGCCTGGCCTCGAAAGCTGTAGAATTTTTTTTGGCAGTTTTTTCATTGTCATGGGACTTGACCTTTGTGTGTGTTTCACTAAGACATTGGGGTCAAGCTTCTCTCTGCTCTCATCCTTAGCTTCTTGGGCTGAGGTGGTAAGTAAGGATGTTGTTGGCAAAGATATCTTGAAAAGGGACTGGCAAAGTGAGATGGTCCAGGAGAAAGGAGAGCGAGGGGAAACAATGATGCCTGGAAGAAGTGGTGGGACCGGGGGCTGTGTTGCCGGGCTCTTGGGTCCTGGAGAGCTGTCTGTTCCCTTTACACAGTGGGAATGATGGGGGTCTATGATCTTAATGCTAGAGATTGTGATATGGCAGAGTTAGGACTCAGCCCTTACACAGTGGGGGCAGCCATGAAAAATCTCAGCCTCTGAGTCCATCCTCAAAGGTTAGCTTTCTTACAAGGCACCTTTGGACATCAGCAGTGAGACCTATTTCTGTTCTGCGTTTGACAAATCTTGGCAGTCAGGTAGTGCAGAGGGTAGAGCGCTGCACCTGGAGTCAGGAAAACCCGAGTTCAAGTTTGAGCTCAGAGACTGTATGACCCTAGGCATGTCACCTAACCTCTGTCTGCCTCAGTTTCTTCTTCAGTACCTCTCAGGGTTGTTGTGAGGATCAAATGAGGTCATATTTGTAAATCACTTTGTAAACCAAATGTAGCTATTACTACTAATAAAAAATTGAACATGATTTGGTTTTTCTGGTAACATTTAAAATAGTAACACTTCTTGAAATAGTGTTTTTAAATGTTAACTATATTCTCATTGTCATTCAGGGATGAAAATGTGTCTTAGAGAAGCCATTTCTATTATAGAATTGCATAGGAAGATTGGATTCGTTCAATAACAATTCACTTTACTCCCAGATTGTGTAAAATGCTGCTAGAAAAAAACCCTTCAGCATTCTTTACATTTACAGTTCATATTCTTGAACCCCAACCCCCTGTGTCTAGACATTCTTCCCTCTCCATTCCATTAAGGGAGGTTGGCTTGTATTCATGTATGCAAAGCTCCTATACATACAAACAGTGATTTATCTTCTCCCCTTCCTCTTTCTTTGTTTCATTAATCCCCACTCCACCACCCAAACAAAATTTTTTTCCTCTTGTGTTAGGGAATATACCAAGTGTTAATTGGCTTTGATTGACCTGTTGTTTCTACAGACTTGGAATGTTTAAACGTTTCCATGTTCTTATTGAGAAAGCTTCTGTGCTCATTTTTGGTGTGTTTAATATGGTTAAAGTGTGACTTATTTGCCCTCTCTCTCAAGCATCTACTTAAATTTTAGCATCTGGTAAAGCCCTCCGCCCTCCACATCCCCAGTGTGTAGGCAAAGGGAAGTGACTATGAATTTGCCCAAATTGACAAAGGACGTTTCTTAAACTTGTTTTTAAGGCAGCAGCCTCAGTGCTCACAGTTCTTCCCTACAAGGGGACTGGGGTCATATAAATGGGACTTGATTGCTTTGGGCTTTGGAATGTAGGCTATGGAGCTGATTGCCTAGTTGCATGGAAACAGGTGTACAGCTTCCCCACCCACACGTGCTTTGAGCAAACCTAATAGAGGAATGTCTAAATTGGCTTTTTAGAGTGTTGTATATACAAGACTACTTTAAATTGCAAGATTGCTTCTTGCATTTAAACTTAGTTTTTCTCAATTTAGCATAGCTTGCATAAAATATTAAAAATTATTTAAAATATTTTTTAAAATTTTTGAGGGGGCCTTTTCAGTTCCATTTTATACCTTCTTGAGGTCCCAACCAGCTCTTAATTTCTGTGATCCTGTGGATGAATAAGTTGGGCAGAGTGAGGGAGGCATACCAAATCAACAACCACTTATTAATTACCTACAATGCACCAGGTGCCTTTGTTGTTGGCAGCTAAGTGGAGCAGTGGATAGAGCACTGGGCCTGGAGTCAGGAAGACTCTTCTTCCTGAGTTCAGATGTGGCTGTGTGACCCTGGGCAAGTCAACTTCACCCTGTTTGCCGCAGTTTCCTCATCTGTAAAATGAGCTGGAGAAGGAAATGGTAAACCTCTCCAGTATCTTTGTCAAGAAATCCCCAAATAGGGTCACAGAGAGTTGGACGGGACTGAACAATGACAAACATGCCACATACTGGGTAGGTACAAAGACAAAAGATGAAACAATCATCTCTGTCCACAAAAAAACTTCTTTTCAGTCAGGGAGGTGTTTATACAAAATGAATTCAAGGCCATTTGTAGGCGAGATACCAGGAGCTTCATGTCGAAGGTGGTGCATGAGCTGAGTCTTATTAAGGGCATTTAAGAGTTTCAGGAGAAGTAGGGTCAGAAGTATTCTAGACATGGGGAACATCAGATACCAAGGCATGGTATAATACAGCAAGAAGACTAATGCTGAGGGACTATGGAAGGTTGAAAGGGACGTGATATATGTAGAAACCAGGCCCAGGAGCTATAGGGAGTCATTTGACTGGGTGGCATTGGGCAGCAGGATGTGGTCAAGGCCTCTCCTTTAAGAAGATTACTTGATAGCTTGGGTTGTCCTTGGGGGATACTCAAGTCAGAGATCCGTTGGGGTCTTGCAGGAGTTCAGGGAAGAGGGCATGGATGTAAGGTAGAAATGACAAGATTTGACCCTTGCTTGGAAATGTGGAATGGGGGGCAGCGAGAATGATTTGACAGGTGTCCAGAACTGGGTGACTGAAAGGATAGCCATACCTCTCAGCAGAAACAGGAGAATGACTTTTCTGTGTGTTGAGTTTGAGGAGCCGCTAGGTTGTAAGTCTGAATGGTCCAATAGACAGGTTAAGAATTGCTGGTCTAGAACTAGGAACTTGGAAGGGGAGACAGTGTCTGGATATGGAGGTCTGGTGGTTATCGGCAAGCATGGAGTGGTCATTAAACCCATGGTAACTGGTTGCCTAGTGAGTGTGGAGAGAAGAGGGCTCAATCAGCCAACAAGCATTGATTCTAAGTTTCTCCTTAGGCTACGTATTGAAATATATACAGAATAAATATAGAGAGTAAATAAAAATAGAGAGTAAAGGACACAAGGTGTAGTTGGGGAGGTGGGACTCTAGCAGAAGGTAAGGGAGTGATCAGGAAGACTTGGTGTAGCTCCATCTTCAGAGAAGAGAGGAATCCTGTGGGGGTAAAGCCAGAACCAAGGTGCATATATGGGATGTGGGGAGCAGAGAGGTCTGGTCAGTGAGGTTAGAAGATTAGGTTGAGTCTAGGTAGTGAAGGGCATTGAATCTCAAGCCATAGGAGTTACATATTTTATACTTGCAATAGGGAACCAGTGGAGTTTGAGATCTGTGCTGAAGGAAAACCGCTTTTGGGGACAGTGTGTGAGAATATCCCTGACAAAAGTGCTTTATATGATTAAGCTTAATATCAGATGTGGCAAATTGGGTCATTTTATGATAATTGGAAAATTTCTGGGGCAGAAATTCCTAGGATTTGTGAGAAGTGATATGATTTCTTCAAAGAAAGACCTTGGGCAGGTCTCTTAATGGCTCTCTGGCCACTGTCTTTATCTATAAAATAATAGGGTTGAGTTAGATAATTTCTAAGGTTGCTTCCAGCTCTCCATTCTGTGATCTGAGGGGCCACCATGTGGCTCCTGGCTTCCTCAAATGCCTCGATTTTAGACAGAGCGACAGGGCCAAGGACTGCCTCTGCTCTCCACTTTTTTCTCGTCCTTAGTCTGTTTGTAGCGTAAGACCCTGAGTAGTCTTGAATAACTTAACTTTTTCATCAGAATGACCTTGACATTTGTGAATTATTTGAACCACAGAATGACCTTGACCACACAGGTTTCTGATGTTCTTCCAGACTCTAACTAGATTTGGTGGTTCTAAATTTGATCGGCTCTTTGACCTAGAAACGGACTTCACCAATGCAATGACAGTAAGAGATCGACAGTTCCTAATCTGGCTTTGCTTTGTTAATTAAGGGTGATACTGCCATCAGTAACACTTCTTTAAAATGTCTTTTTTACCTCGTTTGTTTTTAACTACTAGTGGGTAGGCATTTGATATTATTTTTTTCTTACAGGAAAGAAATGCTGAGAATGCAATTGAAGCGCTTAAGGAATATGAACCTGAAATGGGTAAAGTTTATCGGCAGGACCGGAAGAGTGTCCAGCGTATCAAAGCCAAAGACATAGTTCCTGGGGATATAGTGGAAATTGCTGGTGAGTAGTTGGGTTTTTCCCCCAGAATGCACATCTAAGCCTTCTGCTATGTAGTGTTTTGTTGTTCTTACGTCTGTGTGTTCATCTGTAATTACACCTGAATGAGCGCCCTTGCATGTATGAATTATCTTATTATCACATTTTAGGAGTAGGCCAGCATCAGAACAGAGCCTCGCTGTTTCCTGAATTACATGTTTCAAAGTGTTTTGGCATCTTCCCCTACACATGGACTATACTAAACTTTTTCTGTACAGGATTTCTTTGAATTACTGTATTTGTCTGGTTTATACATGCTATTTGTGCTAGAATACTGATATGCAGGAATGGGGCCGAAGCTGTTAATGTTTTGTGTTTGGATGTATCAATCATTTGAAGGCTTTGAAAATAAAGGATGCGAATTTTTTCTGTTTTCATCCTCTCTACAATGTTTAAAAACAAAACAGTTGTTCTTGGTCTTACCTATGAAAATTAGGTGGAAGGGACAAGATATCACTTAGAAATTGTTCCTCTCATGAAAGAACCATAAATAAATAAATGTTATCTTGGAGAATAACCGATTAACACAACTGTGCCTCCATATCCTCATCTGTCAAATGAGAGAGTTGGACTATGAATCGGTGACTCTGGTCCTGGGTAGATGCCAAAACCCTCGGACTGTAAAGCACAGCCCCCGAGAGAGCCGACACACTTTATGCCGTTGTGCCCATTTGGTCAGTCAGTGGCCTGTCTGGGCTCTTTAGGCTCAGCTGCTACAGGAAGCCTTTCCCACCCCCTCTGTTCTGGTGCCCCCACACTCTCCTGTCAGTTATTTCCTATTTATCCTGGTCCCAGCTTGCTTGTGATTGTGAGTATTCCATTTCCTCCCCCATTAGATTAGAAGCTTCTTGAGGGCAGGGACTTTCTTTTGCCTCTTTTTGTGTCCTTTTATTGATTGATGGTGGGCGGGCACTGTGTATCATCAGTCTTCATAGGAAAGTCAGTCCTTTCTAACCGGGTAGAGGGGAATGATTAGCCAAGGGTCATTTCAGTTAAGCCTCCTGGAATGGCAGCTGGGACAGCTCCTTCTTGTGCCACAGAACCTACGGTGGCCTTTGGAAGGAAGTTGCTTTGTCCTGGGGATTAGTATCAGCTTGGGGTTTTGTTGTCGAAGCAAATATTGTAACCAATGCCGGTGACTTTACTACTAGAGGTAGCAGCACGAACAGTGCCAGGAAGGGGAAATGATTTAGTCACTGTCTGAGTTAAAAATGACAACCACACATCTTTAGTTAGCATTGTGGTTTACAGAGCACTTCTCTTAACCTCCCGAAGATGAGGGTGGTGGATCTGTAAACTCCATTTTATAGAAGGGGAAACTGAGCCACAGAGATGGCTGACGTCTCATCCAGGGTCACCCAGCAGGCGGGTGACCCAGCGAGGATTCAGGCCCTTTATTTTGTCTGCCCACACAAGTTGGGGATTTCTTACTCTTCTGTGGAGGTGCCTCTATTAGCAAAGGAAATGAAAGTGTTTGTCATTGATGCTTTTGTATGAAATGTGGTGGGTGAGGTGTGCTAAGTCACACTGCATAATTTAAGGGTTTGTGAATTATTCTGACTTTTTTTAATAAGCCCCTTTTTAGCTTCCTGGCAGAATATATATCTTCTGTCAGCCCTAATGATAAGGATATTAAGCCATTTCTAATTCCTAACCAGTTTTAGCTGGAAAGACAGTTCTAACCTTGAACCAATGGGCCACTGCTTTTAATTTGCATCAGTAGATGGCCATGTTCAAGAACTCAAGAACACCAAAGAGGGTAAGAGAGAAGAACGGAGTTCTGGAGGCTTCTTTTGAAGTGCTAAATAGGACTGGTTTATTTTCAGTGGAAGA
Organism: Pseudocheirus occidentalis; assembly: GCA_028646575.1. NCBI lineage: Eukaryota > Metazoa > Chordata > Mammalia > Diprotodontia > Pseudocheiridae > Pseudocheirus > Pseudocheirus occidentalis. The sequence continues at coordinate 27,141,071 of CM053594.1, read as the reverse complement.
AGGGAAAATGTCCTTTAAGAAAGTGGTGCTAGGAGATCAGAGCAGCAAGAGAGACACAGTAGCAGAATTGGAGAGTTTGAAAGGCTCTCGAGGCAGTGTGGGCCCAAAGCATTAAGTGTCTGAGCCAGCAATGGAGCTGGGTTCCTTTGAGGTCAACTCCATGACTCTTTACTGAGATGTCATGAAATTCCTGCCACCTGTCTAGTGGCCAGGATCAGTCACCTTCACTTACAGACCTCCAGAGAAGAGAAAGTCACTACCTGCCCAAGTAGCCTGCTCCACTTGAGGATGATCACCAGAAAGTTGTGATAACGTTTATCCTCAGGCCGGGCCTGAACTTTGCCTCTTTGTTGCAGCTTTCTCCCTTCCTAGTTCTGCCCTCTGGGACCAGAGAGATCACATAGAACCCCTTCCCCAGAGGATGGACAAGCCTCTCGAATGCTTGAAGTCACTTTTATGTTCCTTCTCAGATCTTCTTTTCTCCAGGCTAATCATCCTTTGTTTCTTCAGCCCATTCTGAAAGGGCACAAGCTCAAGGTCCTTTACTGCCCTGCTTTCCCTCCTTCCCAGCTTAGCCATTCCTTCTTAGAATCTGGAACACAGACTCCACCTGTGGTCAGAACAGGTCACAAAGTAGACTCACCTTCTTTTTCCTGAAAGCCTTGCCTCTCAATGAAGCATAAAGGGGTGCTGTGCTGTGCAGCTGACTTCATTAAAGCCCATGGAAATTTTCCACCCAGTCCTCTGTCTAGCTGCCTCCCCCAACTTGTACTTAGGAAGTGGCTTTGTGAACTGTCATGAAGACTTGAAAGTCAATAGGGATGAATGCAGTTTCCTCAGTTCGATCCAGTGTGTCTAGCTTGTTGGTCTTTTCAGATCTTGATTCTTGTCCTACTTGTCCAAAGGGACCTTAGCATCTAGTCTGATTGTTTTCACTTTGCAGATGACCAAGGGGGTGGGTGTGTGTGTGTGGGTGTGTGGGTGTGTGACACGCACTCTCAGAACAGCTAGGACCGGAAATGAACTGAAGTGTATGATTTCATATCCTTTTGTCTTTGTGTTCCTTCTTGGTTTAGGGCTGAGTCACTTCATTTGTCTCATTAATAGCAAAGCAACTAATGCCACACCATAGAGTATGGAGTCTCTGTCCCTGGGGAGAGCCCTGCTAAGGAGCCAGTGCTGGTGGAGGCTCAGGGTGTGATGGCTGCTTCCAAAAAGTCTTCTGCAGAATAGTGGGGGACACCAGCCTTCCATGTTGAAGTTACCACTGAATGAGGCAAGAGATGGAGGGAAGAAGACCTTGAGAAACCAAAAGGGGCACAGATGCCTATTTGCTCTCTATTGAAAGCAAGGTGCATTTTTAATACAGACCATGTGGTAGAAGGGGCAGTCTGTACCAGAATATTGTGTTGCAGGATTAATTCATGTGATGCAGGGGTGTATGTGTGTCTGTGTCCTTGTAAAATGGGTGACTGGCCCACAGACAATAAGTGCTTGTTAGATGGAACACACAGGCGCCTCCAGAGAGGCGTGTGGTGGGTGGGTCTGATCAGTGACTCAGAGCCAGTGAGGGCAGTTCATGAAGGAACAGGCTTGAAAGGTATCATTGGGAAGATGACATGTATTAGACATGGCAAGGGGCAGGTGTGACAGGGGACAGTTGAGCTACTCCATTGTCATCCTTGCTGTGTCAGGAGAAGGCTTCCAGCATTTGGGGTGGCTGATTTCAGGAAGGGCCTGGATGAGAATCTCGGGATAGGTACACGTAGGGAGACGTGGATTTCAGTCTATATAGCTCAAGGGAATGGTCTGCCCTTTATCCCAAGTCATGGATGAGAGCATTAGGTAGCCTGGGGCAAAGCCTGTATCCCGGGACATTTGTTCCCCTGGAGCCCTTAGCAGACTAAAATTGAACCACTGATGAGTCCTCTCTGTTTCTGGCTATTGAACTAGTCTAAAATTCATCTCACTGTCCTGGGAGGGAGGGAGGAAGGCTGAGGGAGGGAGCTTGCATCTCCCTGTCTTCTACAGATCTGTTAGATTTGTAAAGATGTTTTTCTGAGGTTTGGGTAAACCATTTCCATAGCATTCCATGTAACCCTGTTGGAAAGGAGAGGGAGGCTGTTGTGATGCGGTTCGTTCTTGATGACGTCCGTGTTGGCCCTTTGTGATCCCACTTGGTGTAGTTTTTTGGTGGGCTTTTTTTTTTTTTTAACTCTTCATAGAATTTTGCTAGAGAATTGAAGTTGAGCTCACTGATCTTGTCCCAGTTCCATCCCATTCTTGTGGCTCAGTAGTCCTCTCTGTTGATTTTCTGCTGCCTTTGGTTCCTCTCATCTGGGCCTGCTGACTTGTAAGGGTGGCATAGGTGCACTTCCACACTTTTTAGTTCCCTAAAAAGAGCTTGATCATCTGGATCTCTCCCCAGAAGCAGCATTAGCAGTAACTCTGTCATTGCTGCAGGGTAAGGAAGGCTGGTACCGCTGCTGTCCCTGACCCATGGTTTGTGGCCACGGTGTCATTGCAGCATCTATCACCTCTGATTCTTTGGTGCTGAAGAATCCCCAGGGCAGCCGCCCCCGCCTCTCCCCATCCTGAGTCCTCTTCCCCCAGAGTTCTCACAGCATCTCCAGCATCAAAGTGAATGCTTGAGATGGGGAGAAAGGAGCAGCCCTCAGTGTATGCTGGTCTTTGGCGGGTTGGAGCTTCTGGAATTCAGTCTCCAGGGCATAGATCTTCAGAGTCGCTGAGTTTGGGGCTCTGACCTCACCTTGGTGGTTTTCTCGCTTTCTGAATTTGTGAATTCTACGTTGTATTTGACCAGGTCCTGAAGTGGAACGTCCTTTTACTCCTCCCCTTCCTCCCTGAGACCTTTGTTCTAAAGTCTGACATGAAGAAGAGTATCTCTTCTGATAGACTGACCCATCCCTAAGAGGAAATGGGATATTTTGATGTTGGGGCATGTATGTGTAAGAGTGGTTTTTGTTTTTCTGTGACTTTGGCCTGACTGGGCTTGAGTCAAGACATGTGAGCATCCTGTTGAGGCATGTTTTAGATGTTTTACCCAAAACTCACTTAGTCTTCTAGACTCATTACTCACGATGTTTTTAAAATGCTTTAAAAGCCCCTGTGGTCTTACTCTGTTAATGTCTGTATGGTAAATCCAGGTAATTATAAAAGTCATGCCCCCCCTTATTTGTTGGTCCCTTTCTGCTTTTAATATCTAGACTTCCCCATCTTTTTAAACAGAAAAAAAAGGACCTTCTCTCTTTTTTTTTTTTTTTTTTTTAGCAATTGCAAATATTTTAATAAGTGTTCTCTGCAAGGCATTTAAAACACCAGTTTGTGAGGATAAACTCCATTGGAGAGAGAGAAGACAGAACGCAGGTAGCCACAGAGCTGAGGAATTTTCTTGATCTGGGGCAGGATCTGAGAGTCTGCTGTTTTCTGATCAGCCTTGCGCTGCTCTGTAATCTCATATTTCTCTTTTTCTGTGTCAAAAATCTCCTTCTTGGTGTCTAGGTTTACGGAGCCTCTTCTTGAAGTAAGCATCAGTAAGATGATTTGGAATTTTCACACCTGAAAGGTTAACCCTGGTAGAGGTGGCAGTGACAAATTTCTGATGTGTCCTTCTCAGAGGAACATGGTTGATGGTCAGAGGTCCAGTCACCAGTAGCAAACCACTAGCCAGCTGCTTCAGGAAAACCACTCGCTTGCCCCTGTGGCGGCCAGTGAGCATGATCAGAACGGTGCCCAGGGTGATGCTAGCTCAAAGTCTCCTCACATGCTGGCTGAAAGGCTTTTTGCCATGACTTAGCAGCTTTCTAGGCACATCCTCAGTAGGGTAATACCTAGGCATTTTGCAAATCTTTACCACTCGAGTTCCTCCATTCCTATCACCACCAACAGGCTTTGAGATAGACGCAGGCACTTTTTCCTTCTTCCTTTCAATCCGGGTTTTGGGGGCAGTGTATTTCCACTTGTACATGGCTCTCCGGGAATACATGGCAGACCTGGAGTATCTCCCAATCCCTCGGGCCAGGACTGGGTTCCGACTGCGGTGCTTTCTAGGCTTTTTGACTTTTTCAGCTACATCTTCCTTTTTGTTCTCTTTTTTTTTCCTTTTTGACCTTTTTTTCCTTGGGTGGCTTTTTGTCGGCCATCTTGAGAGACGGGAAAGAGGGACCTTCTTTTGGTGATACTGTCCCCTCCAGTGATTGTCCTGGCTCTGCTTTTCACAACCAAATTCCTAGAAAAAGCTGACTCTGCTGGTTGTTGCTCTTCCCTCACCTCCCACTCACTTCTCACCTCCCTGTCATCTGGCTTTCAACCTTACTCAGCTGAGATGGCTCCGAAGGCTCCCAGTGCTGTTTGACAGCCACGTTCTGGACTTCTTTCAATCTTTTGACCTCACTGTGGTGCTGGGCATGGTCGTCTTCTTCTCATTCTCCTCCTTCGGAGGAGGGCCCCAGGGCTGTGAGTAGAGCAACTTCAGCCTGGGTGCTCACCTTCCTGATCCCAGCCTATTTACCATCTCCATCTAGAGGGGTCTTGACTCCTCTTGGTTCCCTCAGCCCCACCTCCAGGGCTAGCACCCTCTTCCAACAAACAGCTTTGTGTCTGCTGTGAATATATCTCATTTTTTTCTACGGACTCACAGTGTTGTTCCCACCCTAGCCACCCAAGTCAGCTCTTTGAGGGCAGGGGACTTGTATTTAGGTTCTGTCTCTGAATATCCAGCGCATAGTAGGTGCTTATAAGTCCTCGTTGGATGGATGAAAGAATAACATCTCATGCTTGGTGCTGCAAAGTGTACCAGTAGGTAAGATAAAGTATTTAACTTGACCAAAAAATGTGCCACATGCATGTCAAGTAAGTTCTATTTATGACTGATTTGTTTAGAAAATTCTCTATAGATGAAGTAGTTTGTGTGCACTTAAAGCTTATAAATTATTTTAATTGCTTTGTTGATGCTCAGGCCACAACTTAAAGGCTTTTCCCTTCCTAAGCATTGGTATAAATAGTATCTGTGGGATCATTTATATCAGTACCTGGGCAGGTAAATCAGACAGATGGCAGTATCCCTTGAAATGTACTGTCTCTCCGTCACTTGCTAAGGCATTCAAAATAACTGTTTATGTTCTGTGTACAACATTATTAACTCTCCAAAGGAGAATTGAACCCTCGAGGCTGAGAGAAGGTCGTGATAGGTTGTTTGCTAGCAAGTTTTATCCAGTCCTGGAGATGAGACCATGCCATTGTCTGCCTTCTGTCTCTCATATATAAGCATATTGGGAGCGCTAGCTTTTGACTTGGCCTTTACAAAAAGATGACCATGTAAGGACTAATAGAGCATCTCTCCCTAGAATACCTATTGAATCATGAAGTTTTTAGGCAAGATGCCAGTGATACTTGTATGTCAGAGTTGAATGGCAGAAATAACCAAGGGGGTATTTCCATTCTAATTCCTCTCACCCTGTTTGCCGTATCAGGAGCCTCAAGCTTGAAGCTCTAGTGCTTCAGGGTTTGCAAAGTGATTATGATTATGATTATATAATCTAATATGCTCTCACTTAAATCTGTTAGGGTTTTTTTTCCCCGTTCTACTTTTAATAAAGGAGAATAATTTAATTGGATACAGCATATTGGCAGTTAATTACAAATGTCTTTTCTTTCTAAATAAAGATAAATTTAAGTCTTTGATTTACGTGATTCAAAGTAATAAGTTGAATGAGAATCAAGCTGATAAGAAGTTGCTGTCTTCTGCCAAAAATGTGACATTTTAGAAATTGTGTATCTCGTTACCCGACTGTAAGCGAGGAATCACGGACTTCATGCTGTTGGGGTGTTGGGCCCAGAGCTAGTTGCTAGAACTTGGGCCTTTTCCACTGTGCCACACACATTCTCAGTGAGCTTCTTTGGAGACTCAAGCATGCTGTTTTGTGTCCAAATCCTCCAGATGGGGAAAGAGAGACCATTTTGTAGTTGTTGGTTAGGAAGGGTGGGGATAAGCTTGATAACTTTTCATATTCCCAGTCAGTCTGTGGCTGTGGCCTGGCCAGAGACTGGGAGGACCGTTTGTTACAGGGCACCTGAGGACCCTTCCTCATGGACCAGGTTTTTCTAAGGAGAAGCAGGCAAAACAAAGAGAAAAGGAGGAATAACTGATCTTCGAAATAGCTTCTGCAGAGGCAGCCGAGAAACAGTACCACGACCAGCACCTGCTTATTGTTTAAGACTGGCCCTCCGTGAACCAGCGTCTCTCCTAGTGGAGGATCAACAGAGACGGCAAGAAACAGGCCTGATTTTGGAGAGCAATTGACACGTGGGCTTCTAAAAGCTTCCAGGATCATCTCCTTGCCTGTTAGGAATAAGGGAAGATGGGATCTGGAGGGCACTGGTCACCACTAGAACCAGGATGTATATGGCCTGCTGAGTATCCGGAGTCCCTTTGGATTTAAGATTAAAATTTGTACCTCTTAGAGATGATATGCTTTGCTAATGTACACTGAGTCGCATTCACTTTAGAAACATTAGGAAAGGGATTGTAGTTTGTGATCTTCAGCTTTTTGTTTGACCTTCAATCTAATACCAGATGTTCAGCAGCAGCAGCTTCAGAATTAATTTAAGAGGAAAAAACCCAGTTTAAAATAGTTGAATATCAGGAGTGAAATGCTGTCTAGTGCCAGACAGTGGTGACAGACTCCACATTTGGCCCATGTAGGAAATGGCCTTTCCCAAGCAGCTGTGTGCAACAGAAAGATGGGTCCTGCAGAGGCCCCAGACAGGGTCTACTCCTGAGTCTGTCATTAACCAGCAGTATGACTTTAGCAAGACTGCACTGGCAGAAAGTAAAAGTAACCCCAGAATTATGAGGACCGTGTTGTGGGTTTATTATGTGTGTTTATCTAGAGTAAACTTTGAGGTGTATGCGTTTGGTGGCATTCCGCTTTGACGGGCATGCTGCTTGTCAGGGAATAATGATGTATTAAGTGCCTACTGTGTGCCTGGCATACTACTTAATACTGAGGATACAGATGCAGAAAAGAAAGTCTGCCCTCAAGCAGCCTACCCTGATGAGCACACACAAGGGAGCTGGATGGAGGAGGGCTGCTGGGGCAGGCACCCAAGGTGGGGGCAGCACAGCCAGATGAGGCAAAAGTCACTTTTGAAAGATTAGTTTGAAACCTACAAAGGACTTTAAATGTTAAGCAGAGCAATTGTTTTAACCATATGGGTAGTAGGGAGCCACTTATGGTTACTGAGGAGAGTGAAATGATAAGATATCTATTTTAGGAATTTTAATTTATCTGCTTGGTGTAAGGTTGGGAGAAGGAATAGATTGGGGGCAGGGAGACCAGTGAAGAGGAGGCTGTTGGAATGGGCCAGGGAAGCCTGCTTTGGATCACAAGTTTCCAAGTAGAAAGACTCAAATCCACCTGCTGCAACCACCTCTTCTTACAGCTGAAGAAATGGGGAGGGGTGGCTAGGCGGTACAGTGAATAGAGCACCGGCCCTGGGGTCGGTAGGACCTGAGTTTGAATCTGACCTTGGACACGTAATACTTATTAGCTGTGTGACTTTGGGCAAGTCACTTAATTGACCTGCCTTCCCTCCTCCAAAATAGCAAAAACTAATAATAAAGAAATGGGGGCCTTGGAGGTTACTTGTGACCTCTGACTCGAGCAACAGCCACCAACTAGCTGAACTGGGGATGTGAAATCAAGCCTTCTGGTACTGTGTCCAGCATTGTCCTGTGTTCCAGGGACTAGCCAGGGGTGGGAGGGGATGTGATTAGAGTCAGGGACAAACTGTACAGCGGTGGCTTCATAAGGTTTGGCCGTGGGTCAGTTCATGGGGGAAGATTGTGCACAGGCCTAGGTGCATATGTGTGTTTTCAATACAAGATAGTCATTGGGCTTGCCCAGGGGTGCAGGCCTTGGTATCCAGAAAAGTGAAGATGCCCCCAAGAGAAATAGACAAGGGGAGGGAGGGGCCAGGTTCATGGAAGAGAGTGAAGTCCTTTTTTGGACATGTCTTTGAAGTGTCCATGTAGCAGAACCTAGTGGGTGATATGGGACTAGAGCTCCAGAGAGACCTTCAAGTTGGGCATATGGAGATAAGAATCATCTGTATTGGAAAAAATAAGGCAATGGAAAAACTCTTGAGTTCTCCAGAAAGGGAGGAACAGAGAAGTGAGCCCAAGATGGGACCCTGGGACTCAGGATTTGGAGGTGTGCTAGCCATGGATTTGAATAGCCTGGCAAAGGGGACTGAGAAGGAGGGTCCAGACAGGAAGGAGGAGAACCAGGGAAGACCAGTGAGGGGGAGCCAGAGGGAACTAAGAGGGTGGAGGGGGGTAGGCTGGCTCAGAAGGCAGTCAGGTTTAGCCATTCTAGCTGGGGAACATTCTGACTAATGCAGAGAGGAAGAAGTAGAACATCAGAGGGTCAGCAGCTTTCTCTAGGAATATGGTTAGGAAAGGGCAGAAGTGATGGCTTGAGGGGCTGCAGGCTCAAGAAAACATTTCTCAAGGATGGGAGGGACCTGAGCATGACCTTTTTTTCCTTCCCACAGGAACTGAGATATGGCAGGTGTTTGCTGCCCACTCCCTTCCCAATCCTGTAGTTGTATAGTAATTTTTTTTTAAATCCTGGTATATAGCTTACTATTCAGCCAGAAAATGTGATTTTACAGGGCTTGACCCATTGTTCTGTTTTGTCGGGCTTGCCTTTTGGAGCTTGATTCTTGTCCAATGTGTCAGTCGTGCCTCCAGGCCTCGTGTCAGCTACCAAGTTGATAAGCTTGCCATCTTGGCCTACCTCCAGATCATCAACAAAACCATTGGACAGAGTAGCCAATGATCTGCATGTAAGAGATCGAACCTCCTTACAGTGGAGACTCTTCCAGATAAAATGCAGGAGGAGAGCACAGGCCTCCTGTCCTGGACTTTGAGGGTTGCCCTTTGTGGAGAGCCAGCTGGCCCACTCCAGTCTGGTGACAAGTCGTCTTCCAGCAAGGTCACTGAAGTCAAGGGTGTTGAGGAGCAGTCATCATAGCCACCATTCACCAACCAAGGGGAAGACTTTGGCAGGTTCATAATCTCCGCCGTTGCTACTGGATCCCCAGCTTCAGAAATGCAAGCTGTTGGACAGCTCCTTCTTCTATAGCTGTTTAGCTCTCTGTTTCTGAGGCTTTAAATGTGTATTAGCAGGCATCTCCCTTCCCTCTGACTGTTAACATTACAGCCCAAATTGGTAATTGTATTAAAATGCTTTCCTGAATGTTAAGTTCAAATTATTTCAATGGGAGAAGAACCCTCTCATGGAATAAGCCCAAGGCAGCATGAATTTGAATGGGAATCTTGGCTTTCACTTCAACAAGTTACTTGGCCTCAATTTCACTATCTATAAAGTGGATATAATATATAATACAATATTTGTACAGTCAACTTTTAATTAGCAGGGAATTTCAACCTCTTGAGGCACATGTAGTCCAAGGGTTCTGGGCCTTTTTGTGTGCACACTGTTGGCTGGTGAGGCCTGGGGGTTCCCTGAGTAAAATTTTTTTTTTTTAGTGCATAAAATTAAAGACATTAGATTACAAACGAAACCACTTCTGTTAAAATATAGCTATCAGAATAGCAAAAACCAAGTTCTCAGACCCCAGGTTAAGAACTCTTGATTTCTACTCTAAATTCCTTATTTTGTTGTTGAGAAAACTGAAGGCCCTGGGGACTTGAACTGGACCAGGACCCCACATAGGTGTAAGTGGAGGCACTGAGATTTGAGCCCAGGACGTCTGGATCCCCATTTGGGGCATTCTGCTACCCCCATGGGGCAATTCAGCATGAGTATGAATTAAGAGTATTTTAGGAGGGCTCTTAGGTTTTCCTCACATTTTTGCATGACTGTTAAGCTGGGGTTTCCCTATAGAGCCTGAGATATATAATGTGGATCTTTATGCCCATTAGAATTGATAAGATTTATTACTGGTTGTGCAGGACCAAATGTTTAAGCATTATTCATGTTAATCTAACAGGAAACTTCCCCTCTTGGATAGAGGAGTCTTTTCACGGACATGTGGCAGATGAGTGGTTGGCTTTTACCTAATCCTGGGAACTTAGCAAAAGTGTTTTTTGTTTTGTTTTTACATATCGTTCCAGTGGAGTGATCAGGCTCAGTGATTCCCGATGTTGTCTTCTGTTGTTCTCAGAGAGAGGACACCTGTTTAGTGGGTGCTCATCATGGGGGGGGGGGGTGGCCTTCACTGATAATAAGGTTTTAAATAGTAGGGGTTTTTGTTCCGTTAAACAGTTTTTGTTCTAAACATGCTGTGTCCTTTGGTGAGTCCTATCTAGTGGCCTGTCTACTCTGAAATCTTCCTTTGTGACCCTCATCTCTCTTGCTCACGGTTGCACTGATGTCTGCACCTGCCGGTCAGTCCAGCAGATTAGGTATTAAGTGTCTGCTGTGAGACAAATTCTCTGGATACTGAGAGTAAAAAACATTGGGTAGCGCTGCCTGTCTTTTATATAAAGTCTTCTGTGCATAAAGCACATGCTGTTTTACTGTCTTGTGTGGGGGATTTTTTGTCATTAATATGTTTTATTCTCAGATTATAAATTCCTGGCTGTCAGGATGAATTTCACATTTTTGAGTTTCTTAAGAGTATCTTTCACTGTGGCCTGAGGGCTTGTGGCTACATTCATTGTACACACATTGTCATCTACTGAGCAGAAGGCTCTTGCTCCTAGAAGTGAATTAATCCCTTTCTTTCCATCAAAATCCCAGACTGAGAGTTGGAAAGGACCTCATACAGTGAGAGGAATGCCAGCCAAAGGACTGGCTCGCCCCCAAGGCGGAAAGCCCACCCTGCCCCTCTGCAGGCTGCCCAGTGTAAGACCAAGCAGTGCCCGTGAAATCCCTCTTCCAGCAGACTACAGCATGCTCGGTCCTCGTGGGACATGAGCCCAAGTGCCTGTATTCCTCTTCAGTCTGCAAATAGGGTGCCACACTTGGAGTCAGGAAGACCTGAGTTCAAATCTAGTCTCAGACACTTCCTAGCTGTGTAATCCTGGACAAGTCACTTAACCTCTGTCTTAGCTTCCTCATCTCTCAAACGGAGATCCAGTGAGATGGTAGTTGTAAATCACCTGGCACATCACAGGTGCTGTGTAAATGACTTCTGGTTGCCCCTCTTCTAGACACTCCCCAGTTTATCAAAGTGTTCTGCACAGTGCTCCAGGTGTGATGTGGGCAGAGGGCAAGGGGACTATGGCCTGCCTGTTCTGAAAGCTCTGCCAGAGCCCAGTGAGCATTAGGCTACCCCACCACCCTGCTTACTCTTTCTCACAGTCCTCCATCTAGCTTATACCTCCCCAGGGTTACTCTTGTACCCAAGGACAAATCCCTGTTGGATTTCATCTTGTTAGATTGTCCCAGTTGCTCTGGATCCTGACTTAGCCATGCAGTGTGTTAGCTGTCCCTGAAAGCTTGATGTCATCTGCAGGCCTTTCTCCAAGTCATTGATTAGAATGTTAAACAGCCCAGTGCCAAGCACAGTTCCCTGGAATGCTCTCTTGGAAGCCTCTGGTCTCATAGTCATTGAACCATTAACAGCTCTCTGAGACGTAGCTAAGAGTTTGGGCCGAGGAGGCTGACTTCCTCTGTCCCCTTGGTTCCCACATCCCTCCCAACAAAACACTGACGTTCGCACCAGACCAAACTATCTAGAAATCCATTGAGAAACTTCAGTAAGTGACTAATGCCCCCCATTGCTGCACACCAAAGTCAGACAAGGGCAGTAAGAAAGGGGGCTTCCTGCTGGAGTTCAGGGCAGCCAGGCAGCCTCCCAGCTGCAGCTCTCACAGCTGAGCTGCTCAGGTTCTTTCAGGGTCCCTCTGCAGAGATTCAGCACTTCTAACACTTCTTACATAAAGTCATGAACTTGGAGTTCACATCCTCCTTTGGATGCTTAGTGGTTGTGTGACTCTGGGTAAATAATTTAATCTCTCATTTGTAAACTGAGGCTAACAAGAGCACCTGCCTCAGGGTCGTTGTAAAACTTGAAAACTGTAGCACTGTTGTCCATCTCTTTCTATTTCATTATAATATGAAATGTCAGAGAGGGTTCTGAAGGTTCTTGTGTGCTAATCCCCAAAAGGAGCAGGGAGGCCTAATCCTGGGAGCAGGAGAGGTCAGCCGACTGAACACAAGGCCAAGCAGGAGTGCCATGGGGGCAAAGCCTGGCCTGGCCTGGCCTGAAATGCCAACTCAGAGACCAGTGCTGGAGAGGAATGGGTTGGCCAGTCTCATAAAGTTTTGTCCCTCTAGAGTTTCCCCTGAGAGAAGGAATAAGTAATTTCATAACAATTGTAAATAGAGTCTCAAAGGGAAAGAATAAAAGGCCTCGGAATAACTAGAGGGAATAAAGCAAGAGAAAAAAAAAAGTGAAAAATTTTGGGAGGGAAGAATTGGGAAGAGAATAAATACCAGCCCACAAAGCAATAGCGCCTTACATGTAACACTCCCTGGCAGTGAAAATAAACCAATCAGTGGCCTCCTTGAGAAGGCAGAATGGATTCATAGAAAACAGTAGAACATGTGAGATGATTAATATCAGAAACAACTGACCTGGAAAGTGGGTCAAGGAGAGAGATCCTGTAAAAATCATTGAACATCATGAAAGCCATGAGAAAACAGGACACTATATTTTCAATTTTAAAAGTAAGTTTATGGGAAATAAGATATACAGGCACTGGGGTAGGGAGATCCATCTTGCACTACTGGAAAGTCTGAGGGGTGATGGGGGAGGACATAGGAGAGAGCAGATTGGGGGAGGGGGTATACAGTGGGATCACTGTTTTGGGGGGTCTGGGTAGGGGAAAGGCGGGGAGAAAATTTGTAACTCAAAATCTCATGGAAATCAATGATGTAAACTAAAAAGAAACAAAAGTTAATTTTTAAAGGGGGGAGGAATTTTTTTTTGAAAAGTAAGTTTCAGTTGCCCGTGTCGGTTAGAACCTGAGGGTAAAGTGAAGATAGAAGTCACTGAAAACTCCTCACCAAAATCCAGAGCTCCTCCTACCTCAGATGAAAAGGCCTTGTAAAGCATCCAGCAAGACATGTAAGTGGCAAGGAACCAGTGCCAGGGCACCACGATTTGCTGCCCGCCTCTACTGGAAAGGAGAGAGCTGGGGGTGCAGCATTCCAGAGAGCAGAAGATAGCAGCTTATAACCAAGAATAAGTTAGGCTGCCAAGCTGAATATAATCCTACAAAGAAACAAAATTAACCTTTTGGAATAGAGGACTTATGCATTTCTGATGAAAAGATCAGAGCTGAGTAGAACTTTTAAATATTAACATAAGAGTCCAGAGAAACCTAAAAAGGAAAATTTATCTGAGTAATAAAAAGCTGTACAGTGACATAGTGCTAATGTTGTAGTAGGGAGAAAAGAAACAAATGTCCTTTTGGAACCTTAATGTCTTAAAAGGGAAGGGACTTTTTTCCCTTGTGCTCTAACCCCCAAGGGTTAGGGACTGAAGCCAGCTCTCCTTGGGAGGAGATTGGGTCTTTTCTAAGGGTTTGAAGAAGGGGGGAAAACAGTAGGGGAAAAGGAGTATACTGGTTTAGAAAAGAAGAAGAAAGAGATGGAAGTTGCTGTTCCTCAAAATCAAGGTGTTTACGAGGCGTGCAACGAGTGTGGGAGAAGAGGTGGCGGTCACTGTCCCATCCCTGCCCAGCAAGGTCTTGTCCCTTCTTTGAGCCTTGTTTTTTCTACAAGTAGTAATTTTATGTGGGAGTTAATTTGCCCTCAAAAGGGTCAGGGTTATGTCCTATGATTACAGGTATCATTAACAAAAGAAATTTAATATGCAAGTGAGATGTATTCATAAAATGCCCAGAACAGTGCCTGGTATGCAGTAGGCGCTGGATAAATGCTGATTCCCTTCTTGCCACTTAATATGCAAGAAGATTATTACCAGCTTTCATTTCGACAGGCATCACTGCCCCTCGGTGGTTAACCATTTCCATATTCTCTGCACCATCTTGTTGTTAGGACTGGTCATGCTTAAAATGGCTGTCTCTGTGGCACTGCCAGTAATCAACTCAGTGTTGGCAGTTGTCCTGGATTTGGAGGCTAAAAATAGCTGCTGGTGTGGAGGCTAGAACTTCCCTGCTGGGCTGTGGAAACTTGGGGTTTCTTTTGGGGGACAGGCCTGTCTATAGTTAGTCTGTTGCGGGTTCTATGTTCCTGATCTCCTAGAAGTTAAATGTCGGGGGGCTTAGGGTACTGAGTTTGTCTGAAAGATCTGAGATTGAATTCTGCTTCACCCTCGTTGACTCCCATCACTTGTGTGCTTTCTTCTCCTCAGTCTCCACGTCTGTAGGATGGTCATAATAGCACCACTTACCTCGCAAGGTCGTGAGGAGGCTCAGCCAAGCTAACAGACCAAAGTCTGATCACCTGCATTGGCTGGTCTTTGGAGTCTGTCTTAAGGGCAGCCCGTAGGCCAGTAGGAGGCAGCCAGAACTCTGGGTTTTCTTTCATTTAAACTTAGCCTTTATGAATGTTTTAAGTTTGTGTCTTTCAAGATGGACAACTTCAGAGCAGGTAGGTTCTTCACCTCCTTCCATTGTTCTGCCTCCTGGTGTGACTGATCTATGTTCCCCTTAAGGTTCATTTGGCTTTTATGGAGAAAGCTTTAAAAGGAATAGCTCATAAATGGGGACAGTGCTGTGATTCTGGAGTAGATGATCTTAGGCTTCAAGGAGATTCTCTGTAGACTTTCTTGGATTCAGTTTTGGGGCCAGACCTATGATTGCATCCGTTTGGAGAACTCTTAATGGTGGAAATGCTCTTCTGATGCGGATACATTGCTGAACTTCAGCTTTGAGAGGCTAGGGTGCTACGTGATTAAGGGGTTTGGTCACGCAGCTGGCATGAGTCAGCGTCTGGGTTTGAACCCAGGCCTTGCGGATCCTGAGACTGGCACTGCCGCTCCATGCTACCTTTCTTGAGATCTGTCTTTGGGAGAAGCTGGATGGCACGGCATGGCATGGCTCCTTCCCCTAGTCTATCACATCTATCCCTTCATCTCTTGTCTACACCTCAGAGTCTGCCTCATTGCTTCCCGGAGAGGTGCTCTCTGAAGATATAACCTCTCCCCTCCCCCAAATCTGTGAGGGGAAAAAAAAATGACTGAAACGAAGGCACATTTTCAGCCTGGAAGTAGGTACAGTGTGGAATGGGGACAGCACTGGATGTGGCATTTCATGGGTACAAAGAACTCTGCATCTGCTGCTCTGCCTGGTTTCAGCCCCTTGGAATGAGATGCCCCTTGGTGTCCCCATTCCTTCTCCAACCCTTCTTCTGTGTTGTCTTACCCGCTGGGTTGTAAGCTCCTTGGGGGCAGGGACTTTCCATCTTTTTATAAATGGTATCACCTGCACTTAGCCTGGTACCCGACTTGAAGGTCCTTAGTAAATGTTAATTGGGTTATCATTTGGGGAAACACCCCTTTTAGCAAAGTTTCAGTAATTCAGGTCTTATCTGCCTAGAACTCTTGAGAGGCTAAGTGACCTGCCTGGGCACACACTTCAGGCCCTCTTATTGAATAAAGGGTGCATTATCCGCTCTCCACGGCCAGTCTATCTACAAGTATTTATTAAGTACATCCTGAGCTTTAGGCAATCAGGATACAGGTATCAAGAATGAAAAAATGAGCGTATAGTTTAATGGTGGAGACCACCAGCATACCTATCAATGTACATCCCCCATAAATAAATGTCCATACAGAGAAGCTGAAGGTGAGGTCATTTAGGAGGGCCCCTGGGCTCTGGTACTGAATGTGGCCATTGAGAAAAAACTTCATACCTCATGGAGATTCTTGGAAGCAGCAGTCAGCAGAAGGAAGGGATTCTAGGTATGAGGGATGGCCAGGGTAAAGGCACCAAGGTGGTGTCTGGAGGTTGTGTGTGAGGAGCCAAGAGAAAACCAATTTGTTTGGATCCCAGAGGATGAGAAGGGGCTACAAAGACAGGCCAGGGCCAGGGTGTAGAGCCTTTAAAGGACAAGCAGGCTGTTCCTTTTTGATTTTGGAGTCAGTAGGAAGCTGCTGGAGTTGGTCAAGTAGGAGAATTTTGCAGTCAGGCTGTCCTGAGGGAAAATTACATGACTGGTTTTATGGGTACATGAGGGTGGGGATGAGCCCTGGGATTGTTGAAAATTCTCCTGATTGCTCTCTTCCCTGGGTTGGCAGGTCTTTTAGGAGCAAGCAGGAAACTCAAGTTCATTTTAAAAAGTGTATTATTTGATTTTACCAGATACACAGTTGACTTGCTGTCCATACCAGCCCAGAGACTGGTAGAGTGATGGTCATCTCCTTCCAGCCATTCAGTCCTCCCTCTCCATGCCTTGGAGAAGCTTGTAGCAGGACAAATCACGGTGGGGAAAGCTAGCCCTTGGACAGTATTTCCCATCCATCCCTTCTCCTTCCATGCTTAGAGGAGCCTCTCCTATGAGACACGCCCCATAGGTGATAGGTAATTGAAAAGTGAGGCTTGGAGACATCACTTTGGGCACCTGCTTAATAAATATACAAGGCAGGGATTTGAGTCCAGGTCTTCTGACTCCAAGGTCTGTGCTCAGCCCACTAGGCCATGCTTCCTTTTGCTGGAATCAGTGTTATTTTCCATTATATACCTGTAAATGTTTTCCTTTCATAAAGCTCTCATTTGTTCATTTCTACTGTAAATCACAACTGCTGTATTAACAGGCATTGCTTAACTTTATTTGAATGGAAAAGTACTGTGGGGATGGAGGAAAAAGAATTACTTGAGTTCCTGGTGTGGGGGAATTTATGGTTGAAGACCACAGAAAAGACATATAGCCTGGCTGATGTGATAGGCCTGGTCCTGCCACTGCCTAGGTGTGGACCCTGCGCCAGGTGACTGGCTTTGGGGCTCCTCGGAGCTCAGTGTCCCTTCCAGCCCTGCATTCTCTCAGATATGCCTAAAGGCCCAGATGCATCCCTCTTAGACCTAGCCTGCTTGGTGACATTAGCTACAGTGTTTCAGAAGAAAACCGTTCACTATCAGACTAAGGAGAACCATTGTCCCTCGAGCCTGACTGGAGGAAGGGAGAGGGTTAGGGTTGGGACTGTAAAAAGTTTTAAGGTGAGGCAGTTAGATTGCAGGTGGGGGGTTGGGGATTTTTGTTTTGTTTTGCTGTTTCTGTTGAGGCAGCTTGTGTGCCAGGCACTGTGCTTGGAGGCTTGACAACAAGGTAGCTTAAGTGTGGCCAGAATTGAGGATGGTGATGTATTTGTATAAGTGTTCTAAAGAGTTAGAAATGATTGTATTAAGTATTTATACAGATGAAAGATTTATTTGGAACTCCACGTTTAGAATTAAGGGGTTCCGGCTTTCCCCATACTATTATTAAATGTCTCCTACATTAGAGCTTGTAGACTGGGCTTAAGCAAACCTGAACTGAGTTATGGGCCAACTGCTTCTGCAGATATGATAGCTCCCTGTGCCTGCCTAGAAACCTCTTCACAACCTTACAGGAGCATTGGCTAGTAGTTTTCCTATTGGGGTCATTGCTCACTGTTGGTCTAATGCTACAACAGTCTTTCAAGGGAACACACAGGGTTGTATAACGGTTGATGAGTAAATATTAAAGGGAGGAAGAATCATTTTAATATTGATTCTTTGTAATGTGAGTAGTACCAGGTCATTGAGTATCTGACAAATGTATCAGAATATGGCTAATGCACTCTCATAAGCTTTCTCCTCCCAAATCTCTCTTCTTTGGGGCAGGAGCAGAACTAATAACAACAGTAATACCCAGCCTCAGTGACTTGTTAGGTGTGAAATATTGCTTCTTGTTGCATAAGCATTTCCTGAAGGAATTTCTTTTTAACCTGATGTGTCCCTGCAGTCAGGGGAAAGGCTGTGCTTCTGCCTCCTGAGATTAAGCATTGACAGTCTCCTCCTATGCTGACTAGTGATCACTCGCCCTATTTAAGTTGAAGCCTTTGGTGAAATGGAGCTTGATTTAAAGAGCAGGATTGGATGTTCATGTGTCAAAAGTGGGGCAATACATGGAGTTGAGAAAAGTTCTTTGGTGTGAATAAGCTCACTTTGGACAGGAGGCAGAGAATTGCTTAATGTTGATGGCATAACTGTAGCTCACATCAAATTGAATGATTTCTGAGCTGGAAGGAGCCTCAGTGGTTCAAAGGATCTTCTTTACAATAGAGTGACATGGGTAATGAGCATTGGGAAAAGCTCTCCTTTGCCCTTCAGACCCTTGAAGGTGGCAGCTTTTGTGTTCTGCTTTCTTGGAGCCCTTGCTCTGCTGGCTCAGTCATCTTGGGTCTCTCCTTATCCGTAGGCTCTTTCCCTGCTGCCGATAACACACCTGCATTCCTCCTAGAACCCTCACACGATCCTGCTGTCCCTGTGTGCTGCTGCCCTCTATCTCCTGTGCTGATGTCCTTGGGAAAGGCTCCTGATCGGCCTTCTTAGCTACCCCAGCCACTACCTTTGCTCAGTCCTCTCTTGTGACCGGCTGCCCACCTCCTGCTGAATCCTTTTCCTGCCTCCCCATTCTTTCCAAATCTCCTTTAGCGCGATGTCCATCGCTGTTCCCCACCCAGCTCTCTTTCCCAAGGCATCCTCCTGGCCCTCTTCCCTTTTCTCTCTGTCTTGATCTCCCCTGGTGATCCCACCAGTTCTCACTGCTTCCGTTATAATCTCTATGTATCTGATTCCTAGATTTCTGTATGTCCAGCCCCAGTCTCCCCATTCTGAGTTCCAGTCCTGCATCTCTACCTGCCTTTTTTATATCAGTTCAATAGACATTCATTAAGGACCTACTGTATGCCAGGCTCTGTGCTGCACATTGGGGATACAGTGAATAAAAAGACATTCCCTCCCCTAGAGCAGCTTGCAGTCTGGTGAGAAGAGGAAAGAAGACCCAGGGGCTTCTTGGCCCATGGGCAGCAGAGGCAGAGTGGGGTGACCCCTTGGGCCTCCCACACTCTGCATTTCTTGTCACTCTTCCAGCCTCCTGGGTTTGACTCTCACTCATCCCATAGATGGGATCCATTGCCTGGACTCAGCCTTGAGATCTGTTACCTTCTTGGGCGCTCTGCCTCCTGAGGTGGCCTCAGCGTTCTTGGCCGCTGTTCTTCTGTGGCGCTTCACTGAGCTCCACCATCTGTGGTCTAGACACGCTGATGTCTCCTGTACGTGTGCACATTGAGTTTGTGGGGAGGGTCATCTCGCTGCCGTGGCCCGATGTCCAGCCTGTGCAGGCCACTTTGAGGCCTGACTCCACCATCCTCTGCCATCTCGATGTCATTTGCAAATTTCATTCCGTTTTTGCCTTTATCCAGATCATTGATAAAAACATTAACAGTCACAGGAGCCCACACACTGCGTTGATCACTCCGAGGGAGAGCTTCTAAATTAGCCATGAGTCATTAATGGAATTGGTAATAGCAGCTAACATTTATGTGGTGCTGACTGTTTGCCAAGCACTGTGCTCAGTGTTTTACAAACATCTCGTTTTGACCCTCATAACAATCCTAAGAGGTAGGTGGTGGTATTGTCCCCGTTTTAGAGATGAGGAAACTGAGGCTGACAGGTTAAGTGACTTGCCAAGGGTCATGCATCTAGTGAGGCAGTAGTTGAACTCGGATCTTCCCAAATCCAGGCCCATTTCCCTGTTCATGGCGGTGCCGTCATCACTTTTGTGGATACTGTTTTGAGACCTGGTTTGTCAGACCACCTGCCAGCAACTAACTCTCTGACCCTGGACAGGTGCTCTGCCTTCTCAGGACTCCTTCATACTCTTTGGGTGCTGAAATGTTTTGATAGAAGGGCCCTTGTCAGCTGGTCCTATGGTGTATTGTTCTTGGACAATGATTGAATTAATCCCATTTCACTTAGGAAGATTTGAAGATAGCAGAGTTGAGGCAGACTGATTTAGGTCATATGTATTGCCAGGTATATAATGGAAATTTTTCTTAAGCCACATACAAAACTGATGGAGCATCAGTGTCTTCTTCATCAAGTTAACTTTTTAGATCTATTTCCACCACCTAAACTTGCATACAAAACAGGTTTGGTCATGAGTAGCAAGGACCTGTGTGGTGCTATCAGTTACCCTGTCCTCAGCTCTTTGTGATTGGGTGTGTAGTTTGGGGCAGATGTTCCCAAAGGGGGAGATACCACCCTGCTCCAGGGGCACTGGAGTGATCCAGGGAGGCAGTAGTACCTTTAGGTACGATAATTGGTGTTGAATAAAAATAAGCATAAGGAAAGAAGGGAAGATAAAATTTGGGGAAAGTGTTCATGTAAGTTTCATCTGTCATATAACAGAATCAAAGTCATAAAGATTACATTAATTTTCAAAATACACAAAATGCAAGTTATAACCAATCAGTGGTCAAGTCTGCTGACAGGTCTTACCAAGCAAATGTTGACAGGCCATAATTGTTGCACATTGTTGAGAGGGAGGTCCAGGGTGCATCTGCAGGAATATGTGCATGTAATGATTTGTTTATAGTACTTCACTATATGGTTACATGTTGTGTCATTGAAATTTCAATGCAGGAAAAACACTCAAGTTTACAATAAATTATCCAATTTAAGATGCGTCCTTTATACATACATACGTGTGTGTGTGTGTGTGTGTGTGTGTGATGGAAATAAAAAAACAAAACAAAACAGTTAAAGGGTTAAAGAAAGTAGATTTCCAGGGGGAGACGAAGTAATTTTTCTTTTGAAAAGGGGGTGGTGGGCCAAATAAGTGTGGAAACCTCTGGTTTGGGGCCTCTTCCCCAGAGGGATATGAAGAAGGGACTGAGGAAACAACTGATGAGGAACCAGACAGTGGGCCTTTTTATAACGCCTTCATAAGCTCAGTAAATATGCAAATACAAAGTTTTAAATCCCAAAGGATCCATTTGTGTCTGAGAAAAGTCTAGATTTTCATCAGAACAATGACAGTGCATTTACCGGATCCCCTTCCCACCATCTTTGGCCTGCATGTTCAGAAGCTGGGTTTGAGGCTTTATGTCATTGCAGTCAGGGCATGTATTTCCAGGTCTGCTTTCTTTGCTTTGTGTTATTTATGTCCCACATTTGTCACGTTAATGTTGCAGTTTCCATTCTGTTGATAACCCACAATTGGCTTGGTAGTTTACCAGTCCTTGAATATAGTCGTATCTTCTAGGGTGGTCATTTTTTTTTTGTTTTGGGGGTTGTTTTGTTTTTTTGCAATTACAGATTGTTGTGAATGGTTTTTATTCAGAATTCCTTTTTAAAATTTTTTTCTAGAATATTATCCTTGAGATAAAGCCCTAGTAATGAGATCATTACTTTCTAACTTACTCCACGTCACTCACTAGGTTGCACTACCCTAAGATTGGATTGGTGTACAATTAAAACAGTGATGTGATAGAGGGCTTATCTTCCTGCAGCTCCATTGACCATGGATTTTGCCATTTTAAGTTCTTTATTGGCAATAATAATAAATAGACACGAATCCATGGAAGCTCCCCAAGTCTGTCCAAGTCACCAGGTTGAAGTCTGGTATTTAAGGTGCCTCAGAGTCCTCCTAATCTGCCTTTCTCTGATCATTCAAGAGCTGGGTATTTTCATGTGTAACAGGGGCATTCGTTACCATTTTTAACTTTGATGAAGCGTTGTTTCTTTTGGCTCTTTGTTGTGCTTTGAAAACCTCGTACACAGTCCACTCCCCATCAGCTGAGGAAATCCAGGCCCTTCCCTGTGAGCCCCCACTTTCTTCTTCCTCTATATCTCAGCCCTTTGAGATCTTCTTCTACTTTTTCTCCTTTGGTCGAGCCCTTCTCCCCAAGGCTCACCCCTCGACGTGTGCCCTGAATCCTTCCTTCTCTGCTGCCTACAGAGCCGGGAGCTCCTCGCTCTTCACTGGAACCTGCCTTTCTTCCCTCCACATCAATCACTCCCCCCCTTTCCCGGTTCTAGTTTCTTTGTTTCCCCTCCTCCCAGAAAAACTTCTCCTGCTCTTGAGTTTCCTCAGCTACTCTATTGAGGACACGACACGGCACCCTAGCCTCAGTCTTCATTCCATCCCTTCCTCCTCCCTCAACCCAGGTATGCTTAGGTGCCAGATCTTGTCCCTCTGAGCTCAAGTTCTTGTTGCCTCTTGCCTGGACTGTTGCAGAACTTTCCCGGGTGTTCTGTTGGCCTTGAGTCTTTCCACGTGGTTGCCAAAGGGATTTTTTTTCCTAAATTGAATGTTAGCGCCTCCTGGTCTCTGCAGTGACGCTGTATGTTCCATCTCCCCTGCACTGAAGTATTGATTTGGCCTTTAAAGCCCTCTACCAGCTGGTCATAATTTACCCTCCCAGCCTTATCATGCACTCCCCTTCGTACCATGTGGGGTCTGCCTGAACATGCTAGCCATCCTCTTATTGTGCTCTGTGTATGCTGGTCTGCATATCCCGCACCTGCCCTTGTGCGGCCATGTCCTCCTTGCCTAGAGTTGAGGTTTGTAGTCCGCATCATAGTTCAGTTCAAAAGGGCCACCTTTCTTCACTGATTTTCCTTCTGTTCCCCACCAGCTCCTAGGTCCTTCTCAATGTTTAGTAGACATACAGATTTATTTTCCCTCTTAGAATGTCAGCTCCCTGAGGGATCACCTTGCTTTTGTTTGTCTTTGGGTTCCTAGTGCCTGGTGTATAGCACAGAGGCTTCCTGGCTGGTCTGGCTTGGAGGGAGGAGGGAAGAGATTAGCAGCTTCTCCAAGGCTCTGCCAGGGCTCACAAAAGGAGGTGCTCGGACAGTTTAATGAATGAATAGTCTTAGAAGTAGAAGGCAATCGATGGAAGACCTGTAAGAGTTTTTTTGGCTGCTGATTGGTCTGTACCACTGCTCCCTGGGTGTTCCAAGGACATTTTGTGTGGTTTCCGTCGGGCCCTGCAGACTGTCTCTGAGTGCTTTGGCATGCTTGCTGGAGGCCTTGGACGGGGAGAGGTGGGAGAGGCCGGGGCCTTAGAGAGGGCACAGTATGATCAGTAATCCTTAGATCGCGAACTCCTTGAGGGCAGAAACCATCCTTGGCCACTTTTCTTTCTCGTGAGTTTAGTATGGTGCCTGGCACACGGTAGGTATTTATTTATTTATTTGTTTGGTTGGTTGGTTGGTTTTTTTTGGAGGGCAATTGGGGTTAAGTGACTTGCCCAAAGTCACATGGCTAGTTTCTGTGTCAAGTATCTGAGGCCAGATTTGAACTCACGTCCTCCTGACTCCAGGGTCCGTGCTCTATTCACTGTACCACCTAGCCGCCCCAGTAGGTATTTATTGATTACTAATTAAAGTGTGCTTATTCTGAGTCATTGAACTTTGGCTTGTTTGAAAAAATGGTTATACCTACAGGGAAGGACAAATGAAATATGCATGTAAAGGGCCCCTTGGATTCATGGTTTCTGTGTGGATCCTTTTTAAATTGTGAGTGTGGATTTGCTGGTTTAACCATTGATCCCGCATGTTTGCTTTCTTAATTACAGTTGGGGACAAAGTTCCTGCGGACATAAGGTTGACGTCCATCAAATCTACCACCTTAAGAGTGGACCAGTCCATTCTCACAGGTAATGTGTTGGTGCTTTGTACACATGGAGCTGCTAAATGACACTCTCAGAGGTTAAATTGCCCTTCATGGTGACACGTGGAGAGTTTTTATTAAGCACTGAGGGGGCCTGGTCCCTTGAGATAGGGATTAAAGAATAGTAATCAGAGGAGAGGAGCGGCTGGGTGGTGCAGTGAATAGACCACCAGCTCTGGAGTCAGGGAGGACCTGAGTTCAAATTCGACCTCAGACACTTAACACTTACTAGCCGTGTGACCTTGGGCAACTCACTTAACCCCAATTGCCTTCCAAAAAGGAAAAAAAGAAAGAAAAAAAATTATATGTTGATATAATTGACTTTCGTCCTATGGGCAGTGGGGTCTCTGGTAGTTAGTAAACAGATAAGCTGGAATCAGGGGGAGAATATGGTCTAGTGGGAAGTAAGCAGTGCAAGACCTGTAAGAACTTAGTTGCCTTCCTAGCCGCAGTCAGTGATCTGTCAGTGCCTGTTCTGCTTCTGGTTAGTGACCTTGGGCTCAGTTTCCTTGTCTGTAGAAGTTGTTAAAATAGTCTCTCAGGACCCTTCCAGCCCTGATTACATCTCTCTTTGCCTCAAGAGAAAAAAGTCTTAGATTGTTAGTAACAGTGCCTCTCTTTGTAGAATCCCAGGCTGCAGGCTTGGTACTTTCTAATCTCCTAATCTCAGATCTGATCTCCTTTACAGCAATCATCTACCAAACAGGCATGATTAACAATGAAAATGGCCCTGACTGTGGGCCAGGTTTCTACCTGAACCCTGCACGCTGAAGCTAGACAGGAGCCCTTCCTCTAGCCTGTTTGTTTGGCCACAGCGCTGGGCGGGGTAGGGTGGGGAGCTCCCTGGGAAGGACCTAGGGAAGGAAGGGTGTCGGAAGAGTAGCACAAAAAACAATGAAAGCCTGAAGTAAAGCCCACAGACTGGGGGAGAAAAATAAACCTTTTAAAGGTTATCGAGATTTTCTATCAGATTATTAATTTGTAAAGCAATTGCTTGTATGGAGGAGGTGATGTGAGAAAAGCAGAGACCACAATGGTCCAGGCTGGCCGGCGGCTTTCCGGGCACTCTCTATGTGGAAGGGAAATTCCCAAAGGCCCCAAGTAAACTCTTACCGGCTTAAGTGAAGTCCTGTGCATATGGATCCCTTTTAAACTGTTCAGATCTAGTTTTGGAAAATGGAAACTGTTAGTAAAGGAAGCTAAAGCCCCAAATTGATTAATCGAGAGAATGTGAGTAGGAGTCATCTTCTCTTGGCTGCCTCCTCTCTGCATGGTACCTCAGCGCTTTATTATATAATAAAACGAGGATTCTTTTGAGATTATAAATAATGCTGCTGGAAAACGAAGGATCCTCTGATGCAGCAGCTCTCGGAGAAGTCACTGGGACTGGCCCAGTCTCCTGACTTGGAGCTTGGAGCTCAATACTTTGTACCACCCCCTGGCCTGCGAGCCAGAGGGTGGGGAGGCCAACAAGGGCCCCGGAGAAAGCCTTTCTCAACTTCTCCCAGCCTTTGCCCCTTCTTTGTCTTGACCACATTATAAGAACAAAAAGTCAGGCTCCCGGGCTCCTCTCTAATCTTTTGGGTAGCAAGCCTGCTTCTAGAGCCTCTAAAATGTGAATTTGTTAATGACTCAGTGCAGAATTCTGATTGAAGAGAAATTGAGCTCCAGAAGTAACTCTAGAAAAATGAGAAATCTTTCCTTCAAAACTACACTGCCACCAAAAGATCCACATCAGTTAAGTTAAACAGGATTTTGTTAATAGGTGTTTAAGAACCCGATTAACAAGTAATTCCTGGTTAAAACTGGGAAGGGCAGGGTGACCCTTGAGGCACAGGCAGGCTCGGCAAAGGGGCTCCAGTCATTGAGAGCCAGATCAGTGCTGGTGTTTCCATGAAATCGTTAGGTTTTTTTCTTTTCTCTTTGTGTTATCTGACAGTAGCTTTTAATTGGTGATCTGTCTTGCTGTATTTAGATTTTTGCAACTTTAAGCTTATTGACTGTTCTTTGTCAGGGGGCATACATTTCAATATCTCCATTTTAATGCTTATAATTTAGGTGAATCTGTCTCTGTCATTAAACACACGGACCCTGTGCCTGATCCCCGGGCTGTCAACCAAGACAAGAAGAATATGCTCTTCTCTGTAAGTACTTTCTCAAAGCCCATTTTCCCTTTTCCTATGTTTTGTGAGGATTTCTTGAAGGAGTAACTAGCCCTCAGGGCTATGGGTCTTGGGAGATCTTAGATCTTAAAATGAATAACCAAAACCCTGACCACAACTCAGATTGCTAAAGGGAACCCTGCTTAGCAGAAGGGCATTGAACTTCAGAAGCTGGTAAATTGGCCACTTTCCAGAACTTGAAATTGATCTGAAAAACGGAAACGTTTTTCTGGGTGAGTGGCGGTTTTTGAGCTCACGGCCGTCATGGGTGTGGTAAGCCATGGAGCTGGCACGGGGGGAAAGACTTGAAACAATGGCACCTGCCCCCCATTTCTCCCGTAATTCTTTCTTAGGGTACAAATATTGCTGCTGGAAAAGCCATGGGAGTGGTCGTCGCCACTGGTGTGAACACTGAAATTGGCAAAATCCGTGATGAGATGGTGGCGACCGAGCAGGAGAGGACGCCCCTGCAGCAGAAGCTGGACGAGTTTGGGGAGCAGCTGTCCAAAGTCATTTCCCTCATCTGCATTGCCGTCTGGATGATCAACATTGGGCACTTCAATGACCCGGTACATGGGGGGTCCTGGATCAGAGGCGCCATCTACTACTTTAAAATCGCAGTCGCTCTGGCCGTGGCAGCCATTCCTGAGGGACTGCCTGCTGTCATCACCACCTGCCTGGCCCTGGGTACCCGCCGAATGGCCAAGAAGAATGCCATCGTCAGGAGCCTGCCGTCTGTGGAGACCCTGGGCTGTACCTCAGTTATCTGCTCAGACAAGACTGGCACTCTGACCACCAACCAGATGTCAGTATGCAGGGTAAGGAGCTCGGGCCTGATGCCCCCCCGGGCTAGGCCCTATGTACTTGTGTGCAGTGAGTGAGGGAGGGCCAGGAGGGCTCAGGCTGTGGCAGGCTGTGGATCTGGGGTGCAGGCCGAGATCTCAGTCCCTGTTCTGGTTCTGCTCCATTGTGTGCCTGGTGTGGGACCCTGGGCAAGCCTCTCTGCAGCCCTCAGCCAGTTTCTGGGTCTGCCCCAGGTCCCTGGATCCTCCTTACTTGTAGCTGTTGAAGGAAGCCTGTGGATACTTTCCACGTTCCTCTAGGTGTTGTGGGGAGACATTGGGTATGCCCTCGTTCTATGGGGCTGCTTCTGTTGTCAGACCTGATTGGGCTGCTGCCTGTCCAAGTCTGTGATATGGCTTTGTCCTGTCTGTCAGAGTGGGGACTGAGGGATGTCTGGGTGTCCTCACGTTCTGTGCCAGCAGAGAGATGTTGCTGGTCCATTCCCATTTCTCCTTGGTCTCTTTGGCAGTGAGGATTATGGGCTGTATCCAAGCTGTGGAAAGGTAGGCTGGTGGTGCTCTGACCAGGTTAAGCCAGGTAAATGGCCACAGGGGAACATGAGCTTCCTGAGGAGGAGACAGTGGTACATGAACATGCAGTGGTAGATCCACCCAGATTAGGTGCACGTGTAGTTTGGGGGGCAGGGATCCACTCCATACCCAATTTCCTCCTTTAGAAGCTGCTGACCTTT
Organism: Pseudocheirus occidentalis; assembly: GCA_028646575.1. Taxonomy (NCBI): domain Eukaryota; kingdom Metazoa; phylum Chordata; class Mammalia; order Diprotodontia; family Pseudocheiridae; genus Pseudocheirus; species Pseudocheirus occidentalis. The sequence continues at coordinate 27,113,706 of CM053594.1, read as the reverse complement.
GATAAAGCCTGTTTATTCATTCATTTCAGTCGTAGCCAACTCTCTGTGACCCCATATGGGGTTTTCTTGGCAGAGATACTAGAGTGGTTGGCCATTTCCTTTTCCAGCTCATTTTTTAGATAAGAAGTGGAGACAAACAGGATGAAATGACTTGCCCAGGATCACACAGCTAGCAAGTATCTGAGGACAGATTTGAACTCGGATCTTCCTGACTCCAGACTGGGCATTTTATCCACTGTGCCTCTTACCTTCCTGGCAAAGCCTGGTTAGAATGCCTAAAGTCTGTCATTCTCTGGATGAAGGTGGCTTTTTTTCAACGTTCTTGGAGAGAACAGCATTTGAGATGAGAGTTAGGCCACCTTCCTAAGAGCTCACCTTGCAACCTTGCTGGGCCCCCCCAGTGGACCATGGCAGGGGTTTGTTCTTTCTTGTATGTCTTTGCTTGCTTGGAGGCTTTTGGGCTTTTGTTCTGGCGAGGCTGGGAGAGCATCCTCCCCCAGGCTACTTGGGGATGACTCCTCGTCCCTACAGGGTCCAGATGACTTGAAGGGAGATGTGCTTGTGCCAGCCACAAACCAGCAAGATGGGGTGTCGGCCCTTCTGATTAAAGGGCAGGCATTTGTCTGCTTTACCTTCTCATTGTTTGTTTTAATGAAAAACTCGTGTGGAATAATGGAGTCGGTGGGGAGGAAGGTGCTAGACCTCGAATCAGGAAGACTTGAATTCCAGTCCTGTGTCAGATCCTTCAAAGCTCTACGACCCCATCTGCCTCTGTTTTCTCATATAGAAAATGGGCATAGGAGCAGCTCCTACCTCCCAAGGGTGCAAGGGTCAAATGGAGATGGTCCTTGGGGGTTATAGAAATACTAGTGATGGTTATTTATTCTAATCAAGAAGTATCAAGAAAGCTCTTTAAAATGAGAAATGTTATGTAACCTGTATGTCCATAGGACAGGGGTTTTTTCCCCTTTTAATGGGGGTTTTATTTGCCCTTTGTATTGGTTTAAATGGTGTGAAAATGTTTCTGTTCCCCATATTCTGATGAGGCTGCTTTGTCTTAGGAATTTTAAATATTTTGTTGAGATTTTTTTCCTCCATCCTTGTCAGACTTCCTGCTCACTGTGGTTCTGTCCTCCCCCGGCCCCCGATGGAGTTTGAGGGAAATGAGGGGAACAGGAGAGGAGACCTTGTTGTGCTAAATGATTGCTATTTATAGCGCTGCAGAATTACTTACATCAAATGCTTAGGCTTCCTGAAGTAAATGGGCACCTCTGTGCTCTGGGGTGAGCTGATCCCAAGGACTAGATTCTGCGGACGTTCCCACATTACACAGCTTCTGAGAACTAAGCTGCCATGGAGAAGCAGCATTTCCCTTGGGAAATAGCTGCTGTTTTTGTTTTTTAAGGATAAACTTGGATTTCCACATTGTATTTGTTTTACTTAAAACTTGATAGCCCAGAATTATTACCACTAGTCTAAGGCAGCCTGTAGCCAGAAAGACCTGAGCTCAAATCCACTCCCTAACTGTGTGACCTGCACTTCTTCCTCCCCCCTCTCCCCCCTGCAGCATTGTGGTCAGGATCAGGTGAGGGCTGCAAAGCCCTCAGCCCAGAGCCTGGCACATGGTTGGGGCTACACTGACTCTAGTTATTATTGTAGCAGCATCATTATTTTCAAGGTGTTGACATTTTTTTTTCTTTGACCAACCTTTTGAACATTTCTCCTAATAACATAAGTCAGTTCTAAATGCTGCTGCTTACTGCTTGGGAGTGTTTGCATTGATTCCTCCCTCATCCAGAGTACTTGTTATGCCAGGACTGACCAGACCTTCTCTTGGCTGACGGGCATCCTACAGATGCATGCAGTCAGTGCTGGATGCACGGAAAGAGCCTCAAGGCGCCGAGGCCTTGAGTGTTTAGCCATCAGTGTCTTGTGAGGTGGTGTGTAGAAATGCTTGTGTCTGTGTCCACGCTGATTTCCATGGGGTATGCTGTGGTTTCTAGTATTGAGAAAATGGAAAGTGCCTGGAGCCTTAACTGTAGGTATTCATCATCCTGGAGACAGAGGCCTGGGGAGGAAAGCTCCTGGGACCAGGGCCTTGGCTCATAAAACTTGACCTGTAGTTTCTTAAGCAATCACCTAGCCAGGGCTGGGGAACCTACAGCCTTAAGGACCTCAAGGCCACATCACAACCCTCTGGGTCCTCAAGCACGGCCCTTTGACTGAATCCGAACTTTATAGAACAAATCCCTTTAATAAAAGAATTAGGACCTAGTCCAACTCCACCATTTTTTTTTTTAAAAGGAAGGCGTGGAAGCAGACAAAGTGACTCCCCCCCCTCCCCCAACAGAGCCCCAGGTGGCAGCCTCTGCCATCTTTCTCTGGCCGTACTTCCATTATTTATTCCCATCCCTGTTTGTAAAATTGTTACACTGCATTAATTGCATGCTGATCGCTGAGCCTAGTTTTTATTAGTGTTATAGAATAACATTATATTATAGAATAGTGATTAGACTTAGAGAAGAAGAAATTTGGCTCAGTGATGCAGATGTGGCCAGTGACAGGAAGCAGAGTCCTTCCATTTGGGTCAGACAGTTCTCTCCACTGTGACGTTTGGGGGCTGCCCGTTGACTTGGATGGAAGCACAGCCACACTCTCCCCGAGGTCTGTGGCTAGGCGTCACTGATGAACTTGATTTGCTTTGATTTGGACCAAAGTTTTCAAAGACAACTGCTTTCTCTCTTGTGTTAGGCTGACAAAAGCTAATTGATTTTTACCCGGGAAAAAAACTTACTCTGTTTTAAAACTTCCTTCCACAGATGTTTATTCTGGACCGAGTTGAAGGGGATAGCTGCTCCTTGAATGAATTTACCATCACCGGGTCAACATATGCGCCCATGGGAGAAGTGTAAGTAGTGTGTCCGTGGTTGGCCCTCCTAGCCGCTCACCCCATAAGAGGCCTGGCATCATGGGAAGGGCTCAGCTTGGCATCAAGAGGGCCAGGTTCTCACTGCCTCTGGCCACAGCCTAATAATCACTTTTCAGAAATGCAGGCATTTAGTAATCCCCTGCTGTGTGCTGGGCACCAGGGGTATAAAGACACAAGTGAAGTAGGCCCTGCCCTCAAAGTGCTTACATGTCATCCTAATCAGATACTGTGTACATATGGGCACGTTCTTACAGGAAACTGGGAATTCCAAAAGCTTAGAGTGGGGGTGGGGAACCTGTGCGTCAAGGCCGCGTGCTGCCTTCCAGGTGCTCAGGGGCGGCCTTCTGACCGAGTCCAAGCTTGGCAGAAGAAATCCTTTTGTTCAGGTGATTTGTCGTGTGAAGCTTGGATTTGGTCAGAGGGCGGCACCCGAGCACCTAGAGGGCCACATGTGACCTTGAGGCTTAAGGTTCCCTAGCCCTGGATTAGGGGTTGGAGGGGAGGGGCAGCCAATGCAGTGATAGACAGCTAGACTCAGGAGAGAGGCTCAGGCTGGGTCTGTGGGGCTGGGAGTCATCTGTTTAGAGCTGATGATTGAGTCCTTGGGGGCTGATGAGAAACTCTGTAAGAGAGTGTGGAGGGAAGGGAGAAGCGGTCCCAGGACAGAGCCTTAGGGAGATGGTCACCATCAAAGCAGACTGAGAAGTAGGGGTGGAGGGGAGTGTGTGTAAGGCACTTTACAGCATACAGATGTCAGCTGTGGACATTGTTAGCAAAACATCTCACCTGACCTCAAAAAGTCAGTACATATTTGTAATAGTCCCTAGATAGAGGAATGAGGCATGATGGGGGGGTGGGCTGGAGTGCTTGGGCTTGTCTGGGACACACACAGAGACTCCTTGAAAAGGTAGCTTCAGACCACGGGGGTGGAACCAGACCATATGAATTTGATGGCGGAATCTCTAAGGGAGACGAAAAATCTAAGCATTTCACTGATCTGAAGTATTTTAATGTAAGGTAAATTGTCTTCTAGTGTGATCTGAAATAGTTCATTTTCTCAAGGTTGAAATAGTTATTTCTTATTCTCAAATGATGGGATTCTCTGAGCTACTTCTTTCTAAATGATCGGGTGATTGCTGACAGCCTTAAAGTGAAAAAATATAAGTAGATAACATAGCAGGTGGGGAAAGAACAATTTCCGTGCTTTCCATCAAACATATCGCTGTACCTACTTCCCAGTGAGTGTCATTGAATGACAGGAAAATTTCCTTCTCATTTTAAATAAGGTGCTTAAAACAGAAACAAGGAAGACCTTTTACGGATCCATTTAAGTCTTCTGCCTCTTGTCTTAAAGAGATGAAATAGGCTGAGAGTCAAATTCCAAGAACAGATCAGTCATTTATCTTCCTTTCATCGTATTGTACAGTGTGTGTTTACAAACCTCTCTGTCCAGATGTTTTAGACCTTCTTGAGTTGGGGGTTAAGCGCCTGAATGTTGGGGCCTGTTGCTGACTCTGCCCATACTGGATGGGCCTGGCTGGCCAGAGGGGGGATGTCCTACTCCATTTGAAGGGAGGGGCTGTGTAAAGATGTAGTCCCTGTGTGTAGACTAGATGGAGCTGATGGAGTGCTGGACTGGAGGGGAAGACGAGCGCCTCAAGAGGACCCCTATTCAAACATGGCACCCTCTGTCCAATCGGCACTGTTAACACTCCAGTCATTTTAGAACCAAAAATGGAAGGCAGCTGAGTCTGGGACCAGCCATCGGGAGGATGTGCTCTGAGCCACTGTCTGCTTTCCCTTTGACAGGCATAAAGATGACAAACAAGTGAAGTGTCATCAGTACGACGGTCTCGTAGAGCTAGCCACCATCTGCGCCCTTTGTAACGACTCTGCTTTGGACTACAATGAGGTGAGTGTCCCAGCTTTTTTCTTTAAGGGCATTGTGGGTGTTCTTAGTGCCCAGACTCCTTCCTACCTTTTGTAGAGGGCCAAGTTTTCCAGATATTCCCCGTTTATCAGAGGCATCCTGCATCCAGCCAGAAACCCTTGAGCTCCGTCCCTCAGGTGCCCTTTACTGCCCCTCATCACTGTTCTGCGGACAAACTTGGAGTTTACGTGGCTGGAGCAGCTCATGCAAGTGAATTGTTCAGCTTCTCTTAAATGTGGGCCACATACCCACAGCCAGCCGTCCCCTCTCAGAGAAGGCCACACGCTTCATCTTGCTTCAGAAACAGCAGGAATCCTGTCTAGCTGAGACTTTGAACACGTCCTCACCATAAAGGACTAAAAACACAAAGCTTTGTCAGCTCTCTTCCCACCCCACTCACCCCTTGCCTCACTTCCTCAGAAGGGAGCATTTGAATCAAGAGAAATCCTGAACACAGGGCAGTTTAAAAAGATTTACAAAGCCCACTCTTCAAAACCAAACTGGAATTGTCAGTGAGTCTCGAAGAGAGTGCGGAGATTATCCAGCCAGACTCTGCTTTGGGACAGTCCCAGTGCTGGAGAATCTTCACCATGGTAACGCTCACCCTTTTCTGTCCTTCATTTTTCTTTAAAATAAAGGCAAAAGGAGTGTATGAAAAAGTCGGGGAAGCCACAGAGACCGCCCTCACTTGTCTGGTTGAGAAGATGAACGTCTTTGACACAGAGCTCAAAGGCCTCTCCAGGATTGAACGCGCCAATGCCTGTAACTCGGTTAGTCCCTGGGATCTCTGGGGCCGTGATGGGGGCTGGGGCGCCCTGTGAGGGCCACATCTCATCTCACAGTGTCTCTGCCTCTTGGGGTCCTTCTAGGTTATAAAACAACTGATGAAGAAAGAATTCACCCTTGAGTTTTCAAGAGACAGAAAATCAATGTCTGTCTATTGTACACCCAATAAACCAAGCCGGACATCAATGAGCAAGATGTTTGTTAAGGCAGGTGCCAAGAAGGAAAACTTTCCATTGACTTAATAAAGCCAGAAACAGTTGTCTGCTTAATTTCAGTGTTGCAGTGTGCAGGCGACCCAAAACCCACGTTGTAACCTGTATGTCTTGTCCCTTTCTTTCTAGGGAGCCCCCGAAGGCGTCATTGACAGGTGCACACACATTCGTGTGGGGAGCACCAAAGTTCCCATGACTCCTGGGGTCAAGCAGAAGATCATGACGGTCATTCGGGAGTGGGGCACCGGCAGAGACACACTGCGCTGCTTGGCGCTGGCCACCCATGACAATCCTCCCAGAAGAGAAGAGATGAATCTGGAAGACTCGGCCAACTTTATTAAATATGAGGTTAGTGGTGAAAGGGATTCTTCATTCACCTTCTCCGGATCATTGTGTTCAAAGGCCTTTCCACAAGAAAGAGGTGGGGCTTGTGGCCTCTCTCCCCCCATAGGTCACGGCTTACTTAGCCAGGGGTTTTCTGTTCCTCTCAGAAGCCTGGGCTGGCTTGGGCCAAGACTAGGGGGTTTATTGGGCCATTTGCTTTATGATGAGTAGCTGGGGAGACTCTGGGCAAGGGCATCTTCAGAAGAGGACGGAGCGGGCACGTGCCTTTCCTGCAGCCTCACTTCTCACTCACGCAGCTCTTGAGCAGGGGTGGAGCGCTATGCTCACCAGTGGGAGCGGGGGGCTTCCTCAGCTTGAGTCTGTCTTCACGGTTCACTGTCTGTGGGTGCTCTTAGTTCTGGAAATGCCGGGGTCTTCAGGGTCATCGAGTCTTTTGGTCTGTTTCTTGGCCCATCTCAGAGTATAGATGAGGCCCAGGTTAGTGACCCGGATTCATTTGACTTGACATAGGCCCAGCCTGAAAGATACCAGTAATGGGGCCTGAGGGAATAGCGAGTGGGTGGGTGGGTGCAGGACCGTAGTGTACAAGTCGAAGGCCTTTGAAGGGAGGCTGGTTGGGGCACATCCCCGTCATGGTGCTGCCAGGGAGTCAGCTTACCTCTCATTCTTTGCAGACCAATCTGACCTTTGTTGGCTGTGTGGGCATGCTGGACCCCCCAAGAACCGAAGTGGCTTCGTCGATAAAACTCTGTCGGCAGGCTGGCATCCGCGTTATCATGATCACCGGAGACAACAAGGGCACCGCCGTGGCCATCTGTCGTCGGATTGGCATCTTTGGGAATGAGGAAGACGTCACTGCCAAGGCTTTCACGGGCCGTGAGTTTGATGAGCTGAGTCCTTCTGCTCAGAGGGACGCCTGCCTCAATGCCCGCTGCTTTGCCAGGGTGGAGCCTTCCCACAAGTCCAAGATTGTAGAGTTTCTCCAGTCCTTTGATGAGATTACAGCCATGGTGAGTTTGAGAGAAGACCGACCCCAGTGTGGAATGGAGAGGTGGGGGTTGGCGGGATCCCGGTGAAGGGGGTGTAGCCATTCTCATGGAGGATTGAACCCCCTGGGATTCTGGTTAGGCATTAAGCACAGCATCCCATTCATCCAGATCTCAGCAGCTTATCCTATGGGACAGCTGAGCTGTTCAAAGGGAACCATTCTTACCAGAGGGTCTGCTCATTGTTAGACCCAAGTCACAATTTCTCATTGGCCCCTTGTGGTCATCTTATTGTTTTTGTAAGTGCCTGTTTGACTGGAGTCCCTGTAAGAGACAGTAAATACTAAGTGCCTGCTCTGTGCTAGGCTCCCCCTTAGGCACTGAGGATACAAATAAAAACCAAGATGCGCTGCCCTCCAGGAGCTTACAGTCTAATATAATGAAGGAAGCTAAAAGGCAAGGAGGGGGAGGAGAGCCCTGCAGGGGCCAGGGCCAGGGGGGGATGGGTAGCAGCAGCCTGCGGCCCTGCCCTCATATGAGATGGGAGGACCATCTTGCAGGGTAAGTAGATTTCCCAGGGATAAATTTCCTGGGGAAGGCAGACAGGCCACCTTTGGAGAGAAATCCAAAATCTGCGTGGCTGCTGGGCAGTAAGGGCTGGTTTCCTGTTCCTCCGATGTTGTTTTCATGTGTATTCACAGTTTGCTTCTCTGTAAGAATAGAGGTCTTACCAAGGGATTAGGGGTCTGCAGGCCTGGGCTCTGGTTGCTCACCAGCTGGCCAGAGCGGGGACAGCTCAGCTCAGGCTTGAGAGAGGGACTCGGCGGTGAAGGCTGGGGCCTCGTCTGATCCTGCAAGACTACCACACTGTAATGGTTTGCTCTCAAACCACCTTCCCTTAGACTGGGGATGGTGTCAACGATGCACCAGCCCTGAAGAAATCTGAGATCGGCATTGCCATGGGGTCTGGAACCGCAGTGGCCAAAACCGCTTCGGAGATGGTGCTGGCAGACGACAACTTCTCGACCATCGTGGCGGCTGTTGAGGAAGGGCGTGCCATCTACAACAACATGAAGCAATTCATTCGCTACCTCATCTCTTCCAATGTGGGGGAAGTCGTGTGGTGAGTGTCCTGAGTGGCTGTGGGCAGGCACGCAGGTCTGGAATCACAGTGGGATGGCAACCCCCTGGGGCGGTGGGGACTTGGGGTGTGGGGCCGGAGAGAAGGGGACAGCCTGGGGAAGGGCCTAACGCAAGAATTTGGTTTGTGCTCTGTTTCTGCTTCAGTCACAAAGTATTCATTTTCTCTTGTTTTATTTAAAGTTGTGGCCCACAATAATGACCCTACTGTGTGTCCTTCTCTTCCTTTTGGGGATAGTATCTTCCTGACTGCTGCTCTAGGTTTTCCTGAAGCTCTAATTCCCGTCCAGCTCTTATGGGTAAACCTGGTAACAGATGGCCTCCCAGCCACGGCCTTGGGCTTCAACCCTCCCGACTTGGACATCATGAACAAGCCACCCCGCAATCCCAAAGAGCCTCTCATCAGTGGCTGGCTCTTCTTCCGATACCTGGCCATCGGATGTGAGTAGACCCTGGACGGCATTCCTTCCTTTTCAGTGCCTTGTCAAATGTTGGCTGGTCAGTCGAGGTGACTTGCCTACCACCTCACACAGTTCAGACCTGGAACTTTGCACAGATGTGTTTGGTTCTTCACATCTTTCTCTCCCTTCCCCCCCACCCCACCAGTGCCAGCCCCATTGCACCTCCAGGCATGGAATTGTGTGCCTCTTTTTCCCCTCTAAAGTTCGATGTGCAGTAGGAAGGGCGTTGTTGGCTCATTGAGACCTGTGTGCAAATGCACCTGGGCCTCAGAAGGTGATTTACCATCAGCTTCTCCACACCCAGTGATAGAGAAGTGAGGGGGAGCGGGGTGGGTCCTGGGCTCCAGAGCTGTGGGAGAGGTTAAAGAGGGACTTTGTCTTGGAAAAGCAGGTGATGGTGGTGCTCTGACAGCTGCAGAGAATGTCACCACACGCACGCACGCATGTGCGTGCAAAGGAGCAGCAGTCTGTATTTTAGAATCTTTGTAGCAATCCAGGGATTTTACTTTTATTTCTAAGAACCGGACTTTAAATAAGGTGAGCCATCCAGAGACAGAGCGCTTCCAAGGGACGGCGCTGAAAGAACAGTCTCCTTGTTAGTAACATCATTTCTTACTTCAAGGAAGATACTGAAGCCTTTTAAAATAAATTGCTCCTTATTAGGTTGAACATTTCCCCCGTAAAAATGATTCTACAAATACATTTATTAGCAGACTTTCTCCATGGATCAAAGTAGACTTGGAGGCCCGCTCACCTCTCTTCTCCTTCTCTGCTCCTCTCTTCTTGGTGGTGGAGCACGGTGCCCTGAAGACTCAGGCGTCTTGGGGGTTGGCAGCCAGCGGCACCAGGGAGAGGCTGAGGCATCTCCCTTGACTCTTAGCCCAAAGCACTTCAGTGGTCCAGACAGCCAACCCCAGGCATCCCTCACGTGCACCCTTTGTTCTTCTGTCCCCAGGTTATGTTGGAGCAGCGACTGTGGGGGCAGCTGCGTGGTGGTTCATTGCTGCTGATGGCGGACCAAGAATTACCTTCTACCAGCTGGTACTGCACCATCCTGTGGGCTGAGGGGTGGCGGGGGTGGGGGGGGGCGGCACAGATGCCAGGCATGACCTTGCCCTCCATGCTTGCAGAGTCATTTCCTGCAGTGTAAAGAGGACAACCCGGACTTTGAGGGCGTGGACTGTGGCATCTTTGAATCGCCGTACCCCATGACGATGGCGCTTTCTGTGCTGGTGACCATCGAGATGTGCAATGCACTCAACAGGTAAGTGACTGCAGTGCCTTTGAACAGCAGCCATGACGGGTTTCTAGCACTACCTTTTACAAGACAGCTTCCTCTACAAGTCTGTGAACGGCAGGGCAGGTGCGGCTAAGAGTCTGCCTCCCTCTTTACATGCAGGTGGAGAAGATCCTCCCTGTGGAGTAGTGAGACCATGTCCCTGAACCTCAGCATATGTTTTCTTAATTCAAAAAGTAGCTCTTGCTGTTGAGGTAACTGGCTCTCATCCAGGTGAAGCAGAAATTTCTAAGTTGCTTTAGATGTTAAAGGGAAAAAGGAGCAAAACTTGGAGACTGCCAAAATTGGAGGCCCCCCCGTGGGCCTGGAGGAGCAGAGGAAGACGCCTCTACTGGCCCCCACCCCAGGGAGACCCCTCTTCTTCACTCCCGTGGAAGTAGGACAAACCATGTTAGGGTTTGGGTCAGGAACCAGTGTAAAGACAGCAGCCTGGGATCACAGTCCTCGTTGCTTGGCTTTTATGCTGGTGGTTGTAGGGTGCTCTCTGGGCTTCTTCCACACACGTAACGGGGTGTGTGCGTGCTCTCAACGTCTCCCTGCAGCTTATCGGAAAACCAGTCCCTGCTGAGGATGCCACCCTGGGAGAACATCTGGCTGGTGGGCTCCATCTGCCTCTCCATGTCCCTCCACTTCCTCATCCTTTATGTAGAACCTCTGCCGGTGAGTCCTGTGGGCCCCAGGGGGTCCCTGCCCAGGCCCTACTCCCATGCCCCACCCTGGTGGGGAAGCATGGTTGTGATCCCACCCCCTTCTTCAGCTCATCTTCCAGATCACGCCTCTGAACGTGACCCAGTGGCTCATGGTGCTGAAGATCTCCCTGCCCGTGATCCTCATGGACGAGACCCTGAAATTTGTGGCCCGTAACTACCTGGAACCTGGTAAAGAGTGTGTGCAGCCCGCCTCCAAACCGCGTTCTCTCCCAGCCTGCACCGAGGGGATTTCCTGGCCGTTTGTGCTGGTCATCATGCCCTTGGTTATCTGGCTTTATAGCACAGACACTAACTTTAGTGACATGTTCTGGTCTTGACTGACGTGGTTTTACATAAAAGATGTTTAACTTAATCAATTAATTTTTTTTTATTGTTTAAAGCAACTGTCTATTTCTGCTGAATTTTCACATGAACATGTTTGCTGGTGAAGGAGGTTTCATACTCTCAATTTTGTTTTGCTTTTTCTGACTCCAGTGGGGCAAGATTTTCCTTTTTTATACACATAATTAAAGTGTCCATTGACATGTACAGAGAACTAACACTATTTTATGCAGATATTTTTTTGTAGATGAAAAAGCATGTACAGTATTCTGTCCAACAGTCTCATCCGTGTACAAAGAAATCGTTGAGCCAGCAGACATTGTCAGCAAATTAATTGGCGGCAGATTTTAGGGAATGAACGTGTGTGGTTTTTTTTCTAAAACTAAGTAGCATGTTGTGTCTTCTGCATGATCACCTGGATTTAATTTGACGTCACAGTCTGGTTTTTTTTTTATTCATAAGCCAATTTTTCTGCACTGAGCAGAGTACCGCTACCTCAGTCAGTATTTTTGGTTTGCCGCCCCACCCGCCCCTCACCGTCAGCACCACCCCCTACCCTTCCCCCACTCCCTCTTGGCTTCTTGGTTCTCGGACGCCGAATAGCTTTGTTTACATCCGTCTCCATGAGAGGTAGGCCTGTTCTCGCTTGTGCAGAAAACATTGTTCCAGATTCACTCTCCTGGACTCATCTCCCCCAGCGTAGTTTTTAAGGTTATTTATTTAAACGTCTAATGTATTTTCTTGTAACAGACATTGTTTTGCCAATGTTGCCCACTTCAGCGGCACTTACCTAGTTTTAAAAGAAATAAATAAAACCTTTTAAATGGACAGAGGAAAAGACCCGTCTCGTTTTAACTCTTAAAGTGGCTTAAGCCTAGTTGGTTCTCCCTACAAACCTGATGAAGTCTATTCTTTTCCCTTCAAGGCCTTAGACCAGAGCCTTGGGGTTGTGATCAAGAGGGGCAAGAGCCTGGCACAGTTAGAAGTGGGGTCCTCCGCTAGGTACTGGGTGCCAGTTGTGATAGGGAGGTGTACCATGAGCTCCGGGGTGGGTGGGCAGGCGGGCGGGTGTGTGTGTGCGTGCGCGTTTTGTAAAATCTGTAAATAGCACATGACCAAACGAACATACTGTAGAGAACTATCTGTATTTTACTGCGGCACTAACCACCACCATCATGATCATGGTCGATGTTTGCGCATGTTTCAAGTTCAGTCCGATACCAACAACGTGTAAGTCATTAACTGTCCTAACTGTGGTGTTTTTCTCCAATGCCTTCCAACATTCATCAACTAAAGTGAGTATTTTTTGGTTGTTAACCCGGGGTGACTTTGCTTTTTTTTTTTTTTTTTCTTAATAGTCTCCTGTATGATGTTAATGAATAAATTACTTCCTTGGTCCCATGCTCCCTTGCTGTGCTATGTGACTTTCGCCCTTTGGGCACCCGGCCCAAGTGGTCATGTCAGCTCCTGATGAGAATTTGGCCTTAGGAACCATCAGAGGGCAGTCAGGTCACAGACTGAGCTGGCATACCTGCCATGACTGTGTCTATAGCTCCGGAATCAATGCATCCTCACCAGGATCATTATTTTAGGGAGTTCATCTCAATAGCCCCTCTTCTTAATCTGCTTCTGGGTTACATCCTTGGAATTTAAGCCAAGACTCTCCAGTCAATAGGCAAAAACTGGCTGGCTATGTCCCCACCCGAAGGTAAATGATGATGGGATAAGGTATAAAGTTCTGTCCATAGTACCTGGACAAATGCTGATCCCCTCTGGGTCAGCTGAGGTACCAAGAGTGCCTGGTGTATGTCCTTAACAGCCCACCAGAGCCACTTTCTTGGCATCCCTCAGCCTACCTCTGTGTGTGTTTGTGGGACAGGGAAGGCATCAGAGAAAGGGAGTATCCTGTAGGTAGAAAATACCAAGAGCTTCTAGCACTGGAGTGCTTCAGAGGGAGACTGAAATTTGGGGAGGTGATGTGCACCTTCCACTTTTCTTTAACTACCTGTGTGCTGCTGTTGAAGTCTTGAAGGTCAGTGGAGGCTCTTCCTGAACCCCACTTTGAGGAGTGAGCTGGGGAGGGCCTCCCCACCCCCACCCCCAGAACGCAGCAGACAGCCAGTCTCCAGTGCCCTCCTGGGCCTGCGTCACCCTTCAGTCTCATGTTTGTCTGAAATGCCTAGAGGAGGAGAGGGGAACATAGCTGCTTTTCCACTGTGGGCCACCCGGTAGCCTAGGCTAGCTTGCTACCAGATTCCCTATAGATGGGCACAGCATCTTTGGCTGTGGAAAATGAGCTGTGGTGTAGCCAGTGGCCGTCCTTCTTTGATAGAGTGGTCCGTGGCAGTGGACAGATGGGTTACCTTCTGTTTGGATGGGGCAGGACCCTCTCGTATTTCCCAGCATTTATCCTGGGCCTTCTTGGTGCTACTTGCATCAGCTGAGGATCACTGCTGCCATTAAGTTACCTGTTCTGCGGTGCCTCTTGAGTTTGATGCCAAGGAGCTCATGACACCATTTTGCCTCGGTAGTACTTGCATTCATAAGGCCTTCCTTTGCTCTGCTGCTTTGCAGTTGGCCGTGGCCGTCTGTGTTGCTGGTACCGTGGGGTATGGGTAGGAATCCTGGGAGGGGGGGGCAGGCACACGCCCATCCTAGTTCTGCTCCCGCAGTGGGCCAGACCTTTCAGCCGACACCCCTCTTCAGCCTTCACAGGGAGAACATCATCTTGACCTCTGGCTGTTTGAGCCTTATAGCCTAACTGGGAACCCAGTACTCTGGCAACAGCTTAGAATAACAAGAAAGGGACCAGCCCATTCCCCACCCAGAGATGAATCTGTGTTCCCGTGTAGGAAATGAAGACTCTGAGCAGTCAGGTTTTGAGTAAAGCCCCATGTTAAAATAAACAAAGTCTGGCAGGGAAAGGCAACAGCTACCATGCACCCTCAAGAGAATCAGCTTCCTAGCTATTGGATGACCTTGAGCGTTAAGCCTCCGCCCAGTCTCTGGCTGCCCTCTGGGTTAACGCCGAAGGGCGTTTTCCACCTTCATCTTGAAACCTTTCTGAAGGCTGTGGCCATCTCTCAAGAACAACAATGATGCAGGTCCTGCAGGTGGCCAGGGCCCAGTGGAATGAATGCCTGCCTTCACTGCTCACTCCTGACTCACACTTGTAACCATTAACCCTCCTTTTTCCTGTGTGCCAGTTTCACACCCACTAACCCCGTCTCGGGACGTTTCCTAACTGCACCAAGCCAAGGGTGAGGGCAGCTAGCCTTGAATCCAGCAGTGTAGTCCAGGTGTCTCCCCGCCATTATGGGCCATTGACAGTTAACCATGGCAACATGCTGGCCGGTGAGCTGAGGTCCAGAAAGAGCCAACTCTGCACCGTCTCTCTGCCACTGTTGATCTTTTTTGTCTCAGTTTTGTCATAAGAATAACTTCCTTTCTCCCCCCATTTTTCCTACCAGGCTGATTTCCTTTCTCTTTCCTTTTCAGCAATACTGGAGTAACCGCTTCCTAAACCATTTTGCAGAAGTGTGAGGTTGTTTTGTTGCGTGCATGTGCGTTTTTTTTAGCAACATCTACCAGCCTTCTGCATGTGTGATGTTGGAAAAAAAAACAAAAAAAAGGAAAAAAAATCCTCTCAAGCTCATTGTGTGTGATGTGGAGGACGTGTGTTACCGATGGGGTTTCACTTTTTTAAAAGAATCAATTACTACTTTACAAACGTGCAATATAGCTTAACAAATCTGAAAACCCTCCCGGGAAGTTTGGTTCTTTGCTGTACGGAGATCTGGGTCTTTAAAAACTTCAGCCGACCGAGAATTAGGAGCTGGCAGCCAAGTTTCCGTATTTCTCCCTGGGATAAAATGCCATAGCTTATATAATGTACAAATCCTCAATTGTAATGCATGCCTTCTGTTGTAAGTAGCCAACCTTCTGTACGGTCTCATCAAAACGTGCTACTTTATAAACAGCAATGTACAGTATGCTTATTTATAAACTCATGGAAAACACTACAGATGTTGAATGTTAAAAATCATAGCCAGCCCTCCAGTCCAAAACTTAAGTTGTTTTGTTGTTGTTTTTTTTAAATGTGTGCAAACAACTCTTTTGCACTGTAATAATGTAACTTATTTAAGGAAATCCAAGCAGTAGACAGATGTTGGTGCAATAATACAAATGTTGTGATGCGTTTATCTTAGACCTAATGCTAAAAGTCCACTTTTGATCACAAACGCATGTTGGACGTTAGAGACTGTAAATAAAGATGAGTTGTTTATTTCTGTGCTCAGAACAATAAGCATCACAACCATCATGGTTTCAGGTAAATAAATTTATTCTACAATACGGCCGTGGGGTGTCATTTGATGCACTGTTTTCTGTATGGTGATGGCCCAACCGAGCATTAGCTTAGCCCCTGGGAGCCTAGCCTTGGCTCCTCTCCCAGGAGGGAGGGAATGGAATGGTTGGCAGATGGAGAGCTCTGAAGGAAGGGCTGGCCGGGGAAGGGGCTTTGTCGTATCCTAGAAGCCCACTTTTTTTGAGCTTGATGCAATGGCAAGTGGTGTGGTAAAAATAATGCTCCCTGTAGCCTGTCCTTTCCAGGCCTACCCATATGTTTACACTAAGGAAGGCTTTGAATATTGACCTGCCTCTGCCTAAGAGCACGTAAAGGAAGAGGGGATTTAGGTTAACATGCAGTACCCAGAGCAGAGGGGCCTACGGGACTCCCAGGCTCATAGGGTCTTTCAAAGTCTCATCATCTTGGCCTGAAAAGTTTACGTCCCTGTGTGCGCACACACACAGCACCTTCCCTTGTGTAAAAGTAGCAAAACAACTGTGTGTCAAGTATCTCACAAACATGGTCCCCAACCTCTGGTGAAAAGGGGTGTAGGTCATAGTTAAGTAGCATCTGACTTCTTTGTACCATTTTAAAAATTATCCAGACCCCATATTTAGGAAGCTCACTGCAGCTAGAAAGCCCTCACTGAGTGAACGGAGGCTGGACTCCATGCCCGTTCCTTCCCAGTAGAGAGCCCTTTTTGCCATGTTGGCAAAGGCCCTCACAACTGCCAAGCAAATGCCACTATATGCCAGATGAAAACCTGGCTTTCGCTGTGTTGGCGTGGGGGCAGCTCAGAATTCACAGGTAGAGAAAAGACCCATCTGTGTTAGCAACTTGGAGCTCTCCCCAGGCAAAACTCAAGAATTATTCAAGCTGGCTGGGAGGCACTAATGTGGGTTTAAATCATGAGCCCTGCCTGTTTGCAGATGACAGGGCCCCTTGGATGAGCCTGAGATCAGGCAGGGGAGGGTCAAACCTAAGGGCCTCCAGGCTTCCCCTCTTCCTCACCGTTTCCATTGCGGAGAATGCAGGCCAGGACAGCTCACCTGACGTATTACAAAAATTGTTGATTGGTGCCTCTCTGGGCTTCCCAAGGCTTTGCCTACTATGGTAGTGTTTTTCTAGGCTAATTAAACTGTACTATCCCAAACCCTCAACAGAGCAACAGTGACTCCCACCGTTGCTGACTGCCTCAATTTTAAAATGCCTCTACATTCCCACCCCATGTTCCACCTATGTGGTTTCCCACAAAGCAGGGTCAACACCCAATAGTTGCTTGAATATCCCCCATTACATAAGGTTTCAAATATCTTTTTTCAGTCTTGCTGCAATCACAAAGTACCTTCCCCTTGACCCCCAAACGTTGCCTCCCTGCTGGGGTGGACCCAGGTTACCCCCTCTAGGGATCCTCATGAGACCACAAGAGGTTAGAGCTAACGAAAGAGCCTTCAAACAGCACTAACCTCATTGTGCCTGGGGTGACGGGCATAGTCGAGTGTGGTGAATTCCACAGGGATGTTCGATTTGTGAGGCACCCTGAGGTGGAGACATCTGAAATCATCTCACAGGATGCCCAGGAGACAGCCTTTCAGATCTTGAGGCAATCCCCCCAAATCCAAAGAAACCAAATACTCCATCTCTCCCCATGAATCTTGGCAAAGTTGGCCTGGTTTGCTCAGGATTTTAAAAGCTGATAATCTAGGACAAGGAATAAAGGGAGTCGGGGAGGGCATGGAATGAAGACAGAAGGAACTGAATCCAAGTTATGATCCAGAGGCATATGTCTCTGGCCCCAGAGAGATGGGAGACATCTACCTGTCCCTCCTTGGGTGGGATGAGCAGAATACCAAGATGGGGAAAATCATTACCAATGGAGGAAACTTGGTTCCAGTACCACCTTTGAGATGTGATACATGTTGGACTTGAAAACCCACTAAGTGAACCTCCACATTCATAGAAATGGAATCCTCTTCTGGGCCTTCTAAAGCAGCAAGCTTCCTCCCCAACATGCCAGGGCCTGCCTACATGTAGCAGGTATGTAGGTCCCTGCCAGCTGGCCAAACAGGTAGCACTTTGGCCAGGATCTCCTGGGAAAGTCAGCACCAGTCCCAGGCTACCATCCGCTCCCCCGGCTTTCCTCATCTCTGCCTAGTCTTGGCCTGCACCCCTTCCCCATCCGCACACCCCTCTCACTGACTGAGCAGGCCAGGAAGGAGGCCACAGTTTAATGAAGTATCTTTACTGGGCCCAATCTGACCCGAGGAAGGGGTGCCAAATAGTACATCTGTAGTGCCCTCCAATATAACAAAACTTGGGAACCTGTTTTAGCACACCCCTGCATCTGGTCCTCTCCTATTGGACGTGGATACTCACTACAAGAATACAGCACTAAGTCTGATGAGCCAAACTCGGCTGTAAAATGGCAGGGTTGGACTCTGAGGCCTCTGGGACCCCATACCTTTAGCTAAAATCTGAGCTGGAATCCAAAGACAAAACTGGGCCTTAAGGGGCCAGTCCAAAATGGCAGTTTTCGTGGGGTCGGAGTGGGAAGCTTTGGCCTTGAATCCAGCAGGGAGGGAAGAGAAGGGCTGCCACCCTAGAAGACAGGCCCCAAAAGGTCAGCCTTATCCTTCCCTGGGCCCACCAGCTTTGGGGAGCAGCCCAAGCCAGCCTGTATCATTTACAAACTCGGTGGTTCCAGGAAGTGGTTTCTCTTCTCTGGCTTTCAAAAAGCCCTGGACCTAAACTCTCTCACTTGATTCCTAGACCAAAACACCACCCAGAGATAAAAGGGAAGAGAAGAGAACAAGGACAAGAGATGGCACTGCCCTGGGGGGGCAGGGGCCACAGAAGAGAAGGGGAAGGGGTGAACGGGTAGGCCTGCACCCCTGGGGGCCGGGCAAGGCAGGCACCATAGTGGCCCAGGTCATTATCTTCTGCACTACTTCATCTCCATTTCCAACCCAATCCAAGCATTTATTAAACACCTACTAAGCGCAAAGTACTATGCTAGGGTCTCAGGATACCAAACATACTAATCTCTATCCTCAAGTTTATATTCTACTGTGGGAAAGAGCAGGGATAGAGGCCACATACTCATGACCCTTCCAAGGAGTGGATGGAGCACCAGGCCTGTCGTGAGGAAAGCCCACGTTTCAAGGCAGCCTCAGACAGTCCAGACACTCACCAGCTGGGTGACGCTGAGCAAGTCACTTGTTGGCCTCAGTGTCTCCAACTATAAAATGGGGATAACTATCTGGGCTTTTATGAGGATCAAAGAAGGTAATACTGCAAGGCACTTTGCATGGTGCTCGGTACACAGTAGGTGCTTTATAAATGCCAACTATTATTAATACCCTAGAACATTCTCTGACCTACTTTGCCACCAAGATAACTCCAGCAGGGATTGAAGATGCCCACAAGTGCCAAAGTAATCTTTTTAAAATTAATTTTATTTTTCTTCAAATAACAAAAATCTTTTTTCTCCCTCTCCCCACACCCATCCCCTACCCCCAGAAAAAAAATTGAAAGAAACCCCCCCACCCCCGTAACAAATATGCATAGTCAAGCAAAATAGACCCTAACACGGCTGTGTTGGTGAACACGCGTCATTTGCTTCATCGCGGGCCTGCTGGGTCCTACGAGGGTCCGGTCTTGGCCGCGTGGGCATCACACAAAGCGTCCAGGTCTTGCTTCTCTGTGCCTCCATTCAGCTGAGTCTTCCCGTGTCTCTTAAGGGGGGCAGGCCCCCTCCCCATTTCTTTCGGTGCAAGAGTCTCCATTACAATCCAAACATCTCCCATGCTCACAGGGATTTTTGCCACAATTCCTGCGATCTGCCATCTCCATGGGCCCCACCTAGTAGGGGGATTGCTGGCCTGGGAGGTTTCAGCACACCTTGGATGCTCTCCAAAGGCTACACTCGCTCCTGCCTCCTCCCAATCCCTCCACCCTGTGGGCTCAGCTGAGGGGCCCCGCTCTGTGCCCCAAAAGAGCATCTATGGGAAGTTCCTCCTCTCAGAGCTACAAGGGCTCTCTCCTACCTCAAACTGTCTTATTTTTGCCCCTTTGTGTACACTCTGTTTCCCAGTGGAAAGTAAATTCCTTGGGAGGAGCAGCAGTGCCAGCAACTAGGGCAGTGTCGGGTACGCTGTAGGCACCTATGGCTAGGTGGGCTGCAACAAGTCCTGCCTTACTCTGTCCTAGAAAACGCCTCCCAGCCCCGCTGTCCCGCCAGCAGCACAAAGACCTCCGTGGACACGTTTAGCAGGTGTGTGTTCCCTGAGCAGACACAAACAGAAGAGAGAGTTAGCCTAGAGGGGCTAAGGTGGGGCTGGCTGTCCCAGCCTAATTTAGAAGCTGCTAAATTACAATCAAGTATTGTATGGCCCACTTCAACATGGCCTATGAAGCCCCAAGAGTTAGAAAACCATGAACCATCAACACCTTTGCAAATGCCAACGAGTCAGGAGATCTGAATTCTAATCTCAGCTTGACACTCAGAAGCAAAGTGATCAGTGACAAGTAACTCAAATTTCTCCGCCTCGTTCTTCTCTTCTGTAAAACAGGGATGTCAACACTTGCCATGCCCACCTTAAAGGACTCTATAGAAAGGAGTCCTATCCCAGCAAGCCCACCATCACCCACCTCCCAGTAAATCTATGTGGCCAGCCAGGTGACTCTGCCTAGCACCTGGGGAGGTCTCACCCCTGGCCTGGATTCCCAAAGAAAATGGAAAACCTGAGTCTGGCCTTTCCCCCAGGGGCCAGGAGAGGAGCTCCAGAGTTCTCCAGACGCCACTCGAGGCCAAGCCAAAGGCCCTAGTTAAATCAGGTTTCCCAGGCTTGTCTGTAGGATCCAACCCATCTCTTGCTGTCAGCAGTGAATGATGGTGTCAAGGCGTCAAGGGGAGGCTGCATCTTGGTCCAGAGAACAGGCATAAGAAGAGGCCCTAAGTGACCCGCAAAGGCCTCTGAGAGCTTGTGTTCTAGGGCCTGGGAGGAGGGCACTGCTTGGCAGTTACACAGAGACACAAGGTGGTTCTTTCCCATTAATCACCCCCTCCATTTTCACTGCTGAAGGCAAGAGCACAAGGTACATCTGCCCCGAGCTGAAGCTTATCCATGCAAAGGAAGCCCTCCTCGCCTAGCAGCACAGAACAGTCAGTTTTCCCTGGGGTCTGAAAATCCAGCACCTGCTGCTGGTGCTGGACTACCTGGAAGGAAAGAGCAGGAAGGCTTGCCCCGTGAGGAGCCAAGCTTGTGGCTTTAAGGACCATGGTAAAGGCTGCCCCATCTGCCTCACAGACAAATCCAGCAGACACGTGCAGGGCAGGCCAAGAGAGCGGACCCCGTCCCCGCCCCCTACACCTCAGTGACCAGAATAGATCTTGGAGGAAGCACAGGTTGGGTTACAGACAGACTGGTTCTGAGAAGCAGGGGAGCCTGCTTTGGAGGAATCCCTTTATCACATGAAGCAGATGAGGCTACAGGCAAGTTAGTTAAGCATAAAAATTCAAACCATGGCTCAGGTCAGTTTCTACTTCAGGTACTTAAGACATGGGACTGGGAGGGCAAGATGGAGATTCTATAGCCAACATTTCTGGCCCTGAACCAGCCTGTTAGGGAGCTACCAGCAGAGGCGCAGCTGGCACACAACGACACCCACACGCAGATGAGGCAGCATCATTTTAAAACCTTTAACAAAAAAATTAATTTTCCAGCTATTTCTGGAGACCAGACAGACCAGGAGAAAAGAAATACCAAGAACTGCAGAGTGGCTTTCATTTCAGCCAGAGGAATTCCATTACTGTACCCCAAAGTGGCTTTATTCTATAATTCCAGCAAATGTGGAGCCAGGAATCTTAAGAGAAGGGCTCCCATTCACCGCTCTATAATAAGCTATAGCCAGTGACGAAGATCATGGCTTGGGCTCTATAGGCAATTGTTATATTATCAAATAGGAAAACGTTTGCAAAATACCAAGTCTCGGTTTAAGGCATTACCAACACTGCAGAGAGAAGCAAAATCAAAGGGGAGATTCTGAACATCTGTGGGAGTTGTGAGCAAATGGGAAATTTTTTGAAAGGGCCAACCTGAACCACCTTTGGAAACCAGCAAGAGCCCACAGGCCTCCCCGGGCCAGTCTTCTTTTTCACCACACTGCCACATTCCCTGTGAAGCATCTTTCTTGAGTCAGAGACTTAGAACCAAAGTGCACAAAGACCGTCAATGTCCCGGAGCTCGAGCATACGTGCACGCTTCCCAGACTGCTCGTGGTACGAGCAGGGAGGGGACAGAGATTCAGAGAGCTCGGCAGGCTCAGTTTTCAAAAATGAAGTTACAACTGAGAATAGAGAGTGAGAAAACCAAATTCCCCATTGAGTTCCCAGCCAAGGCTGCCCCAGGCTCTGCTTGGACCACTCTGAGCTGCTACTGTCCAAGGGGAGGTCCGAGGCCTCACTGCATGCCAAACCACTGCTCCTGGTCGGCCCACTGTGCCGCCTCACTGTCGCTGCCTTCCAAGTCCCCTTCCTCCCCACTTCCTTCCATGTCATCCACGTCTTCCTCCTGAGTGGCGTCAGTGGGACTCTCCTCCTTCTCCATCTTCTGCATCCCCTCTAGAGACTTCTGGTCATTGGGATCCAGACTACAAGACAACAAAACAAAGGAGAGAGTCCTACATTGCCTCCTGTTCCATGCCCTCTGACCCTCCGACACCCTGTAAGTCAGCACCACCACTGCTGTTCCCACTTGGAGAGCTGAGGAACAGAAGACATTTTCCTCCAGAAAATGGAGAACACAAAACCCCGAGAGGAGGCTGGGTACCTCACCTTCCCTCTGAAGCCTGCAATCTCCTCATCTAGAAAATTAAGAGGACTTTCTGAGGTTCCTTCCAGCTCAAAACACAGTGAGTCTCTGATCTTTTAGCCCAGCCTCTCTTTAGTTCAGAAGACACCATGCCATTACCATGTCAAAGTCCCAAATTTCTCCACATTTGCCACCACTGAGCAGCCTGCCCTTCATTCTCCTCAGCAGCCACTCAGACTAATTCTGATTCCAAGCAAAGTTTAACCTGAATGACCATTCAAGGCTTGTTAAACAGAAGTGCACTTTGGTGCCCCCATCAGATGAAACAATCACGACTGCAATCTAACAGCCTCTCTATCCAGTGGGTGAGTCTGAAACCCCAGGCCACACAGGAAGCTGTTTCAGCATATGCAATAGAGTCCTATCAAGTTATTAAAACTTCCCAGATCTGGAAGACAGAAACAAGGCTGAGGCATATGGAGAGCCAGACACCCAAGGAAAGCTCCTGAATGTAATTCTGACAAGCAGAGAGACGCCAGACAGACCTGGGCTTCAACTTGGCCAAGTCCCTGGGCCCCAGGATTCCCCTTGTCAAGGGAGTGGAACACAGGATCCCAGAGCTACAGCTGGGAGAGATTTCAGAAACAAGCTAGTGCAACCCTCCATTTCTGCATCCCAGTGAGAATAAGTGATTTCATTGGCTCACAGAGGTCTTTTCAACTCATGTGACTGAGGCGGGATCCTGAGGTCCAGAGAGACAGAGACCAAGTGACTTGCCTAAGGTCACAAGTCATACACAGCAACGGTCTTCTGATTCCAAACCCAGAGATTGTTGTACCACACCACACTGGACTAGAAAAACTTCTGTGGCTCAATGATTATCAGATTATTGAAAGTCAGATGAACTTTATACTAAAGTTCTTATATATTTAGAGACAGGAAACAAACTTAGCAGCCAGCACACAAAAAACCGGGCCATTTCTGTGCCCCAATGCTGTCATTTTCTGTGCAAATAAATAGATGTAGAACATTATCTGCCACCTCGGGACAGTTTCTCTGGTCACAGAAAGGTGACAGAAGTACATCACAGATCATTTCCCCACAACTGCACTCATTCTTCTTCATAGATAAGCTTTGTATCTGCTAAGCCTGCCTCCCCTGAAGAGGCCCTGGAAACCTTACCTGAGAGCGATGCTGTATTGGTCCATAGCTTCCTGATATTCATTGACAGCTACCAGGAAATCGCCCAGTATTCGGTGTAACACACAATCACTCTGATTGGCCAGTGCATTCCTCAGCAAAGCAATGCCATCTTCATATTTCTGTTCTCTGCCTGAAGAGAGCAAGATTACGTCATTGGCCCGCTCGGAGGGTCTGCCGAAAAGGATAGCTCCATCTCAGCCCTGTTACCTCACATATCCAACTGACCACAGCCTTGAATCCAACCTGAGAATCTATTTCTAGAATCAACAACAGCACAATGATGACAGAAGTGAGAGCTCATTCAAATTCCTGTCCCACTGGGGGTTACAATTCCACTTCTCCTTCTTTCACTGCCCTGCTGTTGCACTGGCTCAAATCACAAGTCAAAACACAATCTCATTTTTGACAAAAAAAGATTTGGCTCCTTCTTGGTCCGTGGGTCCTTCACTAGTGACGACATCTGACTAAACACACTGACAAACACAGATTTTGGCCGACAGCAGTCATTCACTCAATAGCTAACATGAATGATGATGCTTCGTGGCAGTTAGAGCTGGCTAAACCATCTTTGGGATTTGTACAAACTTACTAAGTAACTCTGCTTTCTTCACCACTGCCTTAATGTAGTCTGGCCTCTGGCTCAGGGCTTTGTCCAGCAGTGTCTTCGCTTTCTCCTGGGTGACTGGATCTTCAAGACACACAGTGGCTAAAAGGGTGAGGGTTTGTGCGTTTGCTCCAAGGGTTTTATAGACATTGTTGGCCATTACCATTGCCTCCCGAATGCTGTTAGAGGCTAAATAACATTCAATGAGACCTAGTAGGAGAGGAGATAAATGTATTAATATTCCATACCGTGCTGCTCCACCGACTACCTGAAGGTTTGCAATCTAGAAGTCTATCAGAAGGCAGACAAGGGGGGAGAGCTTTGAGGAGAATGAAATGAGCCAAAGAAGGCTCTGAGAGTATCACAGAAGGTTTCTCCTTCTCAAGCATCTAAGGAAATAGAAAAAGCCTTCATGCTTGCATCGTACACCTAGAGCGTTAGGTACTGCCTCCATAACTGGAGTCATAAGGAGCTGCTCAAACATGAGACTGCTTGGGAGAGTCACAGTGACCAAGAGAATAGCCAGAAAGAATTGTCTTCCTCCTCTCAGGCAACAAGTATCTGATTGGTAGCTGTGCTTTCAATTATCTTTGACCTGTGTTTAAAGGCAAACCCAAACTGGCCTCTGTAGTCTAAGAGATCAGGTCAAATGTGACGGTCTGATAGAGCAGAAGACCTAGACAGGCAGACTAGGGAGAAATGAAACATTTTGCTTTCAATGACGTGAACGCATTCTGGGCCACAGGAAGTTCTATCAAACTGGAGAAAAAATACTGAATTACCGCAAAACCAAAACAGATTAAATCATGACTAGTTTCTTCTCTCTTTTTCTGCTTTCTCCCTCTTTTTTATGATCAGGTCTTCCTAGCTGCCCAGGCTAGAAGAGCAGGCCTATGCCTACTCTGCCTGCCACAGAAGCTCTGACCTGGTCCATTTCCCACCTGGACTGGTTTGCACCTCCTCAGGCAGATGGGAGGCCCTTCATTGCCAGGTTCAGTGTCTTGATGCCCAACTAAGTACTGATGACTCCTTGGCTTCAGTCTGTCAGCTGCTCAGCAGCAGGGACTACAGGTATGGGCACTTAGCTAGCTACCTAACTTTTTTCCAATACCAATGGTAAAATGCTTAATGTGATCATTTTAAGAACAGCCCACTCCTTCACCCATGCTAACATGGGGGCAGCCACAGGGAAGAACCCCTTGGCACACATCTCTTGGAACCATGAAGCACAGAACATACTAGACCTATAGCTTGGCCAGTCACCAGCAAATTCTCCATGTCCTCCCCACTAAAACCAACCAGCAGAACAAGCCCCATGATTGATTCCTTCTCCACACCAAGGTTGCTTAACCAAATACCAGTGACGAGTGAACAGGACAATGTTTTCATTAGCCATGGAGCTACACTGACTCTTTCTAACCACAAACTCTCCTGACTGGCAGGTCATATTGCCATCCCCATGCTAGAGCTTAGCAGGGACCACAGAGAAGGAAACGTGAAGGAGGGCAGAAAATAACAGCAAACTAAGGAGGGTGCCTATCAACTGAAGAGTGGCTGAAGAAATCATGGTACACGAACATAATGAAATACTACTGTGCTACAAGACACGTCCAGGGCAAAGTGAGCAGAACCAGGAAGACAATTCATACAACGCTAACAACACTGTGCAGACAAACAACTTGCAATGGATCGATGCAATAGCCAACCAATTCCAAGGACCCAGGATGAAGTCTGCTTACCCGTTTCCTAATGGAGAAGTAATGATCTCAAAGTACAGATGAACAAATACCTTTTGGACACGGCCAACGCAGCTCTCTGGCCTGACTGAATATTTTCTACTGGAGTTTTTTCTTTTCAATGGGGAGAGGGGAGGGAAAGATTTTTGTTCACTGAAAAAAAATTAAATTTTATTTTTTAAAAATGAAAAGAAGTGAGGCTGATTAAAATGATGGTGTCAAAGAATGGGGTTTAAATTTCTGGACAATGACTTGAAATGCAGGAACAGCAAGTTGGCCAGTGGTGGAAATCATCTACTAAGCTATATGACTTTGGACAAGTCACTTGACCTCTTAGTTTCTTCATCTGTAAAATTAAGTTCTGAACAGATAATCTCTTGAGATCCCCTCGCAGTTCTAACCCTATAATGCTATAATAAATGGCCAATAATAATGGATTTGCCTGGAGTCTTGCAAATTTAATAAAAAAGACGTTAAGCTGAAAAAGAAGAGGCAGAAAAGCTAACTTATACTACACTGAAGGAAGAAAAGCAGTAAACATTCTTAGAAGGTGATAGTAGACAAAAATCCAAGAAAAGGAGCCAGTAATATAACCCATGGCCTCAGACGTCTAGACACAAATGCACAGAATGTGGTTAACAAACAAGGTGGACCAGACAGAGACCCTACACAGGGAAGCAAGATGGACTTCAAAGTCTCACTGAAATCTGGATGGAGGAGACCCAAGACCAGAATCCAGTTCTGGAAATAGCATATGGCTTATTTAAAAGGAGGAAGGGAGAGAGACAGAGAGAAAGAAGCACTGGCCACGAGGAAGCTCTACTCAAACAACTGGAACATGAGAGAGGGAAAATGCGCCGACGGCACAGGGTCTCAACAACAGCAGGAAAAACAGAAAAACAGAGAGAATTAAGTGTTTCCCAACAAAATCAAAAGCCCCGTTTGATGGGCACTGCATGTTTGTTTGGGGAAGGGCAAAGCTGGGAAAAGAGGGCTTAAAAAGAAAAACTTTATTAAAAAAAGATGTGTAGCTACTTTCAAATCTGAACTTATCTAACTGTGAGAGTAAGCTCAGTCTGCAGCTATTGAGTCTATTTTTACATTTTTATAAAAATCTTCTTGGGAGGAAGTACATTTCTAAGATCTGTTTGAATTTCTGTGAAGTGAGTCACCAAGTGATAGTGAAACTGGCATGGCTGATCCGAACTCCTGGAGTCAAGTTCACATGAACCTGAATATCTCAAAAGAAAGCAAAATGTCAGCCAAGCCTTTCTTGCTCTGGGCTCACAGAGAACCGCCTGGTCCCACACCCGGCCCTGCCCTCATAGCAAGCAATGCTCCTTCCATTCTAGGCATTCAGAGCAAAGACTGTATGACACTCCAAGTCCTCAAAAGACAACAACACTACAGAGAAGAAGAAAAAAAGCTGCCCAAAATGGAAGTGAGCTGAATTCTGAGGGATCTGAAACCAAACTCCAGAGCAGTGGGAAGCCAAGTCAATGTAGGGCTCGGGAGCAGAGCGAAGGCCCCTCCCTCTGTCCCCAACAGCGAACAGGGACATTCACTGCTCTGACCTTCATAACAATCCAGCCGACAAGGAGCAAGGCGTATGGCTTCCCGAAAGTGGATTATGGCTTCCTGAACTCTGCCCATATTTCTAAGGGCTGCTCCCTTCAGCAACAAAGCTTGGACACTGTTACTATTGAGCTGAATGGCCTTGGCTCCTAAATATAAGGCCCGAGAATATCGTTTGCTATAGAAACTATGACATCTAGAGAAAAAAAATGACAAAGATTAGTTATCAGAAGCACAGGAAGAAATTTCACTATTCAGTCAAAATCAAAGGGAAAGCTCTAAATTCATCTATAAACCAAAAACCAAAGTTGTCTCTTTTCTTTATCCACTGTGATCATCTATACCTCTGATTGTGACCCAAGATGCTTGTCAAAGACCCAGCTGCTAAAAGGCTCTTAGAATGAGAGATCTTTTGAGGAAGGGGAAATTTTGCTATTTGGGCTTATGCTATTAAATGGGAATAATTAATTAATAATGTAATCATATTATTAATATTACATAATATAATCATTATAAATATAAATTTTTATACATTAAATATTATAAATTATTTAATGTCTCAACATAATAATGATGGATATAATAATGTGGTTAATAATTTAACTGATGATAATTAATAATGATAAAGCTGTGTCAGTAACAAAGTTGCTTTTAGAGGCAGCTAGGTGGTACAGAAAGTAATGCTAGCCCTGGGGTCAAGATGACTTGAGTTCAAAACCAGCCTTAGACACTAGATCTGCCAGTGACCCTGGGCATAGAACTTGACCTCTGTCTGCCTCAGTTTCCTCATCTGCAAAATAGGGATAATAGCACCTCCCTCCCAGGGTTTTTGTGAGGCTCAAATGAGATGATATTTGCAAAGTGGTTTGTAAGCCCTCTATGAATGCTGGCTATTATGAATAATGATTATTTTACACGTTTCTTTTAGCAGGTGCAGGCGATTCTCTCACTTTTAAAAATTCAGCTTTATCTAAAACTAAAGACTTTTTGGGGTCTACAGGGGAGGGCAGGAAGGCATACCCAGACACCACCCACGGCTCAGCATGCTGATCAGAAATATTAAATAAGCGGCAGCCTAGGTTTTCAACGTCTTCAAGTCGTCCTTCTCGTGCTAGTAAGTATCCATAGACATCCATTCCTAAAATAAACATTCAGAGTTATTTTATTCGGTGGATTCTCCCCTTAAATAACATATCTGAGAAAGAAGACTCTCCTCTGTAAAGGGGCAGAGCTGAACAGCCGGGGGCCCCGCACTCCCGACTGCCCGCCCACCAGCCCAAACCCACACAAGAGCTGAGCTCCGTCCTTGCTGGCCCAGTCCTCCTCTGCCGGTCTGCCTTTGTCATTGTTTGTATCACAAAAGTGACAATCACATACAGTAAGTCAAAGGGGCAGACATGATGCCTGCCTATTATTTTCAGGAATTACTGGCTCCTCTTCCCACAGTGTGAGGCACAGCTATGTTAACATCCAGCAAAAGCATCTGACTCGAGAAAGCACACCATCATTTTTCTGGTGCCAAAAGCTCTAGGCACAAGTCAGGAAGTACATACTTGAAATGTTAAATATACCAGTCACATTTAGAAAAAAAAAATCAACCTATGAAAAGTTCTAGAAAAAGCAATCTGCTACTTTTGTCTGGCTATTCAAGAATCCATTTTGCTGTCCCGCTTACAAAATTTCCCATAAATGACATCCAAGGCCTTTTCATTATCTCTCTGGTCACCCCCCTATGAGAACTCCCCTCCTGCCCCACTGGCAGCAGCCTTCTAAAGCCCTCTCTCCCATCCCAATTCTCCCTGTTATGTATCTGATAGACTAGATTTTCTAAATCTAGATTTGAAAACGGTGTGGAAAAAAGGCTCCGAAATGGGAGTCAAGATGTAGACGTTGGCACCAGCTCCTAACTCACTGTGGGATTCTGGGTGAGTAATTTCACCTGTTTCCTGGCCTATAAAAGGAAAGGACTGGAATCTGGAGACAGGAGATCACGGTCAGAGTCCAGGCTCCATCACTTACTAGAGGAGAGACCACAGGAAGCTGATTTTACTTTTACCTTAATCTCTTTGGGCCTTCTCTTCCTCATCTGTAAAAGGATTAATACTTGTGCTCCCTACCTTACAAGGTGGTATGAGGAATTAACTTCATAATCTTAAAGTTCCACATTAATGTGCTAGGTGTCATCATTATCCCCTTAAAGTTCTAAATTTATGCCTGTCTGTGACACACCTACTCAGGAACCTGAAATGACTCCCTAGCGCTCATCTGCTGGGCTCTCAGAATCCACCATTACCTGACCCGCCCTGTGTCATTCCTTGAGCTCCTTAGCACGAGTCTTTGATCCCAGCTGAGAGTTTGCTCATTTCCTACCCCCTCCCCTAGCAAAATCCTTAAAGGTCCAGCCCTAGCTCTTCCAAAGCCTATCCTGGCTACTTTAAGCTCACAGTCCCACGTCCCCTCTGATTTCTTGAAGCTGTCCTGCACAAGAGGCATGCCTTTCATTCACAGGTGAAATAGCCCTCCTCCTCCTCCTATTGTCCTAGGATCCTGCTTAGTGCCCAGTTGATGCATTATCTTTACTAGATCCTTATATCTGACTGAGCACACCCACTCCGTCCTCCTCTGTGTACTTCTTTCTCTCTAAGACCAGGAAATGGGGTTGTGATTTCATCAGGCCCTCCCTCTCCAACCATCCTGGTTCTTGGGTAACTGTGGGCTCTGCCAGAGTTGCTTTTCACCCTCTTCAGTCAATCTAGTGATGAGCCTCAGAGGTTAGCGAAGCTGGGCCTGGAATGCCAGATGGACTGTTACTTTGTGTCTTCCCAGTGCAGCAGAACCTGCCAGGTACACAGCCTTTCACCCCCAAGCCACAAGGTGAAAATGCTGCTGGAGCTACTGACTGGAGCCTAATTGCTTTCTTCCTCTGCCGTTGCTTAATAACCTTTGTGTTAAGACCTTCGTGAAGGAGGACTCCCAGCAGCCACTGCGACTCCTTGGGAGATCATCGGCATTCTTTCAGTAAACACTATGGACATTCACTAAACAAGTGGCAAAGGGAGGTTCGGGTACAAAGAAAAAAACTAAAATAACTCTGTCACTGAAACAGATGATTCTAAAATTAGACATCACATGCCAAAATCATTTCAAGAGAGACAACCCTGGAGCATCGTATTACCAAAAAGAGAAGTCTTAAGAAGGGACGGCGGTCTAGTTTACAGATTTCTACATAAAATCTTAGCAGGAATTGACTCTTCATTTTCCCATGTCTCTTGATTTTTCTCCCCGAATTAAACCGACTTTACCTTTTATCAGGTAGGGATCCAACATCTGGGCCTGTTCAAATTTGAGAATGGAGTTTTTGTTATCTCCAGCTCGGAAGTACAGATCTGCTAAGCTCCCCAGTAGGTCCACATTATCTCTCAATAAGGACTTTTTCTCTAGAGAACTTTAAGATATTAGAGATTACATAAAACAAACACACAGAAATCATCAAATTTAAGTGGGTTTCCTAACTTAAAATGCAGCTTACAAAATACAAAATGGGGAATCATATTAAATTAACTATACTGAATAATAGAAAAAACATGAAGGGAAAACATTTCAATACTTGGAATGAACTTTCTGGTCTTGGTTTTGCTGTTAGTTAGGAGATACCAAAGACAATCTAATTCAACAGTTTCCAGTGGTGACACCTACTCATTAGTCAGCCATAAAGCTGGATAAGATTTCTTGTATTTTCTCCAGAGAAGCAGTGCTCTCTAGGGGTGACCCAGGCTAGCTATGACGAGAAGTTCCAGGTCCTCTGCAGAACCTGACCTGCCATTCCTGTACAGCTTCATAAGGATATCTGCTTTGCCAGAGTACAAGCTTGAACCCGGTCAGCCTCATTTTACATTTTAACAGGTCTCCGACAAAGACGATTGCCTTTGGGACCATTCAACATGGAGATGAACAAGGGAATAAAATGTGGAACGGCTGAGCCCAGCCCAGAGACACACAAGTGGCTGAAAGGAGCGCCTGGCCGGCTGGGCAGCCAGGCTGGCCACACGACAACTCCCACCAGGGAAAGGCCTGGAGAACATCTGATTAACTGTCTGTGGTTCTTACCAGATGGTATTGATAGCTCTGGTGTTGTCACCAGTGTGCACAAAGGCATATGCTTTGATCCACACTGAAAGCCAGTCCAAGTTAGGGATGCTCTGAATTACATTCATTGTCATAGATGCCACTTCTGCCCCTTTTACAGAAAGGGACAATAAACCTAGACCAAGAGAGACAGATAGGAGGTGAAGGAGACCGTCCATTTTGACAAATACAATAAGTAGATGACTGTACTTTTTCCTGCACTAAGTGAACCATACACTCATCTAAAACTCATCCTAATTTATCAGGCAATTTATCAGAGATACATCATGGAAAGAGCAGAAGATCTGGAGTCAGGAGGCCTAGGTTCAAATCCTGCCTATGCCACAGTACGAGCTGCAGATCTGGGCAAACTACTGAATCATTTGGTGCCTCAGTCTCCCCATCTGTACATCTGTGCTACCTACCTCATCAGGTTATAAGGAAGCACTTTGTAAACCTCAAGGTACTAGGTAAATGTCAGCAGTCAAGTGCCTCTGTCATCCCTGAATCTATCTTAGAACATTTCATTTTAGACAGCAATGTAAACTTTTCCTGAGACACTTGACTCAACAGCCCTAGACAAGTGAGTAGGATATAAAATGAGGAAGAAGAGAATCTCTACCTAGAATGGCGTCCAGAGCCAGTGGGCACTGTCTCAACACCTCTTTGTAGCTAGTCACAGAAGACCGCTCCTGACCCGCCTTCTTGTACAAGTTGGCCAACATCATGTTTATCTGTAATCAACAAAATCATCAAGAGAAAAGCCCAGTGAAAACCAAGTGATTCATCACAAAGGAGTTCTAGTCCCCATTATCAGCTAGAACCCCAGGGTTTCCAGGAAAAAACGCCATCTCCCTCCCTGTCCCCCTGCAATGACTCTGGCTGTCCACTGGGCCCTCTCACCTACAGGGGAAGCCCAAGGGCTCCCTGGTTGACTAAACCAAGAGCAAACAGTTCAGTCGAGTCTAATACCAACTGGAAAATGCTACAGTTAAAAAAATAGTAGTATCATATCCATAGTAGTTAGATTTCTTCTTTCTTGTTCTTAAAACAGCAGGAAAATTCCCCAAGTAGTTACCTGGGTCGTTAGATTTAATAGCTAATTATAATTAAGGCACAAGAAAGAGGAACTAATGGCATGACTAGATGAGGAGAGTCAAACTGATCTCCCCAGAGAGGGAATGCTCAGCCTCCCTCTGATTATCAGCTTGGCCTCACTAGTATTTAAGGGATGACCCACAGCTACAGTCTGCACTTGCCAAAAGAGTGCTGCAAAGGACACACTCGCCCTGACACCTCCCCTCCAGGGTGATAATCACACACAGATCATCCACGCTCTTTAATGCTAATAAGCAGAGATTCCCACATTTTTGGCACAACACACAAGTATGTGATTTGGTAAAGCTTTATTAAAACAAACCTTTCTAGACATGCAAGAAGGTAAAATGAATTCTGAAGAAAAGGAAAAATGTTGAAAGGAAGAGAATGTAGAGGATATAATAGTGTTTGTATTTTCTACAACTGCACAAAGGAAAATTAGGATACCTAATTAAAAAACACAAAACTTCCAGGACTGCACAGCCATTATCAAGGACCGAATAAGGCAGTCCCACTAGGGCATGAATATGTGCACCTTGAAGCTTTCATTTACATAATGCTTTAGACTAAGCACTTTCACATTCAGTATCCCATCAGGCCTCAAAATAGACCTATGAGAAAGTAGGTAGGGCAAAAGGGAGAGAAGAGGCTGCAAGGCGCATCTTCTCCAACTCTCTGGGGCTACATTATGGCTTGCTGTGTACTCTACACTGTGCCATACAATTCGACACCTACAAGTTTATCCGAAAGAATGAAGGACATCTGCTCTTAACAGAGGCCTACTGTACATAAACTCATCTAGTATGACACGTTCTCAAGCCATGCACTAATGCAAACCACCTTCTGCCTGACTTTAGGTTTTCCATTTTAAACTCTTTGAAAACGTAACACTTGATAAAAAGGGAAATGCTTAAAGGAAGACTCCAGTGCTAGTGTCTCCAATAAACGACGATAAAAGGCGCCTTCTCAACTACGGGATCTTGCAAACAAAGCCTGATAGGCCTGTCCTGGTGGAGTGTGACACAACCCAGCTCTGAACATTCTTCGCCTGCTTCACTGTCACTGCCAATCTGATTGGAGTATTTTCTAGCATGATAGCCAATCCTTTTTCTTCAAAA
This sequence comes from Pseudocheirus occidentalis, assembly GCA_028646575.1. Classification (NCBI taxonomy): domain Eukaryota; kingdom Metazoa; phylum Chordata; class Mammalia; order Diprotodontia; family Pseudocheiridae; genus Pseudocheirus; species Pseudocheirus occidentalis. Next base: position 27,079,970 of record CM053594.1, on the reverse strand, counting down.
CAAGCCCTTCCTTGGAAATCTCATTATAATTACAAATCTCACAGTCAGAATTTTCTAAGGCAAAATGAAAAACCTTATGTGACAGATGTATTCCTATTAAGAGAACTGAATACTTACTAAGTTATTATAACCTATCACTGGAGTTTTCCTTTAAAAGGTGAGGGAATGTGTGGCGATGTTTACCATACATTAACAGAAGTTCATTTAGATGCATTTTGACTCACTTCCTTGTCCTTTACACAGACTGAGAAGCCCAGTTAACTCCCTAACGGACAAGAAAGAAAAAGTATCAATATTATATTTGATGAATATATCTTTTGTGTTTTGCTCCTAGCTATTACAGAATTAAGGACAGAAGGTCCCAACACAATGTAAACTTATTTTACACAGAAAAAAGTAAAATTTTCTAGTTTTCTGTGTGTTGCAAGTCAATCATCCCATTAAAAATAAATAAAAGTAACAGAATTTGGGAGTTGAAAGGAACCTTACTGACCACCTAGTCCACCTGGAATGGAAGGTAAAAAAACAGTAAGGCATTATTAGGTGTCTATAAAATTTAACTATTTCACCACTTTTTCCCAAGAGCTTCTAAGAACCCCATGAGTCATCAAGGAAGAAATCTTATATCTATTTACTGAAAAAGAAACACTAGCATTCAAAACTGGAAGCCTGAATGCCTCTCTGTAAGGAGTAAGAAGTCTTGAATATAACTATACCTCTCTTTGACCAAAAAAAAAAAAAATCTTACTTTATAGGAAAAAGATAAACAAAATTCTCCTGGGGGCAGGAGTGAGGGGCATTTCTAGGAAGTTCAAGTTATCAGAAGGTGATAGTGATTTCTTTTCTCCTGGGCTAATAGTACAAAACAATCAACATGCTTTTAAAGGAGCCATCAGCAGTAAATATGGTTATATTTTAGGCCAGATATTATGCTAGTTTTAAAAACAACTGACTCAAAAGTTATCAAAATCTCTCTCAACTATTGGGATTACTTTAAACAAATAGTGATCATATTTATCAGCCACTTGTTATGCTTAGTAACGAATAACTCACTTCATATAAACAGGAGAGGGAAGGTGACAACTTTTGGGGTCCAGAAGTTATAAACCTTGTCTAGACCCAGAATTGGAGGCTCTAACTGACTGAAACACAACAGAGCCCTTAGGTTTAATAGCCCCCTCTCTTAAAAACCAGATGTGCCATTTCTAACCCTAAGATGCAAATCCTTGTCAGTGGAACAAGATGTACAAAATGAAGAGTGTCTTGGTGGATTTTTGGCGTGATGTGGGGATACTGAATATGAAGATAAATTTATTCCTGAGTGCAAAAGTTCCCACTGCTTTTTTAATTACAATGCTTTTAAAAACACTCTGATTAATGATGCTTGTACAATAAAATACAAATGTATCCCACATCTTCAGTGTGTACAAAAGGGCTCAATGTTTTTGAATTTTTAGCAAAGGAGGTAACAAACCAATTGCCATTAACCTGATGCAAGTATGGATTTTCAAACAAACCATAGGCGGATAAGATGAAATATTTTAGAAATAAAGTGACTGCCAAACTTCTACTGGCAATATACTATTTCCTAGGACAAGAAACCAAGCAAAGTAACAAACGATCTTTGTGATTCATTCCAGCTGACATCTCCCTCAGCCCAACTTGCTGACTTGGAGAGGGAATTATTTCTCTGTATTGCCCTAAATTGAATCCCTCAGCAGAAGAGCCAGCAACTGGATTAAGTCATATGTAAACAAGCAGAGGGGGCTCCCTTCCTCATGGCATTCATAGGAAACATGGGCAGGAGAAAGGGGAAACAGAAAAACATTCACCAGAAATGGGCCTGAAAGTGTATCAAACCAACCTACTTTAGGGGTTCTCTGTCTTGAGGGGATGCCATCAAGGACAGCGATTGCATCTTTGTCTTGTTTTAGCATAGTGTAACACTCGGCCATTCTGTATTTCACTTCAATTTCAGATGGAAGACACTATTAAAAGACAAAGACAAAAACATTATAAAGGAGTTCAAAAGACTATTGAAGCAGCAGCTATTTGGGGGGGGAAATACAAATACCAATCCATTTCAATTCAGTGAACAAGTGAAAGCTGAGACAAGCCAAGCCCCGCCCTCGGACGAGTTCAGTTCAAGAGGGGAAAGGACAAAAAGAGCAAGGACGAAAAAGGGAGAACTAGGTAAGTGAAGAGGCCACTCAGCTATGGGAAACTGAGGCAGGAGGAAGAGAGCTCCATGGAAAAAGTATCATCTGAACTGCATCTCTGAAGGGCTGGGAGGTGCAGCAGCAAAACAAAACAATCCTGACTACCTATCAAGCTTTTTAAAGGTACTTATATCTTCCTGGGGGAAAATTAACACGGAAAATCCTAAAACAGTATTATAGAAATACAAACAGAAATACAAACCAGTTGTGGGGGGAAAACTGGAGACTGGCAACTGGGGAAAAAAGCAAAGGCCTCTCATTGTAGGTAGCCGCTGAGCTTGGCCCAAGGAGGCACAAGGAATTCTGAGACCAGGAGGCAAGGAAGCAGAGTGCTGTAGGCTCAAAGGATGGACTGTGTGCAAGTCAGTCCGTTGGGCAAGGACCCAGAAAGAGTGAGGGGACTGACGTGGCATGGGGTTAAAAAGGGGGCTTGTGAAGGCTTTCAAACAGAGAAAACGACTCTGTTTCAGGGATATCTATGGAGGCTATAGGGAAAATGGCTGAGATAAGGGAAAGACTAAAGGTAGAGAAGCCAATTAGGTGGTTGTGGAAAAGTGGGAAGGCCCTGACCTAGAGTGGCAGCCAGCAAGGTGAGTGGAGACAAGAGATAATCTGCAGGCTGATAAGACTTGGCAACTACCTCCCTATGGAAGGCGAGAGTGAACAATCAGGAATGACTCACTCCAAGGTTGCTAGCCTGGCTAAGTGGAAAGTTGAGGATGTCCTTGATAGAAATTGGGAATTTAGGAGGTGTTGTTTGCCAAAGGTGGGAGATAAGAACATGTCCAAAACACAACTCATCAAGTTTGACTTGCCTATGAGACATCCAGGTTGTAAAAACATCCAGGGGAACGGGGCTTTTTTGGCTATTAAACTGGTATAAAGAGTTAGAAGGGACCTTAGAGACTGTCTGATCTGACTCCCTCGATTCTACAGCTGAGGCCAACGAAGCCCAGAGCAAGAAAGAGAATTATTCAAGGTCACGCACTTTATATACAGCAAAGCTAAGATGGGAAGTCAAGGCCCATGGCTCCTAAACTGGGATTCTTTCTCCTATTGTTGACTAAGGAGATGAAAAAAAATGCTGTTTCAGGACTCTATCCCCTCATTAATTTTTTTTCAGGGAAATGTGCTTTGTCAGAGTGTTTGGCTTTGTGTTAGAAAGTATCTGTTGCCAAAACAGAATGTATCAATAAATCTTTTCAGAATTAAAAGGAAAAAAAGTGAACTTGCTGAAGATAAGATAGTTCTTTTCAAAGTGCCAGGAAAAGGAAATGAAGTCAGCTTTACCATTTCTATTTTTCAGGGGCCTGTGTTACACAACAAACCATCACACCATCTGTGTTGCCAAATACCTGACTCTGAGGAGCTGAAGCAGCACTGCCAGTGGAAGGTCGCACTTTGGAGGTTTTACTTAAGGCCTTTTTCTGTTGTAGGGCTGTCGTGTACTTGCTAACAGCATTCCGATATTCTTTATCATGAAAGAGAGAATCTGCATGGTAGACCAAAAGCTGGTACTTCTGAGATGGAGAGAATAATTCACTGGGGGAATAAAAACAACACATCCCACCAATAAGTTTTTCCTCAAACTAATGAAGCACCTAAACACAGTGCACACAGGCCCTAGCCCAAGGCCTGGCCCGCAGGAAGGGGGAATGAATAAAGCATAAAACAGAACTCCACATCCAGACAGATAATAACACAGTTACAAAAATAATGATCTTGAATGGGATCAAAGACTCAAAGACCCAAAGACCTAATCAATTCACCAGTCTGACCAAAATTTAGTTAAAGGTAATCGAATATTCCAGATGTTCTATCTTTTAGCATCTTCAGGAACCAAAAGTAATAGCTAACTTAGATTTAAACGTCTGCTAGTAGAAACTGTATACTTTATAAATCACATGGAACAAAATGAAATGTTCTAAAGTAAACACCAAAGACAGACAAAAACCAGGTCTCCTCACTGTCAACACTGAGCGGACAGTGGGAAAGTGAACTTCACACACAAGGATGCTCAACGTGCACTAATGGAAATGAGGAGCTGGGCAATTACTGCATTTTTAGTCATTTGTAATCCTTTTGTTTGTGAGCAAACTGCTTCCAAAATTGCAGCAGACACAGAATACTAAGCATTTATGACACCAATACTAACCAATATGACACCATTTATACAGAGCTGGTTGCAAATAGTCAAAAATTTCATTTGGATTTGTTTTAAAATGGTGTTGACCCCATAACCCTAAAACTGAAATATGAGGGGCGCCGTGCATAGAGCACTGGCCCTGGAGTCAGGAGGGCCTGAGTTCAAATCCAACCTCAGACACTTAACACTTACTAGCTATGTGACCTTGGGCAAATCACTTAACCCCAACTGTCCTGCCTTCCCCCCTCCAAAAAGCAAAACAAAATAAAAACTAAAATATGAGATTCTTCTGATCCATGTGGTACCAGATGTATACTCCCAACCTTAGAGAGAAAGAATCTCAATAAGTGATGAGTTAAGTGAAGTAAAAAATTAGAACTCAGCATGTTTTAACTGTTGCAAGAACAGAAGTCAACAGATAAGGTGTTTTTTTTTCTTTTTGGGAGGGAGGGGGCAGGAGGGACTCACAGTGAAAGAAAAAGTTAAAACAGAAAGGAGGCAGTTTTGAAGGGGGACGAGGACAATCAGTAGAGACGACAATTCGCTTCCAAGTGGTAACAGTCCTCTCTCAGAAGCTCTTAAAAAACTCTCTGAACATTTTTTAATGGCAGATTCGAGGCAGCAAACCAGCTGAATTCTCTCAACATTTTCCTCTAAACAACTTTAAAATGTCTCATCCAATTTTGGAGCAGCAGAGTTAACAAAAGGTTAGTGGGGGACGTTATTCCAGCCTCAGACAACTTAGGAGGCTGGTAGGAGGGCTGTGACACTGGAGTAGAAGCTGGTCCAGAATGCATACAGTGCAGCACCAGCAGGAGGCCCTGAAGGTGGCTGGCAAAGAAGCAGTAGTAGCATCTTCCTGGGCAAAGACAAAGGAGCAGTGACCATACCATTCTCCAGATCACACCACTTCGGAAGCACTGACAACTTGCAGACCCCCCAGAACAGCTTGGGACAGTGTCTCCCCATCCTCAGATGAGCAGACATAAAGTTCAAAATCAAGAAACAGGCTGAAAAAATGAACAAACAACAACAACAAAAGAATTTGACTATAAAAAGCCACTATGGTGGCAGCGTATAACAATGTGAAACATCTACAAACAAAGCCTCAAAGAAAAAAAAATGCTAGGGGGCAGCTAGGTGGCCCAGTGAATAGAGCACCGGCCCTGGAGTCAGGAGGACCAGAGTTCAAATTCAGCCTCAGACACTTAACACAAAAACTAGCCGTGTGACCTTGGGCAAGTCACTTAACCCCAACTGCCCTCCAAAAAGCAAAAAAAGAAAAAAAAATGCTAACTGGACAAGCCAGACAAGAATTCCTGGAAAAGTTAAAGAAACAGACAAGCTTGGTAGAGGAAAAATTGGGAAAAGAAATTAGAGTGATGAAAGAAAATTATGAAAAGATAATTAACGGCTTGGTAAAAAAGGAAAATAACAGAAAATAACACCTTAAAAAACAGAACTGGCTTAAATGGTAAAAGAGGCACAAAAATTCACTGAATAAAAAACTTAAAAAGCAAATAGGCCAAATGGAAAAACGTACAAAAGCTCACTGAAGAAAACAATTCCTTGAAAATAATAACTTCAGGGCGGCTAGGTGGCGCAGTCAATAGAGCACCGGCCTTGGAGTCAGAAGGACCTGAGTTCAAATCCAGCCTCAGACACTCTACCCAAAAACTAGCCGTGTGACCTTGGGCAAGTCACTTAACCCCAATTGCCCTCAAAAAAAAGAAAAGAAAAGAAAGAAAACAACTTCATGAGACACCGAAAAAAAAAAATAAAACAAAGTCAAAAGAATGAAAAATAGAAGAAAATGTGAACCATCTCATCAGAAAAACAACTGACCTGGAAAATAGATCAAGGAGAGCTCATCTAAAAATTACTGTACTACCTAAAAGCTGCAATCAAAAAAAGAACCTAGATATCATACTTCAAGAAATTATACAGGAAAACTTCCCTAGTATCTTCAATCCAGAGAGTAAAATAGAAATGGAAAGAATTCACCTATAAGCTCCTGAAAAAGACCCCAAATGAAAATGTCCGGGAATATTATAATCAAATTCCAAAGCATCCAGGTCAAGGAAAAAATATGGTAAACAGCCAGAAAAAAAAAATTCAAATATCATAGAGCCACAGTCAAGATCACACAAAATTTAATCGCTTCCAAATTAAGGGAGCAGAGGGATTGGAATATGATATTCCAGAAGGCAAAGGAGCTAGGATTACAACCAAGAACCACCTATTCAACAAAACTGACTATAATTCCCCAGGGGGGAAAAAATGGACATTTAATAAAAACAGAGGACTTTCAAGCAACCAGAGTTGAATAGAAATTTGACATTCAAATACAAGACTCAAGAGAAACATAAAAAGATAAAACATGAAAGAATAATCATAAGGGACTCAATAAAATTAAACTGTTTAAATTCCTATATGGGAAGATGATACATGTAACCCCTAAGAACTTTATCATTTTTAGGGCAGTTAAAAGGAATCTACATAGAAGAAATGGGTGTGAGTCAATTATGTTGGAATAATCTCAAAAAAAAAAAAAGGGAGGTGAAAAAGAGGGATGCACTGAGAGAATAGAAAGTAGCAGAAAGGGAAAAATTTTCTCACATAAAAGAGGCTGCAAAGAAGAGCCTTTGCAACAGAGGGGGAAATGGGGGAAGGTGGCAGACAGTGCTTGAACCTCACTCTCATTAGAATTTGCTCAGCAAGGGAAGACTAAATAGTTGCACTCAGTTGTGTACAGAAATCTATCTTACCCAACAGAAATAGGAAGGGGAGGAGATAAGAAAAAGAGGCGGAATGATAAAAGATTAAGGGAGGCAGCAGTCAGAGGCACAACAGACTTCTGAGGAGGGATAAAAAGAAAAAGAAGAAAGAGAAGAAAATGGGATAGGGAAATAGACAGTAATCATAACTGTGAATGTGAATGGAATAAGCTCACCCATAAAAATCAAAGCAGATAACAGAATGGATTTGAAATTAGAATCCAACAATGTGTAATTTATAAGAGACACACTTGAAACAGAAAGACACACATAACGTTAAAATAAAGTGTTGGAACAGAATTTAGTATGTTTCAGCTAAAGTTAAAAGGGCAGGGGTAAGCAATAACAACCTCAGAGAAAGTAAAAATAGATCTAATTAAAAGAGATAATCAGAGAAAATATGCTTTGCTAAAAAGTACCAAAGAAAATGAAGTAGTATCAAAAATTTTTGCAGTAAGTTTTTCTAGTAAAGTTCTCATTTCTCAAATATATAAAGAACTGAGTCAAATTTATAAAAATAAGAGTCATTATCTACCTGATAAATGGTAGTTTTCAATAGCTACGGTCATATGAAAATATGCTCTAAATCACTACTAATTAGAGAAATGCAAATTAAAACAATTCTGAGGTACCATTTCACACAATCTATTAGAAATGAGATATGCTGGAGGGGATGGGGGAAAACAGGTACAACAGTAAACTGTTGATAGGAGCTGTGAACTGGTCCATTCTGGAGAACAATTTGGAACTACAGCCAAAGGACTATTAAACTATGTGTACCCCTTGACCCAGCAATACCACTACTAGGAAAAGGCCCTGTATGTACAAAAATATTTCTAGTAACTCTTTTTGAGGTGGCAAAGAACTGGAAATTGAGGGGATGTTCATCAACTGAGGAATGGCTAAACAAGTTGTGACATATGATTGTTATGGAACACTATTGTGCTATAAGAAATGGGGGAGGAGTATTTATGGAAGAAATAATACAAAGTAAAGTGAGAAGAAGCAGGAGTTCATTGTGCACAGTAACAGTAATGCTATAATGATGATCAACTACGAAAGACTTGGCTACACTAATCAATACAGTCATCCAAGACAATTCCAAAGGACTCATAATGAAAAAATGCTATCCACTTCCAGAGAGAGAACTGATGAACTCTGAATGCAAAATGAAGTAGAATTTTCTACTTCCTTTATTTTTATTTCACATGTATAACTGATATCATACTGCTTGCCTTCTCGGTGGGAGGTGAAGGAGGATGGGTGGGAGAGCATCTGGAATTCAAAATTTAAAAAGTTAAAAATAAATAATGCTTTTGACGGAGAAAAAAAGACTGTTTTTCATACATCTTCCTTCCTCTCCCAATCTCACCCCACAGAAGTTTCTCAATCATACTGCCAACACCACTTGTCCCCAAGGAAGACAACAAGGTGGACCCAGAAAGAACAGTGTAATACTTGGATCATCCACTTCTTGTTATTCGTGATGACAATTCGATTCAACATTTATTGTCTCTTGGACCTTAAAAAAAACTCTATCAGGTGCTGAGGATTTGGGGGAGGAAGAAGAGGGCAGTACAAACCTTTGGGTGTATCAGTCTATGGAAGCCTCAGGATGAAAATTCCTTCCACTGATGCATATTAGCCACTCTGCTCCTAGTTACAGTCCAAAAAAGGTACCTGGGACACTGTAATGGGAATAGGAATTTGAAGATCTTCCCTGCCCCTTAATTGACCCAAGGGGGAGTTTGAAGACCTCCCTTGCTTTTAAAGTAAACTCTGCCCCCTAATAGGCTGAATGTAATCACGTGGAATTTGCTAAATAGTGGAGCAGAGCCCACAGGAAGCTTCCCTGCTGTGAAGATAAACTCTACCCCTGGTAGGCTGAATGCAGTTACACAGAGCCTGTGGTGAGAGGAGTTTTGCTGAAGGGAAGTAGAGCCCACAGGAAGCTGGTTCAGAGGTAGCCAGACTCTGGAGTACAGAGGAGCTCAGGCAAGGAGACAGAGAGGTTTGTGAGTAAATATTGATCTTGTACTGGCTTGTGGGAAGGCTGAAGGACGCTGTGGCTCTCAGCATTATTATGGCTTCTGAATATCTTTGGTACTATATTGGAATTGGCTTGCTGGTTTTGGAATTAGGTTTTCTGGTGTCTAAATAAATCCTTCACTTCTATCCTCTATCGGGAGAGTTTGGCATATTTTGCGGTCGAACATCATGCAATACTTGAAGCCCCAGGATCACAGAGCTAGTGTTTGTCAGTGTAAAAGATGAACTGAACTTCGGAAATAATATATCAGAAATCTTGTATTTGCTGGGGAAGGCAGGGAAACAAAGGGATAAGAAATGATGATTCTACTTCACTCACTCAACAAGGATGTGGATACCTGCTTATTAATATATCTAAAGGCCAACAACTCCTTCCTAGCACTTTAGATAAAATCCACAACTTCAAATGCGGGAGAAGAATTTCATTACTCTTCTTATGTTAATGGTAAAGGAACCCTAAAACATTCCGGGTTTGGCCTTCTTATTAATTAAGGGAATTCCTTTAAAAGAATTTATAACATGTCATTCTATAAAGAAAATGGGGAATGTGGCAGGAGTGTAGACCCACGTGGGGTGGGGTCTAGGCAACCCTGAAGTATCTAGCCAATGGGAAGCAGGCAGGAAATCTGAATTGGAAACAGGGCATAAAAAGGCTTGCATTTGTCTGAACCAGTGTAAAAGTCCATTAGGAATGACCCATTCATTGGGGAGGGTGAGAGGAGAATGAATGTGACAATTAATAAAACCTTTCCTGGCTTTACAATGAACTAGTATTGTTCTTTGTTTAGAGTGGGCATGTTTCTCACAGTCAGCATCAGAACTTGATCCCAGGTGTCCTGACTTCAAGGCCAGTCCTCTTCAGCACTGGTGACAGATATTTTAAAGATTTGGTTTTTTCACACAATCACAGCCTTCAAGGAGCTCACATTTCACTAGAAGAGCAAAGATGTGATAAGTATATAAATCCATTTAATACAAGGTAGCATGTGATGCTAGGGGCAGCTAGGTGCCAGGCCTGCACTCAGGAAGACTATTTTTGTGAGTTCAAACCTGGCCTCAGACACTAGCTGTGTGATCCTTTTTGCCTCAGTTTCCTCATCAGTCAAAGGACATGGCAAACGACTCCAGTATCCTTGCCAAGAAAACCCCAAGTGGGATCACAAAGAGTCAGACATGACTGAACAACAACAAAGCATGTGATGAGAACAAAGGAGAGGTTTAGACTCTAGGAAAATAAGAACACTTTTGCCTGGGGAGAGCACAGAGCTGAGCTGAGTCTAAGAAAGAGATGAGAACTGTAAGGCAAGAAAGAACATTCCAGAGAAGGGCAGCAACCTCTGCAAATGTACAGAGGCAGGAGTTGAGAATGAGGAACAGAGAGTAGTCCAATTTGTCTGGCATACAGTGTACATGCAGAAGAGGCATTACAAGACCTCTCGTACTGTTAGAGAACCCCTTAAACTGGTTAGAGAATCCCTTAAAATGTTACAAGTAGAAGGAATCTTAAAAATGATTTCTAAAGCCTTTCTTGCCTCACCGTAAGTCCAAGAAAGGTAGTACAGGAATTATTATACCCATTTAACATATCAGGTCCACCAAGGGGAAATGACTTTCCCAAGGTCAGATAGTAGAGAACCTGGGACTTCTCAGTTCAAGACCAGTGCTCTTTTCATGGCACCACACCTGCTGCTATGATGAGGGACAAACATGTACTCTTATCATGCTGAATTCCCCATCTTTAAAATAGGGCTAATACTACCCACCTCACAGGGCTGTAAAGACAACCTCATAAATCACAGTCTCAGCGTTAAAAGTGATGTCTAGGGCAAGTTCCTTAGACCTATCACTAACCTTTATTCCTAAAAAGCCATCCTCAAGTATCAATCTAAAGGCCTCTATGTTCCCTGAGCCAGCCCAGGCCACTTCTGAACAGCTCAAATCGCTAGAAAATTGTTCTTTACATCAAACCAAACATATGCTTCTTGGAAACTTCTGCCCATTACTCCTAGCTGTGCCCTCTGGGGTCAAGCAGACAGGTCAAATCCTTTCTCAACCTTTCAACAACTTCTGACAACCTTTCAAAGCCCCTTGAAGACAGCTCTCACTTCTCTCCTAAGTCTTCTCACAGTGTCACAGTCCCAGTACACCGCAAACTCAGGGCTTTTAACCGTCCTGACTGCCTTCCTCTAGATGTTTTCCAGCTCATCAATATCATTTCTAAAGGGCAATGCCCAGCACAAGACTCTGGATCAGGTCGACAGAGTAAAGTTGGCCTATGACCTCCTGGGTCCGCAGGATATGATGGTACTGGCTGATTTGGCTGCCTTATCACATCACTAACTCTCTGAGCTTACATTTCACTGAAAACACCACATCTTTTTCAGACAAACTCTTGTCAAACCCTTACAACTCCTGCCTCTCATATGCAAGCAGTTGATATATATATATATTTTTTACAAGATGTCTGAGGCTTTAGATTTATCACTATTAAGTCTCTTCTCATTCAACTTGGTCCAAACTTCTAACCTGTAAATATCATTTTTGACTCTGGCTCCACCACCTAACACCTAACACCTAATGGGGTCTGGCACATAACAGATACTTGGGAAATGTGTATGGACAGACTGATCGAATACCTTAGCTGGGCCACGCCCTCCCTGCCATTATTAAACGGGAGTTGTTAAAAGCACCACCTATAGTTCCCTTCCAGCTCAAACACTGTGATTCTAAGACTTGTTTCACAATGGCATCAGGAGGAAAAAGTTGCGTCAACTTTAAAGTTCTCCTGAACATGAGCTATTTATTAATTCTCTCAGCCTCAACTCTAGAGTCTTTCCACACTCTGAACCAGGGATGGGGAACTTGCGGCCTCAGGGCCACATGTAGCCTCAAGTCTGTAGGTTCCCCACCCCTGCCTGCTCTGAACCAACCCAGAAGCAGGGTGCAGTGGAAAGAAGGCTGGGTTTGAAGTCAGAAGATGTGGGCTCAGTTCCTGGCTCTCCTGTTTACCACTGTACAATCCTGGGTAGGAGCCTCTCACTCTCTTAACTCTCTAGTCTGGATTCCCACTTCACTATTTAACCAAAACTGTTCTCTCCAATGATCTCTTAGAGGCCTTTTCTCAAACCTCATTCACCTTGCCCTGTCCACAGCCTCTGATGCTGCTCATCACTCTTCCCTCCTGGATACTCTATTCTCTGGAGGTTTTCTGGATACTCTCTCTCCTGGGTCTCTTTTTCCTCATCTGGCAGCTCCTTCTCTGTCTCCTTTGTTGGCTCTTCATCCAGGTCATGTCCTCTAAGTGTGCCAGGGGGCTCTGTGCTGAACATTCTTCTCTCGGCTCTCTTTATTATTTCACTTGATGATCTTATCACCTCCTATGGACTCAATTATTATCTCCATGCAGATGATTTTCAAATCTATTTATTCTGCCCTACTACTCTCCTGAGCTAGTCTTGTATTTCAAACTGCCCGTTGTAAATCTTGAACTGGATCCTGGAGACATCTTAAATTCAAGTCCAAACCTGAACTTAGTATCTTTCCCTCAACCCTTCCCTCTTCCTAACTCTACCATTAATGTTGAGGATACCACTATCCTCCCAATTTTCAGGCTTGAAATCAAGGTTTTATCCCTGAATCCTCCTTCTCACCTCTCATATCTAATCTGTTGCCAAAGCCTGTCAATTTTCCCTTCATAACATCTCTCCCACACCTAGCCCACTCCCCTTCTCTCCTCTGACAATGCCAGCATCCTGGTTCAGGCCCTCATCACTTGAGGCCATCCCCCCTGCCTGGGAGGCTCTCCTTCCTCATCTCAGCCTCCTGGCTTCCCCCGTTTCCTTCAAGTCCCAGCTAAAATCCCACCTTCTACAGGAAGCCTTTCCCAATCCTTCTTAATGCTCAGGCCTTCCGTCTGCTGATCATTTCCAGTTTCTCTGTATACAGCTTGTCTAGACATGGTTGTTTGCATGTGAGCTCTGAAAGGAGAGGGAGTCTTCTTTCTGTTCTTTGTATAGCCACCACACGCACGTGCCTACCACACAGCAGACATTTAATGAATGTTTACTGACTAAATGAGGGACTAATAAGATCTTATATTTATCAACATATCTATTATCTGTCTCAAAGTTCTCAAAACATTTCCCTCTTAACTCACTGGATCCTAGCACAATCCCTGTGAGGTAGACTCTACGAATAGGTACTATAATCCTCACTGTAAAATGAGGAAGCTACAGTTCAAGTCTACATGAGTTATTCACAAAACCAAGTTTCAGAGCTCACAGTAACACACAGGTTTCTACAATGTCAAGAGCTGTTCTCTCTCTACTATATCCCATTATTGTTGACCCACTGTGGTACCCCAGCACCTGGAATATCCAGGCCCAGTGAAGGTCTACCCACCTCTAGAGCACTGTTCTTTCTCCCTAAACCAGTCCAGCCTGCTGTCTCTTCATCCCACATTTTCAGACCTATTCAAGCCAAGGCCTTCTTGGAAGATGAGACATAAAGACAAACAAAATAAAACAAACCTTGCAATTAGGGGCCTTACAGGAAATGCAATATGTACTTAGATTAGGAAATACAGGCACTAACAAATGGAGAGATGAGGAAAAGCTGGTGAGGTGGTATCTGAACTGAGCCTTTAAGGAAATCATTAAAGATTCTGAGAGTTGGAGGTGAGGAGTGAGCCCATTCCTTATATGCAGGGCAGGGAAAAAGGAGATGGAACACCAAATTTGGAGAAGAGCAATTAAGACAGTTTGATTAGAACAAAAAGGATGTAACACTGAAAGCGAAATAAAATAAATAAAATAAAATAATAATGAAAGCTGGCTGAGATCAGACTATGGAGAGCTGTAATAGCCAGGGTGAGGAGCATATAATTTGTTTCAGAGATAAAAGGAAGCCACAGAAGATCCTAGGGGAGGACATGGGGGATGCACATTGGGAATATTGTTTAGGCAGTTGAGTGGAAGCTAGAACAGAGTGGAGAGACTGGATGTAGGAAGAATAATTAGGAGGCTATTACAAAACAGCAGTCAGAATTCATATAGTGCCTTGCAAATATTATCTCATTTAAGTCTTACAACAACCCTGGAAACTAGGTGCTTTTATCTCCTTTTTACAAATGAAAAAATCAGGGCAGACAGAGGTCTGTCTGGGACAGAAAGCGGTCAAGTGAATTGTCCAGAATCATACAATTACTTAGTGTGTGAGGCTGGATTTGAACTCAAACCTTTCTGATTTCTAGGTCTATTCACTTCACCATCTCGTCTCAAAGTAGTAGAGAAAACAGTACATTCAACAATTGCTCTCATATACAGATTGAATTATGCTTTTCCTTTCTTCTAATTTAAAAATTATGTTAATAAACTTCAGAATAAGAGTACGGTTTGCAAAAAGAAGCATCAACTAGGTGAATGAACGTAAGACTTCTGTAGGACAGAGGAACTTTTAAAGAAAGGTCGTGAGAACATTCTGCACCAACTGGTAACACAATGTCATCTAGGTCACTGCCAATATATGTGCAAGAAAACTCAGGAATCGGTACCTGTTAGATTCAGTACTTTTTTTCTGGTAAAACCAGAAAATTATCTGTTATATGTTTAAATGCAAAGGAAAAAGTACGCCTCTAGCGTACTCCCTTCCAGACTCATACCAAGGGGTACAGAGTCCATGCCCTGCCCCCCCACACACACCTCAGCCACACACCGGCCCAGAGCCCCACCTCCAGTCCCAGCTACAGACATGGACCCGCCCCTTTTCCTGGTCACGTCCCATTTCCAGTGCTCCACCCCCTCACAGCTCAGACTACCTGAGTACCCTAACCCCGGCCAGAGACCCCACAAGCCCCGCCCCAAGGCGCGCACGCGCGTCCAAATCCAACCGCCCACCTCACAAGGCCCCGCCCCCTCCAGGCACGCGCTTCCTTACCCCTTCTCTTTTCCTTGCCCTTGCTGCTCACTGGCCCCGCCCCTCTCCCAGCCCAGGTGAGCACTGGCCCCGCCCCCTCACTCTGCCCCTCTTAACCCCGCCCATTCTGGCCCCTCTGCCTTTCCCAATTCAGATGTTCTCAAGTCCCTGCCCCTTCAGGCGCGCACCTTCTAGCCCCGCCCCCAACAGCTTCGCTCACCTCCCCTGGCCCGCGCACCCCCTAGTCACACCCCCTCAGGTGCGCGCCCCTGACCCCGCCCCCAGGGGCCCTCCCCCTGCGTTTCCCTCCCCCACTAGACCTTTGACGCCCGGCCGCACTCACGGGTTGTTGTTGCTCATAGTGAGGAGGAGACT
The DNA here is from genome assembly GCA_028646575.1 of Pseudocheirus occidentalis. Taxonomy (NCBI): domain Eukaryota; kingdom Metazoa; phylum Chordata; class Mammalia; order Diprotodontia; family Pseudocheiridae; genus Pseudocheirus; species Pseudocheirus occidentalis. Next base: position 27,064,491 of record CM053594.1, on the reverse strand, counting down.
GCTGAGGAGCCGCACGTTAGAGTGCAGCCCCGCGGCCGCCATGTCCCGCACGTGGTCGATCACGTTCATCTTTGCTTTCCCGGTGGGGCCGTGAGGACCCAGCGGCAGCCGAGGCGGGGACCGGACACCGGCAGACTCTGGGGGGAGGGGAGGAGAGGGCAGCGGCGACGAGCACGGCGAGCGGCACCTCAGCGAAGGCGCCAAAATGGCCGCCGGCCCGGGGTCCTCGTCAGGTCCCCTCGCCGAAACGGGAGGGATCTAAGGCGATGCCTGTGTAAAAAAAAAAAAAACCTAACCCTCGGTCCTTCTAGGAGTCCTGTCACAACGTGTTGCTTCTAAGGAAGAACAGATACTTGACCCCTGCTGCGGACATTAGCTAAATATGATGTGTTCGCGTAATTTTCTGCTCCCTCAAAGGAATACAAATTCACTATGAAGTCTCAGCAACTACTGGAGCATATTAAATGTTTTCGTCAGGCGTGTCTAAGACAACCCTAACCATCGGGGCTAACGGCGCTTGCGCGAGTCATTGTTCCACATGGTTTCCACCCGATCCTTCTCTGTCCAGCTGCTGCTCTGAATACTGGTCGCTCTTGTGTACCTCCAGCATCCCCTAACCTTCCCTCCTCCTCCGAGTACCCAGGCTCCTAGTGGTTTAGTGGAACCTGGATTCCAGGAAAGACCTGAGTTCAAGTGCCATTACAAATATCATTACATCTATAGTTGTATACTGCTACATCTATAGTACACATGAGGTGGGGAGGAGAGGGACCGGGATGGGAGTCTTACCTCAGATAAGCTTACAAGCAAGTCACTTCTGTAAGTCTCAATTTCCTCCTCTTAAATTTGAGGAAAAAAAGCTTCACAGGGTTCTTGAAGGGGATAAAATTGTGTGTGTGTGTGTGTGTGTGTGTGTGTGTGTATGATATCACTTTACAAACCTAAAAACGATATATATAAATGTGATCTAAAATGAGAAAGCTTGGGCTGGATGATCTCAGATTCCTTCCAGCTCTTTTGTAACCAGAAATGATCCCCAAAGTCTATTTACTGCCCATTCCTGTTTAAAAAACAAAACAAAACATTAGAGAGCATAGGAATAAATGGAGTTTAACTTAAAATGATAAGTAGTGTCTATCTGAAACCATCAACAAGCATTATAGGTAATGGGGATAAGCTAGTATTCCCAGTAAGTTCAAGGGTGAAAAAAGGATGTCCATTAACACCACTGTTAATCAATTTGTACTAGAAATTTTAGCTTTAGCCATAAGACAAGAAAAGGAAATTGAATGAATTAGAGTAGACAATGAAGAAACAAAACTATCACTCTTTGTAGATGATATGATGGTATACTTAGAGAATCCTAAAGAATCAACTAAAAAACACTGTTTGAAATAGCAAAGTTGCAAGATATAAAATAAACTCACATAAATCATCAGTATTTCTATATGTTACTGACAAAGCAAGAGATAGTAAGAGAAATTCCATTTAAAATAACTATATAAAAGATAAAATATTTGGCAGTCTACCAGCCAAGACAAACCCAGGAACTATATGAACACAATTACAAAACACTTCACACAGTCAGATCCAAACAATTGGAAAAATATCAATTGCTCATAAATAGCCTGAGCTAAGTATAATAAAAATGACAATTCTACCTAAAAGTATATTTGCTGGAGAGATGACTCATCACTTCACCTGCTAACAGATATATTTCACTTTAGAGGTTCTAACTTCCCTCTCCAATCAAAAAACAGCCTATCCTTCTAGGGGGAAATTTAGTAACTCCCACTCTCCTAATGACCTCCCTATCCCAAGCTGAATGAATAAGACCTGAGTAAAGGACCTGAAAAAGTCTCTGATAGAGGAAAAAGTCCTAGAGTCAGGAGTCCAGTGACTGGTTCAACCACTAATTCTTAACCATGTCCCCAGTAGAGTATTAAACTACTTGAGGAGAAGTATTTTACAATTTATATTTGTATCTCAAGGTCTTGGCACAGGGCCTTCTATTTGCATAATAAATGCTTTTTCAGGGACTCTTAAGGATTGGAAGGGATCTCCTGACTCTCCAGATTACTTTTCCACCTCCCCTGGGAAAGTTACTTCATCTCTATCTGCCTGTTTCTTCAAGTATCTACCTTGTAGGGTCATTGTGAAGGTCAATGTTTGTAAAGTGCTTAGCACATAGTAGGCAATTCATAAATACTTGTTTCCTTTTTTCCCTTCCTTTTTAGCCCCCAAAGCTTTTCACATTAGAAATTCCTACAGTTCTGAGACTTTGTCTAATTGGTAAATTTTCCCTAGGAACCTCCATTTGGGGAAGTACCCAAGTCAACCCTGCTCATTCCTAACCTGACTCAGCCCCTGGCCCTCCAGACTTTTCTATCTTGCCCCTACTAGGGTACCTTCCCCCTCTCCAGCTTTTCAGCTCCTTTTTCTGTATGGTATTCTACCATTATCAGAACATACGCTCCTTGAGGACAGGGACCTATCTTTCTGTTTCTTTTTGCATTCTCAGTACTTAGAGCATCATCACTCAATAAGTGCTTAGATCTCAGTGGTCATCTAGTCCAACCCAAGGATCAATCATCAAACCTCAGCTTGAAATTCTCCAGTTATGATGATGGAAATTCATTGTCTCCCAAGATATCTTTGGACAGCTCCGGTTTTTAGGAAGTTTTTCCTTACTCTATAACTTATAATCCTAGGGTACCTTCGGGGCACTGACCTCTCAATGACTTGCCAATGGTCACTCAACTCGAATTCCTTAGAGACAGAACTTGTACCTAGGTATTCTTGACTCTATCCAGTCTACCACACAGCCTCTTCCGTTCCTCTCCTCCCCCTATACCTGCACATTCTATGAAACCTGTCAATACCATGCCATATATCCACCAAAGGAGATCCATCCAACCAGCTGCAGTTCTATTGACATTGTGAGAATATTAAACAGAGCCCATGAGCTGTCACTGTTCATCCTTCAAGCTTCTCTGAATGTTCTATCTTTTTTTCCCCCATGAACATGAGCTGCTTATGCTATTGAGCAGAAATCTGTCTCTCTGCAATTTCTACCCAATGCTCCCACTTCTGGCCTCTGGAGCCAAATAGAACAAGACTAAGCCTTCTTCCACATGACCATCCTGCAAATATTTGAGGACAGTTCTCAGGTCCCCACTACAAAGTTTCTCCTTTCCATTCCTACTTTCATCAAAGAATCTTCTTATCATGTGGTCTACAAACCTCTTGTGGTTCTCTTTTGGACTCACTCCTGATGGTTACTGTATACCCTCAAATGTGCTAAGCATGACACTCCAGCCATTGCTTCACAAGGGCAGCTAGGTGGAATAGTGGGCAACAGCCCTGGACTCTGAGTCAGAAAGACCTGAGTTCAGATTCTGACTCTGAACCTTAAGTGCTGTATAACCCTAGGCAAATCATTTAGCCTTTCCCAGGGGCCATACTTACTTCTTATATGAAATGTGGAATTATAATTTCTACTACACAGGATTGTTATAAGGGAAAAATGAGATCATTTTTGTAAAGCATTTTGCAAACCTTAAGGAAATATCAGCTATTATTATTATGCATCTCAATGCAATCTAAAATCAGATTTACTTTCTCAGCTTCCATGTCCCACTGCTGACTCACTAAAAACAGTCATTTTCTTTAAATGATCTGTCATTTAGTTATATCTCCCCCAAACTAGACTTTTACTGTTGATTTGTCAAATCCAAGAATATGACTTTGCATTGACAGTTTATTAGGTTCAGCTCACAGTTCTAGCCTGTTGAGATCTCTTCTGAAACCTTGGTCATTAGTTTCTTTTCTTCATCCCAGCTTTGTATCGTCTGTATATCCGATAAGCATTGCAGCATCCCTAAAATGCAGAATTCAAATAGCTTTCACAAAGTCACACAGATAGTGTTAGAGCTGGGTCTAGAACTTGAACTATTTAGCATTTAAATGCTTTATAAATTGACCCCCTTCCTACCTCTCCAGTATTTTTGTACCTTACTCTTCCCCTCACCATGTACTCAATGTATTGATTGACACTAGCCTCCTTGTTTCCTAAACATGACTCTCCCTCTCTACACTTCCAGCAATTTCCCTGGTTATCTCCCATGCCCAAGATGCTCTCCCTCCCCATCTCTACCCTGAAGTCTCAGCTAAAATGTCATCTCCTTCAAGTAGCCTTTTCCAGTCCTCCTTGACCCTACTGACTACTTGTCTCTATGTAGCTATGCTTGTACATAGTCTGTATGTTGTCTGCCCCAGAAGACTGTGAACTCCCTGAGAGCAGGAACTATCTTTTGCCTTTCTGTGTATCCCTGACATTTAGCACAAAACCCCACACATATCATTGTTTGTCCTTTGTTTTGGAAGAGGATCAATGACATCATGAGGTAATGTCTAGACCTGAGAAAAGGCAGAGCTGCACAAAATCCTCAGCCTCATACTCTCTTCCAGTTGCCAAAGTCCAAAAGTCAGGATGACTGGTGATGACCCTGGATGCAGTGGATGACCTTGGCATCTCTGATGTCTGATCAGACTCTAAGCACTCTTCAGCTGCCTTCACCACCTTTGGAACAAACCTAGTCCACCAGGGGAGTCTTCACATGCTTGGGGTAGATATTCCTGATTCACCGACAGGCTTCAGACCCCTTGGTTACATTCAGCCAAGTTTAGGTTTACCAGGGTGTAGCCACTATGCATGTGGTAGCTCCTTGGAATCATGGATGAAAGTTGGGTGACAGATGGACACCAAGGGTGGCTGAGCAGCCACCTAAAAAGAAGTCCTCATGCCAGAGGTACTCGTCCTCTCTCTCATGCGTAGTAAGTGCTTAATAAATGTTTGCTGACTGACTGAGAGTCTCCAAACTCCCTTTTCCGATTTTCCACTAAACCGTATGTCCTTTCTTTTTATTGTCTGTGCAGTTTGTCTTATAATTAACCATGCCTTTAGACAACTCTCCTAAATTGTCTGCATAATGGGGATTTACCAGCTATATGATACCTCCAAAACTGGTATCTACATCCTTTATTGTTCTTTAACTTTTTGAAAATTCAGAACATTTATTTTAACAAATGCTTGAATCCTTAGGATGATCTTGATGCTGCAACAACTGTTCCTTTGATTTTAGGTGTTGTTCTCTCATGGAATCCATTCCTGCATTTGTGGGAGTTCATTTTTAGGTCACTCATTTGACCAGCCCCAGTGGCACTAGGACCTCCTTTAGCCTTCGCAGCAATGCAGGTTTTCCAGATTTGTCACTTGTTGACTTCTGAAGGTGATATGCCTCAGAATCATAAATTTTTTTTAAAAGCTAGCATTTATATAGCCCTTTAAAGTTTGCAAAACACTTTAAAATATAGCTTCATTTAATGCTCATGAAATTCTTGGACATTGGGTGCTATTATTATCCCCCTTTTACAGCTGAAGAAACTGAGGCAGACAGAAGTTTTATATAAATTACCCAACTAGTCAGTGTCTGAGGTCAAATTTGAACTTGGTCCTCCTGACTCCAGGGCTGGTGCTCTATCCACTTGGCCACCTGCTTCTGAGGCTGTTTTTACAATGTCCCCTAAAACTACCTCCCAGGACCAAGTAAAACAAATCTAATCCTTTTCAAGTCTTCAGATACTTGCACATAGATAAAATGAATACATGTTAATTTATCAATTACTATTTATATGGTACTCACTGGGCATATCATGATTAGGATGCCCAAGGAATAGTGGAATACCTTGATGACAGGACTCCTTTGGAAGCCAGGAAACCTGGATTTAAAATCCTGTTTCTTATACACATATAAACATTGGACAAGTCACTTAACCCCTCAGAACCCCAGGGAACTCCTTTAAAAAAATGGCAGCAACAAAGCTACAGTTTCCACATTAATTCCACATTAATGAAATCACAGGTCCAAATCAAGAAAAACCAGAGGAAAAAACGTCCCTTCTTCTGCAGAAAACCATAGCCAAATTCCTGTCTCATTCCCTATCATGTTTTCATTAAGGATACCTTCAGCGTGTACATAGACCATTTTTTAAAGAGATATATGAGAAAGGAGCCAAATGCTTCAGTCATTGTTGTTGTCTTTTTGGTAAAAAGTAACATCCAGGGGATGATAGTTTCCATTCATATAGCCCCTTTCAGCTGACAAACCATCTTTATTCACACAGTTTACAAAGTGATTATTTTTTAAGGTAGATAGAGTAAATAACATTCCCCTATTTAACAGATGCTAACTACTAAATGTGGAGGGCAGGATTAGAACCCAGACTTCAAGTCTGATGCCTCTAGCCTTTATTTGTACCCCTAGCACTTAGCACAGTGCCTGACAAACAATAAGAGCTTAATAAATACTTCTTGACCACTTGACTTCATACAGAACTTATAATCCAGTATACAACATTCTAATAGTTGTAAAACAGAAATGATAGCTCACACTGACCAATAACACTTTAGATATTTATATATACATATACATACATGTATGTACCTACGCACACAGATATATACGTGCACACATATATGTGTGTATCTATAATATATATCCAAATGTGATATATGTGGATATCTTGTGATCAAATACATTTGATGGACAGCATTTAACAGCGAGAGATCTTGCCCTTCACTACACCTCGCCTTTATACTTATTTCTAAGCTTATTGCAATCTGAAAAGAAGGAAAACTTCTTGCCAGTTTTATGTTTCTCCCAGATCTGTCTTTTGTACAAAGGGGAAAACAAGCCACTTAGAAATGACTTAAAGGAAACATTACTCACCATTGGTTAAGTGTCTCCTGGCAGTGATGGGACTCTCTTTAAGTGGAAAAGTAACTTTAGGGCAAACAGAATTTGCCTGGACTCCTCACTGCATACATTCACTTACCTTCTACAAAATGATGCTCTCTTTGCAGGAAAGGCCAACCCGAGCTGGTGCTGCTCCAAATTGTAATTTAACAAGCCAAAGGGGAAAATCTTACAGGATCAGTGGGGAGGGGGTGAGTGAATAGGGGGAGTGTTAGGCAGCCAAGGCTAACACAAGTAATTAATAACTAAGACTTCTATGTTTTTAGTCTATTACTGACTCAACTTTTTTTAAGCCTTTGTGAATATACTTATAAAACAGAATCCAAGATTTTCTGGGACGTGGGATGCCAAGTCGGTATAAAGTTAGCATAAATAATAGTATTCTTTTGATATCCTGGCATAACTGAGAATGGTTGGCTACAGCTCCACAACTAGGGAGGGGTGATAAGAGCTGTGGCCCAGGGTAATTAAATTTATTGGGCACTGACAGCCCTTGCAAACTGAATTTAGCACCCAGTAATAATCTTAAAAAACGAGATAGGGCCTTAACCTCTGACTTCATTAGTGTGATGGGGCTTTGCTCTGTGCATGCCCATGTGAGAGATGCCAGGAACTTGCTTCTGGGAGCACACATATTCTGCATTTTCCTCCCATGTAAGTGGGAGAAGCCTTCTTCACTGGCTGTGTAGCCTTTAAAACTACCAGACGGGCACAGTCTCACTCACTCTTTCTGATGGCTTCCAAAGGAGTGAAGACTCTGTAAAGCACCCATAGGACCATCACCATGAACTGAGCTAGAGGAGGGGAAGGACTTCCTTCCCTTTCTGCCTCCTTTTGGGCCCTATGGTGTAATGGGAATCTGAAGCTCTTTCCTGCCCCTATCCCCTTTTCTTAAGTGGCTCCAGGAATGTTCCCTGATTTGGTGGTCACGTGGAGCCCGTGGGGAGAGGCTTGTTTTTTGGGAATGGCCACACCTTGTTACTTTGGGCTGATGCAGGAGAAGCCTATATATATATATATATATATATATATATATACACCCTAATGTGAGGCTTTGCTTTGGGGCTCACTTTGAGAAGAAGTTGTGTGATTTGGCCAGATGAGACTCTGGGAAGCCGTCGAGCCCCTCAGCTTTGAAAAACCCAGATGTTGGTGCTTCTCTCTCTGGTAACTTGAATAGGTAATGGATGTGATGGTTAGATGGTTGGAAGCCCGTCTGCTGATCTGTTTCTTGTAACTTGCTTGTAACTTGTGCTTGTAACTTGTGTTTGTATTCTCTGGAGTTCAGGGTGCTGACTTTTCCCCCTGAACTAGGTAAATGATATGTTTGTTTGATTAAAGAAAGATTGTTAACCCCTTTTGAGTTGCTTTCCTTTAGAAAAGAAGATCTAAGAACCTGTGCTAGCAGCTGCCCTGGGTATGCTAGGGTGCTTGCTGATACATATGGTCCTGAGAAATGGGCTTAGATTTGGTCTGTTTCATCTGCCCTTGACAGTTCTAGTAGCTGGCCTCAGAGTCCCCTGTTCTGGACTCAGACCTAGCTCACCAGGGCAACTTTGGAGGTAGGAGTCCAAGCTGGATGTTGCTGGTAGCCCAACAGGGAAGCCCTTGAAAAGTCAGGGAGCCCAAGACCTGAGTCCAAAGGAAACCTTGGATTTAGAACTTGGTGGGACTAGGGCCAGGGATGAGGAACCTGAAACCTTGAGGTCACATGTGGCCCTCTGGGTCCTCAAGTGCAGCCCTTTGGTGGAATCCAAACTTTTTGTTCTGAAGTTTGGAACTGAATTAAACTATGAAAAAAATCCTCTAGCCCTCCTCAGAGACTTCAAAGGGAGATTTTGCCCCTCCTTCCCTTTGTATGTTTGTTCTTGCCAGAATATTCCTTTGCCAAAGCAAATCTGACTATTAGGTGGTTAGATGGGACTGGGGTGCAGGAGACCCTCTAAAATCGAGAGAACACTCTCAGCGTGGGCTTGAGACACTCCCCAACCTCCGTAAGGGTACTATAGGACCCTGGAAGAGGGGAGAGAGGTAACATACCTGGCTCTCAGGCACTGGAGGCCACGGAAGTCACTGCTACAGGGAACTTTAAGGTGAGGAAATTTTCCTCAGGACCATAGGGCCTAAAAGGAAGCAGAAAGGGAAGCAAGTCCTTCTCCTCCCCTAGAAGGGTCCTTTCTCTATAACTTCTGGTCTCAGAGAGTTGCTCAGAGGACTGAGAAGCAAGTGACTTACTTATCCAGGGTTAAACAGCCAGTTTGTGTCAAAGGCAAGAGGCAAACCCAGGTCTTTCTGATGGTAACACTTGCCATTAAAAATAATTAGCTAAAGAGTTTGCAGATGCTATACATGATTGTAAGTCACCACGGCAGGGGTGGGGGGTGGGGAGGAAGGGGAGAAAAATCTGAAACTCAAGTGATTCTGGAAATGAATCTTGTAAACTAAAAGTAAACAAACAAGTCAATAAAAACAAATAATTAGCTAAGATAGCCTTTTAGTCTTACTCCTTCTCTGCTGCCACATTCACTCTCCCCCACAATTGAATTAGTCTTTTATTTTTTGGAGGCAATTGGGGTTAAGTGACTGGCCCAGGATCACAAAGTTAGTAAATACTTGAGGCAATATTTGAAATCAGGTCCTATGCTCTACCCACTGTATAACCTCGCTTGCCCTGAATTTGTCTTTAAAAAGTTGATTTGAGGGGAGGTTTCTACCTTTGCCTAAGGTGGGGAAATTGTTAGTTATATTCTTTCCCACTGAGCTAATCCTATTCCATTACACAGGAGTTTGCCCCCTCTCTGTTCCTAAGGCTCCTTGGCATTTCTCCTTATATTTCTTGAAGATTTAATGTGGTCAAATTTCCACTCATCACTTCTAAAACAAAAACCACTCATCCACTCATTCCATTTCTAACCATATACCTACCACCTTCCCTATAACCAAACCTTAGCATCATGTAAACTCCTCAAGACTGACTGTAAACTCCTTGAGGGCAGAAACTGATTCTTTTTTTGTCTTTCTGTGTACCACAGTACACAGTAGGCACTTACTAAATGCTTATTTATTACTAAATGTGCATTTATCAAGTACCTACTATGTGCTGAGCATTATGCTAAGCACCTTATAAATATCTTATTAGACCTCCTAACCTTGTTAGGCCAGGTAGATAGAGCACTGGCCTGGAGTCAGGAAGATTATGGCTTGATATGGGCAGGAGACTAAGTCAGTCAGTATTGTTGGGTTGAAAAATACCCTTCATCCTTAATTTAGTAAAAAAAGTAAACACAGAGATGTCTTAGGATAAGAACAGGAGTTTATTCTCTTCCCCGGGAGAAGAGGGCAATTTGCTCCCATGCCTGGGCATGGGAGAAAGGGTGTGTTTCAAAGGGTAGAACCAGAATTTGTAACTTAACTTAGTCAAGCCCCCTTTCCCAACTGTTTCGTCTCTCATTGAGGAAGAGGCATGCCTCACCAAATTCTTCACAACTGGGACAGCAAGAGAAGAGTGGGGGAGGGTCCCACCAAGGTGGGAAAACAGACAAAGGAAGGTAAAAGCGATTGACAGCAGCCAGGGAAAGGCGCGGGGGAGGAAGGGAAGGTTAACAATCCCAAATTGAGAAGTTTTCACTCATTCCACACAGTACCATAAGGGAAAGTTGAGAACTGAGAAGAAAGCATTCAAAACTTTTTCCAAAGGTCCATGCCCTAGAAGTTCATCAATATGTAACTTCAAGGTGTTTCTGAAAAAAAAAAATAAGGAAGACTGGTTGGTCACTTGCTCTTCAAATCTCTTTCCCCATCAGAAAAGAGACTGGCACAGAATCAGCTCAGACCACTTTTATCTCCACCCACCAATTTAGGAGAGGGCCTTCTCTCTCCTCAGATTCCTCCCCAACCAGTCTGGCTAGAGAGAGAGACTTGTTGCCTTCTGGGCAATACACCTGGCTCTCTCCTCCCTTCCCTCTTCCTGGAGCAGGAGTAGATTTTTTTCAGCCCCACCCAGTTATAACAATCAACAGATTCACTTTTGTCCAGAAATTATAACCCCAAATTCACATAGAGTTCTCTCTCTGGTCTTTGGTTTGTTTAAAGGATTATTAATAAAATATAAAATGAACTAATATCTCCAATTAAAGAAGAGATTTCTTTCCTTGTAACCATTGGCCAGAGATTAAAACCTTTGCCCTAAATTAGGAAGAAAATTTCTTAGTCTCCTTCCATGCATCCAGAACAGTCAAAGCTTATCTCCCAGTGGAATCTTCTGACTGCAACCAAAATACACAAAAGTAAATGCATATATTTGGGTTGACCACAAATGCTTTAATGTGATGATAAAACAGGAACCAAAGAATAAAACAGTTAGGACAGAACAGGGCTGCTAGGTGGCACTATAGTGGATAGAGCACTGGGCTTGGAATCTGGAAGACTCATTTTGAGTTCATGTCTGGTCTCAGACACTTAACTAGCTGTGTGACCCTGGGCAAGTGACTTCACCCTGTTTGCCTCAGGTTCTTCCTCTGTAAAATGAGGAGAGGAAAATAGCAAACCACTTGAACATCTCTGCTAAGAAAACCCCAAATGAGGTTACAAAGAGTCAGACACGACAGAAAAACAATTGAACTGAACTGAGAACAGAAAATGGAGCCTCTAATAGGCAAGGAGGACTAAAGGGAAGGGTAGTTTTTCTAGTTAGAAGGAAGAACTGAAGGATCATGGGAGACAGAAGCTACACAGGACCACTACAGTAGCCCAGAAACTCAAGCCTTTTGTAGAGGAGAGGGCTGGAGGGTGCAGATATTCAGCCCAGGGCAAAGTGATGGGTGCTGCTACTCTAAATTTAATATAACCATGAGCAACTGGAACACAGTGGGATCTGCTTCAGGAGCAATATGACTGTTTCCCTGGCTGTACAGCTACTAGGACCTAGTGAATTTACCCTCTTTCCACATCCTCTTCTTTCCCTGCTTCATCACTGCCTGGATAATTGGCATCCCTTACTCTGATGAGTCACCTGCTCTCTTTAGGTTTTGTTTATTTGCTAGATGTATTTTTATAACGTATTTTGTTAACAGATAAAGAGAAACTGGGTTGTTTTTTTGTTTTTTTTTTTTTTTAACAAATTCTGAACTGGTTTTTACTATAAAAGAGTGGACTGCTATGGAGAGGGAGGAAAAGCAAATCCACTTCCCGGTCCCAAGGGACCTCCAGGCAAACATGGCACCACCCGCATATCACCTGCTGCTCATTTTCTCTCCAAGTTCAAAAAGAAAAGTTCCAGGATATGATCTGACAGATAAACAGAGAATGGTTTTCTGCTCCAGGGAAAGAGTAGGGGGAAAGTGTCATGGACCAGCTCATAGAACCAGAATAACATATTCATTGACCACACAGACACAGACACACAGACACACAGACACACAGACACACACACACACACAGACACACAGACACACACACCTGAAGTTTTAGACTACTTTTCCAGACTTTTTTCACATCAATACCCTGCCCAGCATGGCATGCCCACATCAGAGAAGGTGCTGTGCTCTATGAGCAAAGCAGAATTGAAGTAGCTCAAAAGAAACTCAAGATGAGCAAATGTATAGAATCCACCCCAAATATTCACATGCACTATTGGTGCTCAACCTGTGGTAAAGCATTCCAAGCTCATTGGTCTGATCAGCCACAGCCGGACACACTGTAACTTGATTCTAACATAGTGATGCTATTTTGATCCTATTTGAGAACAAAAAACAACAACCAACTCTTTCTGCACTCTTCATTCCAGACAAATTGTTTTATTTGCTTTTCCCTCAACTTGGCCCTGCCACATCCCACCTCGCTTCCTTTATCCAGGCTGTAGCCTGTGCCTGAAATGCACTCCCTTCTCATCACTGCCTTTTAGAACCCTTAACTACCTTTGAGGTTTAGTTTACATGTCAGTTCCTATACTTACTCCTTCTTGATCCCCTAGCACTCTCTTCCTGCTCAAGTTATGTTACATTTAGTTGTCTGTCAGTCAAACACCTCATATGTACCAGATACAGGTTTGGCAACACAAAGACTAAAGCGACGTGAACAATCTGAGAGGGTTCACATTCTGCAAGGGAGAGGAGTAGCTAAGCCACTATGTTCTGCTCTCTCTAAGGTCAAGCAACTTCTTCTTCACCTCCATTTTTCACTCATACCCTCCTCAACTCCCAGACTTCCACTGTTTTCTCTGAAAATTGGAATTACATAAACACAACCATAGCCTCTGGAAAGGGCAGGATTAATGAATCACCTTCTTGTTCCACTTCTCATCCCAAACCCCAAACTCCCTCCCCCTGGTCACCACTCCCTGTTATGTGTTGTCTCCCTCATTAAAGGCAAGGACTATCTTGATTTTGTCTTTGTACCCCTAGAGATTAGCATATAGTAAGTACTTAATGAATGGTTTCATCCATGTGAATATATAAGTCAAGTCAACAAACATTTACTAAACACCTACTATGTGCCAGCACTGTGCAAAGCATGGGGAGTGCAAAGAAAAACAAAACAAAAGACAATTCCTGCTTTCAAAGGGCTCACAGTCTAATTGTGGAGACAGCACGTAAACAACTGTCCGAACACGCAATCTACAGCAGAAATACGAAATGATCAGCAGAGAAAAAGCACTGAGGGGATTTGGGAAAGGCTTCCTGTAGAAGGCAGGGTTTGAAGAGGGCCTTGAAGGAAGCCAGGAGGAGGAGATGCAGATGGAGAAAAGACTTTAACTTTAGAAAAACCACTTTGCTTTGTGCAGAAAGCATTGGTCTGTGGAGACCAATGAAAAGCTTATTGCAATTGTCCAAGGGAGAGATAAGGAGGGTCTGAACTAGGGTGGTCTCTCTGTGAATGCAGAGTAGGGGACAGACGTGAGAGATACTGTGGAAACAGAAACAAGATTTGACTCAAGATTGGTTAAGTGGGCTGATTCCAGGTGAGGCATCTAGGAAAAAACCAAGACTGCTAGCCTGGAGAACCAGACAGGTCCTGGTGCCCACGACAGTGGCAGGAGGTTTGGAAGAAGGCTTGAGGGGAATGATAATGAATTCTTGTTTGGAGCATGTAGAGTCAGAAATATATTCAGGACCGATCTACCTACCTACCTACCTACCTACCTACCTACCTACCTACCTACCTACCTACCTATCCATCCATCCATCCATCCATCCATCCATCCATCCATCCATCCATCCATCTACCTATCTATCCATTCACCCATCCATCCGTCTGTCTGTCTGTCTATCAGTGTGGGAATCATTTGCATGTTGATGAAAATTGGACCCATGGAATCTGATGAGAAACCAAATGAGAGTACATAGTGAAAGGAGGAAAGGACCTAGGACAGAGCCTTGGGGGCCATTTTCATTGACTCTTCCACCCCCTACCCCCATGCTCTGAGTTCTTTACTTCCTTATCTTGGTCTCCTGGTTTCCCTGGCTTCTTTCAAGTCTCAGCTAAAGTCCCACCTTCTGTAAGGAGCCTTTCCCAACCCCCCTTATCATTAGTGCCTTCTGTATGAAATTATTTCCAACTTAGCCTGTCTAGAGCTTGTTTGTACATAGTTGTTTACATGTGGCCTGGATCTGATCTCAGGTCTTCCTGATTTCAAGTCCAATGCCTAGCTACAGGCAGAATCAAAGACCATAGGATTCAGAAGGAACATTAGAGATCATCTTATCCCAAGTTATTTCACAGGGGCCATAACCCATCATGTATTTTTCTCAATCAGTGGATACAATAGTTAGTCTTGATCAATGCCAACGTGGAATTCACCCTAAGTGTTGCATTAATTGAATTTCCTTGCCTAGTTCCATTGAAACTAATTACCATACTTTACATATCATTATTGCTTTGAATAGTGAGAATTAGAATAATGTGACCAAATCTACGGAAAAAAAATTTTAATGTTAAAAAGAAGTTGTGCTCAAAACAGAAGGAAACCACTGATTATCCAACCCAAACCCTAATTTTAAGGAAGAGACTGAGACCCAGAAAAGTGAAATGATTTTGCTAGAATTATAGCTCTTAAGAGGGAGAGCCCAAAATTCTGATGCCAAATCCAGTGTAGTTTCTGTTATTCCAATTCTGTTGAGACTCTTCCATCAGCCTCATTTGTAAAATTAGGGACTTGAACTAGGTGACCTGTGAGGTCCTTCTCATCTCTAAATCCCACCATCCTGTGTACACACAGACCCTTGCATCTTCCCTGTACCAACTCTCACAGAATGAATGTTTATTTTGGGAAATCAGAATTAGTCAAGAGTATAAGAGAAATTATGTACTTACCCAACCTTCTAAAATGTCTAAAATCTTTTTGAGAATTCTCGGTTATCTTTGTTTAATCTGCATTTAAGAGTGTTTTACAATCCATCCTCAGGGTTGCTTTTGGGAAGTTCTTGCTCCTCCTGCTGGCAAAGTCAGTAATAGACAACTAGAAATTTTAATTACAGTCACATTTCTTCTCTACAAAGTATAGTGGATTTTAGCGTAGGTGAATTTTAGTGTGTGTAAAGTGGATTTTTGTTATTATTTCTTAAAAGTTCTGTTCCCCAGGATTCATAGTCATAACAATCTCTTGTTCCCAGGTATTAGATATGAGTTCCTACAATTATGGTCCAAAACATCTCTGCCATGTTTCCACAGCATTATATAATCATAAATAATATAAACATCCACTGTTATTGTGCAGTGATATATAGGGATGAAGTCATGTAAACTTGTGAAGCTATTGCTGGTGATACGGTATAATGTTAATGCAATGGGAAGATCTTTCCTGCCCATTAATAAGCCTATGTGACCTGCTTAGCTCAGGCCCAGATGACTGCTGTGATGGAGCCTGTATCACACAGAGCCTGAGTCACATGGAGCCCATGGTAGGAGGAGCTTGCCAAACAGGTAAAGCAGGAAGAGAGTAAGGCAGAGCTGGGTGAGAGCAGCTAGTGGGAGAGAGAGGAATTTTGCCTAGAGGAGCTTGTTTGTGGGAAGGTCTGACAGAGGGAAGGCTTGGGGATGTCTGTCGGTGATATATACATACATACATACATACATACATACATATATATATGCCTTCTTTGTCTGTTGCCCTATAAAGCAGGTGGGTACCGGTCAGTGAATGGGGAATCTTAAGGTTGAATGCACAAGTTGGAATGCTGTGCATGCCTTGATTGACCTCCTTCAAGGATTGGGGGGAATCTGTATTTGCCTCAACTGGCCCCCACTGAGTCTTGAGGGGAATTAGGAGGATGCACAAGATGTGCCTATCTTGACTGACCCCATTGAGACATAGTGATATGTTTTCTTGCTGGCCCCTGCTAAAGGGGTGATGAGGGAATGCTGTAGGAGTTATGCTCCTGTTATCAGCGACCTCTTCTGAGAAAATTAGACTAGAATAAAGTAAGATTATTAATCTCTTCTTAGTGTCTTTCCCGTTTGACCAGATCAAGAGTGAATCTGTGCTATCAGCCCTCCTGTGTGCTATGTTTATCTGTCTTACACATGGTTACCATGACAAAATTCCATACGTTTTCCAAAAACAAATCTTTTGCAATGGGGAGAACTAGCCAACAAGGACCTAGTTCTTAAAGCATGCATGAATTTGCACTTCCTGGTGGGTTAGACAGAGAATGTATAATATTCCCTTCTCAATTTCAATATGCTTTCCAGTCGTGACTAAAAGGCTGGTGCAATCTTTTAATTGGCCTAGGAGCTGGAAGTGAGGGTGTATCCAAAGATTCAAGGGGAATATATTTGTTCTCTGATAGCTTTAGAGTAAGGGAAATAAGCCAATGGGTGGGGAACTGGGAGGCTGCCCTTTCTCCCACCCTGCTGTCACAAGTCCTTGAGTATATAGTACTTGTTTTTTTTGTTTTTTTCTAACATTAGGTCAACGAGTGTCTAGAGTTAAAAGGGACCTGATCAGTTACAATTTCATGAGTTCCAAAAGGTCAGAAGAATCATCGGAGAGCCCCTCAGCAATCTAAGTTGGTGGCAGAAACCATATGTAACAGCAAGCACCCTCACACTCCCAGGGTGGCCTGCCAGCACAGGTTCTTTGATCTGCTTTTCTAGGAAAGACGGCTCAAAAAGGGTTTAACAATCCTACTTTTACATTCACTAGTTCAGGGGAAAGGTCAGCACCCTGAATTGGAGAAAATACAAGCAGAGAAATTAGCATAAAGACCAACAGACAGGGCTCTGACTGCCTGAATAAAAGTAATATTACTATACACTTTACATACACCACTGGACTGAAGGAGCTTTTACATCTGAGCAGTCAGGGGTCTGTACATATGGCTACTCAGCCTCGACCAGAAAAAAACAAAAATATATACACACACACACGTTTGTGTGTATACTTCTCAGAGCCAGAAGGCATCACAACCCTTATGACTCAGTGCCTAATCAACTTAGTACCAAAAGACACCAGTAAGCTTCCCCTAAGCAAGCTTCTTATGCAAGTGTCTCCCACAATGGGCTCCACATGAGGCCTATCAATGGGTGGGGAAGATTGTCCCATTAACATTAGCAGCAGCAGTAGCTAAAGTCAAACATGCATCATCCCACCAAACAGAAGACTGATCTGTCAGCCAAGACAATGACGTCCACAATGAGTTAACCCAGCAAGGGAGCAGCACCACATCCATACTGAGACTCTATGAAAGGGCAAAATTATTCCTGGGTCCAAGAACTACAGCATAGCTGTGGGCTCCACATATTCTCCTCCCTGACCTAAGCTTGATTCCATTCCCCTCCAAGCACTTTGTATGTATATGTAAGAACAGGTCCTTAGTTTTCGGAGTGATTTGTAACTACTGTTCATCTATATCTTTTTAGCAAATATCCTTTTGTAAAAGGTAATCAATGTCAATTGGGCAATTGACATTGGGGAGTTCACCAGATGTGGATACATGAAGTGCTGGGTTTTCTAATCCTATCATTCATGTGCTATAAGAACCAGCTACCTTCTGGGGTTAGGCCAAGCCAATGGGGGTTAGGAGAGTGAGCCCAGGAGGGGTATAATACTTCAACTTGGAATAGGTTGTTGTAACTTTAACCACCTCAAATCTAATGAAATCACAATCCAAAGGCCAATGTTCAGAGCCTACAAAGGTAATTTTATGCTTGGTGGATAAATGACCTGACCAATGTGGGTATTCATTCCCTCACTGGAGTAGACAGCAACCTATGGGTTTTTGTTCTTTACAAAGACCCAAGATATTTTCAAAAAAGATGTTGGACCAAAGCAAAGGCTTTACATGGGAAGTGAAAAGCTGGTTAAGATGATCACAGGATCATAGATTTAAAGCTGGAAGGGACAGGGGCCTTGGAAAGTCATGTGATCCCACACCACCATCTTGTAAATAAGGAGCACGAAGTCCATAGAGATTCATTTGCCCAACGTCACAAGGCAAAGGTGGCGAACAGGAGAGCTGGGACTGGCTCCCTTACATACACAAAGTTCTTCCAAACCCAGTGTTCTTCCCACTGTCTTGCATAGTTTCTTAGATTGCAGCAGATGATGTTAACTTTTTATTCTCAATAGAGAAGCTGAGGACTATGGGAGCAGAATAGTGCATATACTCTTAGAGGTCAGTGTATTGGTTGTTTGCATATGTGTTTTTCTTTGTTATAGTGAGTTCAATTTTGGGGAGGTGAATGGAGCACTATATCCTGGAATGACTGATAGAAAAACAAAAGGTATCAGTAAAGCTTAGCAGTTTCATAAAAGATGGCACCTGAGAAAATAAATTCTATGTTCCTGTCCAGAGATAAAGTATACCTGACAAAGGTTTACAAAGTGAATCAAATCTCTGACAAAACAACAGA
The DNA here is from genome assembly GCA_028646575.1 of Pseudocheirus occidentalis. Classification (NCBI taxonomy): domain Eukaryota; kingdom Metazoa; phylum Chordata; class Mammalia; order Diprotodontia; family Pseudocheiridae; genus Pseudocheirus; species Pseudocheirus occidentalis. Next base: position 27,045,823 of record CM053594.1, on the reverse strand, counting down.
AGTCCTGCAGATGCTATGTGCCTAACACAGAGAGTAAGGAGGGAGTATTTGACATGGAATGTTAAGAAATCTTTTTTATTATCATTAAGCACCAGCTTAACATTGCAATCCTTAAATCCCAATATTCTTAATAACGGGCTTTTCCAGTAAGGACGTTTCTCCTCTTCCTTGGTATAAAATTTTATGAAACAAAGGCCAAGAACTGTGTACATCTTGAGGCCACACACTGAATGTTCCTGCGATGGGGATGACTGCACAAGATCTGGTTACTGTCCGGGCCCCGAAAGACTCTTGTTCATGAACTGCCTCTTCACAAAGCAAGTCCACCACTAACAAGGATGAAGGGGAAAAGGAAGGCAGAGTCAGAGAACGATGAAGTCAGGTCTTCCTCAAGTCATCTTCTCTCCACCCCTTCTGAGTAGTATCTTCTCACAATAAAGTTTCCTCTCTAAACCTGTATTCTCTTGCATGACGATCCCCTTCCCTCACCTAGGCCAGTGCCTGGCATACAAAGATCATTCAATTTAAGGTGCAGGGGTCTTAAAGTCTTGCCCTCTGTCTTTACCTCAATATTTCAAGGATCTGCCATGTTACCAGTGTGGGCTTTCTGTCCCCCCCACACAGTCTGCAATGCCTCATAACTCATCACATGGGCTTCCAGAGTAGCTGTGACTAAAAAATTCATCCCCCATAGGCCAGTCTGTTCTGAGTCTCTTTGAACTTGGTAAGGGTAGGTCTCAGACCACAAATAATATCACTAGGTCTACATCCCAATTTTTAAAAATTTCACTGGTGTAGAGAATTGCCAACAAGAACCATCCCTCTAAGGATGCACATCAGCACCAGCTCCACAACTTCTAGTCTCAGGGGGTCCCTGGGGCCCAAGAGCTGAAGGTTCTTGTCTACAGCCACATGGCTAGTCGGTGTCCATGGTAGTACTTGAACTCAGGGTTGTCCTGACCTAAAGGCCAGCTTGCCTTCTATTATGCCATGCTGACTTTTCACGTGGCCAGATCTAGAACCACTATGTGCCCACTTCTCCCACTTAGCTGTTCAATATTACTAATACTAATAGAAAACCCAAGAAGATGCATAAGGATCCATAAGGAGGAGAGTTTTTAAGAGTCATCACCAGACAAACTTTGAAGTCAAACTGCCCATTGGGTCAAAGAGGATGTCTCACCTTGCTGGGTTTGTCACTCTGAGGATCAAAGACCTTTTCACAAAGCCTTAGCCCAGTTTCTTGCCTCAGCTGCTGTAAGTAGGCCCTCATCACTTCTGAAAACAAACAGTACAAAGAATACTTAGATGAACATAACTGGGGACATGAGCCATGAGTGTGAGGTCTTGTTTTTGTGGTAACATATTGTTACGGGTGGTCCCATGGGGTAAGGAATCAGGATTACAATAAACATCTGTTGAGGAAGGATTTTTACTCTTGTTCAACAAATGTGTTATACTGAAAACTCCACTGCTCTTGTCGCTAAAATTTATGTCTGACTTTTGTAAGTGTGACTAATAAAATAATCTGAATGCTAATAGATGTGCTTTCAGTCTGTGTACCAGGGAAAGAAGAGATGAGAGAATGTGTGCAAAGCGTGCTTTAAGCCAACTGGAGGAAGTACCTTCCCAGCACGAGCGAGTGCAGGCCTCATGAAGGAGGTGGACACACTGTTCTTACCGTCTTCTTGCTTATTTGCAGGTTTGGCGTAAATTGCGTTAAGAGGGAAACCCGGCTCTCCAGGAATAGGAAAATTAGTGATTCCCAATGTATACATTTCTTTCTCTCCTTGGCTTTTTGAGTTGCACTGAAAAACAAAAACCAAAACCACACATTTTACAGGATTTATGAACTAAAGGATATTCAAATCTAAATAACTAAAAGCTTACCATGAACATTTATGTCTGTAAATACTGATTTATATCCAAAGAAAAAAGTCTCCTACACAGGACTGGTGGCTAGCAGGAACCTTTCCAATGACCTAAAGAGATTTTTTTCATTTCACAGAATAAGAAACAAGGCATAAGAGGCTAAAAGACTTATCCAGATACAGACTCCTCATAAAGTTACTTTCTCTGTTTTTACTTTGGCCAACTGTTGCAGGCTTAGAGAAGCCCATTCAGGCTTTCCTACAAACTCAGGCCTCTTCAAGTCAGGAGATGTCTTTTATTTGTCCTCTGACTTCTAAGCAGATCCAAGATCTAGTCAAAGAGATGAGAAAATAAGCTTCCCTCCTCTGCAGACATGGGGAATGTGGGTGTGGAACTCTGCGTTTATGTGTTGGTCAGTTGGGCAGGACTGTGGCTTTTTTCTTTCCTCTTTGTTTTAAGAGATGGCTCACTGGTTAGGAGAAAGGAATTTGGAAAGTAAGGTGCTGTTAAAAAAAACCCCAAACCAGAGCAATTAAAATATGGAAGAAACAAGGAAGACAAAAACTTACTACAGATTCCTGTTAATTTCCCCAGATGCAAAGTCAACTGAATGTGATTACCTTTTGGAGTTTCTTTAAGCATTCAGAAATGTAGAGAGTTATGTAGATCAATGTCCTGTCGGCTTCATTCTACACAGTAATGGAACAAAAGGCAGTCACTCACAGACTCTTAAAATAGGAAAATTAATCAACTTTACTATGAAATTAAGCAAGCATTTTCTACCCACTAGCTACTGAAACTGAACCTAATGGCAGTAATGGCATCCTCAATCCGTATGACATGATGAGAAAATGATGACAGAAAGTGTGAAAACTAAGTCGCTAAAATTCACATTCTTCAAATTCAGGTACTTTCAAGATCCCCTTTCACTCCTGCCCACTTCTAAGGACGGGACTGACTGCTTTCATCCTGAACTTTTTAGTTTCTCCTCCCATGCTTCTCAGCTCCTTTCTGTTCCTTTTAAATAGAGGCTTGTTCCCCAAATGCTTCTGAGGAACTATGAAAGAAACACCCATCATTCTTCAGAAGCAGGAGTGATTACCACCTCCTGGGGGCTTAGAGGTCCCCTATATGTTGGGTTAATTCTGAAAATGTCAATTTCTTCAGGAGCCCTGCTGAGAGCAGGAACATTCCTGACTCTCTAAGGAGGAAGTATTTATTTCACATGTGACTCACTCTTGAACAACTAGTCCCACTGCTTTGTCTAACCAGAAGGAAAATGTAGAAAAAGCTAATGGATACTGTGGACATTGTGCAAGAGAGTCCTCTGGTCAAGTCTCACTTTGACTTAGCTCTAAAAACAAACCAGTCCCCACTCCCTCCATCCTATTTGTTACACCATGGAATCTTTAGAGAGCAGGAAGAAGTTTGTAACACTTCAAAAGATCTCTGATTATTATCAGCACAGACTCACTACGCTGCTTTAGGCTGCGAGCCCTTCCCAACCCAGGAGAGGCTTTTCTTAAGTTGCTGTGGCCAAAAAAATTCCAAACAATCGCAGATGAGTCCTTCAATGCTGCCCATCTTCCCGGTGAGCAGAACTGGCCTCAGAATGTCTGTCCTCAAAGCCCTTCTAGTTTATCAGATCTACAAGATCCAAGCTTTGGAGAGCCCCGTGTCACCTCTGAGACAAGATAAGGCATTCCAGTAGGAGTTAAGTAACAAGGGCAAAAAGTAATATTAGAATCCATCTGGATTATAAACATACTATTTAGAGTCTGTATTCAGAATACAGAATGTTAGGATCATATGTATGGACTAGAGTTTATATCTAAATTCTGAAAAATATAAAAATTCTACTTTGCTTAAGCACAGGAAGTATAAATTTTGACTTTGGAAACTTTAAGTCACTGGTTATAATAAATACTTTAATACCACCTCCAACCTCCCTTCCAAGTAAATAGGATTTAAGGGTCTAGATATACAGGAACGTGCCTGAAGTGTTACCGATAATATTAAAATCTATGATTTACCTTAATTTCATAGTTTTTGAAGAAGACATTGGCCTTGAAATAATAGATAGCTTCATCCACAATATCTGTGTCTTTTGCTAAGAGGCAAGAGAGAAAAAGAAAAATTAACCAACAGTAAAATAGCATATCTGTGTGTGTGTGTGTGTGTGTGTGTGTGTGTGTGTGTGTGTTGGAGGGAGAGATTTCTAATAGGTTTTCAAAGACAAGAAAGTATAAGATGGTAACTAACATATGATGACTTTGGATACAAATTCTGGGGAAAAAGTATTTTTCATAATAGGCAGCATCTATTTTGTGCCTCTGAAAGTGAACTTCAGTTATGATCTGCAACCATGATGGGGCCCAGAAACACAACCCTATAAAAACCATGATTAAAAAAATATATGTGCACATGTTGTTTGAAGCAGCCAGAAGTCTTGAGAAAAGCCAGACATGCTATTGTGGTAGAGATTTAGGTACATCATTTCTCTGGCCATTCTGTTCTTTTCACTTTCTCGTTGTTTAAAAGGTCAGAATCCTGGGGCCTGGACACCTAGCAGCTGGCTTTAGCAATGCCAAGAGAGTTAATCATTTTAAGTCTGGTGGAGTATCTCTTATCTTGTAGAAGAAAGGCAAAATGATCCTGCAGCCTGGATACCCTAGAGAATCATTTCAACTGAATTCTAGGGAGGAATCTGCTGCTGGTTCACAATGTGTTTTTCACCATATCTCTCCAATTATTCTTGCTTAAAATAAGAACAAGGCTCTGTGGTGACTTCTTCAGAGCACAAGGATGCATCTGCTAACTAGAATCACTGGGACTATAATTCAGCAAGGCAAAGAAATGGGCATTTACCTCACACTCTCCATGCCATTCTCCCATTCCCTAACCTGTGGGAGCAGTTTGATTCTAATCCATTCCCAGGGAGTGTAGTGGTGGGTCACTGGGATCCTGAGGGCTCTCTACTCTGACTCCTTGGTCTAATACCTTAGGCCTCTGTGGTCCCAGCTCTGTGTGGTTACTCTAACCAGGCCCCCACGAATACCTGGATTGGAGGCTGTGACAGCAGAGATGGCAGAGCCCTCCAGGAGCTGCCTGAGGCACACAGAGGTAGGCGATTTTCTCAAGGTCACAGAGTGACAGTGTGGCCAGAATTTTAATTCCGTCCTTCACTGCAGGCCCAGTGCCACCTCTAATCTGCCTCTAGCTCTGCACCAGTACTGATGACTTATCTCTTATTCAATATGCTAAAATGGAATTTCAGTGGCCCGAGTTCCTCTCGCACAGAATCCGGCTTGACAGGAGTGCTCTGCGATTTTTTTATGTGTTATGTTCTTTTATGTGCTATCTTCCATCTGCTTCCCTTTCCTTCATCTCCAAATCTATTAAGAGGGATGACTCACTGAAATGCACTAAGTTTACAGAGCAGTAAACTGGTGTTGAAACTAAAATTAAACTAAGAGAAGTTTCAAGCTAAAAAGCCTGAAAGAAGAAAGGGACAAGGTCAGAATAAAATGGGTGATTACAACCATGACCTTGGAAACACAGAAGAGCATGCAGATCAGCAGTCAGCAGGGCAACTGCCCTGCATGTTCCACGTGGAGCTCAAGATATTTCAGGACAGTCCAGCACAGGCCTAACAAACCAGGGCCTTTGAGAGGCACAGAGCTATGTTCCCAAAACTAAAGAGCCAAGAGAGAAAGAAAACCACCATTAAATAAACACTGGAGCTCAGTAACATTAACAGAAGGCATCTACGGAGCCAGACTGAGCTTGGATGCCCCCTCTCTCTCTCTCTCTCTCTCTCTCTCTCTCTCTCTCTCTCTCTCTCTCTCTCTCTGTCTCTCTCTGTCTCTGTCTCTGTCTCTCTGTCTCTGTATACTCTTGCTGACAATGAGGGTCCAGGAGGAGGTTGGACCAGGAAGTGGTTTTAGACAGTTAAGATGTGTGAGTGCTAAAGGGGAAGAAAGGATGACATAGCAGTGGTCTATAGAGCAGGCTGGATCATGAGCTTTTTCTGGAGTCAAGCTGTTATTCTCTTCCTTCCAACTCCCAAGGAAATTTGGAATAAGGAAGTGAAATGAAAATAAAGTACTTAATTAGGCAGATGGAATTGAAGAGTCATCTTCACAGGCCTAGGATCCAGAGTCATTCTAAGTCACCAGAAGGTGTAAACAGCAGCCTGAGCTGGGGAAGACAGCAAACTTTTTCCATGTTCGTGATTTCCTAAGGTCAAATGGTTACCTAGATACCTCGTTCCACAAAACTGCTTTTTTAAAAATGGAGAAAAAGAACATAAACTCACTTTCTCTTGGAGCTGGTCCTTTAAATTGACTCCTAATGGGTAACAGTGCCATGTTTCCAATCAGTTTGGTGTCGGGGTCCATGAGAGAGGAGTGGTACGCCTGTAATTTCAATCATGTAAGAATGCAAAAGGTGCAGGGGGATAAACACCACAAAACCACAGAGTCTCACACTGAGAGGGTGCCTTGGATGCCGTCAAGTAGAGCCTGTACCTGAATGAGAATCTCCTTGACAATATGCCCAGCGCTTGGTCATCAAGCCTTTGATGATGACCTCTAGTGAGTCAAAGGTAACAAACTGTGTGCCAGGTACTGTACTAAGCGCTTTACAAATATCTCATTTGACCCTCATAACAACCGTGAGAGGTGGGTGCTATTATCATCCTCATCTGTTGGGAACACTGAGGCAGAAAAAGGTTAAGTGACTTGCCTAGGGTTACACAGTTCAAAAGCGTCTGAGGAAGGATTTGAACTCAGGTCTTCCTGACTCCAGACCTTGAGCTCTGGGCATTGTGGCATCACTAGCTCTCTCTAGTGCAGTGGTTCTCAACCTTCCTAATGCCTTGATCCTTTAATATTCATATGTGGATGATCTGCATAATGGGCGGACCCATCTGGAGACAGAGGAGCCGTGTCTTGGTTCCTAAGACCATTTGAAATGTGTTTTCCGATGGTCTTAGGTGACCCCTGTGAAAGGACCGTTCAACCCCCAAAGGGGTCACGACCCACAGGTCGAGAGCCGCTGCTCTAGTGAAAGGGAACCACTCAACTTCTGGAGAGCTTTAATTGCTGGGAAATTTTTCTCAACAAAAAGTCTGCCTCTCCACTACTTCCACCTCTTAGGCCAAACAGAATAAATCTCAGATGCCCCTCAGGCACAGAAGAAAATTGACCCTCCTCCTCCTGCTCCTCTCTAGGCTAAACACTAGCAATTCCTCCCCCATCCTTGAATGACAAGGCTCCCTGGGCATCCAGGTGCTTTTAGATGCTCTCCAGGTTGTCAGTGTTGTTGCTAAAATACAGACACCATGCTCTAAATGTGTAGGGCAGAGCTCAGCTGACCTAGACTCTCCCGGGTCATAGACACTATGACTCACTATACATATAGCCTGAAAGAGAATTCAGGTTTTTTTGGCTGCTACGTCATCCTGGTTCACTAAAACCCTCAGATCTTCTTCACACAACGGTCTAGACCAGTGGTTCTCAACCTTCCTAATGCCGCGACCCTTTATAATACAGTTCCTCATGTTGTGGTGAGCCCCAACCATAAAATTATTTTTTTGCTACTTCATAACTGTAATTTTGCTACTGTTATGAATCGTAATGTAAATATCTGATATGCAGGATGTGGTGGAGAACTGATCTAGACATTTTGTATGCAGGTCAATGACACACCTTATTGAAGAAAAAAGGATAACCCATCCAAGAGAAAGATCTACTGATATTTCCTGGCTAAAACATCTTCACAGGATAAAAGATTACTAGGGCTGGACAAGACTAGTGATCACAGAGGCCAAATGACCCAGATGAAGGATTACAGAAGGAGCTATAGCGTCACTGAAGGAACCCTGGTCTTGCTTCCAGTCCCAGGCCAACACTGGGTGCCTCAGCATTATTTGTAAAATAAAGACAACAGGATTTACTGCTAAAGGAGATAATGTAAGTGCACAACCTAACTCTCCGATTAGGTTTATATCTGCCTGTCTATAAATCCTAGTGCTGGTGTTGGAGGAAAGAGCTTTGGAAACCTTAAATCACTAAAAAAATAGGAGTTGTCATTAAGGGACAGAACTCTCAGCAACTCTGAGTGAAAATGAGGCTGTAAGTGGGGATGGGGGTTGGGTTAGAGATAAGGGAAGGAGAAGAAGAGGAAATGAGAGAGGGAGAGGAGGGAGGAGAGAAAAAGAGAGAGAAAAAACAAGAGAGAGAGAAGGAGGGAAAGGAGAGAGGGGGAGAGAGAGGAGAGGGAGAGAAGGGAGAGACACTGGGGGGGAGGTCACAGGAACTGCTCTCAGAGAGCCTGGGTCCAGGTTCCTGATCTGCACCCCATTCTCCCTGTGGCTTTTGGGGAAGTTATTTAGCTTGTAGGTGAAATGCAAACACCCGAGGGGAGGAGGTTTGGCTCTCAGTCTAAGCAGAGCCTCCTTTTAGCTCTGCAGCCCCCAGCCCCCTCGAGGGTTCCCGCTGCAGGAAAGTGTCTCTCCTGCACGTTGGTGCATCTCAGTTTCCAACCATCTGTTAGATAAGAAAGCCGGATTCACGATGTCCAGGTCCAGGCAGGGAGGCTGCCTTTGCTTCCCTCTTCTCTAGGAGCATCTTTAACAGCCCAGGGAAGGGGCTGAAGGGATGCTTTCCACCTCTCGCCCTAGCCCTTTACTACCATGACCCCGTGCCTCAGTTTCCCCGCGTGTCAAATGAGGGGTCTGTTCTTTATGCTCACATACGCTCTTCACTTCCTGCCCTAAATCTAATGATCCTAACCCACCGAACAGCCATTTATTCCTCTCCCTCCCCCCATCAAAGCAGAGAGCTGAGCTCAAGGATCTCTAAGCACTGGAACCCCCTTCATTCCTCCCCATCCATCTGCTACTCTAACCATCAAGCGGGTGGCCGCCCTGGGGGGTCTCTACGCCCCAGGTCTGAATCTAAGACCCTACCCAGCGCTGGGCCTCAGTTTCCCCGACTGTCAAGTGAAGGGTCAAGTGGCTTCCAGGCCTCCATTCCAAACCCCTCCCCCGCCCCAGAAGGAAGTGGCTGCGCTCTCCCTTCTAAGGCCTCAGTTTCCCTATATGTCAAGTGCTGAGGTCGGGGATCTCTAAGCCCTAGCTCTACATCTACTACCTTACGAGGAAGGGGGCGGGGGTCCCGCTCTGGGCCTCAGTTTCCCCACCCATCACACGGGTGGTCCCCACTGCTTCCAGGGTCCTCCCCTGCAGACCCGACCGTCAGAGGTCGGGGCCCTTCGCCTGCGGGCACCCCTCACCCAGGGATGGACCCCCCACCCCGGCCCTCCTCCCTTCCGGCCTACTCCGCGAGCCCCCTCCCACTCCTCAGGGTCGCTCCCCCTCCGGCCTGAGGCCCTCTTTGGCCTCTCCCCGCGCCTCACCGGCATCTTGGCGGCCGGGTCTGGGTTTCTGGTGAGCAGAAGGTAGCGACTCCTGTCAGAGACCCCGGTACTTCCGGTCTGGCGGCCGGGTGGGGTCTAACCGGAAGCAATCCGGAAGGGGCGGGGGCGGGAGGAGGTCGCGTTTCCGGTGTTTCTGCCGGGAACGCTAGAGGGAGCCAGAGCACCAGAGCAGCGGCCTTTGCCTTTCCAGTGCGCATGCGCAGAGGTCCCAACGCGGGCACGCTGAAAGGGTGTAGGCTCAGCGCTGGCTGCTGTGCGTTCTGAGGCTGTGCACCACAAAGGCGTGGGCGGAGCAGGGCGAGCGCCAGCATCCTCTTTTTACAAAAATTGGCAGCAGCTTGTTTCTGGAAAAAAGGTCTGGGTTCAAATTATGTCTCTTAGGAAATGGGTGACTTTGGGCAAAAGTCAGTTACCCAACCCCTCTGTGCCTCAGTTTTTTCATCTGTAAAATGGGCGTTTTCTTTTTTTCTTATTTTAAGAAAAACATTGTAGGAAAACACGTTTCTTAGTACCTGGGGCGTCATTTCTTAGTGCAGCTGGAGTGTTAAATACAATATGTGAAAATTTTTATAATAAGAATATATTTAAAATAAAAGTCTAACATAAAGGCACTAAAACTGCACTTGAGGGGTTTGGGAGGCAGAAAAAAGATGAAGTCAAAAGGTTCTAGGCAAATTGGTGGAAAGACTGTGCTTTTAGCTGGCTGGTGAGGGATGAGCCCTAGAAGAAATCAAAAGATTTCGAAAAAATCAGAGATGAGGAGGGAGGGGCCTCATTCCTCTCACCCCATAATTTCGCACGATTCTTGGAGAAGAAGCCTCTTACCCCCATACCTTTTTTCTAATAATTGTTGACAAGAGCCATAACCTAGGGGTGTGTTTTTCACTGTTTATTTTGAAATGCACAATGCATCCTGATAGCAGAGGGAAAATTCCACTTCGTATTCACACACAACAAAAATATGCTTAATACACAATTAAAAGCAAAATGTCAAAATCTGTAACTTTCTAATGCAGTAGACTAGGGGGTTATTAACCCCTGGGTCTGTGAACTTTTATGTTTGAAAACCATATTTCACAAACTACTTGCTCTGTTTCTTTTTCATTTTGTTTCCTCTTTCCCACTGATCGTTCCATCAGTTACAATCCTTCTTTACAACCTGACTAATGATTAATGGGAAGATATTTGTAGATCCTGTATCCGCGTGCATGCCACCATGATGGGGGAGGGGGAAAGAGGAGAGGGAGGGGGAGAAAATCTGAAACTCAAGGGACTGTGGAACTGAATATTGGAAACTAAAAGCAAATAAACCAATTTAATTTTAAAAAAAGGAAAAAACAAAAAAAACCTATTTCAGTATTGTATGTTTTATGTATTTAAAACCATTAGTCTGAGAAGGGTGGTTATAAGCTTCATTACACTGCCAAAGGGGTCTATGACACATCCCAGACATAGACTGGCCATTATGTTATCTTGGGATAAAGTCACAGAGGATCGTTTTGTTTTTTTTTTTTCTTTTTACTAGTTTGACATCAACAAAATTCCGGATGAAACAAAAAACCTAGGACTCATGACTTAAAGAAAAAAAATCAACGTCTCATTGTTATATCCATCCCAAGACTCTCCTCTGATGTCTCAGCCTAGTCTAGTGTGGACCCAAATTGGAGATTGAGTCCTGCTTTAGTCACTGTAGCACCAATACAACATTCACAGCACTGACAGTGACTATAAATATGCCGGCATAATTCTGAATCACAAAATATAACAGACTCTCCATGTATAAGACAGAAGCAAAACATTTATTCAGACAGCAGAAAGTTAAACCTCAACACCAAGAAATCGAATCCATCATAGCAACAAAGAAGTTAATACACCATAGCACAGCAGAGCCACACCATCCTTTAGCCTTCCCACAAACACTCACAAGCCTAGCTGTCTCCTTGGCTGTATCCTCTCCTCCCTCCATCTCTAACTGCTCTGACTCCCAGCTTCCTATGGCTCTGCTCCACCCTTCACAGGCTCCATGTGACTACATTCAACCTATTAGGGAGCAGTGAAGATCTTCAAATTCCTATTCCCATTAGAGTCACTAGCTTTATGACCTTGTGCAATTCACTTAACCTCCTGTGGCCTCGATTCCACATTTGGAAAATTGGACTTGATGACTTCTAAGGTTCCTCTGAAGATTGTACCAGGGGACCTCAAACTCTGTAGGTCCTTGCCAAGCTGGGGTGGTTTTGATTATGGTCCCGGGGACGATCTCTGAGTACACTATCAGAGGTTATTAAAAGAGGCTCACCACTGACTTGGCAGCAGTATGGTTTGGGTCTTTTTTGGCCCCTACAACTCTCAAAAGACCAACCACCAAATCACAGAGTAGCTGTTTTTGACCTCAGAGGAAGGAATACCTTGACACACTGAAATGTGCTAGATAAAATATTTAGGTAACATGCTATCTTGAGATTGAAAAAACCTAAAATCTGAACCTGGGAAACCTTGGGCAAAAGAACACATTTCTCAGGTTCCTTTCATATGACCTACCATCTATAAGTGTCCCTAGGGGCAGTTAGACTGTGAGCTCCCTCAGGGCAAGGAAATGGTTTTTACTTGTATAGCACAATACCTGACCCAGAGTAGCTGATGGTCTGGCCAGATTAAGGAGGCTGAAATAGAGATGAAACAGCAAACAAAAGCATTTTTTAGATGTTTTGTAACATCTGCCATGTTTTGGCTGGCTTGCCCAAAGACCATGATTCTTTAGTGTTTTGGAATCACTAAAGTTCAACTCTCTTTACTCACCAAGAACTGTCCTTGGTAAGAATTTGGATGAGGTAGCATGACATGGGGCAGGGAAGTCAGAAAGGCCTGGCTTCCAACCCTGCCTGTCACTTGGTTGTGTGACCCTGGGAAAGTCACTTAACCCCTAAGAAATCCATGGTTACACACAGTTGTTAATTTGCATCTGGTACAGGGCATTTAAGTCTGGAACCAAAAGGGGAGGGGGGACTTCAAAATATAATTTGGTACATGAAAGAGCTATGGACAACTCAGATATAACATTTTTATTATTATAAAAGTAACTTTTAAGCAATCCATTCTAAGGGAGGGGAATGGAATCTTTTTCCAATAGTAAAAGCACAAGAAGGAATCTCTGAGTGATGAGAACTCTCAGGCCATCTGGCCCAACCTGAACCTGTAAAAAGAATCTTCTCCACCATTCATGACCTGCCTTTGCGGGAAGGTGGGCACACCACCACCTCCTGAGGAGCCCCATGCCATCTGGGGTTAGCTCGAGCTGTCAGGGGGTCTTTCTTTGTTGACATCAAGTTGAAATCTCCTTCTTTGCCACTTCCACACCACAATGCAAACCATCCTTCCCCTAAATGGAAGTAAACTGGGCCCCTGCCTAGGACAAACAGCATCACCAAGGGCTTGTCTGTACACAACGAATAAATAGGAGTTTTCACAAATCTAAGTTGGTCTTCTAAATGTGAATCCTGAGTCAGGCCAAGTTTATAGCCCAGAACTTGTCTTCCCTTAAACAAGTAATATACATCCTAGAGAATTTGGGACTTCATTTGGAAACATTTGCCAATGCAGATTTTCCAAATTATCCTTTTTCTTTGGAGGGACTGGGGAGAAGGAGAAGTGACAATGTTCAGATTGTGGATTAGCCATACTCTTTCTGCTCTGGAAAGATGAATTCTCCATCTACTTCTCCCTGAGGCTAAAAATGAGTCTTTGTAAAATTCTGCCTGTAAAGCTCTTTGTGCTTTAATAAACCCCGAAAAAATTAAATATCTTCATTCATCTCCTCGGTCTTGAAAATATTCATCAAACATGGCTGATTTTTCTTCTTCAGATTCCTTCCAGCAAAGAAACGAGAGAAAGGTTAATTAAAAATTTTTTTCTTAAATGTCTTAAATGTGTTAATAGTGGCACTTATGTGTGGATATTTCAGGCTGTGATTAATAATGGGCTAATATCTGCAAACATTCAAAGTTTTGGGGCCAAAGCAACTGACAAAGACCAGCTACAAAGACAGACATAGTTCCTTGTAGGGAGGGCCTAGGCACAGATCCTAAAAGTGCCAAATCCCCTGGAAAAGTCTACTGGGTATGAGATTCCAGTATAGGGACAAGAGAGAGAAGAGGCCAGAGGGAGGGAAGGGAGACAAAGGCCTTTTTTGGCTTCTCTGGCTAGTCTGCTTGTGATTTACATAAAACAGGAGCAGGACAAGAGGAAGTTAATTTCCTCATCACAATTTCATTCAGCTCCTTTTCCTATTTGAGAAAGTGGAGCTTTGAGAACACTTGTCCCAGCCTGGTGCAAAGAAAAGAACTAACAAGTGAAATTGACCCATTAAGTCAGAACTGAAACGAGGAAGTCAGCAGAAGATGCTTAAAGAATAGACAGGCATGATCCAAGCCTGGGTATCTGCTACCTTCAGTGACTGGCCTGTCCACCTTCAAGGTCACCTAATACTGTCCACCAAGCACCAGGAATGTTGTGGTCAGTAAGCCTCCCCTGTGCACATGGCTCCATCCACCAGCTCTTTTTTTTTTTTTTAAATCTAATCCAAATCTCCAGTTTTAAATTTTTTTTACTTTTCAACATTTACTTTGATAAGATTTTGAGTTCTAAAGTTTCCTCCCCTCCCCATCTCTTTTTCTTTTTTAAAAATAGATTTTATCAATGTCTTTTGTATTCTTATCGCTTATATTTCCACCTACATTCCTCCCCCCACTCCTGGAGGACCATGTTTTATAACAAATAATTTTTTTCAAATAATAAGAAAAAAATTTCAGTAAAACCAATCAACACACTGAAAAGACTGAAAAGATGGGTGAATTTTGTCCATCCCTCCATCTCAGCCTCAACTCTCTTTGTTCTCTCTACACATTATTATCTTTTTCTTGATTGACTCAGCAAATTAAACTGTCAAGATCTCAAGAAAGAGGGATTTTCTTCTCTTCATCTTTATTGACTGCCAGGAGGCCGAGCAGGCTGATAGGGGCTCCTCTTAACACCCACATAAAAAAGGAACAAGGTGATAAATCCCATAGATTAACATTATGACCAAGATAGATTGGTTATAATTTCTACTCTTCTTTCTTCAATCTTAGGAGTCCCACTTAGAGACAGCCTTAAGTCAAGTGCTACAGACTACAGTGGACTAACTTCTAAAGTGAAGAAGAAAAGCCAAACCCCCTTTCAGAACTGACATGAAATCTTTAGATCATTTAGAAAGGGATCAGGAAATCATCAATGATAAGTCAAACATTCGTCTTGGGGGTTCTTTGTATTTCAGTTTCCCAAATACTACAGAGTGGAAAGAATTGGACAAAGGAGATCCTGGTGTCTCTTTGGAAGAATAGGGATACTAAATAGAGAAAAGTCACAAAGCTGCTTAGACTTTCAGAGACAGTGACTTTGCTAGTGGGCATAAACTTCTCTGAAGTCAGGAATAGCAATCAGTTTATCAGATACTTAGCACTTAGTAACTTGGCTGAAAGAGAGAGCTGCCTTCAGTCTCCATGAATCTTCCTTCACGAGGAGCAACATTCCAATTTTACCTCTATCTCTAGAATTCTTCTTTATATACAGCACTGGCCTCCTGTCTCAGCCAATAGCCTTCTTCCACATCAACAGGGGAGTTGACATCTTCTAAACAGTGGACAGGGCTCACACCTTCCATACTTAGCCCTAAATTAATAAGTGCTAAGTATCTGATAAACTGGTTGCTATTACATTGTCAAAGAAGAAAAGTCCCATGTACCAGATATTTCTCATCGTCTCTAAGGGTCTTCCCTGGTTTTGTCCACTGCTCAGAGGCCTAACCTTCTACTCATGATCTTTTCATAGACAACAACACTGTGGTGACTGCATACACCATTCCCTTGGTTTTACTTACTTCTACTGCCTCAGTGTATATAACTCTTGCAATCTTTCTCTGAATTCCTCCTGTTCACGCTTTCTTAACACACAGTCATACTGCATTACATTCATGTACCATGGGTTTTTTCAGTCATTTCCCAACTGATGGGTATTCACTCCCTACCTCCCCCAATTAACTATTACTTCAGAAAGTAAAAAGAGAAATTTGTTACTCAAAAAAGAAATGCTGCTGTGAATATTTTTATATATTTTGGATCTCTGTTCATGTCTTTGGCTTCTTTGGGGGTACAGAAGAATCCCTAACCTAGAAGTCATTTTTTTGTAGCAGCGCAGACTATTAAGCAAAATTGGTACCCATTCATAGGATAACACAAATTCTGGTATGTGAAGGCAACGGAATATTTTTGTGCAGCCAAGAAATGTGGGAAGACCAGTATGAACTAATGCAAAGAAAGCAAAACAAAGAGGCTATGCACACAACTTCGATACTGTAAACAACAATGACACCCCAAGTCAGATGCATGTCATGACCATGAGGCTGGATCCTAGTCCTAGAGAGCAAATCCTGAGGCACATCCCCCTCTTCTCGTAGGGGGAAGATGCCACAGTCACCTGGCTGGCTGGTTTTGCTGAATGGGTCTTTGTTACAATGGAGGGGGAACAGAAAATGACTGGTCGGTCATCTTTTTGTCGGTCACCCATTAAGCGTTTTTACACATCACCGGAGCTCCCCAGTTACCTTCGGCTCTTTAAACTCCAAGTCCTCACCATACTGGATGGTGAAGTCAATATGCTGTAGGACTATGTTCATGCTTTCTTCATCCGACTGGTCATACGGCAAAAACCGGACCATACTGTAATCGTCAATCTGCAAAGCAGAGATGGAGATCCACCTTTGAGAAGAATGCTGGGAATATGACGAGGACGACCTCATTGAAGCCCATGCTTGGCGCAGTGTCTGGCCCACAGCAGGAGCTTAACAAATGTTAGCTGACTGGCAGACTATAACCTACGGACCCCTTTTCAGAATAATGTTTCTGAATGCGTAAAATATAAATGCATAGAATTACAAAGGAAATAAATTATCCTGCAATGCAGTTGTCAGAATATAAAAAATCCAAGTTCATAGAGCCCAGGTTAAGAGCCTCTACCTGAGGGAGATCCCTTGGGCAGGGCCAGCATGAGGGGCTGCCTTTAGAGTAACCCTGAATTCATGAGTCTGAAGATTAATCAACAACAATTTATTAAATTTGTTCTTATCAATCGGGGTTCAAATCCTGTCTTAGAAGCTTATTAGCTACATGTATAGCTTATATCAGATTGTGGGCTGTCTTGGGGAGGGAGGGAGGAAAAAATTTGGAACTTAAAAATCTTATAAAAATGAATGCTGAAAACTATCTTTATATGGAATTGGAAAAATAAAATAAAATACTATTACATCTGGGGATGGGAGGAAGAAAATAATGAGGCAAAAAAAATTTTTTTAATTAAGAAAAAAAAGGTTATTAGTTATGTGACTCTGGGCAAGTCACTTAACTTTCTGGGTTTGTTTCTTATGTGTAATATGAGGTAGTCAGACTTGATGTTTTCCAGTTCTAACTGGAGGAACCTAAGCTCATTACAAAGCACAGACACTGCTCTAGGCACAGAGGATAAATCTATGAAAATGTAAAAGCTCCTGCCCTCAAAGGGCTTAGATTCTATTGACAGAAACAACATGTACCTTGATGGGCAAAGGCACATTAAATATTTAATACTGTCTGTGCGTATGGAAAAGGGATAGGTGGAAGAGCCTGGTGCAGGAGGCAGATGCTGAGCCCTGGTTACACCTCTGCTCCCCAGGGCCCACAGGATGATGGCTCCTTTAGGGCAATAAACAAAGCAGCAACAGAGATACTCATGATGCCCAAATAAAGAAAACTGCCCATCTGCTTTCACTGCATCACAACATGTGTTACCACTTACATCTCCAGGTCAATGTTTAGAGATAACTGGAAAGCTTACCAATCCACAGATAGCATTAGTCAACTTTTGGAATTTTTTGCTTCGTAAGATGCCCGTAGAATCCTCTATCAAAGAATACATGTCAGGGTCAAGGAACCTTAAAAAGGAGAAAGGGAGAAGCAGTGAGAGAATGATTTCTGGGTTTTTCCAAGGCTCACGGATGCTGAGCCAGAAGAGACTTCAGGGGCCTTCTCATTTATCTTCCTCTTTTTACAGATGAGGAAACTGAGGCCCACTGGATATGGGCAGTGAGTGGGTGGTTACATAAGTAAGAGGTTATGGATTTTGGCAGCCTTGACCCTCACGAGAAAAGCTGTGTCATGGAAGAACTCACTTTTCTATTTCCTTCTTTGCTTTCTTGCTCAGCAAATCCATCTTGGTCATAATGTTAATCTGTGGGATTTCCAGAGACACCATGGCACTGAGGGCTGCCATGACGCCGGAGATAAACTGTAGGAGGAAAGAGACAAAAGATCAAATGTTTGGCTTCTTCTAGTTCAGTTCACTGAAAATGGCAAAGAACTAGGAGGGTCCTTTGCTCCTGACCAGCCACAGAAAGCATCAGCTGGTCAGTCACCACTCGGTGGCACGAAGGGAAAGTCTGAACCTGTTCAATTAAAGGCAGCACACAGTTATCAGGGGTCCACTGTGAAAGCAGTCTGAGACCCTGTCCTTTCCCTTATTAGGGAATATAGTGAGATATAAAGTTGGCGTCCTGCTCTGAAATGGGCTGTTAAGTTACAGCCATTGTTTAGGTCAATCAAAACCTCAGACCTAAACTGTGTACCCTGTTTAATCCCCACTGCAGAACGCTGTCTTTGTCTCCTGAACCCGATAAACTGTAAACAGAAAATAGCTTGGGCCAGAGAGGTTTTCAAAAAGCAGGGCAGAGCTCTCTTTCTCTAAGCAGAAATACTTGGATTTTGGTCATTGGTAAATCTGTCTTGAGGAGATGTTCCAAATGTGCAGGAGGCTTCCACAGGCCTATGCTGGGAGACCTGGTGTTAGGGGAGGGAGGCAGAGAGCTCAATAAGACAAAAATCCCACAGCTCAGTCACAGCAGAACACCTCCAACACAGTGAGACTGATGACTCCTGGGGTCAAAAGCTCGGGTCCTAAGATGTGGAAGGCATGTATTTCAGAGGCAAGGGACAGCCTATGCAAAGGCCTGGAGATGGGAGATGGAACATTAGAGTCTGGCAAACAGCTACATTTAGACCAAGTCCAGAAAAGCCCGCTGGCGTCAACAGTTTTGACTTCCTCTCTCATGAAACCTTTCCTAAGACCTGCCACCAAGAAGCACTTTCTAGGCTGTCCTAAGATCTCAAGCCAGCTATTGTCCTTCCTTACTCTCAGTGGGGTGGTGTGGGGACCCTTCGGGCCTGGAGGCCACATGTGGCCCTCTAGGTCCTCAAGTGTAGCCCTCTGACTGTGGTCTTGAGGCCACAGGTTCCCCACCCCTGGACCAAAGAGTGAGCAGAGGGGCTGCCAGCACCAGGGCACTGACCTGGGAGGGAGGGAGTGTGGCTATTACTGTCCCTCTTTACAGATGAGGAAATGCCGGCTCACAGAGTCAAAGGACAGGCCCAGGGTCACACCTTCACACCCAGTACTTGTTCCAACTTCCCCTAGGCCTAGCCTTCCATTCCACATACCTAGAAGGCCCCTTAGGATCCTCGGGTGCTGCCTCTTGCGGGTGATCCGCTAGTGCCCTTGAGTGTAACAATCAAATAAGCTGACTGACAAGGCCCTTGGCACTGAGCCTGGCACCTGGAATGCTCTTCATAAATGCTCATTCTTTTCCCCTCCTGAGCAGAGCCAGGATTTGAATCCAGCTCTGACTTCAAAGTTTTGGCTCCCTTGAAGGAGCAGACAGAGAAGGCTCATCCAGGCCTCCCCTGTGGCCATAGAGCCCCCTCCTCCAACTGGACTCCAGAGCATTTATTATGTCCCTGCCACTGCAAGGCATCGGGACACCAAAGACCAAAGAGCTTTCCTTCTACCAACATTTACAGTGCTAATTAAGTACCTTTACTAAGAGCCAATTATGTGCTAAGGGCTTTAGCAGCAACAGCTCATTTGACTGATTTGATTCTCTCACTTGAGGGAAGATAATAATGTGTAGAGTCACCTGTGGGAGGTGGCAAGGGGAGAAGGGAGGCTTGGAGGGCAGCGTGTAGGGCAGACTACCTGGGAGATGAAGGGCTGGGCCAGGGGAGAGCATGGAGGCCGGTTAATGGGAACACAGTCATGGTGAAGGGGGGTTACTGGACGCTCTCACAGCCCCCAACAGGTTTGCACAGACATATTATACGCTTACTCACGTGTGTAGATATCATGTCCCCCCATCTGCATTCCCACAGAACATAAGCTCCTTGAGGGCAGCAACTGTCTCATTTTTGTCTCTGTAGCACCTAGCGACGGTGCCCAGCACATAGTAGGCACTTAATGATAAATAAACAAGTAGCTTGAAGTAAGTCTAGAAAGACAGGCTGGACCCAGATTCTGAGCAGATCCTCAGGGACACAGGAAGAACAGAAAACAGGGACGTGCTGACAGTGGAACACGGCATTTGTGTCAACCCTATTTCCTTAGTAATTAGAGTTTCATCCGCATTCGCCACAAACCAGTTAGTCAATGAGCATTTATTAAATATTTACTATGTACCCGACGGACCACTAGGTGGCGCCATAGTGCACAGAGTGCCGGGCCTGGAGTGGGGAAGACTCATCTTCATGAGTTTAAAGCTGGTTTCAAACATTCACTAGCTGTGTGACCCTGGGCAAGTCACTTCACCCTGTTTGCCTCAGTTTCCTCATCTGGAGAAGGAAATGACAAAGCACTCCAGTATCCCTGCCAAGAAAACCCCAAATGGGGTCAGGGAGAGTCTGAGACAATTGAAATGCCTGGATACCACCCCCAAAACGGTCCCATGCACTATGCTAAGAGGATACAAAAAAAGGCAAACACGTAGGCCCTCTAAGTACCAATGTGGAGAAGGTGGGTGCACTTACAGGACTGAGACACGCTAGGACATGGTGCCATTTTTTTACCCACACATGTCAACATGTCATGGAACCAGTGATTTCTTCTGTTTGGGAACTCCCTGAGTGGTAGCTCCCTTTTTCTGGGGCAGATTACGCCCCATCCACAAGATAGAGCAGCTGCCTGATTCTCAGAGTCATGAAGTGTCTGCAGTTAGCTAAGTGCCACAGGTAGGATTTGAACCCGGGGGTTCCTGACTCCAGGTCCAACACTCTAGCTACCATGCCAGGCTGCCTCTGGCCTTGCAGTCATACCTTGAACGACTCCACCATAAACTGAGAATCCACCAGAAACACCCCACAGACTCGGAACTCCCACTGCTGCAGGCGCTCCACCAGCTGCTTCATCACAGGCAAGTGAGTATAGAGCTCGATCTGGCCTGCACCGAAGACATGGAAATTAGCGCCTGGAGGAAGAAAAGGCACGAACGGGAAACTGACACAATTCAGCAGACTCAGATTAGGTCCCTGCTCGGTGAGAGGCGCTGTGTACGTATAGGTGCCAGGAACGCAATGGAAGGAAAACGAACCAGACACGGTCCCTGTCCTCAAAGTGCGAACGAGATGGAAGGAAAACAAACCTGACATGGTCCCTGCCCTCAAAGGGCTTTCATTCTAGGGATTAAAGTTAAATGCAGACAAAGGTGACCTCAGAGGGATCCCTGACACTCGGCAGGGCCAACCTGTAGCCAAGCACGCCGGCAGATCTCCCCTCCACGACCTCTCCGATCTGCATGCCCTCCTTCTCTCCTGACTGACTGTGCTACCTAAGTGCCCCACGGTAGAACCTTTTTGTTTTTGCTTTTTTTTTGGAGGGGGGAAGGCAGGGCAATTGAGGTCAAGTGATTTTCCCAAGGTCATACAGCTGTTACACATTAAGTGTCTGAGGCCAGATTTGAACTCAGGTCCTCCTGACTCCAGGGATGGTGCTCTATTCACTACACCACCTAGCCGCCCTCCACAGCAGAATCTTAATACAAGTTTGCTGACTGACTGGGAAGATCATAGCTCTAGAGGTGGAAGGGACCCCTGAGGTGATCCAGGCCCATAGGGGCTGAGTGACCTGCCCAAGGTCACAAGCAACAAGCATCAGAAGCATGATCTGGATTCAGGATGCGTTCGTTCTCCCCTGTCCCTGCAGCCTGTTGCCGCCGAGCTTTCGGGCAGAGAGAGGCCAGCCCCTTCTCCCTTCCTGCCCATCCAACTGCGGCAGGAGAAATGCACGCTTACCTGGGCAGTCAAAGAGGACATAGTCATCTTCCACATGCCCGAGACAGCTCTCCAGCCAGTCAAAGTTGTTAGCAAAGTACTCCATGCAGAAGACCAAGCCGCCGTTGGGACCGAAGCGCAGCGAGTCGTCCTCCATGACATCGTCCACCTCGATCAGCTCCCGGATGTCTGAAAGGACAAAGCCAGGGCTGCACCCGCTGGAGGGGAGGGAAGGGGAGGCGTAGCTGCCCCCCCCCCCGCCCCATGACACCCACAATCCATAATCCCTCAAGAAGCATTTGTGAGGCATCATGACTCCTGCAAATAAGGAATCTGGGGAAGGGGCTGCATTCTGCAGATTCATGCCAGACATTTCCACTGGGCTGGATAAAAACCACATTTTACAAAACGGATACAAATTTGAATACATGCAGCCACATCACGGGACTCATTATCTGTTCTCTGGTTGTTCAGTCACCTACGACTTGGGTTGAACCATTGGGTTCAGTGACCCAATGGGATCCATCTTCTGCACTAATTCAGACATGGCTGTGCTAGGGGCCGAACGCTGCTCTGGGGCTGGGGACAGAAAGACAAAGAACGGAACAGTTCCTGCCCTTAAGCAGCTTATGTTCTACCTGGACAAATAGCACGTGTCTATTTGTGTCTGAGGTCAAATTTGAACTCAGGTCCTCCTGACTCCAGGGTTGGTGCTCTATTCGCTGTGCCACCTTGCCGCCCCAAGGAGAGATATTCTTATTGGACCTTAGAGAGCCACAGGGACAGGGTCAGACTTAGGCTTTAAGAATGGAACATCATGGGGGGGTGGAGCCAAGATGGCAGCGTAGAAGCAGCAAGGATCAGCAGCTCCTGCACGGCCACCTTAAATACACATAAAATCAATAAATTCTACAGTTCCAAAATCCACGGAACTGCAGAAAACACGTCCCCCACTGAAGGCAGTTCGGCAGGAGGAACCCATCGCAGCAGGTCTGGAGCCAAGGCCAGCAAACGCAGCCTGAGCCCAGGGCACATCCATGTGTGAATATGTGGAATAACTTGGGACTCAATAAGAGCAAACTGTTTACATTCCTTTCTGAGAAGCAGATACCTGTCAATACCGAAATTTGTATAAATATTGTGACCCTTGAGGGGGAGGTACACAGAAAAAGTGTGGGTAGAAACAAACTAACATGAAGATTTTAAAAAAAGAAAAGGTGTTTAGGGGAAGAAAGGGGAAAGGAGGAAAGGGAGAGGTAGAAGACGGCAGATTGTGCCACGGGATGAGGCATAAAAGCCATACTGGAGTGGAGGGGTGGGGGATGAAGGGAGAGGAGTGTTGTACGGTCGTTACTCTCATTGGTTCTGATTGAAAGAGGGATCAATACAAATGGCTAAGTTTAGATTCTAAAATGAAAAGACACAAAAATTCATAATAATAGAGGGAAAAGAGGGAGGGAGAGGAGCAATGTATGAAATTTACTAGCATCAGTTTGGGTTCAATAAGGGAATAATGTATTCGGTTAAGAATAAAAATTTATTGTACCCTACAAGCAGTAGGAGGGATAAGGGGGGGTGGTGTAAGAAGGGGAGCATATTTAGGGGGAGGGGAAGAGTAGAAAGGGGGAAAGGTAGTAAAAAGGGGGGATCACAGGGAGGGAATACCGAGGGAGGTAGTGGTCAAAAGGGAAATTCTTAAGGAGGGAAAGGGAAAAGGAAGGCATAAAGATATAAACAGGGGAGGGAATAAGATGGAGGCAAAGTCACAGATAGTAATCATAACTGTGAATGTGAATGGGATGAACTCCTGCATAAAACAGAGGCAGATAGCAGAATGGATTAAAAACCACAATCCGACAATATGTTGTCTACAAGAAACGCATCTGAAACAAGGGGAGATACACAGGATAAAGGTAAAAGGATGGAGTAGAATATATTATGCCTCTGCTAAAGTAAAAAAAGCAGGGGTAGC